>OY728150.1:2005546388-2006796388 GCA_963277665.1 Viscum album
TAGCCGGTCGACGACCACTAGCACCACAGTAAAGCCCTGAGATTTAGGCAAACCAGAGAGGAAATCCATGGAGATATCCTCCCATATCTGTGTCGGAATAGGAAGGGGCTGGAGGAGTCCGACAGGGGACATAGCTTGGATTTTTTGTCGTTGACAAGTGTTGCACGCCTGGACGAACTGCTGAATGTGTTTGGTCATTCCCCTCCAGAACAGCCTGGCTGCGAGGCGCTTATAAGTTTTCAGAAAACCTGCATGGCCTCCTACTGGTGATGTATCGTAATATTGCAAGAACTTAGGAATAAGGCTGGATTTTGAAGACAAAACTAGGCGGTTGTGGTAATAAAGCAGTCCATGCTGAAAAGTATATCCGGGTCGCGAAGGAGACTGTTTTTCTGTAGCAGAAATAAGCATGCGGAGGACTGGATCTTGCTGATATTCTGCCTTAATGATGTCGATTTCTAGCCAGTGGTTCGGAAACTGCAGACCCTAAGGAAAGAGGCACGGCACAAGTATCTAAATCACCTGCAGCACAGCGGGAAAGAGAATCTGCAGCCTGGTTCCAACGTCCATGTTTATACATAATTTCAAAATCAAGGCCCAAAAGCTTGGCCTGCCAATTTTGCTGGTTCGCTATGGGTGGCCGTTGGCTAAGAATATGTTTGAGGGCTTTATGGTCGGTATAGACAATGAAGTGAGCACCCACAAGATATTGTCTCCAATGGTTTATAGCTAAGACGAGAGCCATGACCTCCTTCTCATACACAGACTTGGCGAGGTTGGTTTCAGCCAATGCCTTACTGAAATAGGCTATTGGTCCTCCACCTTGCATGAGGACAGCCCCAATCCCTTGTCCGGAGGCGTCACAATCAATGGTAAACGACTGTTGGAAATCTGGTAAAGCAAGAAGTGGGGCTGAAACCAAAGAGTTCTTAAGAGCTGAAAAGGCCTGTTCTGCCGCCGGTGACCAGTGAAAGTTGTTTTTCTTAGTCAATTCAATAAGTGGTTTGACAATTTTTCCATATCCTTCCACAAATTTTCTATAGTAACCAGTTAAACCTAGAAATCCTCGAACTCCCTTAATGGAATGTGGGCGAGGCCAATGTAGGACACATTCGATTTTTGTCAGATCCATAGAAACCCCATTTGAAGAAATAATATGGCCAAGGTACTCCACGGAAGGCTGAGCAAAGAAACATTTCTTCCGGTTTAGACAAAGCTGATTTTTCTGTAACACCCTGAAGATAGTATCGAGATGATGCATGTGGTCTGTCCAGGTTTTGCTATAGACAAGGATATCATTGAAGAATACCAACACAAATTTTTGTAAATATACCTTAAACATTCTGTTCATGGTAGACTAGAAAGTAGCTGGAGCGTTCATCAACCCGAATGGCATGTCGAGGAATTCATTGTCCTTCGTGAGTACGGAACGCCGTCTTGTGTATATTCGCTACTTGTACCCGGATCTGATGGAAGCCAGACTTCAAATCCAGTTTGGAGAGAAAATTAGCTCAGTGTAATTCATCCATTAATTCTTCAATCATAAGTATGTGAAACCTGTCCGGAACGGTGAGTTTATTTAGTGCACGGTAATCAACGCACATCCTCCAGCTTCCATCCTTTTTAACTAGAATAATGGGACTGGCGAATGGGCTGTTATTGTGTCGAATTACTCCTTGATTCAGCAGGTCATTCACTTGATTTTTGACTTCATCCTTTAGACAATGAGCCAACTTATATGGCCTTATACTGACTGGTGTTGCTCTGGCTACAAGGGTGACGACATGGTCAGTCTCTCGGTGTGGAGGAAGACCCTTTGGTTTCTGATCTTCTTCCTTGCTGTATGTCAAGTTCTCTGGCAGCTGTATCTGTGCCAGCAACGCCCAGCCCTCCAGTAGCAAGGTCCTGGCTTACATGTGGTGTTGAAGGTTCCAGGAACTCCTGTCATCAACTATCTTTCCCTGCAACTTAATTTCCTCTCCGTGCCACAAGAACTCCATAGTCTTGTGACTCTAATTAGTCAACACACTACCCATGTTGCAGAATCGCCGGGAGACACAACGACAGAAACGAGAAAAACGAAAGAAAGAAAGCAAAGGACACAACGATTTACGTGGTTCGGGAATAATCCCTACGTTCACAGGAGACATAATATTTCACTATTCGGGAGCACAAATTACAGAGGGATTTTTTTCAGTGGTAACCCTAGCCCGAAAATGGGCTATAAAACAATGGAGAAGACGATCACTGTTCAAAAAGTGGTCCGCGTCGTTACAGTGAACGGCGACTGACTTTGTCAAAAGCGCTACAGTAAAATTGACCCCGAAGTCCGCGCCGCTACAATGCTTGTCGGTGTCGGTCGGTCAGCTCCGCTACAGTGGTCAACATTGCTACAGTGCCCAAAAAAATTGGGCCGGAGACCCTCGTCCCCCGGACCCCCGGAGCAGGGGCGCGTTGCCCCCTGCAACCCCCAACGAGCTCACCGCGGAGCTCGACCCGCGACAGTTGCGGGCCACAAGCAGTTGGCCCAACCGGATCGAGCAACACCAATCCAACAACCCAAACTCCTCAACCATTGCATCCCCAATATTATATCAGGTCCGCCAATATCAAAGATGAATGCGTCCACTGTAACCACAAAAAATTCTAGATTAATCTTGATTTGTTTGTAGAGGCCCTGCGAGAGAGCACGAGATCCATTTCCAAGAGTGATGCCAAACAACTTTGTTGGGTTCACCTTTACGCCCGCGAGTTTAGCCATTCGACAGGAGATAAGGTTATGGCTAGCTCCACTATCGATCAACACACAAACAGGCACACCTGATAAATGTCCAGCCAACATCATTGAATCTGCCCCAACTCTACTAATGTCGCGGAACTCAACCGGCTCCTCAGGAAGTTCTGTTGGTTTCCTGTCCATCATTTCCTGCCCTGCTTCTATACGTCCCAATTCTTCCTCTTACACAACTACTTCTAGTTGTTCCTCCGGTTTCTCATACTCCCAGACTAACACTCGGAGGTGTTTATCGGGACATTTGTGCATTGGACCAAAAGGTTGGCCACTACATAAACACAAGCCTTTCAGTTTCCGTTCCTCCCTCTCTTGTCGGCTTAAAGCCCGCACTCCATTCCATCGGTCCTCCACTACTCCCCTTCTTAATTTGTTATCTCGATGATTGCGCTAAAAAAACCGGACGATTGGCAGCAAAATGTGGTGTTACCACTCCTGTATTTCGTTGTGTAAGTGGTGCCACCGGTCAAGGATGCGAAACTCGAAGCACTCATTCACTAGTCAACTCTCTTTCAACCTCCCTTGCCAAAATTATAATGCGGAATTTGTTTGCCGGCTCATGAGTCGAAATTCAGTTTTCTATTTCCAGACGTAGTCCTCCCATAAAAAGGCTCATGTACCACAGTTCTGGAAAATCAGGGAGCCTTAGAGCAATCTGTTCAAACTCCTCAATGTATTCATCCACTGAACTAGTTCGTCTCAAGTTTTTCAAAAATCTTAAGGGGTCCCCGTCGGTATTTTTACCATATCGGTCCAAAAATGCTGGCTTAAACGTGCTCCAAGAAGCACCTGGCATTACACTATGCCAAGATAGAAACCTATACAGCGTCGTTCCTTCCATACTGATCTGTGTATAATGTAGTTTCATGTTGTCCGAAATTTGGTTTATCAAGAAGTTTCTGCCTTAATTATCCATCCTAAGGGGTCATCTCTCGAAAACGTTGGGAGTTCCACCCTCCGCGAGACGTTTAACAGCTCGCTTGTTTGATCTTTTGCTTATGTATCTAACAACCTCCCCTCCCGCACGCCACTCTGCTCACCGCCTTTATCACTTTTAACAGAATCCTTCAAAATTGTTCCATGTTGTTTTACATTTTCTGTCCCACGCTCCATTTGCAATTCGATCCCCTTCAGCCTTCCCATAGTACTGACTCTCATTTTGCCCCAACATCATTTTTTCCACGTTCCCTTGGATTGATACCATGGCCGATTTTATACTCTCCATGGTCGATTCAATCGAGGCCACACAGTTCTCCATTCTAGTTTGCATAAAAGATCCTCCAGGCGGTAGAGTTTGGATCGACTACATTCCAGCTTCTTCGTTCCAATTCAACCGCTGAAAGAAATTTGCTCTCCTCTCGTTGTTCCCCAGCGGAGTCGCCAAACTGTAACGACTCGGTGTGTACGTGTACTGAGGAGAAAGAAGGTGCTTCAAAAAATAGAGAAGAGTTCGGAAAGATATTACCATTGATTCGGACTACAAGCCATGTTTAGTGTTCTGTTACAGGTAGCCGAAAGCAGGAGAGTCCTCCTCTAGTTCTTCCGCCAGTTGCTGTCCGTGGGAGCAGGGATTTGGACCTCTTCCCCCTCTGCCCGATTCTGTTCCAACAGAAAGTACATCTAATCGCCTGCCCACGCGCCTAGCTAACAGACTCAAACCACTGTCACGTGCCCTGTTAACAGACTCAAACCTCTACCCAAATTACCCCTCCTCCTCTGATAAGTGTTTATCAAAGGAGGCCGAGGGCGGAAAAGGGAATCACCCTCAGGAGCCGGATCCGGGCATCTAACATCCATGAACATCATTTGAAGCATCCTTTATTCCTTCAGATTTGAATTGATTATTCAACTCCTCAATGACATACTTTGGTTGGTTGTTGTATATACTAGTTCTTAGATTGCAACATGGGATGTCTTTCAATGAGACGATTTCTACACAACTTGAGTGAATTCATGCATTGAGGGATTTAATATAAACCCTACAAATCTATCTTGAGGTGCACGATTTTGATAATGATAATCAGATTCAAGTGATTTTTGCTCAATTGACCTTGGGTGTTCAACATTAATTATTATAATCACATAAGAAAAGAAAGACCCAAATCACTAATCATAAGTGTTGGAATGAAACTGTACCTCATAATGAGGTAGGATGCTTTATTTATATATGAGACAAGAAATACAAAAGATGACCCATACCGATGTGGGACAAGAATATTAAAATATCTAAAAAATATCTAAAAAATATCTAATACTCTAACACTTCCCCTTAAACTGGGATATATATATTTATCATGCCGAGCTTGTTACATAAAAATTGGACACGCGGTCCAGACACTCTTTTTCTGAGAACATCTGCAAGTTGATCAGATGTGTGAATATGACCGAATGTGATTTTTTTCTTCTCAACGTTTTCTCGAACGAAATGACACTCAACTTCAATATGCTTGGTCCGCTCACGAAAGATTGGATTTGCGACAATCTTGATAGCAGCTTGATTGTCACACCAGATATGTGTTGGTTTCTTGACAAGATATCTAATCTCCTGTAGAATTTTTGTGCCCAAATAACCTATGCACTCAAATATGCCACTGCACGATACTCCGACTTTGCACTAGATCAGAAGATAACTGTCTGCTTCTGGCTTCGCCATGAGATCAAATTTCCTCCAATAAATACTGCAAAACTAGACGTAGATCTCCTAGAAGAGAGACATCCAACATAATCTGCATCACAAAATGACTCAATATCTGTATGCTCATGATCAGAATATAGAAGAGCTAAACTTGATTTCTTTTTCACATATCTAACAATGCAATAAACAACATCCCACTGTTTTTGTTGAAGATTCCATAAATTGACTCACTTTTCTAACCGTACAAGCAATATCAGATCGAGTCATCGTCAAATAGTTAAATTTCCTAACGAGTCATCTATATTTGTCGGGTGATGAAAACATCTCACTGTTAGTATGAAGTGACCTTTCTCTAGGTTCGAGGGGTGAGTCAACCGAGTCAGCTTGAGTCATGCCAGTCTCCTACAGCAGATCAAGAACTTACTTTCTCTGAGATAGAAAATTCATTTGTTACATATGAAGACTTCAATTCCTAAGAAATATCGTAGTGAATCCAAATCTTTTGTTTGAAAATTTTGATGAAGAAAATACGTGAGTCGACCAATGCCAGCAGTATCACTGCCAGTAATAACAATGTCATCCACATAAACCATCAAAAGAATGCTTCTTGCTGCAGATTGATGATAGAAAACAGAAGAATCTTTTTTTCTTTGGCACATACCAAAGCTAAGTATAACGATGCAAAAACGGCCGAACCAAGCACGTGACGACTACTTGAGTCCATGCAGCGATCGACGAAGACGACAAACCTTGGAGGACTCCCCCTAAGCAACAAACCTGGGTGGTTGCTCCATATATACTTATTCATTAAGAAATCCATGAAGAAAAATATTTTTAACATCCAACTGATGGTGATGTCAGTGAGATGAGACAATAAGAGAGATAAGTAGGCGAATCGATGCCATCTTTGCCACTTGAGAGAAGGTGTCAAAATAATCAACTCCACATGTATGTGCATAACCTTTTGTAACAAAGTGAGCATTGAGACGATTAAGAGAGCCATCGACGTTGATGTGAATTGTATAGATCCATTTGTAATCGACCACTTGCTTACCCGAAGGAAGATGGACAAGATCCCAAGTATGGTTGACATCTAGAACCTGAAGTTCATCCTGCATAGCCTGTAACCAATCAGGATGAGATATGACTTCGACAACAATGTGTGTTGTCGAGTGAGCAGCCAATGTTTCAATAACTCGTGAGGTAGCCACAAATAATCCCTGATAAGACTTACAGGAGTGTGAGATTTTGCGAAGCAAAATAGGCAACTCTGGTGATGGAGCATCAGGAGCAGGTGAGTCGTCAGATGTGGTAGCGACATCAGGTGGCAGGGTGGTAGGTGTGGTGGGTCAACAAGTATATACCTGGCCAAATCATGATCCAACAACATCACTAGGAAGAGATAGATGTGGTGGTGTATCGAGGGAACATGGTAGAGTAACTTTGGAATCAGGAGAAGTATATGATGGTGGGAACTCGGGAACATAAATAACTGATGATTCGATAAATGAAAATCAGCTGAGACAACATAACAACGCAAATTTGGAGAGAAGCATCGATATCCGTGCTGGGTGCGGGAATAACCAAGAAAGATACATTTTAGAGCACGCACATCAAACTTGGTAACCGAGGGACGAATATCTCGAACATAACACATAAAAAAATATGCAGCGGTAGGGAATGAGGGGGTATTGTTGGAAATAAAGAATGGAAGGGTGTGTCTCCCTGAAGAATAAACGAGGGAAAGTTTGTTGATAAGTGTAGAATGGTGAATTCCCCTTGCCTCAAAGAGAGTGGAAACATTCTTTTATAGATGGATGAAAATAATTACAAAGTGGAATAATCCGATGTGAGACTCGAAAATACCCTTTAATCGGAAATACAATTAATCGGGTTCAACACTCCCCCTCAAGCTAGTACATGATAGTTTGGAACAAGAGTCCCACAAAAAAGAAAGAAGACACCAAACGAGACTATACAAACTCCCCCTCAAGCTGGGTTGTTGATGCTGTGGATGCCCAACTTGGTATAGAGAGAATCCAGTCGAGCTCCCGAGAGGCCTTTGGTGAAAATGTCGACAAGCTGATCTGTCGTCGGTATGTGGCTGAAACTGACATGGTGCTGCTCGAGGTGATGACGAAGAAAGTGACAGTCCACCTTGATATGCTTCGTGTGTTCATGGAAGACGAGATTGGAAGTAATCTTCATGATGTGAATACCGAAGACCACAGACATAGTCTTTCTTAATGTATTTGGCAATGCGAAGAACTACATCCCACTGAGATTTTGTTGGATGTGCCATGAATTGGCTAACCTTGCTGACGGCGCATACAATGTCAACACGAGTCATAAAGAGATCGTTCCCCAGGCTCAAGAGCAGTGTCAATTGCAGTTGCCTGAGTCAAAACAACACCCTGCAAGATATCCAAAGCATATTTTCGTTGGTAAAGAAAGATGATGTCTGAAGAATGAGAGACCTTATTGCCAAGACAGCATGTCAGATGACCTAGATATTTGGTTTGAAAGTGGCGTTGAAGATGCCTCTTTAGATGGACGATTCCATTTGAGTCGCTCCTAGTTATAATGATATCATCAACATAGACAACCAACAGAATACAGTCGAAGGACGTCGTGCGGTAGAAGATAGTGTGACCCTTTATACTTTGAGATAGACCAAATATAGTGACGACTATGCTGAATCTTTCAAACCATGCATGAGGAGACTGCTTGAGTCCATAAAGAGAGCGACGAAATCAACATACATGGAAATCAGCTCCTGAGGCACGGAGGGCAAGAGGTTGTTGCAAATATACCTCTTCTTTAAGAAAATCATGTAGAAAGACATTTTTGACATCAAGTTGATAAAGAGGGCAATGATGATGAGTGAAAAGAGAGATGGATAATCAGACATATGCAGTCTTTACAACCGAAGAGAAAGTATCAAAATAATCGACACCATATGTCTGATCAAAGCCTTTTGCCACAAGTCTGGCTTTAAGGCGATGGAGAGTGCCATCCGCATTCAGGCGTACCGTATAAATCCATTTGCTGCCGACCATCTGTTTACCTGCCATAAGGGGGACCAGATCCCAAGTATGATCGTCGTCAAGAACCTGCAATTCATCCCGCATTGCTTGAAGCCACCCAGAGTGAGATTTGGCGTCGCTAACCGTGTGAGGAATGGATACCTCTCCAGAGCCGAAAGACCTCTGTATGAGGATGTGTAAAGAGGAGTATTCTGGCAGGAACGAGTAGCTTTTCGCAATGCAATAGGCAAATCATCTGTTGTCGGAGCAGGAGCGTCAGACGAAGTTGGGGAGATGGTGTCCTCGGCCTGGACGGGGGACACATTTGATGAGCGATGAGAGTAGACATTGCCAAATTGGTGATCAACAAAGTGGGATACCTGAGGCCGAGGTGGGTGGATGGTGAGAGGAAAACAATCATTCATGGTGGTGTTTGGATGAGAAGAGGGTGGATAGAAAGTAGAGCTCTCAACAAAAGAGACATGTGTTGATATATCAGTGCAAGTCTGGAGAGAAATATCGATATCCGCGCTGAGTGCGGGAATATCCGAGGAAGATGCAGCAGAGGGATTTTGGAGAAAACTTGGAGAGGTTGGGACGAGTGTCACAGACATAACAAAGATAGCCAAACACACGGAGAGGAAGCGGGTGAGGAGGGGGAGAGGAGAACAGAGCTCGAAAAGGAGTCTCCCTCTGAAGGATAGAAGAAAGAAGACGATTTATGAGGTATGTAGCAGTAAAGATGACATCTAAAAAAAAAAGAGACATCTGCATGTGGAATAAGAGGGCGCAAACAATCTCGAGAATATGACGATGTTTACGCTCGACCACTCCATTCTGCTGATGATGTGTATTAGGGCATGATGTCTGTTGAATGATGTCTTTATCTTGGAGAAACTACTGAATGAAAGTGGATAAATATTTTCGTTCGTTGTCTGAGCGGAAACATTTAATGGAGGTGAACTGATTTTGAATTTAATGATAAAAGGTTTGAAAAGTAGTAAACACCTCAACCGATTACGAAGAAGGTAAAACCATGTCATACGCGAGAATCATCCATAAAGGATATATAATAGCGGTACCCTAATTGACTTGGAACTACAAAGGAACCCCATACATCTGAATGAACAAAATCAAAGGGGTTGAAGACCCGTGTTACCAGCCGAGGAAAATATGATGTGTGATGATGTTTCACAAATTTACATGACTCGCAATGAAAAGAAATATGCAGACAAATCTCAGGAAAAAGCTGATGAATGGTGGATGCAGTTGGATGTCCCAATCGAGAATGGAGATCCTAACGCACGAGCAGAGAGTGTCATGTAGAATATGGATGTTGGTCCACCGAATATGTACACCCCGACACAAAGCTGACCTCTACCAAGTTCCCGATTCATCGTCCGATCTTGAAACACAACATCAGAAGATGTAACAATAACAATACAGTCGAATTCTTTTGTGAGCTTATTGATAGAGAGAAGATTAAAAGGACTTTGAGGAACATGTGCTACAGACGACAGACAAATACATGAATTCAAGGAGTAGACACCAAATCTCGTAATAGGGATAGTGGATCCATCAACAACAGTGATGACTGTGGGGCCAGTATATGGACGATAAATAGATAACATACCTGCATCACTTGTGAGATGATCATATGCAATTGAGTCAAACATTCAAGCAGGTGGGCGATGTGTGACACAAGCAGTTGAACCACCAGTATGGGCAATAGATGTCAAAGAAGAACCAGGTATCGAGGCTGCCTGATGAGTGTGAATAAGCTGAAGCTCATCCACGAAGAGGTCTAGAGTGAGAGGAAGATCAGAAGCTGACAGAGAAGCATCGTGGATCGCAGTCTGACCCTGTCGATGTGTCTGAGACGGATGTCCATGAAGAACCCAACATCCCTCGATGAGATGACCCGACTTGCCACAATACTGACATAAAGGGCGAGTACGACCCTCACCACGACCACGTCCACGAGCACCTGAAGAATGTCCACTGCCACGACCCAAAAGGGCAGTAAGGATCAATACTGTAAGTGGATGGGGGAAGAACCCGATGAGCCTTTTCCAAGGCGATGATAAACCAATGGAATCTCAAGCGAGGAGGAGTTGGCGACCATCTCTGTGGCTATTGTCGCATATTTGGGATCAAGGCCATGGAGAAGGCTGAAGTGACATAATTGGTCTCGTCGGGTCAAAGTTGCCTCGGGTGTTTGAGGAATGAGCCATAACTCAAGTAATTCATCACGGAGGGCTTTCCACTCGATGAAGTACGTCGGAAAAGGACGATGTTGTTGACGAATAATGGACAAGCGGTGAAAAACGTCTGACACCCGAGCCAAATTGTTTGTTTCAGAATACATGAGGTTTAAGGAGTTCCAAAGTTCCTTAACCATATTTGTTGTTCGAGTCACATCCTTTACCGAGCGATCGATATAATTGACAATCAAAGCGAAGATTTTGCTGTCAGTAAGGTTCCAAAGCTTGTATTTTGGATTTGACAGTGGTGGCAGAGAAGCATCTAGGTGCGAGTTGAGGTCCATGCAGGTGAGTGACATTAGGACTGTGTTCCACCAGACAAAAAAATTTATTGAATCAAGTCACTCATCGACAAGGCGAGTAGAGGCAGTGGTCATTTGAGGAAGGATGGAAGAGTCAACCATTGAGGAGTCGGTGGGCGCTTAGAGAGGCGGGCTGATCAAGGGGACGCCGAGAAATCTACTGAGGCGGAGGTGGAACCGTTGGAGGGGCGTCGCGCGGGAGGCAGCCTGCTGGAGATGGGGCTACTGCAGGAGGCGTCAGTCGGGAGAGCAGCACAACGTGCGTCAGATGGGAGAGTAGTCGTGTACAGCGGCCAGGGCGACGCGCAGGAGGCGCTCGTTGGGAAGTCGGCTCGCAGGGAGTTGACACGCGAGGGGGAGGGGGGTTTCGGTGTTGCTGGATCCGTCGTTGGGAGGGTGGTTGATAGGGCGCGACGACGAAGGTGAGGCGACTGCTACCTAGGAGGGGGCAGTGCGTTCGTACAGGAGGGAGGCAGGGCTGGGAAGCCGAACAGGGAGGCGGGCCAGGAAGGGATGCCGCACAAGGAGGTGGGGTCGAGAGAGTTCCATCGAGAGGGAGCCGTAGGAGGCGGAGGGCCTCGGGCGGGAGGAGCTGCGCAGGTAGGATTTTGCCGTGTGGGAGCCGCGCACAGGGAGTCATGTGCAGGAACGGTTCTTCCGGGTGGGAGTCACGCGCAGGGAGGTAGGGAGGCAGGGTCGGGAACCACACATGGAGGGAGACGTGGCCGAGATGTCCACAGGAGGGTGCCGTCGCACAGGCAAGCTATACCAGCGTTGAGGTGTAGGGATGAGCTGTGCGTAGGGAGGAGTCGTGCGCAGGGATGATTCACGTAGCGGGGACGACAGGCAGGGGAGGGGGTGCGACGTCGGGAAAGCCGCAGGGAAGCAGAGTCGGGATAGCCTTTGATACCATGTAGAATGATGAATTCCTTTTGCCTCAAAGGGAGGTGGAGACATTCTTTTATAGATGGATGAAAATAATTACAAGATCGAATAATCCGATGTGGGACTCAGAAATACTCTTTAATCGGAAATACGATTAACCAGGTTCAACAATAAGATAGGTGGTTGTGAGAATGACATCATTCGAAAAATTAGTTGGAAATTTCTTCTGAAATAAAAGCACCTGAGCAACTTCTAACAGATAACGATTATTCCGTTCCACAACACCATTTTGTTGAGGTGTGTTTGGACAAAAAGTCTGATGGATAATGCCATGGTCATCAAGAGAAGACTGGAATGATCTAGATAAACATTCACTACCATTGTCAGAATGAAAGTAGTGAAATTTAGCGGAAAATTTGATGGTGATTTCTTGATTATAGGAGCGAAACACAGAAAAGATTTCAGAATGACTTTTCAACAAATAGACCCAAGTCATCCGTGAAAAATCGTCGATGGAAATAACAAAATATCGATAACCCAGTTTAGATGGATTAGGACTGGACCTTCAGATATCAGAATGAATCAAATGAAAAGGAGTGGATGCATGAGAGATTGTTCGGGGAACATAGGTGACCCGGTGATGCTTTGCATAGTGACATGACTAACATTCAAACGGAAGAAGAGGTCCCAACTTCGGAAAAAAGTTTTTGGAGAATGGGGGCAGGTGGATGACCAAGACGATAGTAAAGCTGGAGAGCATGATTAGAGGTGGCATGACATGCGAGAGATGAGGCTGAGTCAAGCACATACACACCACTCTGAAGACGTCCACTACCAAGCATCAGAGTCGTCGAATGCTCCTGAAATATAACTGAAACAGGTGAGAAGATGACTTGGCACTGTAAGTCAGCTGTAAGTTTACTAATTGATAGTAAATTAAAGGGACAAGTGGGAACAAAGACAACACCAGATAGTGTCAAGCCAGATGCAATTGAACAACTCCCATAACCAGCAATCTGCACTGTATGACCATCAACCGCAATAATATTACCTTTAGTTGAGGCCGATTTGTAGGACCGAAGAATACGTTCTTCCCCAGTGATGCACTCTGAGGCACCCGAGTCAAGAACCCATGAGATGGACCATTGGGATAAACATACTACTGGAGTATCACCATGAGCAACAATGACGTTTGATGATGCCATAAATTGTGTGATGAAAATGCACGTTGACAAGGTGTTGGAGGTGCACAAAAGGTAGAAAAAATGTTCTGAGCCTTACCTACTGCGATCAATCATGACAAAGGAAGCCCAAACGGTAGGTGCTGAAAATGCACACCTGAAACATTTGGATATCAATTAGATCACTGAAAAGAGTATCATGAATGTCGAAGAGGCGCATTTGGGCAGTATGGGGCGTCGCATGGGGAGAGGCGATTGGCTGAGGTTTGCTGCATTGGGGCGATCACACAGAGGGGTGCGGTTCTGGGTGCTGTGTCGCACAATGAGGGTTGACGGGGAGGGGCGATCACACAAAGGGGTGCGATTCTGGGTGTTGTGTCGCACATAAAGGGGTGACGGGAAGGGGTAACCGCACAGAGAGGGGTCCAGGGTTGAGGGTCGAGTGCTATGTCGCCCAGAGAGGGGCAATGGGGAGGGGTGTCGTCGCGTAGGGAGATGCCGGTGCATAAGGGGCCGTCGTGCAGGAGGCGTCGCACAGTGAAACGTCGCCGCATGGGAGGTACGAGAGTGGACGGGGTGCGAAAATGGTCGTCGCACAGGGGAACAGGCTGGACGAGAGGTGTCGTGCAGGGGCGTAGGACGAGGCGAAAGGAGTTGCGCAGATAAATGGGTCGGGCGAGAGCTTTCGGGGCAGGGGCTCAGGTGGGAGGAAGACGTCACGCAGGGGGCGTGAACGGGAAGGGAGGGGTGATGAGAAGGGAGGGGCTAAGCCGCGACGGGAAGGGAGGGAACTCCCTTTGATACCATGTTGGAATGAAACCGTACCTCACAATGAGGTTGAATGCTTTATTTATAGATGTGACAAGAAATACAAAAGATGACCCATACTAATGTGAGACAAGAATATTAAAAAAATCTAAAAAAAATCTATCTCTAACAATAAAAGCAAACAAAATATATAGATACTTTAGGCGCAAAGAAAATGAATGACGTGGGATTGGATTAGTTACAAAGAAATCACTTCTCTTAAAATTCTTAAGCATGCATTTACAGAAAGATTTGATTGATATGGTTTCAAACGAGCTCATGTGAAATTAGATCGATCTTAGTCTAAAAACAACTTCGAGTTGCATTTCGTGAAGGCCCTGCATAGTGCAAATTAGGCCAGGATTCATATTAATGAAATGTGTGCTTCCATGTCCTCTGTTAGATGGTAAAAATATCAACCCAATCTGATGAAAAAGTTAATAACAAAATTGTTGCATGGCATTCAAAATGAGATGATCAAATCAGTTCTGATTTCAATACCTAATTGGCCTATCAAGAAGTGTGATCTAGTACTAATGACCCAAAAAGTTGGAATCATGACAAGAAAGTTCATACAAAACTAAGGGCAAATTAAAAGTTTATTGTGAAAGTACTAGAATTATGTCCAATGATGAAAAATTGAAAATTTCATTTGATTTTAAAGCTCAAGATCTAGCAATAACAACAACAAAGCCTTAAACTCAATTAAATGCTATCAACTGCATGAATCAAATGTCTTCAATTATCTCTATTGAAGACAATATTTTCATTGAAACCATTTAGAATAAGATCATCTTGAATGATTTGTTTAAAGATTCTTTTAGACTTACCTTTACCTCTTAATAAGAGGATTTTTCATTAAGTTTACCATATCAACAAGTGTAATCTTAGGTCTTCTAATATGTTCAAACCATCTTAATCTAGTCTCAGTCATATTTTGATCAATCAGAGCTAGTCTAGTTTTCTCTTGAATACATTCATTTCTATTCTTATGCATCTTAGTATATTAACATGTCAATCTTAACATTTTCATTTATGCTACCCTTGTTTTTTTCAAGATATCCTATTAAAGGCCAACACTCATTACCATATAGAATTGTTGCTCTAATAACAATCCTATAAAATTTACCCTTCAATTTCAAAGGAATTTTATGACCACAAAGCACCCCAGAAGCCTTTCTCTATTTTATCTATACAGTTTGAATTCTATGAGAGACATCTGCATTAATATATCCATCACATTGCATAAATGAGCCTAAACATTTCTAACATTAAATTGATACTCTTTGGATTCTGCAATGAGAACTATATCATCCGTAAAAAATATGCAATTTGGTATTTCATCTTGGATATGCTTCGTAAGTTCATCAATTATGAAGGGTTTCTCATGAGCATTGATAGAGCACACTAATGATATATGTATAATAAACATCACGTGCCTTGTACTCCTCATATCTCATAGAAGCTTCTCCACCGCTGTCATCACATAGATAGTGTTGTGCTTGTGAGATAACTTCATCCCTCAATGGGCAATCATTCTCATGCTTATGTATACCTTATTTCTCATGGAGTCTTCTTCATGTTCTCCAAATCATGATGCTCATTGGTCAAGTCTTTTTTTTCTCGTCAGCAAGCCGACATTCTCATGCTTAGGAACACGAGATCTTCAATCTCCCCATTTCACTTGGGATATCCAATCTTCCCATTTTGATTTGTTGTTAACTCAGACTCATCAAACCCGAATAGGAGAGTTTCATAAAGCATGTTTAACTTTGTAAAGGAACATGAGAGCACTTGAAATATAATCAACATCACAAAGACTCAACCCTCTTAAACTTATTCTCTTAAATAATCAACATGGAACTCTACCTTTATTCATGAATTTTGATTTTGAATTTTGATTTGTCTCCCCCCTTGAATTTATGTCTCTCTCTCCTTTGACAACACAATTCAATGATAAAGCAAAGGGAAGGGGATAGGGATCATACTTCATTGTCTTTGAGGTTTTATGGGTTGATGAGTATTTTCGTCTTTCCCTTCTTATGCGATGAGTCGGTGTAAAAGTTGTTTCCATGATTCTAGTGACCCCTAAAACATATGGTTTTGGCATGTTTTTTGATGCCATTGATGTCAGTTTTGGAATATTTGGAGTAAATGGGTATACCAAAGGTACTTTTTTTTGCAGGGGCCATATCTTCCACATGCTTCACTCATGTTATGAAATTACTTCTCTTTTTGTTGCTTCTCTTGCTACCTCTCATAGAGATGCCCCCATGAGATATGACTCTTCTCCTCCCATGTTGGTTTAAAATACCAACAAGTCTTTATTGTGTGTCCAAAAATACCACAACTCCAACAACCTTGAAACTTCATTTTCTTCACAAAACATTCGTCTTGTCCAGATTGTGTAGCTTGTTGTTCGATCACTGTTTGAGGCTTCTGATGAGATCCAATTTGCAAGATAAAATTGACAGGACACTTCTTATATTTCATTCACCACATCACAATTTTTTGGAAAATTTTCCCTGCCAATGCAAGCTCAAAAATTCCTCAATCACTTACTTTTTTTATAATTGTTATGACAAAATCCCATACCTCATAAGTCGACAGAGTTTTTTATTTATAGATGAAATAAATGCGAGGACATAAATACAAGTCAACCCATTTAAATGGCTAAACTTTGACCGCTGACTCTTATCATAAATGTTTAAATATTCTAACACTCTCCCTCACGTTGAGAGATATAGATATTTATCATGCCCATCTTGTCAAAAAAAAAAATGAATACACATTCCAAGAACCCATTTTCTCAGAATATCTACAAGTTGATCTGAGCTGAAAATGTGACCGAATGTGATCTTCTTATAATTCTTTCGAACGAAGTGACAATCAATTTCAATATGTTTTGTTCGCTCATAAAAGAGCAGATTTGTAACAATCTTGATTGCAGCTTGATTGTTACACTAGGTATGCACTGGTTTCTTGATAGTATACCCGATCTCCTGTAGTATTTGTTGGGCCCAAATAATCTATGTTGTCACCTGTACCATAACACAATATTCTGATTTTGCACTTGATCAAAATATAATTGTCCACTTCTTACTTCACCATGAGATCAAATTACCTCCAATAAATAATACAAAACTAGAAGCAGACCACCTAGAAGAAAGTCATCCTGCATAATTTGTGTAAGAAAACACTTCAATTTATGTATGTTTATGACCAGAATATAGAAGACCTAAGTTTGATTCATTTTTCACATATCTAACAATGTGAAGAACAGTCTCGCACTGCATTTTTGTTGGGGATTTCATGAATTGACTCACCTTGCCAAACACAAACAATATCAGGTCGAGTCATTGTCAAATAATTAAGCTTCCCAACAAGCTGTCTATATCTGTCAGGTGAAGAGAATGATACTTCATTGTCAGTGTGAAGTGACTTTTTTCCAAGTATCAATGGTGAGTCAACCGAGTCAGCTCAAGTCATGCCAGTCTCCTACAGTAGATCAAGAACATACTTTCTTTTAGATAAAAAAATTCCTTTATTACATCAGGAGACCTCAATCCCCAAGAAATATCGTAGTGGACCCAAATCATTTGTGTGAAAATTTTGATGAAGAAAAGACTTGAGCCGACCAATGCCAACACCATATCTGTTAGTAATAACAATGTCATCCACATAGACCACCAAAAGAATGCTTCATGTTGTAGATTGATGATAAAAAATATAAGAATCCTTTATGCTTTGACACATGCCAAAGCTAAGCATAATGATGCAAAAATGGTCGAACCAAGCACGAGATGACTGCTTGAGTCCATACAATAATCGATGAAGACGACAAACATTGGAGGATTCCCCCTAAGCAACAAAATCGAGTGGTTTCTCTATATAAACTCCATAAAGAAAATCATGGATTTTTTTTTAAATTTCAACTGATGGAGAGGTCAGTGATAGGAGAGTGACAGGAGAGACAAGTAAGTGAATCGACGTCATTTTTGCCATTGGAGAGAAGGTGCCAAAGCAATCAACTCTATATGTCTGTGCATAACCTTTGACAACAAGGCAAGCTTTGAGATGATTAAGAGAGATATCAATGTTGACTTACACTATATAGATCTATTTGCAACTGACCATCTACTTACTCGAAAGAAGAGAGACAAGATCCCAAGTATGGTTGACATCCAAAACCTGAAGTTCATCTTACATAGCCTGTAACCAGACATAATGAGATTTGGCCTCAACAACTGTGCGCTATGTCGAGTGAGCATCCGACGTCTCAATAACTCTTGAGGTAGCTGCAAATAATCCTTGATAAGGCTGAAATGAGTGTGAAACTTTTCCAAGGACAATATGCAACTCTGATGATGGAGGATCAGGAGTAGATGAGTCGTCAAGTGTGGTAGCAACGTCAGACACTAGGGTGACAAGCGTGCTAGGTTTGTGAGTATAAACCTAGCCAAATTGTGATCCAACAACATCATTAGGAAGAGAAAGCGGTGTTGGTGAATCGAGAGAATATGGTAAAATAACTTCAAAATTAGGAACAACAGATGATGGTGGGAAATCAATCATAAGAAAAAATGAGGATTTGACAATGGAAACATCAATTGAGACAACATAACGACAAAAATTTGGAGAGAAGTAGCGATATCCACACTGAGTTCAGGAATAGCCAAGAAAGATACATTTGAGAGCGCACACATCAGACTTGGTATTCACGGGGTGAATATCCCGAATAGAACACACACAATAAAAAATGCGTAGGGGTAGGGAATGAGGTGATGTTATTGGAAACAATGAATGGAATGGTGTTTCTCCTCTGAAAAATAGATGATAATTTTTTTGATAAGATAGTTGGTCGTGAGAATGACATCTCCCAAAAAATGGTTAGAACTTTCTTCTAAAATAAAAGTGCATGAGCAACTTTTAACGGATGATGGTTCTTTCGTTCAGGAATATCGCTTTGTTGAGGTGTATTAGGACAATAAGTCCGATGAATGATGCCATGGTCATCCACAAAAGACTGGTACTATCCAGATAAATATTCATGACCATTGTCAGAATGTAAAAAGTAAAGTTTAATAGAAAACTGGATAATGATTTCTTGATGACAGGAGCGAAACACGGTAAAAATTTCAGAATGATTTTTTAATAAATAAACCCAATTCATCTGTGAAAAATTATCAATGAAAGTAATAAAATATCGATAACCCAATTTACATGGACTAGGACCGAGTCTCCATATATCAGAATGAACCAAATGAAAAGGAGTGGATGCATGTGAGATTGCCTAGGGAACATAGGTGACCCGGTGGTGCTTTGCGCAATAACATGACTCACAGTCAAAAGGAATAAGATGACCCAACTACGGATAAAGTTTCTAAAGAACGGGGTCAGGTGGATGATCAAGGTGATAGTGAAGCTGGAGGGCATGAGCAAAAGTGACAGGAGAAGCGAGAGCTGGAGCTGAGTTAATCACATACACACCACCCTGAGGGCACCCACTACCAAGCACCGGAGTCGTCAAATGTTCCTGAAAGATAACCGAAGTAGGTGAGATGATAACCTGACACTGTAAGTCACCTGTAAGTTTATTAATGGATAGTAAATTAAAGGGGTAACAAGGAATAATGCTACTAAAAAATAATGTCAAGTTAGGCGTAATCGGGCAACTCCCGTAACCAGCAATTTATATTATCTGACTATTGACCACAATAATATTACATCCAGTTGAAATCGAGTTATAGAATCGAAGAATACCTGCGTTCTTAGTGATGTGCTTTAAGGCACCAGAGTCAAGAACCCATGAGGTGGACCGTTGGGATAGACAAGCCATTAGAGCATCACCATGAGCAATAATGGATCCCGATGAAGTGGAAGCACATTTAGACTGAAGAGTATAATACTCAACACCAGAGAGAGTAATAGTATGACAAAGGCCAGATGGAGGATCTGAGGCATGTATAACACCCTGTACAGAACGAGAGTGACTTGAAACTAGAGAACCATCTGGATGACCATGCAGATGCCAACATGTATCAACCGTGTGATAACTTTGCCACAATGCGTGCAATGCTTATGGACAATGGGTTGACCACGACCTTCAGAACGACCTCTACCTCATTTGGGGCTGTGAGAGAGCATAACAACACGATCAGAGTGGTCAGTGGTCAGGGTTGGCGGAGGACAACTTACACGAACAAGGTGACTATAAACTAATGACAGATGTAATGTGGTGGGGTTTACCAATATTTTGGTAACAATAGTAGAGAACACCCCATTTAGACCATGCAGTAGGAAGAACAAGAATAAGTGGTTTCGTTGAGTGTAGACTTTGTTGGGAGTTTGTGAAATGAGCCATAATTCATTGATCTCATCAACAATAGACTTCCACTCGTTGTAATATGATGGAACCTACTAACTTTTCTATTGAAGGGAAAAGAGATGCTGAAAAAGATCAGATTTGCGAGAAAGATTTTCTGTTTTAGAGAGCATAAACAATAGAGTCCCATAATTTATTGCAAGTATTAGAATTTATTGCAACATGCTTGAACAAGTGATCCATTGAGTTAAGCAACATGGAGAAGATCTTGTTGGCTCGTTGTTCCCATTGTCTGAAGGTGGCATCTTTGGGACCGGGAGAGGATGCACCAAGATGAGAATAGTTGCCTATGCCCTTCAAGGCCACAATAACATTTTTCTTCCACATGATAAAATTGGAGGAATCGAGACGTTCATCGAAAAGACATGTGGATGCTATAATAGTATCTATCAAGGGAGATGATGATGCCCTAGGTTGATAGAAGGCCAAAATTACACGAGTGTCGTTGAGTACTGAAGATGCACGTTGAAGTGTTAAATGCACACAACTGGTAGATGACAGGTGCTGAAATTGCATAGTTGGAAATTATTTTGATTAATCATGGAAGATAAGATGAAGTCGGGGAAAAGGCATGGTTTTGGTGTGAGCATGAAGGAGGAATCCTGTGATAAAGGCGACTACGGATGGTGATCGACGGGGGGGGGGGGGGGGGTCGTGAGGGCGGCGGCGGTAGCAAAGCTTTTGGACAGGGGGTCATCGTGAGAGGGGGCGACATCAAATCTTTTATAGGGGGTGGGGGGTGGTCGAGGCTTCAAGATAGGGAAGGGTGAGGGTGGAGGAGGGCGTTGCGAGGATGAGGGTGGGAGTGTTACATAACTTTTTTTGATACCATCTGTCGACTGCAGATGGCGGGGGGGGGGGGGGGTGGGTGCGGCTTCGGGGCTCTGAGATAGGGAGGGGGCGTTGTGATGGTGGAGGAGGGCGGTGGAGGGCGTTGTGTGGGTGGGGGGGGAGGGTTATGCAACCTGCTTTGATACCATGTTACGGTAAAATCTCATACCTCATAAGGAGAGAGAATTCTTTATTTATTGATGAAATAAAGGTTAAAACATAAATACAAGTCAACCCATTTAAACGGTACTTTGACCTTTGCCTCTTATCATAAATGTCTAAATATTCTAACAATAACATTAACATATATCTTTCTTATGTTATTTATAGGCTTATTCTCATGAATAAGCTTCCCCTAGATTCTCTCTTCTTGTGACATAATTTCTTCATTTTCTTGCATCTATTGCTCTCTTTTGGAATCATGAGGTTTTTTTAGAGATGAAAATTTATTCTTCATCCACTTTGGCTGGGTAATGTTCAAAACTGTTCAATTGTTGTCTTCTCTTACTACAAAAAACCAATTCATCTCAAATGGCGATTCTTTTCAGCTTGGAATATATCTCCTCAATATAAAAAACCCACAATTCTTGTGTCCAACATATTTCTTTTTCCCCACACATCACCCTTGAGGTGAATTCCAACATTACATAAATTTCTTACATGTGTGGAAACTTCTTTTCTTCTTTCTCAACAACAAAAATAACTTTCTCCTTATTCAATGAAATCACAAATTTCTCAATTTCTTCTCAATCCATTTTTATTTGGGTTTCATCACTGTTGGAGTGTGTATATTTTTGGAATCACTCTCATTCACAATGAACAACTTGCTCACTTAGATTTCTAGTGTATCCAAGTCACATATTCCCCATGGAACGAAAGCTTTGCTTTCTTAAGCACTCATCCAATTTCTTTGAAACTTTAAAACTTTATCTTCATCTTTGGAAATATTCAATATTTTAATTTTATTATCCTTTACTAAATTATCTCCATGCATCTTTAGTTCCGCTTTGTGTCATGGGACTTGGCCTTCCCCAAGCTCTCGTGCACCCGAATCACTTTCCCACTTAAAGCCTAGCCAAGTTCAGACTTTCCACACTCACAATGGAAGTAAGGATCGTAAGAGAAGTGCTTGACAAGCTCATAAGAGACAATTGTAATGTGTTAAACCCTTTTTAATTATTTTGGGTATTTTCGAGTCCCACATCAGAATACTCTTGTATGTATTCCTCTTTCTCAATCTATAAAAGAAGGCATTCGCCTCACCTTGAGATAAGGGGGTTTCCCATTCTACATGGTATCAAAGGGTAAATCTCATTAATTTTTTCTCTCCCCTTTCGGGTCTTCCCTATGCGGCCACCCCCTCCCCTCCTGCAGGTCTGCCCTACGCGGCCACCCCCCCTCCCGCAGGTCCGCCCTACGCGGCCACCCAGGCTCTGCCCTACGCGGTGCCTCCTCCGCTGCGCTGCCCTCCCAGCGTCCCGATCCCGGCACCTCTCTGCGCTCGACTCCCGACGCCCTCGTCCAGGCGCGATCGTCCCATCTCGTCACGCCTCTCCCTGGCGGCTTCGCCCGACGACCCGCCCTTCACGGTGCTCTCTGGCGGCTTCGCCCGACGACCCGCCCTTCACGGTGCTCCCTGGTGGCTTCACCCGACGACCCTCCCTTCACGGTGCTCCCTGACGACCTCATCCAGACGCTTGCCCGACGACTCCCATCCCTCCAGCGGCTCCCTCAAGCCGCTGCACCTCCCTCCAGGCGACCCCCAACCTCCCAACGGGTACGCTCCGCCCCGACGGGGTCCTCACTTCCCGCATATCCGCTTCTTATTTCCAGTCGAGCCCCGTGCGCCGGCCCTCCTGCCAGGCAGTTCCTCCCAAGTCTACCCGACGCCACTGCCCGACCAGCTGCCTTTCCCGGTGCTTCCCGCTCTGGAATTTATCCGGCCCCGACCTCCATCAGCTTCCCGGCGACACTCAGCTCCCGCTCGATGTGGCTCCCAACCCCCACGGTCCCGCTGCCTGGCGCGCCTCCTGTCGTCGGCCTCCTGTACACCAATTCAGCGCTACCTGGCCTACCTCCCTGCGCTCTCAGCAGCGCTCCCGACTCACGGCACCCTCCGTCGGCCTCCAACTTCGACCGTCGTCGCCCACATTCCCCTTCATCCAGCACCCGTTACAGAATGACACTCTCGGTTGAAGAAATTGCCTGGATACAATCTTATCGGGTGACTGTGCCACCGTCCTTTTCTCCAGCCCCATTGCTCAGACTGACAGCTCTACCGCATATCTATCTCAATAACCCACAACATGGATGTTAGACTCTGGTGCATCAGATAATCTCATATGGGACTTTGGTTTGTTCACTACCTATCATCCGCATACCGGTGCCTCTACAATTACTATTACAAATGGATCAACAATCCCCATCATCGGATTTGGTACATGCCACTTAACCCCGTCTATTCGCCTAGATTCAGTTGCTCATATTCCTCATAGTCCCTTTAATATTCTCTCAATCAGCAAACTCACCAAAGATTTAAATTGTATCGCTATTTTTACTTCTTTTGGTGTTGTTTTTCAGGAGCAGAAGACGAATCAGGAGCTTGGTCGAGGTCATCTTCGGAATGGGGTGTACATGTTCGATACCCCACCATATCTCGCTTCCTCATCTACCTCGACCCGTACTCTTGACCTACATTCCCGTCTTGGTCATCCACCGACTTCCATCCTCCATAAAATGTGCCCCCAATTCAGTTCCCACCTATCATTCCATTGTGAATCCTGCAAGTTTGCTAAACATCATCGGGTAACATATTCTCCTCGACATGAACCATGTGTAGTGAATCCTTTCGATCTTGTTCATACCGATGTATGGGGTCCTTGTAGGGTTTTGAGCCAGTCCTGGTACAACTATTATATCACCTTTATTGATGACTACTCCCGCATGACATGACTTTACATACTTTGTAATCGGCCTGAAGTATTTTCTACCTTTTAGACCTTTTACAATGAAATTCATACTCAATTATCCACCTCCATCAAATGTCTCCACTCCGACAATGGACGGGAATATTTATCTACTTTCAGCAGTTTCTCAAGGATCACGACACCATTTATCAAACATCCTGTCATGATACATCTTTGCATAATGGAGTGGTGGAGCGGAAACATCATCATATTCTGGAAATTGCTCATACCCTCCTATTCCACATGCAGGTGCCACTCCGTTTTTGGACCGATGCCATCCTGACTGCAATCTACCTCCTCAACCGACTCCCTTCTTCTATCCTTCAGGGGAGACTCCTTTTCGGACTCTGTTCTCCTCTCCCTCCGTACTCACTTCCACTCCGTGTTTTTGGCTGTCTCTGTTATGTTCGTGACACTCGTCTCGACCTTTTCAAACTCTCTCCCAAATCTCTCCGCTGCATCTTCCTCGGCTATTCACGCACTCAACGCGGATACCAGTGCTTCTCTCTAGACCTATGGCGTTATATCACCTCTGCTGATGTCTCATTTGTTGAGAGTTCTCCATTCTCACTCCCCTCTCCCCACCTAGATACTGACATCGATGATTGTATTCCACTCATCATTCATCCTCCTCTAGTGCTGCCTCCTGCTGCTCATCAGTTTGGTACGGTTTACTCCCGTCGCCCATTGACTGTGCCTCCCGTCCCGACCAATGACACCGTCATCCCTGTTTTGTCCGATGCTCCTGCCCCATCACCAGATGACTTTCCCATTGCCCTCTAGAAAGGTACTCGCTCTTGCCAGAGTACTCTATTTGTATCTTCATACAAGGGTCTGTCAGCTCTGGAGACAGTATCTATTCCTCGCACAGTTGGTGATGCAAAATCTCACTCGGGATGACTACCAGCAATGCGGGATGAGTTGCAGGCTCTGGAAGAAAACCATACTTGGGATCTTGTCTCTCTTCCAGCAGGAAAACAAGCGGTTGACAACAAATGGATTTACACAGTTAGGCTGAATCCCGATGACACCCTCCATCGACTCAAAGCCCGCCTTGTGGCAAAGGGCTTCGCACAGACTTACAGTATTGACTATTTTGATACCTTCTCTCCAGTTTCCAAGATGGCCTCCGTTCGGTTATTCATCTCTCTGGTGGCTCATCATCGTTGGCATCTTCATCAACTGGATGTCAAAAATGTCTTCCTCCATGGATTTCTTGAGGAAGAGGTTTATCTGCAACAACTCTCCGGATTTTGTGCCTTCGGTGCTGAGTCTCAAGTCTGTCGACTCCACCGCTCTCTTTACAGCCTCAAGCTGTCTCCTCGTGCTTGGTTCGGCTGCTTCAGCATTGTCGTCACTGACTTTGGGCTCTCTCGCAGCATGAAGGACCACATTGTGTTCTACAGGACGACCTCCGTTGGCTGCATCATGTTGGTCGTTTATGTGGATGATATCATCATCACCGGCAGTGACTCTGCTGGTATCACCCACCTTAAGGGGCATCTTCACCAGCTCTTCCACACTAAGGATCTCAGTCCTCTCACATACTTCCTAGGCATCGAGGTATCCTATTCTCTGGACACCATCTCCCTATGCCAACAGAAGTATGCGTTGTATGTTCTGCATGATGCTGGGCTGACACAGGCCACTGCTGTGGACACTCCTCTGGAGACTGGGGAACGGTCTCTTTATGCCTCTTTAGAACCGTATTCACACCCAGAGCTGTATCGTCGACTGGTGGACAAACTCAATTATCTCACCATGACTCACCCCGATATTGCCTGCACTGTTGGAAAAGTGAGCTAATTTATGGAGCATCCAACCACCTCTCATTGGGATGCTGTCCTTCGCATCACCAAATACATCAAGGGAGATCCTGCCCGTGGTCTTCGCTACTCCCAGTATCTTCATCTGAATATTAAAGCCTTTTGTGATGCTGATTATGCCGGTTGCCTTGCTACTCAGAGATCTAATTCTGGATTTTCCGTATTCTTGGCAGACAACCTCATCTCTTAGCGCAACAAGAAACAGATTGTCGTTTCCCGATCCAATCTGGAGTCTGAGTACCGTGCCATGACCACCGTTACTATGGAGATCCTTTGGATTCGATAACTCCTCTAGGAGTTTGGCTTTCCTTAGCAGCCATCTGCTCACATTTGGTGTGACAATCAGGCAGCCACCAAGATTGCTTCGTATCCTGTCTTCCATGAACACATGAAGCATATTGAGGTGGACTGCCACTTTCTTCGACACCACTTGGAGCACAATCATGTCAGCTACATCCATATTCCAACTGTAGATCAGCTTGCCGACATCTTCACAAAAGGCCTTCTAGGGGCTCGCTTAGCCTCGCTCAGTTCCAAGCTGGGCATCCACAACATCTGCGGCCCAGCTTGAGGGGGGGGGGTGTCTGGTCTTGTATGATGTCTTCTTTCTTTTTTGTGGGACTCGTTGTCCAAGCTGGGCATGTCCAGCTTGAGAGGGAGTGTTAAACCCTTTTTAATTATTTTGGGTATTTCCGAGTCCCACATCAGAATTCTCCTGTATGTATTCCTCTTTCTCAATCTATAAAAGAAGGCCTCCGCCTCACCTTGAGGTAAGAGGGTTTCCCATTCTACATAATGAAAGCTCCCAATTGATCTCAACTTCTGTGTGTCTATACCAACAAGGTACCCCTCCCTTTATATAGGGTTGGGTGGCAAAGTCTACAATATTTTTAGAACATTACATATCCATAAGATTCTAGAGAATTCTACCCTACTAGAATATACATGGAGGATTCTAGAACCCGTAGAGATCCACAACCTTCCATAGATCTCTAGAATGTTTCGGAGCCTTCAAGGCCCAAGGGGGTTTTCTGCAATATTCTAGAGAGGTCTAGAATATCACAGAACCTGGTAAAGATGAAGATATTTCTAGAGGATTCAAGAGAACCTCATCACCGTACCCCTTCTCCATGCGGCGGGGCGTGACATCCTCCCCCACTTATCCTGGTGATGTCCTCGGTGCGTCCTGATGGTACTCCTTGATCGCCTTCACGAACTACCATAAGTTGTCTGTAGGTTCCCAGGTTGCCTCACTCTGGTAATCCCTTCCATTTGATCAGGTACTTCTTCCTTTGTGACACTCCATGTCTTCGAATTGTCTAATCATTGATTGTGAGATCCACCTCCTTGTCATATGACTCAACAATCGTTGTTGGTACCCTTGTTTACAACTTTATGCTTGGGTCTTCTGTTGGATTGGTGTTGCCCGATCCGGTTGGGCCGAATGCTTGTGGCCCGCAACTGTCACGGGCTGAGGAGTTTGACTATCACTTCTGGGATGATCTCAAAAAGATGGTCATCAGGAGCCAGAATGTGATATTCAATGAAGGTGTCATGTACAAAGATCACCGAGTCCGAAATGGGAACATGACCATCACCTTTGGAAACATGAGTCTAGACTTGAACTTCTACAATGCAAACTCTCAATTTGGGGATGATGAAGAGATCCATGAGGTTAATTGGATATGTAGTGTTGATAGTGAACTCAAGGAACATCAAGGAATTACCGAAGGATGTTTAAGTCAAGAAGAGATTGATTTTCTTTGTTCACATGAGGGAAATTTGTCTCCTTGGCTTGAATCTCTTTCAGATAGCTCTATTGATGATTTTCTAGAATCACCAATCAATGATACCATGGGTGAAATCAATAACATCGAGTCTATACCCATTCATGACACTACTCTAACTAATTTAGTGGATGAAAATTCTTTTCACAAGGAACCAATTTTGTCAAGAAATCTGAACAAAGAAACTGAGTTCAATACAAAATCTCATCCTTTCTTGGAAAGTGATAACCACTCCGATCTTGAATTTATGGTTTTACCTTCATCACTCAAGTATGCTTTCTTAGGGGACAATCAATCCTTTCATGTTGTCATTTCTTCCTCTCTTGAAGCAGATCATGAGAGGATGCTTCTAGATGTCCTTAAGAGACACAAGAAAGCCATTGGATGGACCCTATCTGATATTCCTGGGATTAGCCCACTTATCGGGACTCATATAATTGTTCTAGAATCCGATTCAAAGCCATGTCGTCAACCTCAGCGACGACTCAATCCTAATCTCATGGAAGTAGTGATAAAATAACTTTTGAAATTGTTAAAAGTTGGTATCATCTATCCTATAGCTGAGAGTGAGTAGGTTAGCCCAATCCATGTGGTTCCAAAGAAGGCTGGAATCACAATAATAACCACTAAGGATGGAGAGATGCTCCCAACAAGGTCAGTAGTGGATGAAGAGTCTATATTGACTATAGGAAGCTCAACTCTTGTACCAAGAAAGACCATTTCCCCTTACCCTTTATTGATCAAATCCTCGAGTGAGTGGCGAGTCATCAATTCTATTGCTTCCTAGATGGATTCTCAGGGTATAATCAAATCGAAGTCTCCTTAAATGATCAAGGAAAAACAACCTTTACTTGTCCATTCGACACTTTTGCCTTCAAGCACATGCCCTTTGGGTTATGTAATGCCCCTGGTACCTTCCAGCGGTGCATGATGGGAATATTCTCGGATATGGTGGGGGATTGTTTAGAGGTCTTCATGGATGACTTCTCCATCTTTGGGGATACTTTTGAGAGATGCCTTCTAAGTGTTGAAAAGGTTTTGTCAAGGCGTAAGGATAAGAATCTCATACTAAATTGGAAAAAATGCCATTTCATGGTAAGGGGAGGACTTGTTCTATGTCATCTGGTATCCGGTAGAGGGATTGAAGTTGATAAAGTTAAGGTTGACATTATTTGTCACCTTCCCTCTCTTAAAACTGTTAAGGAAGTGAGGTCCTTCTTAGGACATGCTGGTTTTTATAGAAGGTTCATTAGGAATTTCAGCTCTATTTCTCGACTACTTTGTGTTCTATTGGTAAAAGATGCTCCATTTTTATGGACATAAAGCTGTGAGGAATCATTCTCTACACTCAAGTCAACTCTTATATCTCCACCTATCATGCAATCTCCAAATTGGAAACTTCCTTTCGAGCTCATGTGTGATGCAAGTGACTTCGCTGTAGGAGCAGTCTTAGGACAACAATGTGAGAAAACTCCATGTGTCATTGCTTATGCAAGCAAATCTTTAAATGATGCACAAATAAACTACACCACCACTGAGAAAGAGTTGCTTGCTGTTGTCTTTGCCTTAGAGAAATTCAGGTCTTATCTCTTAGGATCACCCATCATTGTCTTCACTGACCATTCAGCCCTAAAATTCCTTTTCCAAAAACAAGATGCCAAGGCTAGATTGATTAGGTGGGTCCTTCTTCTTCAAGAGTTTGATTTAACCATTGAGGATAAAAATGGTGTTGAAAATGTTGTAGCTGATCACCTCTCTAGGATGGAATTCAAAGACAACTCACACCACCTCTTTGTGTCTGATTCATTTCCCGATGAACACCTCTATTCAGTGAGTGATTGCCCTTAGTATGCTGACATAGCAAACCATTTGGTGACGGATGGCATTCCAAAATTCTTGGGAACCCAAGCTAAGAGGAAATTCCTTTCTGATGTCAAACACTATGTGTTTGATGATCCTTACCTCTTCAAGTTCCGTCCTGATCAAATCATTGCCTCTCTATGACAAAATTTTAGAATGGACTCTTGTTCAGACTCGGGAACACATCTCCCGATGATTTGATCAGGACAGAACTTGAAGAGGCAAGGATCATTAAACACATAGTGTTTGACATCAGAAAGGAATTTCCTCTTAGCTTGGGTTTCCAAGAATTTTGGAATGTCACCTGTCACCAAATGGTTTGCTATGTCAGCATAGCAAGGGCAATCACTCACTGAATAGAGGTGCTCATCAGGAAATGAATCAGACACAGAGAGGTGGTGTGAGTTGTCTTTGAATTCCATCATAGAGAGGTGATTAGCTACAACATTTTCAACACCCTTTTTATCCTTAATGGTTAAATCAAACTCTTGAAGAAGAAGGACCCACCTAATCAATCTAGCCTTGACATCTTGTTTTTGAAAAAGGAATTTTAGGGCTGAATGGTTAGTGAAGACAATGACGGGTGATCTTAAGAGATAAGACCTGAATTTCTCTAAGGCAAAGACAACACCAAGCAACTCTTTCTCAGTAGTGGTGTAGTTTATTTGTGCATCATTTAAAGATTTGCTTGCATAAACAATGACACATGGAGTTTTCTCACACCATTGTCCTAAGACTGCTCCTAAACTGAAGTCACTTGCATCACACATGAACTCAAAGGAAGTTTCTAATTTGGAGATTTCATGATAGGTGGAGATATATGAGTTGACTTGAGTGTAGAGAATGATTCATCACAGCTTTCTATCCATAAAAATGGAGCATCTTTTACCAATAGAGCACAAAGTGGTCGAGAAATAGAGTTGAAATTCTTAATGAACCACTAGTGCAGAAAACGTTTTTTTCGTCGGTTATTTTTCATTTTTTACGTCGGTTTCTAGCCGACGTTAATACGTGCGATGTTATAAATAAGGTTTTTAACGTCGGTTATTTAAAAACCGACGTCAAAAATATAAAATCGCGATGTTTATCACATCGGTTCTAAAATAACTGACGTGATAAAGAAAATGGGAAGGGTTTATCACGTCGGTTCTTTAACAACCGACGTGATAAAAGGCCTAGAAAATGGTTTATCACGTCGGTTATTAAACAACCGACGTGATAAACATGGGTGAGGGGGGGGTTTATCACGTCGGTTCTAAAAGAACCGACGTGATAAACCGGGGGAGGGGGGTTTATCACGTCGGTTATTATATAACCGCCGTGATAAAATGGCGGGAGGCGGTTTATCACGCCGGTTATTGAATAACCGACGTGATAAACCATTTTCCAGGCCTTTTATCACGTCGGTTATTCAATAACCGACGTGATAAACTATTGACCAGGCCTTTTATCACGTCGGTTATTGAATAACCGACGTGATAAACCATTCTCCAGGCCTTTTATCACGTCGGTTATTCAATAACCGACGTGATAAACCATTGACCAGGCCTTTTATCACGTCGGTTATTAAATAACTGACATGATAAACCATTCTCCAGACCTTTTATCACGCCAGTTATTAAATAATCGACGTGATAAACTATTTTCCAGGCATTTTATCACGTCGGTTATTTAATAACCGACATGATAAACCCATTTTTTTTAAACAGAATGCAGTCATCTTCTCTCCACCAGAATCAACCAGAAAACAAATCAAGAAATCGTACCACAAAAACAAAAGTAGATCAAAATTAAGCATGTACATTGATAACATATAAAACTTACCCCCTAGACAGCCCCCACCCTCATTTATACCCCATGGACAGCCCTCCCCACCCCATTGGATAAAACTTACCCCCTAGACAGCCCCCACCCTCATTTATACCCCATGGACAGCCCTCCCCCACCCCGTTGGAGCCCTCACCCTCATGTATACCCCCTGGACAGCCCTCCCCCACCCCATTGGATAAAACTTACCCCCTAGACAGCCCCCACCCTCATTTATACCCCATGGACAGCCCTCCCCCACCCCGTTGGAGCCCTCACCCTCATGTATACCCCCTGGACAGCCCTCCCCCACCCCATTGGATAAAACTTACCCCCTAGACAGCCCCCACCCTCATTTATACCCCATGGACAGCCCTCCCGCACCCCGTTGGAGCCCTCACCCTCATGTATACCCTCTGGACAGCCCTCCCCCACCCCATTGGATAAAACTTACCCCCTAGACAACCCCCACCCTCATTTATACCCCATGGACAACCCTCCCCCACCCCGTTGGAGCCCTCACCCTCATGTATACCCCTTGGACAACCCTCGCCCACCCCATTGGAGCCCCCACCACACTCATGGACTGCCCCCCAACCCCCGGACACCCCCAAACACCCCTTGACAACCCCCCACCCGCCTGAACAACACCCCCTCACCCCCTCACCCCACTTGACAGCCCCCACCACACCCCTGGACAGCCCCAAACAGCCCCAAACACCCCTGGACAACCCCCCCACCCCTGGACAGCACTCCCACACCCCTGGACCGCCTTCCCACACCCCTGGACATCCCTGCCACCCCCCACCCCACCGGACAGCCCTCCTAGACCGCTGGACACCCCCCAACCCCACTGAACACACCCCCACACCCTTGGAACCCCTCCCCCACAGACCCAAATCCATACCAGAAAAACCATCAAAAGTAGACCAAAACAAGAAGTAGAGCAAAATTAAACATTCACTTATATAACATTCAAAACTTACACTGTCAACTTCAAAAAAAACTAAATACAACCTAAACAACTACCAAATACACAATTAAAACGACAATATTCAAAATTACATTTTACATTACAAACAACTAAAATTCAATCAAACCTTTAAAATAATTTGACCACTCCACTTGTACGTGTTTGATGTCTTCAGCAGTATAGGGTTGAGGGTCATCAAAAAGATACAAATGAAAAAGAATATAGTTAACGTGTATAATGAATAAATCAAATTGAAATATTATGGAAAAGTTTAAGAGGAAATCGTACCAGGTCAAAATTCACAACTGTCCCAGTTGTTATTATTTCATACATAAATCTTAACATATAATATCCGCATTCGATGACGCCTTGTTGTTCATGACAATTCTGTTTGAATGAGTGTAAATTCAATATATTATTTTTATGTAATAAATCAAAAAGTACAAATTATAAATGGAAATTTACCTTCGCATTTACATATTTGATCTTTGCATTTCTTTTCTTTGTGTTTTTTCGATAGTAGACCCATGCACTGTTAGAAAATAATACGAATGAGGTAAATTTAAAATTCATTATAATATATAAAACTATTGAGAAATTGAAACTTACTTTTCCAATATATTCTTAAAACTTTCCCGCACATCACCATGAACAGAGCATATCCAATAAAGAGCTTTCTCCCTTGGGCAAAAAATCCCTAACATCCGATGATCACTGATAAAAGGAAATTTAATGTTAGTGGTTTTTTATGTTAAAAGATAATTAACTCTTTGAGAGAAATGTGTTTCATACCTCTCACAAAAAGGCATCATCCAACATTGTGTGATTATATTCTTTTCAAATCTTTCAGCAATATAAACCATTCTTTGTTCCTCATTCAATGCACATGCTTCAGGGGAAATCAATTGCGGGTCCATGAATCCATATACTTCTGTCAGCTCATTCCTCACAAATTTTATAAAGATACCTAATACAAAACATACAAAAGTATACATTTTTAATAAATATAATGCAGAGAAAAGGTGTTAAGACTTACATGGAAAAAATTTGCACCACGTTGATGCCCAACTTATCTCCAGTAACAAGCTCCATGATATCAGATTTTGTAATCCCCACACTTATTTCACGTCCACAAACATGAGATTCCATTGGAAACTCATAAAAACCCAACAACAAATGTGAATATCTTGACAATCTGTCAAGACCACTGGAATCTGTATCTGATGTCATAGCCTGTTGTCTTTGTTGTTGTCTATACAGTATTTCTTTACCTTTGAAGTATTCCTGTGAAAAAAAAATTGAGAAATATAGTAGTTTTCAAATGATAAAACAACTTTAATAAAAAAATAAAATAAAAGATATAACATTCATACCTCTATGGTAATGAGTCGAAGAAGTCTGGATGACCAAACTAAAAAATGGCCGATACTCTGTCCAACTGTCGCCACCTCATCTGTAGGTATTGGTACCCTAGCTGATCTATCTATAATATCCTGTACAATGACCCTCTGATTCTCTACCTTTAATTGTTGATGATGAACCGTATCTCCTATACAATATACCAACCCGTATGCTACTATATGATGTTGAGAATCATCAACATACAACTCGCAATATGTAGGAAGCTGCGGCGGAGGCGTAGGATAAAAAATGGGGTCCGCAGGATGAGGTGGGGGAGTGGGAGCTACTGACGGAGGTGGAGGATAAATAATGGGGTCTGCAGGGGGAGGTGGAGGAGTGGGAGCTGCAGTCTGAAATTGTCTTTACATTTCTGCAAACATAGACTACACCGACTCTCTAATCTTGTCCTCCATCGTCGCATTAATATTTTGAACTTCAGCCTCCAAGGATTTTATTTTTTTTATAAACCCCCTCAATGTTAGAAGTTGAAGAATGTGGAAACACCTTTCTTACCGATACACCTGCCGGATATCCTCTTACACGACCAGGATGTTCGGACCTTCCCAATGCTGCAAATAAAATATCTTCCCTCCCAGTAGCTGTAAATGTCCCCTCTGAACTCTGCTCCTCAAGAGAGTCCTGTATTAATTAATTGAACATTTCTGTAATGATTGAAACTTATATGAAGAAAAAAGTTAACTTAAATAAATTAAATAGATATCTTACAATCCTCTCAGCTACGATTCTCGATTCTTCCGAAAGATATTGCCCTTTTTTTCCCTTCCGAGCTCTCTTCCATTTTTCATGTCTAGATGGAGGGGATGGAGGGGCCACCTCTCCAGAGCTTGAAGACTCATCTCTTAGTTGTTGAAATTTTTCCGCCATCATTTTTTCTTCCAATAATGTATACCCTCCCCGAGATAAACTATGAGGGTATACATTTTTAGATTGGATCTCCTGATGAGCTTTCCTTGTTTGCTGTAATTTAAGAATAAGAAATCATTAACAAAACATTAATAAAATCATTTATATAAGAAAGTTTATAAAAGTTTACATTGCCCTTACCAGAAATGACTCTTTTTTTCTACTTTCAAAAAACAGTCTCCATGTGTCTTCATCTATAAAAGGATATATTCGACATGGATTGTCATGACTCCTATGACCATAAATGAAATCAAATGAGAGGGTTGATTTGAAATCCCTCCATCTCCTGGCAGCCAACGATAAACATTTCTTCCTGACTCCTCCAGTGTCAGGAATATCAAATGTCATCTGATAAAGAAGAGGTTAAACATATTATATATACTAAAAACATTAAAAGAATGGTCAAACAATGACAAAAGATCTTACCAAAATCGTCTCCCACAACTGAGAGATAATCGCTTTATCCACACCTCTCCAATCATCATACAAAATGCTTACTTTGGTCTTAGCCTGAGTTGCAACAAAACTCTTAAAATCTTTGGCATTCAGACCTCTAGGAATATCATCATCATCAAACTCAACTACTATCCTCTGATCCTGCGTACGGGCAAGTGATAATTTTGGTAAACGTGTGCACCAACGTTTACCAACCTTTGAACTCTTTGTCGTAATAGGAGCATGTGAATGTTTATCCCCAGAGGTATGACCAACAATATGCTCCTCTCCAGAATCATGTGGTTGATCATCTGAATGATCTGTCATTATCCTTCAAATCAAAAAAAAAAAAACAAACGTCAGTTCACAAATATACAAATTCAAATATTTTAATACTACTGTAATCAGAAAATAGAAAAGTGTACTAAGTTACATAATAGTAAACATTGGTAATATGGTAAGCATGTTAAACAATGGTAAAGATGGCAAAGATGGTCAAGATGGTCAAGATGGTAAAAATGGTAAAAATGGTAAACCTGGTAAACATTGTAAACATGGTAAAGTAATTGTCAGTGAACAAATATACAAATTCAAATATTTTAATACTACTGTAATCAAAAAATAGAAAAGTGTACTAAGTTACATAATAGTAAACATTGGTAATATGGTAAGCATGTTAAACAATGGCAAAGATGGCAAAGATGGTCAAGATGGTCAAGATGGTAAAAATGGTAAAAATGGTAAACCTGGTAAACATTGTAAACATGGTAAAGTAATTGTCAGTGAACAAAAATAAGCATTTTAAAATTCATGTAATGGTTATAAACATGATAAAGTAAACTAAACAAACTTAAAACAAACAAAAACATATACTTATTTTATTTTAAAACATGTTTTAATAAATAAAAAACTTACAATATCTAACATTTATGGAAAAAATAAATGTAAACAAGAAATAAACACATGTTACCTGTAATTTTAGGAATGTACAAATGGATTGTTTTCCCAAATTCCTTCGCCGTGATCGTTCCTTATGGCACAAACTATGTCTTCAACATGATCGTCATTATGTTCTGTTAATATTTTCATGGAAGTAGGGATCTCACATAAATCAACATATTCATCAAGTTCATCCTCACCAACATATTGTTTTTTCCCTTGTAAAACAACAGCCCACTGCATATCTGATTGATCTACTACATAAAAAATTTGTTTTGCATGTGTTGCCATTATAAAAGAATCAGCTGTGTCTTCCAATCTATTCAGATTAACAAGTGTCATTCCAAATTCATCGTGTTTGACACTGTTGTTACCGTTAAACCATTTACAGTTAAAAATGGGTACTTTAATTTTAAAGTAATCAACCTCCCATATGTATTCAATCACTCCATAATATGCATTTGATGCAGAAATTGGGTTTTTGTCCTTAGCACTCGAAAAATGCATTGCTTCTGCAAACACCAATACACCACTATTCTGAACTGCACTTCTGTTGTCCTGAGCTTTTGTATGAAATGTATAACCATTAATGTCATAACCGGACCATGTTATCACATTTAAACATGGACCACCCAGTATCCATTTTAATGTCTCTGATACATCTGATCTACCAAGCAAAGTCTTTTTAATCCATGACAAAAAAGTTTTGTTGTGCTCATTCAAAATCCACATTTCTTTCTTCTTTGGATGACATTGTTTCAACTCATTAATATGCAATGTGATATACGGTTGAGCATCAGCTATGTTATTCAAGATGTATGATTCTAACTTCTTCATCTGTTCAGCTGACAATGATTTGACTTTCAAGCCGCGAATCCCCTTTCCCTCATTATTAACTCGTTCATGGCGAGATGGAGGCAAACCTATGTGTTGCGCTGCAGCCAAGTAGCTCGTACAAAACTCTGCTACCTCCTTAGAAATATACTTTTCAATAATGGAGGCTTCAGGTCGATATAGATTTTTAACATACCCCTTTAATATTTTCATATACCTTTCAAAAGGATACATCCAACGAAGATATACAGGTCCACAAAGCTTTATTTCTCGAACCAGATGAATCATTAAATGCACCATTATATCAAAAAAAGTTGGAGGAAAATACATTTCCAATTGACAAAGTATAAAAATTGCATCCTTTTCCAAAATGTTCAAAGCATTCACATCAATCGCCTTGTTACAAATTGAATTGAAAAAATAACACAACTTCATTATAGTCTTTCTGACACGAATGAGCAATATTCCACACAATGCAACTGGTAGAATTTGTTGCATCATGACGTGAAAATCATGTGATTTCATACCTATCAACTTCAAGTCCTTCAATGAGACAAAATTTTTTACATTAGAAGAATAACCTTGAGGCACTTTGGTATCATGAAGACACTAATAGAAGCTAATTTTCTCCCTCTTCGATAATGTATGATAAGCCGGGGGAAGAAATGTTCGTCTTCCTTTAGGAGTGGGAGCTAACTCCAAATGTATTCCCATTGATAGTAAGTCTAATCTTGCATTCAACCCATATTTAGTCTTTCCTTTAATATCTAACAATGTTCCAATCAAAGAATCACAGATATTCTTCTCCACGTGCATGACATCAATATTATGTTTAACTTCATGATACCTCCAATATGGTAGCTCAAAAAAAATTGACCTTTTCTTCCAAATATGTCTATCATTACCATATTTCCGTGTCTTTCCCAATGTCACGTCAAGGTTTTTCACCCTCTCAAAATACAGATCAGGGGATAAAGGTTTTGGAGCAGTATCAAATTCTTGTGAGCCATTGAATGCCTTTTTTAGTCTTCTATAAGGGTGTTCCATAGGCAAAAACTTTCGATGACCCATGTACACTGTTTTCCTCCCATGATGCAATTGACAATAGGGCGTCTGTTGTTCGCAAATTGGACATGCTTTATGCCCTTTAACACTGTATCCAGACAAATTTCCATACGCTGGGAAGTCATTTATAGTGAACAGAAGCACTACATGCAGTTGAAAATATTCCATTTTATAAGAATCATACACCATAATACCATCAGCCCATAACAGTTTCAAATCATCTGTCACGAACCAGGCCGGATCGTCATCCGACCCGACGCCCGACCTGGTCCGCGACATGGCCCGAAGGGCGTTCCCGATCCCCACGGGCTGGCAACTAGTGCCGGGCATCAAAACAAACCAGTTGGGAACGGTTTGGCCCATGACAAAGATAAATAGACATAAACTAAACAAGAAGATAAATAAAGGAAAATAGCCTGAACAACGTGGCAGCAGAAAAAGGAATAAACAAAAGACGCGACATACCTTAGGTGACCCCGTGGATCACCACGGTACAACAACCACACTCGCTCCCAAAAGCGATCCAAGACTGAAACCTGCAACTGAAAAGTAATGCAGGTGTGAGCACCGAGATGCTCAGTAGGAAAGCCAAAAAAAACAACCACATCCTATGCCCCTGCCTTTAATAAGAAATCCAACCAATGCCAGTTTGGAAAATAAGATATACTAAAATAGTATTTTCCTTCCTTTCAAATTCAAGTAACGAGTTTGCATTTTCAGGTAAAGCCTTTTACTCCCACTACATTTTCAAAATAGGTTTCAAGCATGCATTAACATTTCAAAATGAAAAGAAACCAGTTTGGGTTAAAATATGGTTCTCACAAACAAGACATCAAGTATGAGACAGCTGAAAAGAAAGTTACATCATTAGCAGCACGACAAAAAAAAAGAGCACCATGGGTAATCCCTATAGGTAGCTAAAACAAGTGGGAACCTGAAGACCTCGTACCTCAGTGAAACGTGGCTTAGAAGGCCACGACCCTCAGATAATGTGGCTTAGAAGGCCACGACCCTCAGAAAACGTGGCTTAGAAGGCCACGACCCTCAGAAATTCATACGTTTAGTTAGTGTTGTTGCGTCAATCCTGCTAGACAAACCGGGACGAACCCCTGCCGTGTCATCTAGCGTACTAGTCCTGGTCACCCACCTAGATACCCGGGTTTTCCCATTGTGCTCTATTTCAAATGGTGGTGAGTTTTCTTTATCAAACAATCAAACAAGCACATTACACTTTCTTTATTTAAAATTCATTCCACCTTTCACCACCGCACTCCCTACTTAAGTGCATTCCCCTCTCTTTACATCCCACATTCACGCACAAGCCTTTACACTAGACACATATATCACAAACTGCTCATAAACACTTGCATCACATCTTATTTTCAAATTTAGGGGGAATGACTAAAAAGGGGTTTTCTATTTTCGCAAACCAAATCTTAAAGTGCCAAACGGGCCTTTTATAAAACATTCTTAAGATGCCAGACATGCTTAATTACATAAAGGAAACACTTTTTAAAAAAAATCAATCAGCCAAAAGGCCAAACACCTTTGGAAATACACATTACTAATTCAAAACCACTTGAGAAATCAATTTTTCAATAAAAGGTCACTTAAGACCGACGGCTTTGAAATACATTTCAATTTTTCCAATACAAGGCATAATAGTTCCTAGCCACCGCAATCAGATTCCATAGCATGTGTATATAGCATAGTGCAAAACATATTTTTAAAACAATCAAGCAATTATGAATTTCAAATTAAAAGCTTAGGCATAGGGGACCTACCTCAAACTTGTCGCTATCTGCCAAAGGTCACTCGAACCGACACTTGGGGCACACACGCACATGCATTTATACATATATATATATACACACACCCATAGGTGCATTGCACATATATATATATATACTTTACTTTATGCATGTGCATGCGGGGTACCTCGACACCCGCGGCCCAAAACCATTGTAGCGGGGTCCTGCGCACTCCACAAAACATGTAATAAATTAAAAGAACAAATTATGCAATACATCAAAATTAGTACCACAAAATCTACACAAACGAAACACACCCAAACTACATCATAGCGCCACTTCAAAAACACTCGCACGTCAAAATCATTGTAAAACATGAAGTGCATAATTTGTACAAATTAAATAAGCCATCTACACCACTTATAAAACATTTTAAAAAGACATAACACAACATAAAACAACAACACACCCGAAAACCTATTCTAAGGCCAAAAGCACACCGAAACAGACTCCAACAAAATAAAACGCAGCCCTTGCATCATTTAATAAACTAAGTGCACAGTTCATAAAACACCATTAAATGACACATTGTGGGTTTTTATAAATAAACACACTCGATATCACATCACATTCTACAAAAATAGTAAATCAAAGCATAGTAATCTTTCTTCAAAACCAAGTTCGCACAAAACAAATTAATTGAAGAACATGCTAAAATAATTGGACAAGAAAAATATTTCAGCAAACAACGTTTATACACGAAGCCACCTCCCTCAGTGTCAAAACTCCAAAACTCAGTGTGAAGCGTCAACCATGTCCAATCCGCACCACAGGAGAACCAAAATATACTCTAATCCATAAGGTTGAAAAAAAATAAACCACAAATTAAAACCCCAAATTGACACCCTAACTGCTGGAAATCTAAAAACCCAAAGAAACAAGGACAAAAACCTAAGCAAGGAAGAAAGAAAACTCTACCCAGGGGTTGCGCCGGAGGTGAGCAGCGCTGAAAGGGAGGGAGGCCGGGACGGAGCGGGGTTGCGCAAGCAAAGAGATGGGGCGGCGTTCGCAGCGGTCACGACCGGGAGAGGGGGTCGGGACGGTGAGTGCGAGCAGGACGGGACGACGCGAGAGGCGTCGGCCGCAGCAGGGTGAGGAGGCCGGACGGAGAGGGGGCCGGGACGACGAGCCATACGGGAGTCGGACAGAGGTGTCGCGCCTGGGGAAGGGGCGGAGGCCAGACGGGGAGGGGACCGGGACGCGGTGGGTGCAAGCAGGCCGGGACGGGAGGCGCCGGACGCGGGAGGCCGGACGGAGGGAGGCCGCGCGATCGGGAGCAAAGGGGGAGGGGGCCGCGTAGGGTTAGAAGAGAGGGAGGGGGTAGCGCGAGAAGAGAAATGGGGGGAGGGGGGGCTGTGCGCGACGCCCAGGACAGCAAGGAGGAAAGAAAAAAAAAACAAGAAAGGAGAAGAAAAATAGAAAATAAATAAATAAGTAAAATAAAATAAAACAAAACAAATAACACTTTAATAAATGATAATATTAATAAACTTAATTAAGATTTTAATAAACCCCAATAATAATAATAATAACAACTTCATAATAATTATTATAAACTAACAATAATAATATTATTCATAATAATTATAATAAAAATTATAATTAACTTGTTAATAATTATACTTATTAACCATAATAATAATAATAACATTAATCACCATTATCATAATATTGAACTAACTCATGAAAACACATTTTATCTAATCGCCTTGTACATGAGACATGCCGCACGGTGACCCGAGCAAAGCCGCGCGGCTTTGAACACGCCCTGCCCATGCACCAGACAATGTTAAGGGCAAAGCCTTCGTTCATAAACAAAATGCAAAAATTTCAAAGAGGTTTGGTCGCAGCTTGGTAGAAAGTTTCAAAAATCCGATGAAATCATAAAATAATATTATCTTAAAAGTTCGGGTGTGACAATTCTCCCCACCACAAAAACTTTCTGCCCCCAGAAAGTCACCCAGCCAAACGAGGAATCAAACTTGAGTCTGAAACTGAATGAGGCCAACAAAATCACGAACTTGGTATGACTTTCCACTCCATCAGTCACACCCGACCAACTCTGAGGGAAACTGAAAAGAGAACCATCAGGAAACGAGGAGGGTTCTCCCCACCACAAGAACCCGACTAGCACAACCGACCTTGAGACTCTTAGCATGGGATAACTCTGGAACTACTAACTTGATCCAAGAGGAAACCGCTGCACAGACCAAACCTCAAAGAAGGGACAACAAGATTCGTGGTGGGTCTCCCCACCATTTAAGAACTGACCAGCTTAAACCAACCAGTATAAACCGACATGAGAACTTCCAACCCAAACCAGAAAACACTAACACAGGAGAAAACCCACAGAAGAATTCTACCAATTGACGAACTTAACCATGACTCATCACTTCCACAAGAGATGAGAAACTCCAAAACGAGCATGCACTAAAACAAAACAGGTCACACTTGAGGAGGCGCAACTACTGGAATTACATGAAAACAAGATCACCATGCCTTTTTACAACCACAGTGGGGGTATTCAAAGAACATAGACCACAACGAGAAAAGAGACCTTTGCGCCTCTTACAAAAAAACAGAACCTTCAAAGACGAGGAAGCTTGAACCGAGAAATTTAAACCGTCCCTATTTTAGCACTAGAGACAAAAGTTAAACCAATGTGACCCACACCCAACGATTCATGACTGCGTGAAAGGCTTCACTCCGAGACCTGTGGCTGGAGCTCTGATGTCTTGAAGCATCTACTGCCCCGCAGTCAGGAGCTGACAATCTCCTGTCGAGACTCCTCCTGATAAAGCCGCTAGCGGAACTTCTCTATGTTTCCGCAAATGGCCACACTAACGGCATGCCTTCAGAGGATGATGGCAAGGCAGCTTAAAGTACCCAAACCGGCCACAAAAGAGGCGAACAAGAGAGTGGCCTAACTAATAGAAGATGGAATTGTAAAGAAAACTTGTCTGAGATGGGTTCCTCCGATTCTCTCTCGTCACCAGATGGGGAACCTTCCCGAGCACCGAAAAGAAACGGCCCTGGAACCCTGGACGAAAACCCCACACAAGAGAAACATTAACTGATCCTGCGACATTATCTTTGGAGAAAAGGGAACCAACTTCTTGAGATGCCCAACGTAGGCCTTCACTATTCGTTGGCATTGCTAGACACTCACGAGCCTTGTCGCTCCCATCACCTTCGCTTCCACAAATATAAACCAACTAATGAGAGTGGTCCTAAACACCTTCCAAGTCATACCATCATGCAATGACACTAGGGTTATCTCCTCCACCAATCCCAAGTTGCACCTTCAAATGGACCTGAACCAACACAGACTCTCTTAGCTTTAGGAGTTCCCAATAACCTGAAAACACCAATGACTTCACCATGCCGGTTTGTTACCTTCAATAGATCACGATCACTATAAAAGATGGACATCAACCGAAAAGAATTCAATTCCACCACTCTGCTAAGAGTCTAGGTAGAACCAACAACTAGAAGTGACTCACTAGAACCTTCTGGGACTTTTCTGGGTGGCATACTCAAAACAAGAGGCACGAATCTGATTCAAAAGTCATCATAAATCAAAATTCCACACCACAATCACAACGAAAGCTCAAACTCAAATCACTATTCCAACCACAATTCAGTACGTCAAAACCAAGAACTCACGAAAAGGAATACCCAACACGAAAAGAGAACGCTAAACAATTTCTCACTCACTTTTCTAAACATTTGGAAAACCCTTTTTGAAAACCACTTTTCAGCAACCAAAACCACTTAAATATCCACCATTGAAATCCCATGAAGTCTCACACATACATATCCCCGTGCTAGCTCAAGCACCCATCCACTCACTTCACCAATTTCCCCACTTACCACATGCGCACCTCAATGTATGTGATCACTCATAGGAATACCAAGGTTCAATTCAAGAAACTTATCATTTCCAAAACGAACCATTAAGCACACATCACAAATTCCCAACCAATTTGAAAAAGTAACTTATCATCAAGGCAATACATTTCCAATTTCCCAAAACATTTCCAATTCACATTCCAAAAAGTTTTACTGAGATTTGAAAACAACTTCCCAAACACCTCTCATTTTCCCTTTTGAAACCACACATTTGTTAAAAGAAAACAATTTCCATTTCAAAACCACTTTTCCACTCTAACACCACATTCCCAATTCAAACCACCTTCACGAAAATCCATTTTCATTTTTAAGATCTACTCACACCAACCAAAATGAAGGTCAAACATAAATCACATCAAACTTTCCAAAAATAAGGGACTAGTGGCTATGCCAACCTGGTAACATGGCTTAGCAGACCATGCTCCGAGCGAGCATCCACCACAGGAAGTATCTTGAATCGTGCACTCGGGCTGTACATGGGTCGCTACTCCATGCAAGTCCGCCGCGTAACACTGGCTCACTTCCTTGGTCATCCCTCATCCACACATACCAATCCAAAGAAGAAAATTCAAATCCGGGACTACCCCTGGAAACTCGAGTCTCGGGACAGGCAAGGGTTCATGACGTCCTTCCCACACCTACCTCTCGAGTCCCGACACACCTAATCACCAAGCTACTCGACACCCCAAATAACAAGGGCACCTCTGATATCATTTTGTCACGAACCAGGCCGGATCGTCATCTGACCCGACGCCCGACCTGGTCCGCGACATGGCCCGAAGGGCGTTCCCGATCCCCACGGGCTGGCAACTAGTGCCGGGCATCAAAACAAACCAGTTGGGAACGGTTTGGCCCATGACAAAGATAAATAGACATAAACTAAACAAGCAGATAAATAAAGGAAAATAGCCTGAACAACGTGGCAGCAGAAAAAGGAATAAACAAAAGACGCGACATACCTTAGGTGACCCCGTGGATCACCATGGTACGACAACCACACTCACTCCCAAAAGCGATCCAAGACTGAAACCTGCAACTGAAAAGTAATGTAGGCGTGAGCACCGAGATGCTCAGTAGGAAAGCCAAAAAAACAACCACATCCTATGCCCCTGCCTTTAATAAGAAATCCAACCAATGCCAGTTTGGAAAATAAGATATACTAAAATAGTATTTTCCTTCCTTTCAAATTCAAGTAACGAGTTTACATTTTCAGGTAAAGCCTTTTACTCCCACTACATTTTCAAAATAGGTTTCAAGCATGCATTAACATTTCAAAATGAAAAGAAACCAGTTTGGGTTAAAATATGGTTCTCACAAACAAGACATCAAGTATGAGACAGCTGAAAAGAAAGTTACATCATTAGCAGCACGACAAAAAAAATGAGCACCATGGGTAATCCCTATAGGTAGCTAAAACAAGTGGGAACCTGAAGACCTCGTACCTCAGTGAAACGTGGCTTAGAAGGCCACGACCCTCAGATAACGTGGCTTAGAAGGCCACGACCCTCAGAAAATGTGGCTTAGAAGGCCACGACCCTCAGAAATTCATACGTTTAGTTAGTGTTGTTGCGTCAATCCTGCTAGACAAACCGGGACGAACCCCTGCCGTGTCATCTAGCGTACTAGTCCTGGTCACCCACCTAGATACCCGAGTTTTCCCATTGTGCTCTATTTCAAATGGTGGTGAGTTTTCTTTATCAAACAATCAAACAAGCACATTACACTTTCTTTATTTAAAATTCATTCCACCTTTCACCACCGCACTCCCTACTTAAGTGCATTCCCCTCTCTTTACATCCCACATTCACGCACAAGCCTTTACACTAGGCACATATATCACAAACTGCTCATAAACACTTGCATCACATCTTATTTTCAAATTTAGGGGGAATGACTAAAAAGGGGTTTTCTATTTTCGCAAACCAAATCTTAAAGTGCCAAACGGGCCTTTCATAAAACATTCTTAAGATGCCAGACATGCTTAATTACATAAAGGAAACACTTTTTAAAAAAAATCAATCAGCCAAAAGGCTAAACACCTTTGGAAATACACATTACTAATTCAAAACCACTTGAGAAATCAATTTTTCAATAAAAGGTCACTTAAGACCGACGACTTTGAAATACATTTCAATTTTTCCAATACAAGGCATAATAGTTCCTAGCCACCACAATCAGATTCCATAGCATGTGTATATAGCATAGTGCAAAACATATTTTTAAAACAATCAAGCAATTATGAATTTCAAATTAAAAGCTTAGGCATAGGGGACCTACCTCAAACTTGTCGCTATCTGCCAAAGGTCACTCGAACCGACACTTGGGGCACACACGCACATGCATTTATACATATATATATATACACACACCCATAGGTGCATTGCACATATATATATATATACTTTACTTTATGCATGTGCATGCGGGGTACCTCGACACCCGCGGCCCAAAACCATTGTAGCGGGGTCCTGCGCACTCCACAAAACATGTAATAAATTAAAAGAACAAATTATGCAATACATCAAAATTAGTACCACAAAATCTACACAAACGAAACACACCCAAACTACATCATAGCGCCACTTCAAAAACACTCGCACGTCAAAATCATTGTAAAACATGAAGTGCATAATTTGTACAAATTAAATAAGCCATCTGCACCACTTATAAAACATTTTAAAAAGACATAACACAACATAAAACAACAACACACCCGAAAACCTCTTCTAAGGCCAAAAGCACACCGAAACAGACTCCAACAAAATAAAACGCAGCCCTTGCATCATTTAATAAACTAAGTGCACAGTTCATAAAACACAATTAAATGACACATTGTGGGTTTTTATAAATAAACACACTCGATATCACATCACATTCTACAAAAATAATAAATAAAAGCATAGTAATCTTTCTTCAAAACCAAGTTCGCACAAAACAAATTAATTGAAGAACATGCTAAAATAATTGGACAAGAAAAATATTTTAGCAAACAACGTTTATACACGAAGCCACCTCCCTCAGTGTCGAAACTCCAAAAATCAGTGCGAAGCGTCAACCATGTCCAATCCGCACCACAGGAGAACCAAAATATACTCTAATCCATAAGGTTGAAAAAAAAATAAACCACAAATTAAAACCCCAAATTGACACCCTAACTGCTGGAAATCTAAAAACCCAAAGAAACAAGGACAAAAACCTAAGCAAGGAAGAAAGAAAACTCTACCCAGGGGTTGCGCCGGAGGTGAGCAGCGCTGAAAGGGAGGGAGGCCGGGACGGAGCGGGGTTGCGCAAGCAAAGAGATGGGGCGGCGTTCGCAGTGGTCGCGGCCGGGAGAGGGGGTCGGGACGGTGAGTGCGAGCAGGACGGGACGATGCGAGAGGCGTCGGCCGCAGCAGGGTGAGGAGGCCGGACGGAGAGGGGGCCGGGACGACGAGCCAGACGGGAGTCGGACAGAGGTGTCGCGCCTGGGGAAGGGGCGGAGGCCAGACGGGGAGCGGACCGGGACACGGTGGGCGCAAGCAGGCCGGGACGGGAGGCGCCGGACGCGGGAGGCCGGACGGAGGGAGGCCGCGCGATCGGGAGCAAAGGGGGAGGGGGCCGCGTAGGGTTAGAAGAGAGGGAGGGGGTAGCGCGAGAAGAGAAATGGGGGGAGGGGGGGCTGTGCGCGACGCCCAGGACAGCAAGGAGGAAAGAAAAAAAAACAAGAAAGGAGAAGAAAAATAGAAAAAAAATAAATAAGTAAAATAAAATAAAATAAAACAAATAACACTTTAATAAATGATAATATTAATAAACTTAATTAAGATTTTAATAAACCCCAATAATAATAATAATAACAACTTCATAATAATTATTATAAACTAACAATAATAATATTATTCATAATAATTATAATAAAAATTATAATTAACTTGTTAATAATTATACTTATTAACCATAATAATAATAATAACATTAATCACCATTATCATAATATTGAACTAACTCATGAAAACACATTTTATCTAATCGCCTTGTACATGAGACATGCCGCACGGTGACCCGAGCAAAGCCGCGCGGCTTTGAACACTCCCTGCCCATGCACCAGACACTGTCAAGGGCAAAGCCTTCGTTCATCAACAAAATGCAAAAATTTCGAAGAGGTTTGGTCGCAGCTTGGTAGAAAGTTTCAAAAATCCGATGAAATCATAAAATAATATTATCTTAAAAGTTCGGGTGTGACATCATCAATCAACGGTGACAAGTAAACATCAATATCATTACCGGGTTGCTTTGGACCAGAGATCATTGTACTCAACATGACATATTTGCGCTTCATACAAACTTCAGGAGAGAGGTTGTAAATTACCAATAAAACAGGCCATGAACTATGTGTGCTACTGAGTGTTCGGTATGGATTCATTCCATCTGTGCACAACCCTAGTATGAGATTTCTAATTTCATTTCCAAATGTAGAATACTACGCATCAATTTTCTTCCATTGTGGACAATCAGCTGGATGACGTATTTTTCCATCACATACCCGCTCTTCAGCATGCCATCTTAACCTTTTTGCATCATGTGAATTAGCTAATAAACGTTTGAAACGATTAATTATAGGAAGATACCAAAATACCTTTGAAAGGAGCTTTGTAATCTCTACATCAGCCTGTGATTTTTCTTTCACCTTATACCGTGATGTCCCACATTTTGGACACTCTGACAGAAATTCATATTCCTTCCTATATATAATGCATTCATTCGGACAGACATGTATTTTCTTGTATCCCAATCCCATCGGGCATAATATTTTCTTGGCTTTGTAATGTGAATCTGGAAGATCGTTATCTTTTGGAAGAATGTCTTTCATCAATTGTAGCAGCTCTGTAAAACTTCTATCACTCCATCCATGCTTCGCCTTCAGGTTAATCAATCTTAACACCGCTGATAAAACCGTAAAATCTGTACAACCAGGATATAATGGTTTTTCAGCATCACCATATAGATGCGCGACTGTCGGTTCTATCTCAATTTTTTCTGCTACAATATCACGAATCATTTCTTCAATTCCATCGGAGTTACCATCTTGCGAATCATCATCATCAGTGACATTTCGTCCAGTTTCACCATGCTAAATCCAAGGGCTGTAACTCGGATTAAAACCATGACAAATCAGATGATCTTTTATCTCTCTACTTTTCAACTTCTTCATATTCAAACATTTCAGGCATGGACAGAAAAAAATGTCACTACTTGGAACATTTCGTTTTGCAAATTCCAAAAAGGCATCAACACCTTCCTCAAATTCATTGCTCATTCGATGTGCCGTAATCCGACTTCGACTCATTATTACCTATAACAAATATCAACAAAAAATATATATTTTTAAGATAAGATAAATATATTTTTATATGAAAAAAATCATAATTTGAATGTAAAGCAATTTAAAATATAAAACAAATCTATAGGTATTTAAAAAAATATGCTTGAATATTATTTTTAAACAAAATATAGTTAGATATAACAGTTTTAAATTTCATTGAATCAAAGAAAACCATGACGCCTACATAGTTTAATATTGATTGCGGTTTTGATGTTTTAATATATTAGATAAAATACCTATTTAACATGTTATTAATGGTTTCTGTAGACCCTAAATCCATTTGGTAAATATTTTCACACAATTATAAAAATCAATGGAAGTGTTTTTGGGAGGAATATGTTCAATCATTTGATTTTGATGTCCCATATTCTATAACAAAAGGCAATGTGGATACCAAATCCCTTAGTTTGGTTTTTTATTCTCAAAGGGTTTGTGATGAAAAAGAAGAGTATAAGTTGATGTATATGATAAATAAAATACAACTATATTTTATTTATGGTTATGATAGAATGAATTCATACCATATCATTTAGGATCTGCTCCCACCAAAAGTAACCCTCCTCAGTTCGAAATGAATAAATTTAGATAATTATGCATGAATTCATACAAGTATTATTGTACATAAACCAAAAAGAAGATTATTAGTACTAAAAGTAAAACTAGGAAGAAACAATAAACTCTATATACTCATGAAAGCTACTCCACAACACTTCCATGCTACTAACATCTATAAAAAACTACAAATTGCTTTTAAAAACCAAAAAAATTGTTTATATTTATGTATGGTGGGCATAACATGTATACATAGTAAGATCCTCCCTAAAACATCTCATGAAAATGTTGAGGAAGCACACTAAAGCCCTATGAAAAAAGGAATCTAAATCATCACCTAAACAAGGAAAAATAGTTTCATATACTCACTATGGATCACTCACAAAATAATTCATATAAATAAACCTTTTCGTATAAAAAATTATATATATATATATATATATATTAAAATTAAGGTTCTCAGATACCACTTCTCCACTAGTTTTCCTCTCACACCCCAATGCGCTACTCCACAACACTTCCATGCTACTAACATCTATAAAAAACTACAAATTGCTTTTAAAAACCAAAAAAATTGTTTATATTTATGTATGGTGGGCATAATATGTATACATAGTAAGATCCTCCCTAAAACATCTCATGAAAATGTTGAGGAAGCACACTAAAGCCCTATGAAAAAAGAAATCTAAATCATCACCTAAACATGGAAAAATAGTTTCATATACTCACTATGGATCACTCACAAAATAATTCATATAAATAAACCTTTTCGTATAAAAAATTATATATATATATATATTAAAATTAAGGTTCTCGGATACCACTTCTCCACTAGTTTTTCTCTCACACCCCATTGCTAATGTCATGGTCTCACCCCGCCCATAAATCATCGTACACCATGTGAAATTGTATCACTTCCATCAATGAATCATATGTATCTTAGATTATCTCATCACCATCTTATCAAAATAGTAATGAGGTGCATACTTGGAAACCACTACATCTTGTTTACATTAAATGTACAAAAATCGCAAAACATAATTATAGAATATCCATGAAAAAAAACGAACGAAATAAATTCGTGGAAGGCTTACTTGAATGTTGCGAGTTGAGATAATAGATCCGAGAGGAGTGAAGAAGATAAACAATGAAGCCAAAATGAGTTTAACGCAGGTCGATCGACGAGCCGATTAGGGTTTACCGCGCGAGAGAGACGAGCCGGCGGACTGTCAATCGAAAAATCGTAAATGACAGTCCACGGGGATTTAATTTCTTTAAAAGTTTTATAACGTCGGTTATATAATAACCGACGTTATAAACTATTTTTTAAATTTATAACGTCGGTTATTTTAAAACCGACGTCAAAACCCCCCCGATCTTTGGTTTTTTACGTCGGTTATTTTGTAACCGACGTAAAAAACGAGTTATGTACGGGTTTTTTACGTCGGTTATTTTAAAACCGACGTAAAACCCCCCCCCCCCGTGCTTTGGTTTTTTACGTCGGTTATTTGGAAACCGACGTAAAAAACCCGATATCTACGCGTTTTTTACGTCGGTTATAGGATAACCGACGTAAAAAACGAACAGGCGCGATGTGTAACATCGGTTATGAAAATAGCCGACGTTAAAAAGCTACTCGCCACATGTTTTACGTCGATTATATATAACCGACGTAAAAAATGGTGACGTAAAAAACGTTTTCTGCACTAGTGAACCTTCTATAAAAACCATCATGTCCTAAGAAGGACCTCACTTCCTTAACAGTTTTAGGAGAGGGAAGGTGACGAATGATGTCAACCTTAGCTTTATCAACTTCAATCCCTTTACCAGATACCAGATGACCTAGAACAATTCCTTCCCTTACCATGAAATGACAATTTTCCCAATTTAGTATGAGATTCTTATCCTCTCACCTTGATGAAACCTTTTCAACACTTAGAAGGAATCCCTCAAAAGTATCCCCAAAGATGGAGAAGTCATCCATGAAGACCTCTAAACAATCCCCCACCATATCCAAGAATATTCCCATCATGCACCACTGGAAGGTACCAGGGACATTACATAACCCAAAGGGCATGCGCTTGAAGGCAAAAGTGCCGAATGGACAAGTGAAGGTTGTTTTTCCTTGATCCTCTATGAAGACTTCGATTTGATTATACCCTGAGAATCCATCTAGGAAGTAATAGAATTGATGACCCGCCACTCGCTCGAGGACTTGATCAATAAAGGGTAAGGGGAAATGGTATTTCTTGGTACAAGAGTTGAGCTTCCTATAGTCAATACAGACTCTCCATCCACTACTGACCCTTGTTGGGAGCATCTCTCCATCCTTGTTGGTTATTACTGTGATTCCAGCCTTCTTTGGATCCACATGGATTGGGCTAACCCACTCACTCTCAACTATAGGATAGATGATACCAACTTTTAACAATTTCAAAGTTCTTTTCTCACTACTTCCATGAGATTAGTATTGAGTCGCCGCAGAGGCTGACGACATGGCTTTGAATCGGATTCTAGAACAATTCTATGAGTCCCGATAAGTGGGCTAATCCCAGGAATATCAGATAGGGTCCATCCAATGGCTTTCTTGTGTCTCCTAAGGACATCTAGAAGCATCCTCTCATGATCAGTTTCAAGAGAGGAAGAAATGACAACATGAAAGGATTGATTGTCCCCTAAGAAAGCATACTTGAGTGATGAAGGTAAAACCTTAAATTCATGATCAGAGTGGTTATCACTTTCCAAGAAAGGATGAGACTTTGTATTGAACTCAGTTTCTTTGTTCAGATTTCTTAACAAAATTGGTTCCTTGTGAAAAGAATTTTCATCCACTAAATTAGATAGAGTAGTGTCATGAATGGGTATAGACTCGATGTTATTGATTTCACCCATGGTATCATTGATTGGTGATTCTAGAAAATCATCAATAGAGCTATTTAAAAGAGATTCAAGCTAAGGAGACAAATTTCCCTCATGTGAACAAAGAAAACCACTACAAAGGTCCTCTAAAGTGGGTTCTACTGGCCGAACCTCAGTAAGGATTCCTTCCAATTCTGTAAAAGTTGTCCTCAGTGTCAGCAATTAGGATCCATTACCAAAAGGAATCAAATTCCCCTCACTCCCATTCTGGTCATTGAAATCTTTGATTGTTGGGGAATTGATTTCATGGGACCCTTTCCAAACTCTAAGGGATACCTCTACGTCCTCTTAGCTATTGATTATGTCTCAAAATGGGTTGAAGCCATTCCCACCAAGTCCAATGACTATCATGTTGTGATCCGATTTATAAAAGAGCATATATTTTCTCGATTTGGAATTCATAGGGCTATAATCAGTGATCGAGGAACCCATTTCTGCAATCGCCCATTCTCTTCACTCATGTCTAAGTACAGAATTTCTCATAAAGTTTCCACTGCGTACCATCCTCAAACCAATGGTCAAGCTGAGTTAGCAAAAACCATCCTAGGAATGTCACCATATAGGTTGGTTTGTGGAAAATCATGCCATTTACCTATTGAAATTGAGCATAAGGCATTTCGGGCAATCAAAAAAATGAATTTTGACATTTCTTTAGCCGAAGAAAAGAGGAAATTAGATCTTAATGAACTTGAGGAACTTAGGATGGAGGCTTATGAAAATTCAAGGATAAATAAAGCTAGAGTTCAAACCTACCATTCTAGGAATATCAAAGTCAAACAATTTGAACTAGGAAAATCTGTGCTCTTGTATAGTTCAAAACTTCATTTACACCTGGGAAAGTTAAGGTCTAGATGGTCAGGTCCATTCATAGTGAATCATGTGTACCCCCATGGGGCATTAGAGATTCAGGATCCCATAAGTGGTAACATTTTTAAGGTCAATGGTCATAGGTTAAAACCATTCATTGAATCATTCAATAAACAGGAAATAGAGGTTGAGTTAACAAATCCAACCTATGAACCAGGAAAAAATTGATAGATTTAGGATTCAGGTCGGGCTAACGATGTTAAAAAAAAGCGCTGCATAGGAGGCAACCCGTGGTTTTCATGTTTCTAATCATTGTGAATCATCTTTTGTTTTCTTCTTCTTTATTTTGTTATTTTAAAAAAAAATAGACTGTTGACCTGTTCTTCTTTTATGAGTAAGGATGAGTATGAAAGGGGAGCACCGTATTCATCCGTGTCACGCGGTGTGATCCCTGAGTAATACCTTACCCATAAAATTTAAAGAAGACAATGTATTATTAGTTTGAAATATATATATATATATATATAGATTGTTAACCTGTTCTTCTTTTATGAGTAAGGATGAGTATGAAAGGGGAGTACCGTATTCATCCATGTCACGTGGTGTGACCCCTGAGTAATACCTTACCCAGAAAATATAAAGAAGAGAATGTATCATCAGTTTATGTTATTTTTATGTTTTTTTAGGTAAAAAAAATACAAAAAAAAAAATTTAAAAAAGAAAAAAAAAGTAGGCATGTCATAGGTTATTGGGAAAAGCTTGTCACAACCGTCCAAGCCATTGAGACTCAAACCAAAACTGAAGGGAGACAAGGGAATGCATTTTCAATATCAACCACTAGGTGACTTCATTCCATAATTTTTATTTTCAATGTCTTCGTTGAACTTCTATCTTACCCCTTCTATGTTTCAATTCTTTAAACACTGGGGACAGTGTTATTCTAAGTTGGGGGGGATGAAAATGTGTGGAAGGAAAAATGTCATTAACCTTGAACATGATAATACACATTCCAAACTCTGAAATTGGATATCAAATAATTTTTCATGCCTTGATTCTGATTTTAATGCAAGTTTATGTTCATGTGCATAGATATTGGAAAGTACGGTTGTCCGATGTGATTTTTCACCGTTTATATTTTCATCCAATTATTTAAAAAAACACAATGCATGTCCTCTAGATTGTGGAGTTTTAGTTTGAGTTCTTGGGGACCCATAATAAATAGCATAGGATTGACGATCATTTTAATTTTAACATGAGTATTCAAAAAAAAAATCAATTGCGCGTAGAGCAATGAATTGACCTAATGTGTGACTTTCGACACTTGGGGATCGTGACTCCATAGTTTTCTGACCCAAAGTTGGGCATTTTATCTCTATTTGTGGTAATTTGAATTTTTTTTGATTGAGTTAACTCGAGATGATGCCTGAGTATGTGAGCTTCACTTGGTGCCCTAAGGACTTTGAGCGTGGGAGTCATCAGCAAAGTCTTGCTACATGGGTTGACTCGATTGAGTTCAATTTCAATTACCATGACAAAATTGCAAAAAAAAAAAATCAAAAGAAAAATCAAAAAAAAAATCAAAAAAAAAAATCAAAAAAAAGAGTACTCATCTTATTATTAAAATTTGATTTCTCCTAGCACTTCTATCTTTTCTCCCTCGAATGAAAATGAACCTCCATGTCTATTGTGACGCACAATACTTCATCATGCTTAATTGAATTTGGATGAAATATGGCAATGAATTTGAACAAAGGAATGAGCTTGGGCTTGAGATATGCCTATGGACATAGCTTGTTTTAAATGATTTTGATGAGTTTCATAATTGTTTGGTATGAGATCTTTGGGTGAGAAATGTGTATTAAAATGTTTTTGAAAAAGGTCATTCAAATTTCATTTTTGTGAGATATATTTTGCTCGGGTCTAATAAAACTCAAGTTGGGGGGTGTGATTAGCCAATAAAAACACATATTTTGATTACATTTTAATGGTATTAAATGTTCATTTTTGATCTTATGGGCCTGAGTTAGTGGATTTTAATTTTGAACATCCATTCTTATCATTTGTGCACTTCATGCCTAATATGCACCAATTTAGGCCCAATGTTTCATTTGATTTTAAAGAATGTAATTATTCATATTTTAATTTGATATTTTGGGAAATGGATATAAACTTAAATATTAACATTTTTCATTCAGGGATCAATGAAGGATTCATAAAGGATGATGAGAATATTTGGCGATGAAAGGAAACAATTCTGGAGAAGGCAGATTGGATATCATCCCACTGATGAGAATGTGGAGCCCCCAATACAGGCCCACTGAATCCCAAATTTAATGGGAGGCTTGAAGGCATATAGAGAAACAAATAATTCTTCTGGATCCAATGCTAATTCGTCCTATATGATGGTGATTAAGGCGGCCCAATTTGAAGATGCAATTCTGGGCCAGATTCTGCGTCCCAGAAAAATAGCCCACCATTTAAATCATATCTCGAGAACGGATTATTATTTTGTGCTGAAATTTTACAGGCTGCTAGGGGACATCCGAGGCTTCATTTAAGTATTCTATGGCCCACTCCAATTCGGCCTTTTAGAAGGTCCTTTCGGCACGTCTTTCCGGTGGATGCAAGCTGGCTGCAACTTTGAGGCAAGAAGTGGAAAAGTCTTCTCTACATTAATGAGCCACCTACCTTGGCCCACCACATTTAATTAAAGAGACTTGGGGAGCGGTGACTCGGCCAAAGGCTTCCTTTTTTCCTATTTAAGGCACTAGTGGTGGAGGATTTAGGGATCTTGGAGCTTTGTTTTCATTGTAATGTTATTATGCCAAATTGTCCTTATAGCATTTTTCCTTCTCATGTAAGTTGTTTCAATCACCTTAGTTTTCAATAAAAGTTATTCTTCTTCTCTTATTCTATTCTTCCTATTATCACTTTGATACCGTTGCCTCAAGGTGTGAATTTATTCACACCAAACCTTGTGATTTTGTTCACATAACGGTGGAGTGATCGTTTTTTTACTTCTTCAATTCCACTCTCGTAAGTCTACTTCCCGCTTCCATTGAGAACATGTTATCAATGGAGGGATAGCTCTTTTATGGGTTGATCCAAGGGAGTAACAAGAGGCTGGATTGGATGTTATTTATCACTCTCTAAATGTTATTAATTTCTTTTATTTGAGTTTTTTTCATTAAATGAGTTTCTCTCTTCCTCTTCCTTATTAAATTTATTCACCCCACTTATGTGCTAAGTAGATCCTTTACCTTATAATGCTCATGAAAATGATCCTACAAGTGTATAGATTATTAGCATGTTTTTGTGAAGGTGTTTAATCAGTAAGTGATGAGGGTAGTTTGAATTCATTTCATGAATCCTTCTCGAGTTAATGAAATTAAAATTGTAAAAAAAAGAAATTTATCCAATCCACCCCGAGCAATAACCTAGGATCAACTCATTTCTCATAAATTGAATTCACATAGATCTTAGTGCTCTTTTAAAACCCATCCAAAAACAACCCAAGTTGGCCACTTCATAGCCAAAAATCCATCTCTTTATATTGTGTGTCTAAAGGTTCTTCTTAGGTCTCTGAGGATTTGACAACCCAAGCTACACTGCAAGCGACCGCTTGACCCTTAAAACTTGGGTAAATTTGGGCGACACCAATCATCTTGCAGCTGAAGATGAAAATGACAACATTGAATCAGAGTGCAAAGAGAAAGTGGAGCTTGAAGGTGTATCTGAGCATGAGACAACCGAACCGGTGGAACCTACTACTCCAGTGGAGTTGAGGAGATCAATAAGGGTGAGAAGGACCGTGCATAGGTATTTACCATCCTTGCATTATCTGTTATTGACTGATGGTGGAGAACTAGAATGTTTTGAAGAGGCAATGCAGCTGAAGGAGTCGAGCAAGTGAGAGCTGGCTATGAAGGAGAAGATTTCCTCATTGCATGATAATAACACTTGAGAGCTGACACCTTTGCCAATAGGAAAAAAAGCATTGCAGTACAAGTGGGTCTACCGGGTCAAAGAAGAACATGATGACAAGAAGAGCTTCAAGGCAAGGCTGGTGGTGAAAGGTTTCCAACATAAGGAGGGAGTGGATTTCACTAAAATATTCTCACCAGTAGTGAAGCTTACCACCATTCGGGTGGTTCTCAACATTGTGGCATCAGAAGACTTGCATCTTGAGCATCTTGATGTCAAGACTTCCTTCCTTCATGGAGATTTGGAGGAAGACATCTACATGCAATAGCTAAAGGGATATGTAGAGTTTGGGAGGGAAGACATGGTGTGCAAACTCCAAAAGAGCTTATATGGATTGAAGCAGACACTGAGATAGTGGAACAAAAAGTTTGATTCATTTATGTCTAAAAATGAGTATAAACGATGTGGCATGGATCAATGTTGCTACATCAAGTCCTTTGGAGATGAATACATTATATTGCTTCTGTTTGTGGATGACATGCTCATTGTAGGATCATGTATGAAGAGGATTAATGAGATGAAAGAGCAGTTGGATGAGGAGTTTGAAATGAAAGATCTTGGAGAAGTTGACAAGATTCTGGGGATGAAGATCAAGAGAGACCGCACAGCTGGAACGTTGATGTTATCACATGCTGATTACATTGGGAAGGTTATGAGAAGATTCAGTATGATGGAAGCAAAGACAGTCTCTGTTCCCCTGGCGAGTCATTTCAAACTATCAAAGGAGCAATCACTGAAGACAACAGAAGAGGTTGAGTACATGACAAAAGTTCCATATGCATCAGCTGTTGGAAGCCTGATGTATGCCATGGTTTGTACTCGACCTGACATCGCTCATGCAGTGGGAGTTGTGAGTAGGTATATGGCTAATCCTGGAAAACAACATTGGGAAGCTGTGAAGTGGATATTGAGGTATTTGAAAGGCAGTAAGGAGGTATCTCTGTGCTATGGGAAAGGAAATTCATTACAGGGGTATGTGGATGCTGACCTTGGAGGCGATGTCGACAGCAGGAGGAGTAACACAGGTTATGTCTTTACCTGTGGAGGAACTGTGGTAAGTCGGATATCACAACTGCAGAAGGTGGTGACTTTATCCACCACAGATGAAGAATACATTGCTGTAACAGAATCTGGAAAATAGATGGTTTGGCTGAAGAACTTCTTGGATGGATTGGGAAGAAAGTGAGAGGAGAATGTATTGCACTGTGATAGTCAGAGTGCTATACATCTTGTAAAGAACCTTGTATTTCATGCACAGCCGAAGCACATTCAGTTGAAGTACCATTTCATCAGAGACTTGATATAGGACGAGTTGCTAACATTGCATAAGATTTGTGGAACCAACAATCCGGCAGATATGTTGACAAAGCCCATGGTGATACAGAAGTTGAGGCACTGCTGTGCCTCTGTTGGTCTCCACTGATGAATGGAGGATGAGAGAAAGAATAAGGGAGGACACGATGAGAGCACAAGAGGAAAAAAATTTGTATTTCATGAATCGTCAGGTTGAAATTTGAAGCTGTGAATGGAAAGCACGCCACTGGTGAGTGAAGAAGAGGAAGAACTCAGATTAAGTAAGTTGTCTTTGTCAGTTGCATCGAAGCATAACAGTGCAGTGGATCAGGCTCCAAGTGGGAGATTGTTGGATTGCTGTAGCCCAATCCGGTTGGGTCGAATGATTATGGCCCACAACTGTAACATCTCTGACTGACCGACACCGACAAACACTATAGCAGTGGAGACTTCAGAGTCAACTATACTGTAGCACCTTTTTTTGACTTCCAGACGACAAACACTGTAGCACTTTTGGCCTTTCACTGTAGCGATGTAGATTTCCTGTTCGGAACAGTGGATCGTCTTCTCCATATGTGGCCCATTTCGGGCTAGGGTTTCTTACATTGAAAAACTCTGTAATTTGTGCTCCCGAAATAGTGAAGTTCTGCCTCTCCATGGATGTAGGGATTATTACCAAACCACGTAAATTTGTGTGTCCCGTGTGTTTTTCTTTCTTCTGCATTTTCTTTCGTATCTCGTTTCTGTCGTTGCGACTCCCGACGCTTCCGCAACAGGCTGGACAACCCTCGTCGGCCCGCCTCTCTTCACAGTCTCCAGGCGCCTCTTCCCGACGATTCCGCCTCTTCCTGGATACTGGATCCGATGCGGTCTCCCGGCCCCTGCCCTCCTCAGCGGTCTCTTGGCCCGCCTCCCGCGGTCTCCCAACCCCTGTCTGAGCACCCATCTCATCGAGCGCCAACCTGGATGCTCGACACCGGTGCGTCCGAACATTTCTTCAACTTCATTCATAGAGTAGTCTTCTTTATCTTGATTATTGATCATCTCTTTAGATCATTAGAGGAGAATTTTGATCTCATGCTCTCATTCAATATGTGAGCGATTTCTTCATTTATTGTTATTATTATTCTTCTATTAATAATAGAAATAATTCTCTATGGGAAAACATTTCAACAACTCAAACAATTCTTATTAGATCATTGAAGGAAACCAATCTTTGATACTAGTTGTAGGGCCCCATGACCAATCAAGAGAATTGGGTGGGGGAATCATTGATATAAAATTCTTTTAAACATTTTACCAATCTTCTTGAACTCTAAACAATGCTTCTTTTGTCATCGATTAGTGTGAAACAATTTTTTCAATTACTCATATATGTCAAGCACTCCCAAAATAAAACCAAACAAAATAGTTAGCCAGAAACAATAGTTTTTACAAGGTTTACCGATCCTTGGTGTTTAATGGATGTTTTTCCACTATAGGTGATTCTATGCTTTTATCATGTTAAACCAAAATGAGTGAAAATGGATAGCCTTGAACTCTATTTTACACTATCTCAGGTTACATATATGCCTCCCACACTTAATATCAATAAAAAACATATTTTTTAACATGAAGAAGGATCATAATAAATCTTAGTTATCATTGCAACATAAAATGACCTGTTTCCTGAAGGTTAGTTTAATTTACTTCACAACTTCATGTAAGAACATGACCATCATAAAGCTATCTAACTCTCTTTCATGATTGGTCGATGATCTTTAAGAAAATAATTGTCGGTCCTAGATGGAAATGACAATAAACAAGAGGAGAGGGTGAATTTTCAATCACAAACAAATCAGAGTAAATTTTACAATCATGCAAAATACAGTGGACGATGAGATTAAAAAATTCAATCAGAAACAAATAGGTGCAGTGAGTTCAAACAATTTAAGTAGAACATTAAAGAACAATAAAATACTAGGATTTTATAATAGTTCAGATCTAAATGAACTTACATCCACTCTTCACACTCACCCAAGAGTATGGTAGATGTATATCACTTTTGGAGGATAGTGATAACTCTTTACGATCCCACTTGTTTCAACTTGGAGGTGCAAACCCTAAACCCTTATATTTTTCGGTTTCAGATAAAACCCCAATCTTTTAATGAGAGTAGACCTAACAACGACCTTCAAGGTGTAGTGCTAACCTAAAGATATTTCTTTTGAAGTGGAGGAATAACCGGCCTTACCTTTTATGGGTTCAGGTAGAACTTGTGTCATGCTTTTTGTTTAAGTTAGCATAACCAAGAAGTACCTTTTATGGGAGGTATCATCCATGCAACTTGACCGAAATCAAAATGTTATAGTGAAAGACAATACAACCAAATGAAAAAAATAAACAACAAAACCACTGACTGGTGACGAAAGAGATTGTTAGTGAAAAAAAGTATGCTTCAAACCTCCATAATAGATGTAGAAGGTTGTTGGATCAAGAAAACCAACAAAGGTAGTGTGTTTAACGATGAATCTCCTCAACATTGCAACAATTCTGTCAAATTGTGTATTCCAGGCATATGCACTGCCAGCAGATTCAGTTCTATTTTATAGGTAAACAATATTGACTATATTTCCTTTGAATAATCTCCATGAGTTTCTATTATAAATGTTCAGTAATGACTTCATGTGGAGGCAACCTAAAATATCACAACCTATAATCATGTGGTTAGAATAATTCAAATGTAAAAAACATCATTCCCATAATAATAAATAGTTAAATACTTTGAAAAATTCCATGAAATCACATGGAACAGATCCTTCAATAATCCAACTATTTGAATTTGAATTTCATTTCCCAAATAATCGGTCATAAATAATATTCCTTGTAGATGCGGTAAACAATTCTCCATAGTGTGATAACTTTCTTCAGGATGTAACTCTATTTATGAAACATATAACTTACGATACATCCACTATAATGCATATAAGCACTTCTATATGAAAAAGTAACTTCCAACTTCCCTCTCAGCACCTTGACAATACTTTTCCAAATATAAAGTTCTTAAATTGATATGTAAAATGAAATTCCATTTCTCACAACATACTTACAAGTAACAAGGAATCATGTTCAACAAAATATCTCTCATAGGTTTAAACAATAAAGCACATAAATAAAGAAAGATTCTAATAAAGACATGAACATAATATTAAACATGCTTAACCAATAAAAATGTACTAATAGTTTGAAAGATCTAACTCCCTATAAAAAGACATCAACTAATAAACAATACAAAATAAATAAAAACTCTCCCTTAATGTAAGTGTCTCTTTTGAAATGATAAAATAGTGAATACACTACGAACCCCTCCTTTATAAAAATAAAAAACTATAAGGAGCCACAAAAGCTTATTAATGATATTCAAAGGATTAATAAAACATTTAATGAAATAAGATAAATGACAGTGAATAAAATGCCAACTAACCATATATTATTTGATGTGTCTCTATTTTAATACATGTTTGCCACATATTTTTGGAGATTTAATCATTTTTTTAATTTTTTTAAAAGATTGGGGCTGAAGCCTCATTTTTTATTATTAAAGAAAAGCAAAGACCTCTTTTTGTTTGGGTAGAGGGAGACTCATTACATAGACCGAAGGCCCAGGGGCATGAAAGCTCAAATACAAGTCTCAAAAACCCATTTTTGGCCCAAAGGGTCTACTGGTGAATAGTATTGCTACAATACACATGATGCTATAGTACCGCTACAGTACCACCGTCGCTATTGTTTTTGCTACAGTACCTCTACCGCTACAGTGTCACCACTGTTACAATACTCATTGGCATTTAACTGTTTTTTAATGTCAAACTGTGCTTTCAAATGAGAGATTATTGAATATTGGTTAATTTGTGATAAAACTGTTATTCTTTGAATATATTGATAAAAATGTGTGTTTTCGGTTCTTAATTGATTAATGTTCAGTTATTTAATTTCAATATATAATTTTCAATCAATTTTGATGATTTTTGGTTTTTGGATTTAATATTTACAGGTTCCATGTTTTCTCTATAAATATAATTTGTGGAACAAATTATGGTTTAATTTTATGAAGTTTGTAAATTTTTGGGAATTTTTTAACAATGGAAGTCTTTTTATTTCTGTAAGTATTTCTATCTTCACATGTCCTTCATTTTTGTATGATTTCCACTTTCATATGTATTTTCCAGGGTTCATCGCATGACTTCTTAGTATTTTGTAAGACTTCAGTAGCCCCATCGTAAGTCTCTAGGCACAATCGTCTGACTTTCATGACCGTATGACTTTTGCTAATTGTAATAATTTAAAGTCATATGATTTGTGCTTTGGAAGCATAATCTCATCGTTCAAGACCTACATAAGGGTAGTCTAGTGATGGGAACCTGTGTAAAGGTAGTTGGACACCTATGTAAAGGTATTTCAATGGTTGAAGACTCATGTAAGGGTAGTTTAGCACTCACATTAGGGTAAAAGCTGCATTGTGAAGTTCATGCAAGGGAAGCCGTGATTTTCTAAAGCCATGTAAAGGTAGAGAGTTGCACTCGCATAAGGTAGAGAGTTATGTAAAGGTACGTCATGCTTTTGAGGCCTACGTAAAGGTGATTCCAAGACCCACATAAGGGTACCACGATCCTAAAACTGTGTTAGGGTACTAGAGTTCTAAAGTGAGGTTATGGAGCCCTAAATTCTAAAATCACCTTCAAAGAAAAAGGGGAGTTGAAGCTATAAAAACTAAGGGGGAAATGGGATCTCTTTAAATCTTACCAGAGAAGATGATGAATATTGAACCAAATTAGATTGGTCATCCAAATTCATCCGAAGCCAAGCCCATGTGGAAGGAGCACATTCAGTTTGAGGGGTTTAGCTCAAGTAACCTGTGAGGAAGAAGTGATGAGTTTTTTATGAACATATTACGATCATATGCAGCGAAAGACAACCTAAAAACATAGGAGATTTATCTTTAAGAATTAACATGTAAGCAAAATGAAAAACAAAGTACCTGTAAACCATGTACAACCACATTTATCTTCTTCCTTACACAAATAATGTTTAGGAAGATCACGAGGAGTAGTGAACGTAAGCACATTGCCTCTGAGGCAGTACATCGATCAATGGATCCACGAACACTTTGTGAGGATACCCCAGCTACTGAAGGGGTGTCAACGCCTTCTCGATTGTGATAAAAAGTGCTTCAGGAAGAAGAGAGATTTGATAGAGGCTTCACATGTATTTCACTACACACACAAATAGGAGAGTATCTCATCCTCTTATATAGGTGAAACTTGGGGCTCTTCTTTTGGATCACATGCATTTCTTCCAGTTGGGGTATTATTCATTAAATCTTTTCAATGAATTTAATGCAAAACCGTTTAACCATTCACAATGGTTTGTAACAGATGAAACCATTTGGGAGAAAATAAATAAATAAATAAATAAATAAATAAATAAATCAATAAATAAATTATATTCGTGCATCACATGCATGAAAAATACATGCGTGCATCACATGCATGAAAAATACATGCAACATATATTGAATGTACACTATGTATAATATCCAATATTATATATATATATGTATGTATATCACATGTATCATATGCATGTGTACATGAATCTCATGCATGTATATTTTAGTGCACATACAAAAATCTCCCACTTGCACTAAAATCCCATAATGACTATGCAATGACTATGCAAAACTTCACAACTCTTTATGAATCCATCAAAACGTTTTTGGATACAGGTTTTCATCAAACATTCTTCATTTTGAACAAATACTTTTCCAAAAACTTTATCCTTCTCCAATGGCCAAATTGGCTGACCCTATGGGCCTTAACATCATTGAAAACATCTATGAAATCCCAATTTCATTAAGCAAAGAGTGGCCTATAGCAAAACACCAGTTCTACTCAAACAACTAAGGGGTCTGGTGTGATCTCCATCAAACATACTCATATCTCTATATTAACATGAACACCACAAAATGTATCATATACATCGTATGTATCCCATATAATCCCTTTTTCCATGACATCAAGAGACCACTAGACATGGAACATGTCAGTCTTGTATTGGCCTATAATCATTTCTTGATTCTCCAAAAAAGATTGACCAAGCCAATGAATACATCACATGTCATTCATTTATCTGATAAGTACATCACATGCAACTTATACAAGTAGTTGGATACATCATATGTGAAACAACTAAGCATGCCCATGCATTTCCTCAGTCTAATTCAATCAAGGGCCATATGTCTTTTCTCATCATACAAGAGGAAAAATCCCATCTTGGTTGCACTCTAACCGATGCTATGATCAACAACATACCCAATCACCCCTGATTAGCTAAGTTTATATGTTGACATGCGTAAGTAGGGTATCAAATTATGAATGTTCTCATTATAGGTATCTCACCAACCTCATGTATGAAGTATTGATAATAAGCACACACCCCTAAGTATATTTATGACCATATGAAATTCCATGAGATATACTTTCATGGATCAGTCCAAGTATTAAGTCTATACTTATTACCTCAAGAATCCATTCTTCATATCTCATATTCAACCCTTTATAATGGATATAAGAATTTATTCAAGATAACCTTTACATATCATCACAACCCACTATACTCCATGATGATCATCAGTTAGGGATAACTCAAAGTTTATACTTTGAGGGGATATTTATCATTTGACCATTCATATAAAGTTACAACACACATGAATAAATGATAAATAGAGATTGCATCAGTTATAAATACAGGATATGTTTACAACCATTACAACCAATCTCTTAAGAGATTCAACACGACTTTCATGTTGTTTCCACAGAAATGGTTTTTGAACATTAAATCCATATATAATTCCTATCACATCCCTATATCACCATATGATAAAATACCCCCACTAACCTCTTAGTGAGTAACATTTATGAAACAAGCTAGTTTGAATAATGGAGATACTTAGGAATCATATTCCTTAAGTTCAAATCTTTAAACTTATATTCAAACTCCTTAAATTCATAACACCAAATGTTATAATGTTATATTCTGTTATTTAGTTTTAACTCTTTTTAAGTATATCATCATCATCTTTGGAACCCTTTCCATCGAACTTTTTCCTTAACAACTTTTGTAAATAATTTAACTATTTACATTATCACTTTACCAGCACATCCTAAACTCTTTTAGGGTAAATTTATATTTACTTTGTTATGGTAACTAATGTAACTCTTTATATTTCTCTTTACCGCCATACCCTAAACTCTTAGGATACCAAGTGATATACTTTTTGAATTGGAAAACATAAACCTTTAGTGGATAGTGAAGTTCACCTGTTATGGTAACTAAATGTAGCTCTTTAAATTTTTATTTACCAGCACATATCCTAAACTTCTTTAGGACATTAATTGAAGAACCACTATGATCTTAGATTGGTATAACCCTTTAGTTAACAATGATATTTACTTTCTCACAGTAACTAAATGTAACTATTTACATTTTTCTTTACTATCACATATCCCAACTCTTTAGGAAATAAAGTAAATAATCACATAAAATAAATATGGTACAATATTTTATTTGTTAACTTTGAACTTATCTAAGTTCAAACAAACTCCAACTAGTCTCTTAGACACTATATTCTCTTTGGAATATATTTCTAAGTTACAACAAAAACTACATTATGTTTTAGGAAATTACATTTATTTCCTTTTAGTAGTGATTTTAACTAAGTAAACTATTGTTTCCATATCATATATGATTTTCTATGTGCTTGGAACATATTCATTTGAATAGAAGACATTATTAAAATATACCACTCATGGGTGTAATGAACACATTCCCACACATTTTAACAAATATTTAGATAAACACTTTTATCCATATCTTCTTCTCTGATCATGTTATAGAAATTGACAAATCATAAACCATGTGTATTAAATTAATCATCTCAAAATTGTTTATAATAACTCTTTGTTATCAAACATCTTCCCTTATCACATAAGAGAAATGATTTGAAGATATACATCTTTTACTTAGATTCATTTGGGTCTGATAAAATACTTTACATTCAAATACTTGATGTAGTAATTATTTACTTCATCTCATGAGTATAATCAATAAGTTCAATCAATTATTCTTTTTATTCTGAACTCCTTTATATTTACAACACTTTTTAAAATATACATTCAGTACCACATACCCTTGAAAATCGAAGAATTAATTTCTATAACATCCATACCTGATATGGACATTCCATGGAGTTTCATAAACCCCTTTATGTATTCCTGATAATCCCATCATATGGAATCATTGCTCCTTCCTGATAATACCCTATTCTCAACACTTTTAGAATATAGGGTAAAATTTTATTGAATTTGTCCATCATATTGGGACATTTCCATAGATGATAATAAAATGAATTGCTTAACTAGAATAATCCTTATATGAATTCTTCAGTCTCTCTAAACATATTCAATCATATTGAATATCATTGACATACCCAATCATATTGAGTATATGAGACTATAATTCCTTAGGTTAATTAGCATATAGTGCCTTTGAAACCTTAAATAAATCATTCCATACTTCCATAGGCATATTGATTTTCTTTTTGAACAACTTTAACACTTGGTTAATCATGAAGAAACTTTTATAACACAGAATATTTCTCTTTCTCAAGAGATTTTATTAAGCTACTAGTCTTAAGAGTTTCTTAATTTAAGCTTCTCATTTCAAGGATTAATTTAATTGTTTAGTTTGATGATAATGATGAATTTATCTACAATATAAAATTTTAATTAGATGAATATCTTGTATTCTATTTTTTCATCAAGGAATTTTAATAAAAGTGCTCCCACTAAAATTAATGACCCCATACATCATATCCATTTTGTGTGTCATGAACTGACTCTCTAAGGTCCACCTGGCCAACAGTAAGTCGAGTGTGACTCCTTAATCCTACCTCCAATAGGCCAAGGTATGATGACTAACACTGAGTAGACATATCACCCAAATGAGAGGCCTTAGACTAAGACACCTGTACATAAACACCCATCTCCAAATACTCATACAATACTGAAAGTTAAAGTAAAACGGATATCGATGCATGCATAAATTTATATCCCATAATAGAGTAGGAAAAAGTATTGGAAAGCATAAAGGAACAAATACAAGCCCACCATAACTGATAAAAGAGTCCAACCCACTAAGTAGGAGGGGATTGCTATCAAATGAAAAACCTGGTATGAACCATGGCCTGTATAGCTCAACTATACTCTGCATGATCCAGGTTCTCCTAAGACTCTATCAAAAGGCCCATCATCTGTATAAGACGACATGTATCAGCAGAGACCATGTAAGGGAGATTATATACATGCCCATTAGGTGCCCCCAAAACCCCAAAAGAGATCAATGTAGATTGAAACAGCCAACTCAAACCAGAATCTAGAGGGTACATAAAACCCAAGCGAGAGAGAAAGGGAATCTTCATCTCCACAACCTGGATAAGAGTGTTGATTCAACTAATCTTCACAAAGGTATCTCAATCTAGATATAATACATATCAACAAGAACACCCAAATATACTTAGATATACTCAAGGTAAACACTTGGTCTCGAAGAGGTCTCAACTATAATGCCAGCCACAAGATTCTGCTTGAGGCTTCAAGGTAATGATCATCCAAGAGATCTCACTCCACAAGCCATGCTATCACTAAAGGTGCACATATGAGAGGTCGATCTCATCAGGCCCTACAAAAGAAGTAATTAATAGAAATTTGAAGAGATCGATACACAGATAGGGGATCACATCCAGGGCTCATTGGATACATTGAGAAACCTATCTGGAATGACATACTAACAAGGGGTTTGTATGACTGTGTATGTTGGTCATGATGATTCCTCAAACCCCATATAGGGAAAAAGATACGATAGATGATCCCAACCCAGGCCTCACAGAGGGATTCATAAAAATCTATTTAAACCAATCCCATAGATGGGATCTCACCTGATGCTCAGGATGTGATGCCTTACTATACCCTCATGGGGATGGACCAAGGGAGAACAATCAACTAATACGGGTCTATACATCATTAAAAGAAGTGTCCCGCTAGCATCACCTCGCGTCACATCTCTTATGCCAAAAAAGGCCACCATCGCATTCTACATGGAAAAACACTAAGGATAGGATACTCATGGTCCTCAATCCAAGTCCCACAGAAGGAGATATTTGAGGAAGAAGTCTCCAAGGGGAGTACACGGTGTGTCTCATGAGGCTGAACCCAGGCTGTGTCCCCTCATGGTACTCAATGTGCATAATTAAAGTACATGATGTGTACTTGTGGTTACATGGCGTGTAACCACGCCTGGATGCCTGGGTGTTTCCTCGTCTGCTCATGACTTGGCTAGTCATGTGAAAATACATAGTATGTACATGGAGTACTGTAGATGCCAAAAAGTGCTCAAGTGCTGTATAATGTTTCGAAACGACAAAACGAAGTCATATTCGAACACAGGGACCCTATCTAGGGGGCCCAGAGGGGCCGCGTGAAATAAATTCATAGGTGCACAAAAAATTTATGCCCCGCATGGAATGTTATGGGATTCGCGAAAGGTCAGTGGCGGGGGCACAAAATATTTCGTGCCCCACCCCTACGCGGTCTACATTTCGCGCCACCGCCTGCGTCACACTTTTTTTTCGCGCCGACCTGGTTTCTGCGCTCCGGGGCGCCTATAAATAGAAGGTGACCCCCTTCCACTTCGGGGCTAAAGAATCTTAACTGGCTCTCGTGCGCGAAATTCGACTTCCGCACGCACAAAATGGACTTCAGGTACGGTTATTTTCGTGCCAAGTCTCCCAGGGGTCCGCCTTCACGTGAGATCCCCATGGTTTAGACTGAATTCCAATCCCTTCAGGGTCTGCCCTTTGCGCGCAATCCTTTCCCCTTGCGCTCGGGTCAGTCAGTTGCGCGCAATCCCTTCCATTACACGCACCCCATCCAATTGCGTACAATCCCCTTCCATTGCGCGCAATCCCCTTCAATTACCCACACCCCTGTCATTGCGCGCAGTCTCTCCTCACGCGCACTCCTTCTAGTTGCGCAAAAAACCTCAGCTCCAATTACGCGCAAGCATCGCCAATTTCGTGCCAGCCCGATGTTTTTTGCATAGGTCTACTTATTTCGTGCAAACCTCAAAGGCTGCATGCATTCCCCTTGGGACCTCCCATCTCAGTGCTCCCCGGATTCCCCCTTGAACGAGCGCCCGATGCTCTTCTTATGGATGCGATTCACGAGTGTCTCTCACGCCCTGGGCATCCACATCATGCGCCATTTTCCCGTGCGACCTTATAGGCTCGTACGAAGTAACTTCAAAGTCCCCTGGACGACACCGCCTGTTGCGTTGCTTTGCCTCATGCTTCTTCGCATAGGCACGCTAACGACTATTGCTTCTTCGCATAGCCATGCTAACGTGGACCCCTCGATGGTTCGCCCTAACATACCCCCTAGCTATGGTGTTGATGAGGTCTTCCCTCCCACAAGGAGCAGAGGGTACCGGTTATGTAAGCCCTAGGGGTGTGGAGTGAACCCACCTCATCCGAGCTACAGGATGTTAAACTGCCAAGTACCATCGTCCTCAGCACATAACGTTAAACTGTGACCTCACCCCGTGCCATGCATGCAGGGACCTCCTGCCTTGGACATTCTCCACGCCCACTCATCTCCACGTGGATGGAATCACCCCTTACAGGGGATGATATCCTCCTTATTGGAGTGTCATTTGTCTGCAGGAAAGGGTATCCACCTTGGTGTAAGCCCCTAGTTTTCCTTCCAGGAGGCAGCATCCCTGCTCCTCCTTTCATCTTTGATCCTCAAGGCCAGCAGAGGGCGTGATAGGGAACATGGATCCTCCTTTATTTGGTCCCAAATCCCTCTCCTGCTGCGCTTTGTCACCTCGGGCCTCCATCCTGGAGTAAGCCCCGACTTCTTAGGCTGCTAACCATGCGTAAGCCCCTATTCCCTCTCTCGACCGCTCCATGCGTAAGCCCCACTCCACTTCCCACAGACGCACCTTTCGCGACATGATCGTCACGTCTCTGCTATCTCTTGTTTCTCACACCGAGCATGAATCACGTGGGCTTAGAGCAAGCACCGACCATGACCAACACCTTGGGCCACCTCAGAGTGTAAGCCCCAATCCATCCCGAACTATGGGGACTTTGATCCATGTCAAGGCATGGTACGTAGGAAGGCTCCATGAGGTTCAAGCCCAAACACCTTAGGCTGCCTCAGAGTGTAAGCCCCAATCCATCTCAAAATACGGGGACTTTGATCCATGTCAAGGCATGATACATAGGAAGCCTCCACGAGGTTCAAGCCTCGACACCTTGGGCCGCCTCAAAGTGTAATCCCCAACCCATCCCGAACTACGGGGACTTTGATCCATTTTAGGGCATGGTATGTAGGAAGCCTCCATGAGGTTCAAGCCCCAAACACCTTGGGTCGCCTCAGAGTGTAATCCCCAATCCATCCCAAACTACGGGGACTTTGATCCATGTCAAGGTATGGTATGTAGGAAGCCTCCACGAGGTTCATACCCCAAATGCCTTGGTCCGCCTTAGAGTGTAAGCCCCAACCCATCCCGAACTACGGAGACTTTGATCCATGTCAAGGCATGGTACGTAGGAAGCCTCCATGAGGTTCAAGCCCACCACCCGATTGTTCCGACCCCCTTCACGTTAGTTCACCCCCGTCCCGCATGACGTTAAACTGTATTCTCCATATGAACTACGTGGTCTTTGATTCCCCACCACGGGGATACGTAGGAAGCCTCCACGAGGTTCAAGCCCATCACTCATGTCTCATCCTGACCTCTCCCTCGAGCCTATGTGTCTTGGGAAGCTCATGCCCTAACCCGAAGGTTCCACTTCCTATGGGTCCCATCCAAGTGTCCATTCTCACGGGTCACCTCCTCAGGTGTCCTATCGTTTCATGGAACTATGCGGACTTTGATTCCCCACCATGGGGATATGTAGGAAGTCTCTTCGTGGCTCAAGCCCAAAGCCATCATTCATTCTGATTCTTACTCGGGCCGCCACATCCCGGTGGGATCATGCCACCCCATTCCCCATTCCCACTGACATCATTTGGGAAGCCACCCACATGTTGGCCCCAGTATCGGTGTTCCCTCCAGGGGGTTCCTCCATCTGATCCACTCTAATCGGTGTTCTGATCAGTCCGATCCGTCTCTACTGGATGTTAAACTCGCTGCATACCCTATGTTAAACAAAGGAAGTTGAGGAAAACCTCAGATATATGCGAATGGCATACAATTCCCCGCGTTCGATGTGGGATGCCTCAGGCTTCCATGCCCTCGAGATGCCCTATAATAAGGGACAGAAGAGAGACATGCCAATCCCTCAGCGTCAAGACACGCTAGTGGTGCCCAACGTGACTACTCCCCTACCTAAAGGTTGCTGCCCTGACCGTACCCCTTGGAACATCCTGACAGAAGCAATGTAATTAACTAGTGTTCATGATGATATGACGCTGGGAAGAGTTTCACGAACAACGTCTTAAGTCTACGAGGGAGACCCAGACTAGGTGACGAGCTCCGAGGAGGAATCCACAGAAGGAAGAACCGACATCTCATCATACTGTTTTGATCAAGGAGCAGACATCCCTGAATAAGGAGCGAATGACGCCCGCCTTTGGAAAATAGGAATGCGGTGTAACAGCAGCGCATCCTCTACGTGATAGATGCATGCGCCCCGACGAAAGCATCGGAAACAGAAATGGTGTACCCAACATAAATATCTTATCCTCAGCATGGAGACTAGTAGCGTTTGAGGAACAAATGGATTAGATTGTCATCAGACCCAGTCATCCGACATCAAGTACCCCAAGAAAATAGCGGACCTGACGTGAAATTCGCCAGTAGTTGGGATAGTCAGGACATTGAGCATTCCGTTATATGACGTTGTCAGCGTGGATACCTCTTAGCGGCCACGAAAGACAGAACAGAGCTGGGGAACTAGTTGTCGATTTCTTTTCCTAGCAGTGTTAATGAGTTCATCTCCCTGCTTTTAGGAACCAAGTTGTTGCATCCGGAGCCCGATCACCGGCCCACCGGCATAGGGGTAGGGGCAATATGGACGCGACTACCCCACATAGTTCTGCCTCTTCCATGACGGCTTCGACCACCACGACTGCTGGGAGCCCACGCCCCCTCTCCCCATCGGATATTATCAAGTGAAGGGTAATTAATGACCTTGTACGCAGGAACGAGGAGGGGATCATCCCCACCCGGGATATGACCCGCTTGGATCTCGAGGCAGCTGTGCCTCGCTGTCAACGCCACCCCTGAGGGCCGCATAGGGAGTCGCTGCGCCCCACACCAACATTCAATCCTTTCGGGAGCTTTTCCCCAGAACGCCTTGAAAAATCTCTACCCTATGCCGACGAGGTAGGGGATGTCCGGGTTGGGCCGATCGGAGTCCCGCTCCAAGGGATCCCACCAGGCTGTGTCAACGCCGCTGCCCAGTTCCCTAAGCCAAGGAGCAGGTAAGCCACGTGCCTGCACCACCAGCTCCAGTTCATCTGACCCGATGCCAGCGTCAGGCTCAAAATGAAGAGGACGCCCACCATGGGGCGTCAACGTCAGCGACTGCTGTGGCCCAATCCACCGCTGAATCATATCCTCAACTCCCCGCATACGTTGAGCAGGGGAAGTTATGCGCCTGACCTGGATCGAGGCCCCAACCGCCCCACAGGCAGGCTGGGTCTACTCTTCTGGTCACCGGCACAGGTGATGGGTGCTGCAGACCAATCTGTGGTAATGCCACCCAATGAGGAGGCCCACTCTATACCTCCACTACGGAAGGTGCGGGCCCTCCCTGCTTCCAACCTCGGCTTAGAGGTTTGACCCGTTCCACCTTCAACCCAAGAGAGGGTCTTCCCTGTGACAACAACACTCCGGATGGGGGTCTCTCCCGTGCTCACTATACTGGGTACGGGGTCACTCCTACCGTGGACCGCCGGTATGGAGATGTTGCACGTCCAATCACTCTCCAGCACAGAGGTCCTCCCCATGTCCCTTTCAACATTTGTCCCGGTGCTCCTCGCACCGCAGCCCACCCTGGAGGGAGCTCTCTCCACCCCAGCACCAGTATGGCCGAAGAACCTCCTCATGCCGTGAGGGGGTCTTGCCCCAAAGAGCCACCCAGGGGAAGGAGAGCAGGTGGTCATCGCCGCAAGAGGAATTATGGGGAGGGTCGGATAGGAATCAAACCAGTCCGCTTCTTGGACTCTGAGGCGGAGTATGACTCCACCCTGGAACCCTCCCCTCGGTCCTTTGAGTCAAGGGTTGGGGTAGGAACAAGGCGCATAAGCCTTGTACTCCTGGAATGCGAGGTCCACATGATCCCTATCTCCCTCCGAAGGTATATCCAGGAAGATGAGAACCTGGCCTGTCCCTAGGGACCGACAGCGCAGTCACCACCGTCATCTTCGGAAGCGCCCCTACCTCGACTAGAGACTACATAGAGATATTTTGGGGGTCAATGGCAGAAGAGCCGCAACATAGCTCACCCTCGGTAGATGCTGATGCTGTGTTAGGAGATTTGGTCACCGGTCCATCCTATCGTGATATAGCAGCCAGGTCACTACAATCCTCAGAGGACAACCCAAGGTTCGGCGGCCAGTCAGCCCGCTCTCCATATTCTCCGCCGGCCAGCCCGCCGTCCCATCGGTCTACCTCAGTGCCGCTGCCAGTACCTCAACCACCCCCAGTTGATGAGTGGGGCAATCGAAGGCCAGACCCTGGATCTGAGCCGAGGAGCTTCTGGACTATCCTTGCAGCAGAACACTTCCCTAAGAAGTTTTGGCCGATCGCAGGACCAAATTTTGGTACGCCAGAATCGCTCACCCCAGAAGAGTTTGAATGTTTCTGCCAGACCCTCCGGGCGACCCACTTCTGTCTTCGCCACCAGCGAGTGACTTATCCAAAGTGCCAAGTGCACTTTGAAGACATCGATGAACAATACCGTCTGGTTGATCTAGCCACACTCCACGTGGTCCAGCACCCTGAGTCATCTGGTCACTAGAGGGCCCTCCTACAACAATGTGTTCAGAGTTTCCAAGTACTCTGCAAAGTTGTTAAGGAGTTCAATGCTATTCGTCGGCAGCCCGAATCGCTAGGTGACATTGAAGACATGCCCTCGAGAAGAGTTGCAGTTAACATGACCGATCTGTCAGGAGGGGAAAATGTGACAACCGGGTCCCGATGATAGCACAAACACCCTGCCTTAACATGGCCATCGGGTCCTGGCCTACCAGGTACCCCCAGTTGCCTCGCAGACACGTGGGGCCCACCCCGGGGTCCACCCACATGCCTGAACAGGTCATTTGACTAATGAAAGTACCTGCAGGCCAACACTTGTCCTTTCTAGTGTGTTTTGTCCTCACTCACACACACCCTGACAAACTTCCTAGAAGGTCACCCATCCTGATCACTACTCCAGGCTAAGTACGCTTAACTGTGGAGTTCTAACCAGGTAGGCTCTTGAAAAGGAAGGTGCACCTTTTTGACATGAGTCATATCAATTAGTCATTTAACCCGTTATCATTTGGGGATGTTACAATCACCCCCACTTTAGAGCACAAGGTCCTTGTTGTGGGCCCTATATCTCAACCCAGGCAGTGCACCACACTTAAGGCTGGGTACCACCTCTGATACCAATGTGACAACCGGGTCCCAGTGATAGCACATACACCCCGCCTTAACATGGCCATCGGGTCCTGGCTTACCAGGTACCCCCAGTTGCCCCACAGACACGTGGGACCCACCCCAGGGTCCACCCACATGCCTGAACGAGTCATCTGACTAATGAAAGTCCCCACAGGCCAACACTTTTCCTTTCCAGTGTGCTTTGTCCTCACTCACACACACCCTGGGAAACTTCCTAGAAGGTCACCCATCCTGATCACTACTCCAGGCCAAGTACACTTAACTGTGGAGTTCAAACCAGGTAGGCTCCCAAAAAGGAAGGTGCACCTTATTGACATGAGTCATATCAATTAGTCATTTAACCCGTTATCATTTAGGGATGTTACATAAAACGAGCTGGAACTTCTTGATGGGAACCTCCTCCCTGAGGACGTGCCACCACTACTGGACCCATCGGGGAGGGTTACTCATCAGTAGAGGAACATCCTAGGTCTCCCTCCGCCCACCAAGACATTGGTACTCAGTCAGAATGTCAGTAAAGACAAAGATCATGTCAGAGCTGTCAAGCACTCCGACCCATCCACTTCAGTGCAAAAGACGGAGGAGGATCTCGAGAAGGACACATTGCGCCAGCAGATTGCTGAGCAGAAGAAGTTGGTCGATGAACTTCTGACTGAACGCGTTGAAGAACGACAACCCGATTACGGTGATCCTAGGCCAGGGCAGCAGGGGCAGGGACAGCTACTCCTTGGCGAGTTGCCCCCAAGAAACCCTGATCATGCCACTCCCACGGACAGGACGGAAGCTGGAGCTCATGGAAATAGGGCACGATATGTCTCACCAAACCCTCCTGAGCAGCGTGACAATCTAAGAGAGACCGTTCGAGATCCCCTGGCCGCCCCAAGGATCGCTCCACCAGCAGCTGAGCTTGCCTACCGTATTGAAGAACCCGAAAACGCGCTCATGGTTAGGGATCCCCGTCAAGACTGGGACCCACGTCCAGATGATCCAATGGTGGCACTCATTTCCTGCCTATAGGCATTAGAAACGCGACAAGTGGAAATCCCACATGATGGAAAGCCATACCCGGCATGGGTGGATGACATGCCGACACTTCCAGGATTCGGAAACCCCACCTTCTCCCCCTTTAACAGGACGGGGAACCCACAACAGCACCTAGCTCACTTCAACTCAAGGTGTGGGCCTATGCTAGAGACTCCAGTGCAGTAGGAGGCTGCCAAGCTCCGCTGTTTTGTTCAGACACTGGAGGGGTCGACATTCGTTTGGTACAACCAGCTCCCCGTTGGATCTGTGACTAACTCGGAGGACCTTCACAGGCAATTCCTTTACCAGTTCAACTCTACCACCTGAAAGATGAGTATCGCAGACCTCTTCAAGTGCAAACAAAGGACTAATGAGCGAGTCGCATACTTTATCACCCGATGTAAGGGGCTCACATACTCCCTTAACATGCTACTGAATCAGGAGAAATTACTAACGATGTGCATGGGGAATGTCAAGATGAAACTGGTTCCCTCCATGATCACTCAGAACTATCCCGGGGGTTTCGAGACTTCTCAAATAAGGCCCAATGCCTCGAAGAAGCCCTGCAACAGGCTAGCCACGTATGTCCGCTGCCCCCTGTGATCCCAGTAAGGAGGGATGCTAGAGCCGAGCCCACTGCAGTGGCCCAGATAGAGGTCCCTAGGCAGCTAGAATTGCTACTAGTATAGCCAGCCCCACAGCCCCGTAGAGGCCCTCCACTTCAGGCACAACCTCCGGTTCAACAGCATCCCCAGAATCGGCAGGTGCCTTCGCGTAATGCGCCGCCACTACCTAGGCGAGATAATCAAGTTCCACCTCCTCGACAAGATCCTCTGGCCCCTCGTCAAGGTCAGGCTCCTAGAGCCCCCTTTCTGGACAAAAGAAATCGGACCTACTCGTTCAACGAGGCTCAGGTCCCCAGTTAATTCTGCAACGCCTTAGAGCAGAAAATTGTATGACTACCTGAGTGCAGAAAGCCAGAGGAGGTGCATCTCACTGATCACCCCAACTACTTCCCTTATCACCAGATCCTGGGGCATAACCTCAGACAATGCTATGTGTTCAAGGACTGTCTCCAAGACCAGATTGACAACAACATAGTTAGGTTGGGCCCGACCCCATCACAAGTGGTGGGCATCTTTGTAAGGTCAGATAGCGGTAGCAACGACAAGGGTGAATGGAAGCAGGTTTTTGACCACGGGTCTTAGAAGTATAATGATTTGATGGCTTGAAAAATTGTCGCCCGTGCCCATGGAATTATCCGTGCACGCCTAAAGCAGTCGGAGCCTTTAGAAGCTGTGACCACCACTTCTGCATCATCATCTTAGCCGACCTCTTCCTAGAAGAGCAAGCATCAGTGGTGCAAGAAAAAGCAACGCACCCCACCAATGCTGTCATCGTCCCGCACTCTCAGTGACTTTATGCCCCAGAGATGGGGATCCTTCCCAGAATCTACCCAGTGATGGATGACTCTTCAAGTGACAATCAAGGGTACGCTTCGGTTAACATCGTTGAGTTGGTAAATCCCTACATGACTCCCGACGAGGGGGAGTGCCAGACGAACCTCCCCAACGTCCCCAGTCGACGCCAATGCCAGCAGAGCCGCAACCATATGGGTCACTGGGGCACGTCAGTTGGAACCTCTAGTCAGGCCGTGCATGCTACTGAGACTAGACAACAGGCTCAGCGCAGAACTCAGCACGCATAGCCTCTTCATCTGGTGTCGACATGCCTGCCTCCACCACCGTTTGTGTTACTGGATCAGGCAGAAGCACCTCATCCAGGCCACGACTAGCCTCGCCCGACTACAGGCCGATCTCAGTCGTTCATTCCTCATCCGACAGCTACTCTTCAGGCTTTGACTAGAGAACGGCGAGATATGCCCCGCATAAGCCAGTCGTCGGTCCAGCTGGCAGGGCTCGCCCTGCCTTCTATCACAGAGAGGATTTCCATAAGTAGAAGTTCACTCCTGGCGTGGAAGTATGATGTTCTCAAGCACTTCGCCGGAATCCCAGTGAGGCTTTCCATCCTTGAAGCCCTTCGCCTGTCACCAGATATGCGCGAGGCCCTCGCTGAGGCTTTAAGAAGCCCCCTCCAGTTTGAGATGGAGGTAGCAGCTGCAGAAGCCTTCCATGCTGAAACAGTTGAGGATGCCGAATGCCAGGCCATCATTTCGTTCTATGGAGAGGATGAAGGCTCCCCTATACATGGGAACATCCGCCCACTGTACATCACTGTCCAATTTAACGGCGTGGAGGTTCGCCGCTGTCACGTTAACACCGGCTCCGGGATCAAACTTATCCCAACACGGAAACTACGGAAGCTAGGATTATCTGAAGATGATCTGAATCCCTCTGATTTAAGAATCCAGGGGTACGACAGGATAAAGCAGACCCCAGTCGGCAAGATCCGTTTGAAGATTCGATTCAGCAGCCTAGTTTCCAGCACCGAGTTCATGGTTGTCTCCCAGGACACCGCATATTATGCATTAATGGGCATTCCATGAATCCACCTGTATGTGGTGGTCCCTTCATCATATCACCAGTTCCTCAATTACTCCCTTAATAGTTGAGTAGGTGTACTCCAAGGTGATGCATCACCTTTCGCCTCTTGTGAAACCCGCTACTTGGATTCTGACTATTATAAGAGCAAGGATAACCAAGTCTAGGAAAGTAAAGTTGAACCTGTCACCACTACGACCGACCCTTGGGCATGCCTGAATGATGCCTACGTCTTCTCGATCTATCGGTTGGAGGCCATGACCCCCGATATGGGGAAATGTTTTGTCATTTTCGGGACAAGGGGGAACCACTCTCCCAAATCCGGGCATCATCAGAAGATCACTTTGTATTCTTATACAAATTAGCCTTTAGTGATCCCAGAGCCTCCCACTCTCATTAGGTATTGGGACATCTGACTCATGGAAATGGTAGTACGTCATACTTGTTTGTTTCACCGGGCTGGAATAAGTCAGCTCCGACCAACGTGCCACCACTACTTTGATATTATCAAGCGTGGCCTCTTGGGCCGGAGACTAGATGGGATTAGGTCGACAGACTTTGTCGCTATGGTCTCTGTAGCGCCGGAGTTCCCCGATGCAATAACCACTGCCGCTCAAGCTGGTACCAGCCTCTTGTCAGGTTCTTCCAACCCAGAGGAAGCTCCCCCCATGGAGGATCCCTCCATAAGCGAAGAAGAGGATCTGGAGGATGCCCCTGCCTTTGAAGAAGGCATCTCCGCCACGGTCGACAAGTTGGTACAGGTGAACCTCAGAAGTGAGGCAGACCCGAGACCCACATTGATCAGTGCCGCCATGCCCGCTGAGGAGCAGAAGCTGTACATAGGCTCCCTTAAACGACACCGTGACGTGTTTTCTTGGAGTTACAATGAGATTCCAGGACTAGATCCTCAGGTAGCTGTCCACCGCCTTGGTCTTCTGGCAAATCATCACGGGTTAAAAAGACATCCCAGAAAGATGCACCCTTGCCACAGTGCCATGGTTGCGACCGAATTTGACAAGCTCATCTGGGTCAACTTCGTTATGGAGGTCCAGTACCCCAAATGGTTGGCCAACATTGTACCATTCAGGAAGAAGAATGAATAGATGAGAGTCTGTATCGACTTCCGAGATCTCAATCACCATTGTCCGAAGAATGATTTTCCCCTTCCAGTGACATAATTGTTGATCGACGCTACGATAGGGTTCCAAGACCTCTCCTTCATGGATGGTTACTCTGAATATAACCAGATCCAGATGGCCCTAGAGGATGAAGAATCCACAACTTTCAGGGTGCCCCAAGGTACTTTCTGTTACCAGGTTATGCCCTTCGGCCTGAAGAATGCAGGTACCACCTATCAGTGGGCCATACATCGCATATTCAAGCCAATCCTTAGGACATTGGTGGAGTGCTATGTGGATGATCTGGTGGTCAAATCTCTCCAGCGCCAGGACCATTTCAAGGATCTTGAGAAAGTGTTTTCTTCCTCCGTTCCTGCCACCTGAAGATGAACCTGTTGAAGTGTGCCTTCAGGGTCACCTTCAGGAAGTTCCTTGGCTTCGTTGTCAGGCACCAGGGCATCGAGATTGACCCAAAGAAGATCAAGACCATCAGCCAGATGCCTCCATCGAGTAATATTCCGGAGCTCTGAGGTCTCCAAGGCCACTTAGCCTACATACACCGATTCATTGCAAACCGATGGAACCTACTACTCCAGTGGAGTTGAGGAGATCAATAAGGGTGAGAAGGCCCGTGCAGAGGTATTCACCATCCTTGCATTATCTGTTATTGACTGATGGTGGAGAACTAGAATTTTTTGAAGAGGCAATGCAGCTGAAGGAGTCGAGAAAGTGAGAAGAATTCCTCATTGCATGATAATAACACTTGAGAGATGAAACCTTTGCCAACAGGAAAGAAAGCATTGTAGAACAAGTGGGTCTACCGGGTCATAGAAGAACATGATGGTAATAAGAGGTTCAAGGCAAGGCTGGTGGTGAAAGGCTTCCAACAGAAGGAGGGAGTGGATTTCACTAAAATATTCTCACCAGTAGTGAAGCTTACCACCATTCGGGTGGTTCTCAACATTGTGCCATCAGAAGAATTGCATCTTGAGCAGCTTGATGTCAAGATTTCCTTTCTTCATGGAGATTTAGAGGAAGACATCTACATGCAACAACCAGAGGGATATGTAGAGTTTGGGAGGGAAGACATGGTGTGAAAACTCCTGAAGAGCTTATATGGATTGAAGTAGACACTGAGATAATGGAACAAAAAGTTTGATTCATTTATATCTAAAAATGATTATAAATGATGTGGCATGGATCAATATTGATACATCAAGTCCTTTGGTGATGAATACATTATATTGCTTCTGTTTGTGGATGACATGCTCATTGTAGGATCATGTATAGAGAGGATTAATGAGATGAAAGGGCAGTTGGATGAGGAGTTTGAAATGAAAGATCTTGGAGAAGTTGGCAAGATTATGGGGATGAAGATCAAGAGAGACCGCACAGCTGGAACGTTGATGTTATCACATGCTGATTACATTGGGAAGGTTCTGAGAAGATTCAGTATGATGGAAGCAAAGACAGTCTCTGTTCCCCTGGCGAGTCATTTCAAACTATCAAAGGAGAAATCACTGAAGACAACAGAAGAGGTTGAGTACATGATAAAAGTTCCATATGCATCAGTAGTTGGAAGCCTGATGTATGCCATGGTCTGTACTCGACCTCACATCACTCATGCAGTGGGAGTTGTGAGTAGGTATATGGCTAATCCTGGAAAACAACATTGGGAAGCTGTGAAGTGGATATTGAGGTATTTGAAAGGTAGTAAGGAGTTATCTCTGTGCTATTGGAAAGGAAATTCATTACAGGGGTATGTGGATGCTGACCTTGGAGGCGATGTCGACAGCAGGAGGAGTAACACAGGTTATGTCTTTACCTGTAGAGGAACTGTGGTAAGTTAGATATCACAACTGCAGAAGGTGGTGACTTTATCCACCACAGATGCAGAATACATTGCTTTAATAGAAGCTGGAAAATAGATGGTTTGGCTGAAGAACTTCTTGGATGGATTGGGAAGAAAGCGAGAGGAGAATGTATTACACTGTGACATTCAGAGTGCTATACATCTTGTAAAGAACCCTGTATTTCATGCCCAGACGAAGCAAATTCAGTTGAAGTACCATTTCATTAGAGGATTGATATAGGACGAGTTGCTAACATTGTAGAAGATTTGTGGAACCAACAATCCGGAAGACATGTTGACAAAGCCCATGGTGATACAGAAGTTGAGGCACTGCTGTGCCTCTGTTGGTCTCCACTAATGAACGGAGGATGAGAGATAGAATAAGGGAGGACACGATGGGAGAAAAATAGGAAAACAATTTGTATTTCCTGAATCATCAGGTTGAAATTTGAAGCTGTGAATAGAAAGCACGCCACTGGTGAGTGAAGAAGAGGAAGAACTCAGATTAAGTAAGTTTTCTTCGTCAGTTGCATCGAAGCATAACAGTGTAGTGGATCAGGCTCCAAGTGGGAGATTGTTGGATTGCTGTATCCCGATCTGGTTGGGCCGAATGATTGTGGCCCACAACTGTAACATCTCTGACTGACCGACACTGACAAACACTGTAGCAGTGCAGACATCAGAGTCAAATATACTGTAGCACTTTTTTTGACTTCTAGACGACAACCACTGTAGCACTTTTGGCCTTTCACTGTAGCGATGTAGACTTCCTATTCGGAATAGTGGATTGTCTTCTCCATATGTATCCCATTTCGGGATAGGGTTTCTTACCTTGAAAAACTCTTTAATTTGTGCTCCCAAAATAGTGAAATTCTACCTCTCCATGGATGTAGGGATTATTCCCAAACCACGTAAATTTTTGTGTCCCGTGTGTTTTTCTTTCTTCTGCATTTTCTTTTGTATCTCGTTTCTGTCGTTGCGACTCCCGACGCTTCCGCAATAGGCTGGACAACCTTCGTCGGCCCGCCTCTCTTGCAGTATCTAGGCGCCTCTTCCCGGCGATTCCGCCTCTTCCTGGATACTCGATCCGATGCAGTCTCCTGGCCGCCGCCCTCCTCAGCGGTCTCTTGGCCCGCCTCCTACGGTCTCCCGACCCCTGTCTGAGCACCCATCTCATCGAGCGCTAACCTGGATGCTCGACACCAGTGCGTCCGAACATTTCTTCAACTTAATTCATAGAGTAGTCTTCATTATCTTGATTATTGATCATCTATTTATATCATTAGAGGAGAATTTTGATCTCATGCTCTCATTCAATATGTGAGCGATTTCTTCATTTTTTGTTATTATTATTCTTTTATTAATAATAGAAATAATTCTCTATGGGAAAACATTTCAACAACTCAAACAATTCTTATTGGATCGTTGAAGGAAACCAATCTTTGATACTAGTTGTAGGGCCCCATGACCAATCAAGAGAATTGGGTGGGTGAATCATTGATATAAAATTCTTTTAAACATTTTACCAATCTTCTTGAACTCTAAAAAATGCTTCTTTTGTCATCGATTAGTGTAAAACAATTTTTTCAATTACTCATATATGTCAAGCACTCCCAAAATAAAACCAAACAAAATAGTTAGCCAGACACAATAGTTTTTACAAGGTTTACTGATCCTTGGTGTTTAATGGATGTTTTTCCACTATAGGTGATTCTATGCTTTTTATCATGTTAAACCAAAATGAGTGAAAATGGATAGCCTTGAACTCTATTTTACACTATCTCAGGTTACATATATTCCTCCACACTTAATATCAATAAAAAAAATATTTTTTAACATGAATAAGGATCATAATAAATCTTAGTTATCATTGCAACAAAAAATGACCTGTTTCCTGAAGGTTAGTTTAATTTAATTCACAACTTCATGTAAGAACATGATCATCATAAAGCTATCTAACTCTCTTTCATGATTGGTTGATGATCTTTAAGAAAATAATTGTCGGTCCTAGATAGAGATGACAATAAACAAGAGGAGAGGGTGAATTTTCAATCACAAACAAATCAGAGTAAATTTAACAATCACGCAGAATATAGTGGATGATGAGATTAAAAAAATCAATCAGAAACAAATAGGTGTAGTGAGTTCAAACAATTTAAGTAGAACATTAAATAACAATAAAATACAAGGAGTTTATAATAGTTCATATCTAAATGAACTTACATCCACTCTTCACACTCACCCAAGAGTATGGTAGATGTATATCACTTTTGGAGGAGAGTGATAACTCTTTACAATCCCACTTGTTTCAACTTGGAGGTGCAAACCCTAAACCCTTATCTTTTTAGGTTTCAGATAAAACCCCGATCTTTTAATGAGAGTAGACCTAACCATGAATTTCAAGGTGTAGTGCTAACCTAAAGATATTTCTTTTGAAGTGGAGGAATAACCGGCCTTGCCTTTTATGGGTTCAGGTAGAACTTGTGTCATGCTTTTTGTTTAAGTTAGCATAAACAAGAAGTAACTTTTATGGGAGGTATCATCCGTGCAACTTGACCCAAATCAAAATGTTATAGTGCAAGACAATACAACCAAATGAAAAAAATAAACAACAAAACCACTGACTGGTGACGAAAGAGATTGTTAGTGAAAAAAAGTATGCTTCGAACCTCCATAATAGATGTAGAATATTGCTGGCTCAAGAAAACCAACAAAGGTAGTGTGTTTAACGATGAATCTCCTCAACATTGCAAGAATTATGTCAAATTGTGTATTCCAGGCATATCCACTACCAGTAGATTCAGTTCTATTTTATAGGTAAACAACATTGACTATATTTCCTTTGAATAATCTCCATGAGTTTCTATTATAAATATTCAGTAATAACTTCATGTAGAGGCAACCTAAATTATCACAACCTATAATCACATGGTTAGAATAATTAAAATGTTAAAAACATCATTCCCATAATAATAAATAGTTAAATACTTTGAAAAATTCCTTGAAATCACATGGAACAGATCCTTCAATAATCCAACTATTTGAATTTGAATTTCATTTCCCAAATAATTGGTCATAAATAATATTCCTTGTAGATGTGGTAAAAAATTCTCCATAGTGTGATAACTTTCTTCACGATGTAACTCTATTTATGAAACATATAACTTACGATACATCCACTATAATGAATATAAGCGCTTCTATATGAAAAAGTAACTTCCAACTTCCCTCTCAGCACCTTGACAATACTTTTCCAAATATAAAGTTCTTAAATGGATATGTAAAATGAAATTCCATTTCTCACAACATACGTACAATTAACAAGGAATCATGTTCAACAAAATATCTCTCATAGGCTTAAACAATAAATCACATAAATAAAGAAAGATTCTAATAAAGACATGAACATAATATTAAACATGCTTAACCAATAAAAATTTACTAATAGTTTGAAAGATCTAACTCCCTATAAAAAGACATCAACTAATAAACAATACTAAATAAATAAAAACTCTCCCTTAATGTAAGCATCTCTTTTGAAATGATAAAATAGTGAATACACTGTGAACCCCTCCTTTATAAAAATAAAAAACTATAAGGATCCACAAAAGATTATTAATGATATTCAAAGGATTAATAAAACATTTAATGAAATAAGATAAATGACAGTGAATCAAATGCCAAATAACCATATATTATTTGACATGTCTCTATTTTAATACATGTTTGCCACATATTTTTGGGGATTTAATCATTTTTTTAATTTTTTTAAAAGATTGGGGCTGTAGCCTCATTTTTTATTATTAAAGAAAAGCAAAGACCTCTTTTTGTTTGGGTAGAGGGAGACTCATTACATAGACCGAATGCCCAGGGGCATGAAATCTCAAATAAAAGTCTCAAAAACCCATTTTTGGACCAAAGGGTCTACTGGTGAATAGTATTGCTACAATACACAGGATGCTACAGTACCGCTACAGTACCACTGCTGCTACAGTTTTTGCTACAGTACCTCTGCCGCTACAGTCTCACCACTGTTACAATACTCATTGGCATTTAACTGTTTTTTAATGTCAAACTGTGCTTTTAAATAAGAGATTATTGAATATTGGTTAATTTGTGATAAAACTATTATTCTTTGAATATATTGATAAAAATGTGTGTTTTTGGTTCTTAATTGATTAATGTTCAGTTATTTAATTTCAATATATAATTTTCAATTAATTTTGATGATTTTGGGTTTTTGGATTTAATATTTACAGGTTCCATATATTCTCTATAAATATAATTTGTGGAACAAATTATGGTTTAATTTTGTGAAGTTTGTAAATTTTTGGGAATTTTTTAACAATGAAAGTCTTTTTATTTTTGTAAGTATTTATATCTTCACATGTCCTTCATTTTTGTATGATTTCCACTTTCATATGTATTTTCCAGGGTTCATCTCATGACTTCTTAGTAGTTTGTAAGACTTCAGTAGCCCCATCGTAAGTCTCTAGGCACAATCGTCTGACTTTCATGACCGTATGACTTTTCCTAATTGTAAGAATTTAAAGTCATATGATTTGTGATTTTGAAGCATAATCTCATTGTTCAAGACCTACATAAGGGTAGTCTAGTGATGGGAACCTATGTTAAGGTAGCTGGACACCTATGTAAAGGTATTTCAATGGTTGAAGACTCACGTAAGGGTAGTTTAGCGCTCACGTTAGGGTAAAAGCTACATTGTGAAGTTCATGCAAGGGAAGCCGTGATTTGATAAAGCCATGTAAAGGTAGAGAGTTGCACTCTCATAAGGGTTCTCCATCCTCAATTGAGCTATATAAGGGTAGTGCTACATTTAGAAGAGTTATGTAAAGGTCCGTCATGCTTTTGAGGCCTACGTAAAGGTGATTCCAAGACCCACATAAGGGTACCACAATCCTAAAACTGTGTTAGGGTACTAGAGTTCTAAAGTGAGATTATGGAGCCCTAAATTCTAAAATCACCTTCAAAGCAAAAGGGGAGTTGAAGCTATAAAAACTAAGGGGGAAATTGGATCTCTTTAAAGCTTACCAGAGAAGCTGATGAATATTGAACCAAATTAGATTGGTCATCCAAATTCAGCCGAAGCCAAGACCATGTGGAAGGAGCACATTCAGTTTGAGGGGTTTAGCTCAAGTAACCTGTGAGGAAGAAGTGATGAGTTTTTTATGAACATATTACGATCATATGCAGCAAAAGACAACCCAAAAACATAGGAGATTTATCTTCAAGAATCAACATGTAAGTAAAATGAAAAACAAAGTACCTGTAAACCATGTACAACCACATTTATCTTCTTACTTCCACAAATAATGTTTAGGAAGATCATGAGGAGTAGCGAATGTAAGCACATTGCCTCTGAGGTAGTACATCAATCAATGGATCCACGAACACTTTGTGAGGATACCCCAACTACTGAAGGGGTGCCAACGCCTTCTCGATTGTGATAAAAAGTGCTTCAGGAAGAAGAGAGATTCGATAGAGGCTTCACATGTATTTCACTACACACACAAATAGGAGAGTATCTCATCCTCTTATATAGGTGAAACTTGGGGCTCTTCTATTGGATCACATGCATTTCTTCCAATTGGGGTATTATTCATTAAATCTTTTCAATGAATTTAATGCAAAACCGTTTAACCATTCACAATGGTTTGTAACAGATGAAACCATTTGGGAGAAAATAAATAAATAAATAAATAAATAAATAAATAAATAAATAAATAAATAAATAAATAAATTATATTCGTGCATCACATGCATGAAAAATACATGCAACATATATTAAATGTACACTTTGTGTAATATCCAATAATATATATATATATATGTATATCACATGCATCATATGCATGTGTACATGAATCTCATGCATGTATATTTTAGTGCACATACAAAAATCTCCCACTTGCACTAAAATCCCAAAATGACTATGCAAAACTTCACAACTCTTTATGAATCCATCAAAAATTTTTTGGATACAGGTTTTCATCAAACATTCTTCATTTTGAACAAATACTTTTCCAAAAACTTTATCATTATCCAATGGCCTAATTTTCTGACCCTATGGGCCTTAGAATCATTGAAAACATCTATGAAATCCCAATTTCATTAAGCAAAGAGTGGCCTATAGAAAAACACCAGTGCTACTCAAAAAACTAAGGGGTCTGGTGTGATCTCAATCAAACATAATCATATCTCTATATTAACATGAACACCACAAGATGTATCATATACATCGTATGTATCTCATATAATCCCTTTTTCCATGACATCAAGAGACCACTAGACATGGAACATGTCAATCTTGTATTGGCCTATAATCATTTCTTGATTCTCCAAAAAAGATTGACCAAGCCAAAGAATACATCACATGTCATTCATTTATCTGATAAGTATATCACATGCAACTTATCCAAGTAGTTGGATACATCATATGTGAAACTACTAAGCATGCCAATGTATTTGCTCAGTCTAATTCAATTAAGGGATATATGTCTTTTCTCATTATACAAGAGGAAAAATCCCATCTTGGTTTCACTATAACCGATGCTATGATCAACAACATACCCAATCACCCCTGATTAGCTAAGTTTATATGTTGACATGCATAAGTAGGGTATCAAAGTATGAATGTTCTCATTATAGGTATCTCACCAACCTCATGTATGAAGGATTGATAATAATCACACACCCCTAAGTATATTTATGACCATATGAAATTCCATGAGATATACTTTCATGGATCAGTCCAAGTATTAAGTCTATACTTATTACCTCAAGAATCCATTATTCATATCTCATATACAACCCTTTATAATAGATATAAGAATCTATTCAAGATAACCTTTACATATCATCACAACCCACTATACTCCATGATGATCATCAGTTAGGGATAACTCAAAGTTTATAATTTGAGGGGATATTTATCATTTGACCATTCATATAAAGTTACAACACACATGAATGAATGATAAATAGAGATAACCTTAGTTATAAATACAGGGTATGTTTACAACCATGACAACCAATCTCTTAAGAGATTCAACACGACTTTCATGTTGTTTCCACAGAAATGGTTTTTGAACATTAAATCCATATATAATTCCTATCACATCCTTATATCACCATATGATAAAATACCCCCACTAACCTCTTAGTGAGTAACATTTATGAAACAAGCTAGTTTGAATAATGGAGATACTTAGGAATCATATTCCTTAAGTTCAAATCTTTAAACTTACATTCAAACTCCTTAAATTCATAACACCAAATGTTATAATGTTATATTCTATTGTTTAGTTTTAACTCTTTTTAAGTATATCATCATCATCTTTGGAACCCTTTCCATCAAACTTTTTCCTTAACAACTTTTGTAAATAATTTAACTATTTACATTATCACTTTACCGGCACATCCTAAACTCTTTTAGGGTAAATTTATATTTACTTTGTTATGGTAACTAATGTAACTCTTTATATTTCTATTTACCGCCATACCCTAAACTCTTAGGATACCAAGTGATAGAATTTTTGAATTGGACAACATAAACCTTTAGTGGATAGTGATGTTCACTTGTTATGGTAACTAAATGTAGCTCTTTAAATTTTTATTTACCAGCACATATCCTAAACTTCTTTAGGATATTAATTGAAGAACCACTATAATCTTAGACTGGTATAACCCTTTAGTTAACTATGATATTTACTTTCTCATAGTAACTAAATGTAACTATTTACATTTTTCTTTACTCTCACATATCCCAACTCTTTAGGAAATAAAGTAAATAATCACTTAAACTAAATATGGTACAATATTTTATTTGTTTACTTTGAACTTATCTAAGTTCAAACATACTCCAACTAGTCTCTTAGACACTATATTCTCTTTGGAATATATTTCTAAGTTACAACAAAAACTACATTATGTTTTAGGAAATAACATTTATTTCCTTTTAGTAGTAATTTTAACTAAGTAAACTATTGTTTCCATATCATATATGATTTTCTATGTGCTTGGAAAACATTCATTTGAATAGAAGACATTATTAAAATATACCACTAATGGGTCTAATGAACACATTCTCACACATTTTAACAAATATTTAGATAAACACTTTTATCCATATCTTCTTCTCTGATCATGTTATAGAAATTGATAAATCATAAACCATGTGTATTAAATTAATCATCTCAAAATTGTTTATAATAACTCTTTGTTATCAAACATCTTCTCTTATCACATAAGAAAAATGATTTGAAGATATACATATTTTACTTAGATCCATTTGGGTTTGATAAAATACTTTACATTAAAATACTTGATGTAGTAATTATTTAATTCATCTCATGAGTATAATAAATAAGTTCAATCAATTATTCTTTTTATTCTGAACTCCTTTATATTTACAACACTTTTTAAAATATACATTCAGTACCACATACCCTTGAAAATTGAAGAATTAATTTCTATAACATCCATACCTGATATGGACATTCCATGGAGTTTCATAAACCCCTTTATGTATTCCTGATAATCCCATCATATGGAATCATTACTATTTCCTGATAATACCCTATTCTCAACACTTTGAGAATATAGGGTAAAATTTTATTGAATTCGACCATATTATTGGGACATTTCCATAGATGATAATAAAATGAATTCCTTAACCAGAATAAGTCTTTTATGAATTCTTTAGTCTCTCTAATCATATTCAATCATATTGAATATCATTGACATACCCAATCATATTGAGTATATGAGACTAGAATTCCTTAGGTTAATTATCATATAGTGCCTTTGAAACCTTAAATAAACCATTCCATACTTCCATAAGCATCTTGATTTTCTTTTTGAACAACTTTAACACTTGGTTACTCATGAAGAAACTTTTATAACACAGAATATTTCTCTTTCTCAAGAGCTTTTATTAAGCTACTAGTCTTAAGAGTTTCTTAATTTAATCTTCTCATTTCAAGGATTAATTTCATTGTTTAGTTTGATGATAATGATGCATTTATCTAAAATATAAAATTTTAATCAGATGAATATGATGTATTCTATTTTTTCATCAAGGAATTTTAATAAAAGTGCTCCGACTAAAATTAATGGCCCCATACATCATATCCATTTTGTGTGTCATGAACTGACTCACTAAGGTCCACCTGTCCAACAGTAAGCCGTGTGTGACACCATAATCCTACCTCCAATAGGCCAAGGGATGATTACTAACACTGAGTAGACATATCACCCAAATGAGAGGCCTTAGACTAAGGCACCTGTATATAAACACCCATCTCCAAATACTCGTACAATACTGATAGTTAAAGTATAACTGATATTGATGCATGCATACATTTATATCCCATAATAGAGTACGAAAAATTATTGGAAAGCATAAAGGAAAAAATACAAGACCACCATAACTAATAAAAGAGTCCAACCCACTAAGTAGGAGGGGACTGCTATCAAATGAAAAACTTGGTATGAACCATGGCCTATATAGCTCAACTATACTCTGCATGATCTAGGTTCTCCTAAGACTCCATCAAAAGGCCCATCGTCTGTATAAGACGACATGTATCAGCAGAGACCATGTAAGGGAGATTATATACATTCCCATTAGGTTCCCCCAAAACCCCAAAAGAGAGCAATGTAGATTGAAACAGTCAACTCAAACCATAATCTAGAGGGTACATAAAACCCAAGCGAGAGAGAAAGGGAATCTTCATCTCCAAAACCTGGATAAGAGTGTTGATTCAACTAATATTCACAAAGGTATATCAATCTAGATATAATACATATCAACAAGAACACCCAAATATACTTAGATATACTCAAGGTAAACACTGGGTCTCAAAGAGGTCTCAACTATAATGCCAGCCACAGGATTCTGCTTGAGGCTTCAAGGTAATGATCATCCAAAAGATCTCACTCCACAAGCCATGCTATCACTGAAGGTGCACATATGAGAGGTCGATCTCATCAGGACCTACCAAAGAATTAATTACTAGAACTTTGAAGAGATCGATACACAGATAGGGGATCACATCCAGGGATCATGGGATACATTGAGAAACCTATATGGAATGACATACTAACTAGGGGTTTGTATGATTGTGTATGTTGGTCATGATGATTCCTCAAACCCCATATAGAGAAAAAGATATGATAGATGATCCCAACTCGGGCCTCAGAGAGGGATTCATAAAAATATATTTAAACCAATCCCATAGATGGGATCACACCTGATGCTCAGGATGTGATGCCTCACTATACCCTCATGGGGATGGACCAAGGGAGAACAATCAACTAATACAGGTCTATACATCATTAAAAGAAGTGTCCCACTAGCATCACCTCGCATCACATCTCTTATGCCAAAAAAGGCCACCAACATATTCTACATGGAAAACCACTAAGGATAGGGTACTCATGGTCCTCAATCCAAGTCCCACAGGAGATATGTGAGGAAGAAGTCTCTAAGGGGAGTACACGGTGTGTCTCATGAGGCCAAACCCAGGCTGTGCCCCCTCATGGTACTGAGTGTGCATAATAAAAGTACATGATGTGTACTTGTGGTTACATGGCGTGTAACCATGCCTGGCTGCCTGGGTGTTTCCTCGTCTGCACATGACTTGGCTAGTCATGTGAAAATACACAGTGTGTACATGGAGTACTATTGATTCCAAAAAGCACTCAAGTGCTGTATAATGTTTCGAAACGACAAAGAGAAGTCATATTCGGACCCAGGGACCCTATCTGGGGGGCCCAAAGGGGCCGTGCGAAATAAATTCATAGGTGCACAAAAAATTTATGCCCCGTGCAGAATGTTCCGGGATTCACAAATGGTCAGTGGTGGGGGCACAAAATATTTCGTGCCCCACCCCTACACGGTCTACATTTCGCGCCACCGCCTGCATCACACTTTTTTGTCCCACCGACCTGGTTTCCACGCTCCGGGGAACCTATAAATAGAAGGCGACCCCCTTCCACTTCGAGGTTAAAGAATCTTAACTGGATCTAGTGCACGAAATTCAGCTTCTGCACGTGCAAAGATGGACTTCAGGTACGGTTCTTTTCACGCCAAGTCGCCTCGGGGTCCGCCTTCATGTGAGATCCCCATGGTTTAGACTGAATTCCAATCCCTTCGGGGTCTGCCCTTTGTGTGCAATCCCCTCCCCTTGCACACGATCTGGTCAATTGCGCGCAATCCCTTCCATTGCGTGCACCCCCATCCAATTGCGCACAATCCCCTTCCATTGCGCCCAATCCCCTTCAATTACCCGCACCCCCGTCATTGCACGCAGTCTCTCCTCGTGCGCACTCCTTCTAGTTGCGCGCAAAACATCGGCTCCAATTACGTTCAAGCATCACCGATTTTGCGCCAGCTCGGTGTTTTTTGCGTAGGTCTACTTATTTCACGCAAACCTCAAAGGTTGCGCACATTACCCTTGGGACCTCCCATCTCAGTGCTCCCCGGGAACCCCCTTGCGCGAGTGCTCGATGCTCTTCTTATGGATGCCATTTACGAGTGTCTCTCACACCTTGGGCATCCACATCATGCGCCATTTTCCCGTGTGACCTTCTAGGCTCATAAGAAGTAACTTTGAAGTCCCCTGGACGACACCGCCCGTTGCGTTGCTTTGCCTCATGCTTCTTCGCATAGGCACGCTAACGACTATTGATTCTTCGCATAGCCACGCTAACATGAACCCCTCGATGGTTCTCCCTAACACACCCCCTTGCTATGGCGTTTCTGATGTCTTCCCTCCCACAAGGAGCAGAGGGTACCAGTTATGTAAGCCCTAGGGGTGTGGAGTGAACCCACCTCGTCCGCGCTGCAGGATGTTAAACTGCCAAGTACCATCATCCTCAGCACATGACGTTAAACTGTGACCTCACCCCGTGCGACGCACACAGGGACCTCCCGCCTTGAACATTCTCCATGCCCACTCATCTCCACGGGGATGGAATCACCCCTTATAGGGGATGATATCCTCCTTATTGGAGTGGCGTTTGTCTATGGGAAAGGGTAGCCACCTTGGTGTAAGCCCCTAGTTTTCCTTCTAGGAGGCAGCATCCCTGCTCCTCCTTTCATCTTCGGTTCTCAAGGCCAGTGGAGGGTGTGATAGGGAACGGGGTTGCTCCTTTCTTTGGTCCCAAATCCCTCTCCTGCTGCGCTTTGTCACCTCGGGCCTCCATCCTGGAGTAAGCCCTAACTTCTTGGGCTGCTAACCATGCATAAGCCCCTATTTCCTCTCTGGGACGCTCCATGCGTAAGCCCCACTCCACTTACCATGGAAGGAACTTTCATGACGTGATCATCAGGTCTCTGCTATCTATTGTTTCTCACACCTATCATGAATCACTTGGGCTTAGAGTAAGCACCGACCATGACCAACACCTTGGGCCACCTCAGAGTGTAAGCCTCAACCCATCCCGAACTATGGGGACTTTGATCCATGTCAAGGCATGGTACGTAGGAAGGCTCCACGAGGTTCAATCCCAAACACCTTGGGCTACCTCAGAGCGTAAGCCCCAATCCATCCCGAACTACGGGGACTTTGATCCATGTTAAGGAATGGTACGTAGGAAACCTCCATGAGGTTCAATCCCCAAACACCTTGGGCCGCCTCAGAGTGTAAGACCCAATTCATCCCGAACTACGGGGACTTTGATTCATGTCAAGGCATGGTACATAGGAATCCTCCATGAGGTTCAAGCCCCAACACCTTGGGCCACCTTAGAGTGTAAGCCCCAACCCATCCCAAACTACGGGGACTTTGATCCATGTCAGGGCATGGTACGTAGGAAGCCTCCATGAGGTTCAAGCCCCAAACACCTTGGGTCGCCTCAGAGTGTAAGCCCCAATCCATCCTAAACTACGGGGAATTTGATCCATGTCAAGGTATGGTACGTAGGAATCCTCCATGAGGTTTATGCCCCAAACACCTTGGGCCGCCTTAGAGTGTAAGCCCCTACCCATCCCGAACTACGGAGAATTTGATCCATGTCAAGGCATGGTACGTAGGAAGCCTCCACGAGGTTCAAGCCCACCACCCAGTCGTTCCGACCCCCTTCACATCGGTTCACCCCCATCCCGCATGACGTTAAACTATATTCTCCATATGAACTATGTGGTCTTTGATTCCCCACCACAGGGATACGTAGGAAGCCTCCACAAGGTTCAATCCCATCACTGATGTCTCATTCCTGACCTCTCCCTCAAACCTATGTGTCTTGGGAAGCTCATGCCTCAACCCGGAGGTTCCACTTTCTATGGGTCCCATCCATGCATCCATTCTCACGGGTCGCCTCCTCAGGTGTCCCATCATTTCACCGAACTATACGGACTTTGATTCCCCGCCATGGGGATACATAGGAAGTATCTTCTTGGCTCAAGCCCAAAGCCATCGTCCATCCTGATTCTTACTTGGTCTGCCACATCTCGGTGGGATCATGCCACCCCATTCCCCATTCCCACTGACAACATTCGGGAAGCCACCCACATTTTGGCCCCAGTATCGGTGTTCCCTCCAGGGGGTTCTTCCATTTGATCCACTCAAATCATTGTTCTGATCAGTCCAATCCATCTCTGCTGGACGTTAAACTCAAGAGATACCCTGTGTTAAACATAGGAATTTGAGGAAAACCTCAGATACATGCGAATGGCATACAATTCCCCACATTCGATGTGGGATGCCTCGGGCTTCCGTGACCTCGAGAAGCCCTATAATAAGGGACAGAAGACAGACATGCCAATCCCCCAGCGTCAAGACATGCTAGTGGTGCCCAATGTGACTACTCCCCTAACCGAAGGTTTCTGCCATGACCAGACCCCTTAGAACATCCTGACAGAGGCAGTGTAATTAACTAGTGTCCATTATGATATGACGCCAGGAAGATTTTCATGAACAACGTCTTAAGTCTACGAGGGAGACCCGGACTAGGTGATGAGCTCTGAGGAGGAATCCATAGAAGGAAGAACCGACATCTCATCATCCTGTTTCAATCAAGGAGCAGACGTCCTTGAATAAGGAGCGAATGCTGCCCGCCTTTGGAAAGCAGGAATGCGGTGTAACAGCAGCACATCCTCTACGTGACAGATGCACGTGCCCCGATGAAAGAGTCAGAAACAGAAATGGTGTACCCAACATGAATATATTATCCTCAGGATGGAGATTAGTAGAGTTTGAGGCACCAATGGATTAGCTTGTCATCAGACCCAGTCATCCGACATCAAGTCCCCCAAGAAAATAGCGGGCCTGACGTGAAATTCGCCAGAAGTTGGGATAGTCAGGATGTTGAGCATTCCGTTCTACGACGTTGTCAGTGTGGATCCCTCTTACCGGCCACGAAAGACGGAATGGATCTGGGGAACTGGTTATTGATTTATTTTCCTAACATTATTAATGAGTTCATCTCCCTGCTTTTAGGAACCAAGTTGTTGCATCCGGAGCCCGATCACCTGCCCACCGGCACATGGGCATGGGCAATATTGATGCGACTACCCCACATGGTTCTGCCTCTTGCATGACGGCTTCGACCACCACGACTTCTGGGCGCCCATGCCCCCTCTCCCCATCAGATATTATCCAGTGAAGGGTAATTAATGACCTTGTATGCATGCACGAGGAGGGGATCATCCCCACCCGAGATATGACCCGCTTGGATCTCGAGGCAGCTGCGCCTCGCCATAAACGCCACCCCTGAGGGCCGCATAGGGAGTCGATGCTCCCCACCCCAACATTCAATCATTTCAGGATCTTGTCCCCAGAACGCCTTGAAAACTCCCTACCCTACGTCGATGAGGTTGGGGATGTCTGGGTTGGGCCGATCGGAGTCCCACTCCAAGGGCTCCCACCAGGCTGCGTCAACGCCGCTGCCCGGTTCCCTGAGCCAAGGAGCAGGTAAGCCACGTGCCTGCACCACTGGGTCTAGTTCATCTGACCTGACGCCAGTGTCGGGCTCAAAATGAAGAGGACGCCCACCGTGGGGCGTCAACGTCAGCGATTGCTGTGGCCCAATCCACCGCTTACTCATATCCTCAACTCCCTGCATACGTTGAGCAGGGGCAGTTATGCGCTCGACCTGGATCAAGGCCCCAACCGCCCCACATGCAGGCTGGGTCTACTCTCCCGGTTGCCGGCACAGGTGATGGGTGCTGCAGACCAATCCGTGGTAATGCCACCCAATGAGGAGGCCCACTCTATACTGCCACTACGGAAGGTGCAGACCCTCCCTCCTTCCAACCTCGGCTTGGAGGTTTGACCTGTTCCACATTCAACCCAAGAAAGGGTCTTCCCCATGACAACAACACTCCGTATGGGGGTCTCTCCCGTGCTCACTATACTGGGTACGTGGTCACTCCTGCCGCGGACCGCCGGTATGGAGATGTTGCACATCCGGTCACTCGCCAGCACATAGGTCCTCCCCATTTCCCTTTCGACATTTGTCTCACTGCTCCTCGTACCGCGGCGCACCCTGGAGGGAGCTCTCTCCACCCCAACACTAGTATGGACGAAGGACCTCCTCATGCTGTGAGTGGGTCTTGACCCAAAGAGCCACCCAGGGGTAGGAGAGCAGGTGGTTGTCGCTGTAAGAGGAATTTTGGGGAGGGTCGGATAGGAATCAAACCAGTCCACTTCTCGGACTCCGAGGTGGAGTACGACTCCATGCTGGAACCCTCCCCTCGGTCCTTCGAGTCATGGGCTAGGGCAGGAACGAGGCGCATCATCCTTGTACTCTTGGAACACAAGGTCCACAGGATCCCTATCTCCCTCCGAAGGTATATCTAGGAGGACGGGAACCTGGCCTGTCCCTAGGGACCGACCGCGCAGTCACCACCATCATCTTCGGAAGTTCCCCTACCTCAACTAGAGACTACATTGAGCTATTTTGGGGGTCAATGGTGGAAGAGCTGCAACATAGCTCACCCTCAGTAGATGCTGATGTTGTGTTAGGAGCTTTGGTCACCGGTCCATCCTATCATGATATAGCGGCCAGGTTGCTACAATCCTCATAGGACAGCCCAAGGTTCGGCGGCCAGTCAGCCCACTCTCCATATTCTCCGCTAGCCAGCCCGCCATCCCAGCGGTCTACCTCAGTGCCGCTGCCAGTGCCTCAGCCACCCCCAGTTGATGAGTGGGGAAATCGAAGGCCAGAACATGGATCTGAGCCGAGGAGCTTCTAGACTATACTCGCAGCGGAACACTTCCCTGAGAAGTTTTGGCCGGTCACAAGACCAAATTTTGGTACGCTAGAATCGCTCACCCTGGAAGAGTTTGAATGTTTCTACCAGACCCTCCGGGCGACCCACTTCTTTCTTCTCCACCAGCGAGTGACTTATCCAAATATCCAAGTGCAATTGAAGACATCGATGAACAATTCCATCTGGTTGATCTAGCCACACTCCCCGTGGTCTAGCACCCTGAGTCATGTGGTCACCAGAGGTCCCTCCTACAACAATGTGTTCAGAGTTTCCATGTACTCCGCAAAGTTGTTAAGGAGTTCAATGCTATTCACCGGCAGCCCGACTCGCTAGGCGAAATTGAAGATATTCCCTCGAGAAGAGTTGCAGTTAACATGACCGATCTGTCAGGGGGGGAAAATGTGACAACCGGGTCCCGGTGATAGCACAGACACCCCACCTTAACATGGCCATCGGGTCCTGGCCTACCAGGTACCCCCAGTTACCCCGCAAACACGTGGGGCCCACCTCAGGGTCCACCCACATGCCTGAACGGGTCATTTGACTAATGATAGTCCCCACAGTCCAACACTTGTCCTTTCCAGTGTGCTTTTCCCTCACTCACACACACCTTGGGAAACTTCCCAGAAGGTCACCCATCCTGATCACTACTCCCGGCCAAGTACGCTTAACTGTGGAGTTCTAACCAGGTAGGCTCTTGAAAAGGAAGGTGCACCTTGTTGACATGAGTCATATCAATTAGTCATTTAACCCATTATCATTTGGGGATGTTACAATCACCCCCCCTTTATAGCACAATGTCCTCGTTGTGGGCCCTATATCTCAACCCAGGCAGTGCACCACACTTAAGGCTGGGTACCACCTCAGATACCAATGTGACAACTGGGTCCCAGTGATAGCACAGACACCCCGCCTTAACATGGCCATCAGGTCCTGGCCTACCAGGTACCCCCAGTTTCCCCACAGACACGTGGGACCCACCCCATGGTCCACCCACATGCCTGAACGGGTCATCTGACTAATGATAGTCCCCACAGGCCAACACTTGTCCTTTCCAGTGTGCTTTGTTATCACTCACACACACCCTGGGAAACTTCCCAAAAGGTCACCCATTCTGATCACTACTCTAGGACAATCACGCTTAACTGTGGAGTTCTAACCAGGTAGGCTTCTGAAAAGGAAGGTGGACCTTGTTGACATGAGTCATATCAATTAGTCATTTAACCCATTATCATTTGGGGATGTTACAGAAAATGAGATGGAACTTCTTGATGGGAACCTCCTCCCTGAGGACGTGCCACCACTACTGGACCCATCGGGGTGGGTTACTCATCAGCAGAGAAACCTCCTAGGTCTCCCTCTACCCACCGAGACATTGGTACTCAGTCAGAATGTCAGTAAAGGCAAAGAGAATGTCAGAGCTGTCAAGCACTCCGACCCATTCGCTTCAGTGAAAAAGATGGAGGAGGATCCCAAGAAGGCCACATTGCGCTAGCAGATTGCTGAGTAGAAGAAGTTGGTCGATGAACTTTTGGATGAGCGCGTTGCAGAGCGACAACCCGATTACGGTGATCCTAGGCCAGGGCAACAGGGGCAGGGACAACTACTCCTTGGCGAGTTGCCCCCAGGAAACCCTGATCATGCCACTCCCACGGACAGGACGGAAGCTGGAGCTCACGGAAAGAGGGCACGATATGTCTCACCAAACCCTCCTGAGCGGTGTGACAATCCAAGAGAGACCATTTGGGATCCCCCGGCTACCCCAAGGATCACTCCACCAGCTGCTGAGCTTGCCTATCATATTGAAGAACCCGACAACGCGCTCATGGTTAGGGATCCCTGTCAAGACAGGGACCCACATCCAGATGATCCAATGGCGGCACTCATTGCCTGCCTAGAGGCATTGGAAATGCGACAAGTGGAAATCCCATCTGATGGCAAGCCATACCCGGCATGGGTGGATGACATGCCAGAACCTCCAGGATTTGGAAACCCCACCTTCTCCCCCTTTAACGGGATGGGGAACCCACAACAGTACCTATCCCACTTCAACTCAAGGTGTGGGCCTATGCTAGGGACTCCAGCGCAGCAGGAGGCTACCAAGCTCCGCTGTTTTGTTCAGACATTGGAGGGGCCGACATTCGTTTGGTACAACCAGCTCCCCGTCGGATCCGTGACTAACTGGGAGGACCTTCATAGGCAATTCCTTTAGCAGTTCAACTCTACCACCTGAAAGACGAGTATCACAGACCTCTTCAAGTGCAAACAAGGCCTGATGAGCGAGTCACATACTTTATCACCCGGTGGAAGGGGCTCACATACTCCCTTGACATGATACTGACTCAGGAGCAATTAATGACGATGTGCATGAGGAATGTCAAGACGGAACTGGTTCCCTCCCTGATCACTCAGAACTATCCCGGGGGGTTTCTAGACTTCTCAGATAAGGACCAATGCCTCGAAGAAGCCCTACAACAGGCCATCCAGGTACGTCTGCTGCCCCCTGTGATCCCAGTAAGGTGGGCTGCCAGAGCTGAGTCCGCCGTGGTGGCCCAGATAGAGGCCCCTAGGCAGCTAGAATTGCTACTAGTGGATCCAGCCCCGTAGCCCCATAGAGGCCCTCCACTTCAGGAACAACCTCCCATTCAGCAGCATCCCTAGAATCGGCAGGTGCCTTTGCGTAATGTGCCACCACTACTTAGGCGAGATAATCAAGTTCCACCTCCTCGACAGGATCCTACGGCCCCTCGTCAAGGTCAGGCTCCTAGAGCCCCTTTTCTGGACAGAAGATATCGGACCTACTCGTTCAACAAGGCTCAGGTCCCCAGTTACTTCTGCAATGACTTAGAGCAGAGAATTGTATGACTGCCTGAGTGAAGAAAGCTAGAGGAGGTGCATCTCACTAATCACCCCAACTACTAACCTTTTCACCAGATCCTGGGACACAACCTCAGACAATGCTATGTGTTCAAGGACTAGCTCCAAGACTAGATTGACAACAACATAGTTAGGTTGGGCCTAGCCCCAACACAAGTGGTGGGTGTCTTTGTAAGGTCGACGAAGAGGGTGAATGGCAGCAGGTTTTTGACTGTGGGTCTCAGAAGTATAATGATTGGATGGCTTTAAAAATGGTCGCCCATTCCCATGGCATTATCCGTGCACACCTGAAGTAGTCAGAGCCTTTAGAAGCTGTGACCACTAATTCTGCATCATCATCTTAGACGACATCTTCCTAGAAGAGGAAGCATCGGCGGTGCAAGAAAAAGCAACGCACCCCACCAATTTCGTCGTCTTCCCGCAATCTCAGTGACTTTATGCCTCAGAGATGGGGATCCTTCCCAGAATCCACCTAGTGATGGATGAATCTTCAAGTGACTGTCAAGGGTACGCTTTGGTTAATATTATTGAGTTGGTAAATCCCTACATGACTTCCGACGAGGGGGATCGCCAAACAAACCTCCACAATGTCCCCAATCGACATCAACGCTAGTGGAGCCGTAACCATATGGGTCACCGAGGTATGTTAGTTGGCACCTCTAGTCAGGCCGTACATGCCACTAAGACCAGATAGCAGGCTCAGTGCAGAACTCAGCATGCGCAGCCTCTTCATCTGGTGTCGACATGCTCGCCTCCACAACCGTTTGTGCTACTGGATCAGGCAGAACCACCTCATCCAGGCTGCGACCAGCCTCGCCCGACTACAGGCTGATCTCAGTCGTTCGTTCCTCATCCGACAGCTACTCTTTGGGCTTTGACTAGAGAACGACATGATATGCCCAACATAAGCCAGTCGCCGGTCCAGCTGGCGGGGCTCACCATGCCTTCTATCACAGAGAGGCTTCCTGTAAGTAGAAGTTCACTCCTGGCGTGGAAGTATGATGTTATCAAGCACTTTGCCGACATCCCAGTGAGGATTTACATCCTTGAAGCCCTTCACCTGTCACCAGATATGCGCGAGGCCCTCGCTGAGGCTTTAAGAAGCCCCCTCCAGTTTGAGATGGAGGTAGCAGCTGCAGAATCCTTCCATGCTGAAACAATTGAGGATGCCGAATGCCAGGCCATCATTTCATTTTCTGGAGAGGATGAAGGCTCCCCCATACAGGGGCACATATGTCCGCTGTACATCACCGACCAATTTAACGGCGTGGAGGTTTTCCACTGTCTCGTTTACACCGGCTCCAGGATCAAACTTATCCCAATACGAACACTGCGGGAGCTAGGATTATCTAAAGATGACCTGAATCCCTCTAATTTAAGAATCCAGGGTTACGATAGGATAGAGCAGACCCCAGTCGGCAAGATCCGTTTGAAGACCCAGTTCAGCGGCCTAGTTTCCAGCACCGAGTTCATGGTTGTCTCCTAGGACACCGTGTATAATGCATTGATGGGCCGACCATGGGTCCACCTGCACGCGGCGGTCCCTTCATCATATCACCAGTACCTCAATTACTCCCTTAATGGTTGAGTAGGTGTACTCCAAGGTGATGCATCACCTTTCGCCTCTTGTGAAGCCCGCTACTTGGATGCTGACTATTACAAGAGCAATTATAAGCAAGTCCAGGCAAGTAAAGTTGAGCCTGTCACCGCTACGACTGACCCTTGGGAAGGCCTTAATGATGCCTACATATTCCTGATCCATCGGTTGGAGGCCATGAACCCTGATATGGGGAAATGTTTTGTCATTTTTGGGACAAGGGGGAACAACTCTCCCAAATCTAGGCATCATCGGAAGATCACTTGGTATTCTTATACAAATTAGGCTTCAGTGATCCTAGAGCCTCCCACTCTCATCAGGTATCAGGACATCTGACTCATGGCAATGATAGTACGTCATACTTGTTTGTTTCGTTGGGCTGGAATAAGTCGGCTCTGGCCGACGTGCCACCACTACTTTGATATTATCAAGCGTGGCCCCTTGGGCCGGAGACCAGATGGGATCAGGTCGATAGCCTTTGTCGCTATGGTCTCTGCAGCGCCGGAGTTCCCCGATGCAATAACCACTGCCACTCAAGTTGGTACCAGCCTCTTATCAGGTTCTTCTAACCTAGAGGAAGCTCCCCCCATAGAGGATCCCTCCATAAGGGAAGAAGAGGATCTGGAGGACGCCCCATTCACTTGAAGAAGGCGTCTCCACCACGGTCGACGCGTTGGTATAGGTGAACCTCATAAGAGAGGAAGACCCGAGACCCACATTGATCAGTGCCGCAATTCCCCCTAAGGAGCAGCAGTGGTACGTAGGCTCCCTTAAATGGCACTGTGACGTGTTTTCCTGGAGTTATGATGAGATTCCAGGACTAGATCCTCAGGTAGATTTTTACCACCTTGGTCTTCCGGAAAATCATCGTGGGTTCAAACAACCTCCCAGAAATATGCACCCTTCCCACGGTGCCATGGTCGCAACCGAAGTTGACAAGATCATCAGGGCCAACTTCATTAAGGAGGTCTAGTACCCCAAATGGTTGGCCAAAATTGTACCATTTAGGAAGAAGAACAGACATATCATAGTCTGTATTGACTTCCAAGATCTCAATCTCCATTTTCCGAAGGATGATTTTCCCCTTTTAGTGACATAATTGTTGATCGATGCTACAGCAGGGTTCCAAGCCCTCTCCTTCATGGATGGTTACTCTGGATATGACCAGATCCAGATGGCCCTCGAGGATGAATAATCCACAACTTTCAGGGCACCCCAAGGTACTTTCTATTACCAGGTTATGCCCTTCGGCCAAAAGAATGCAGGTGCCACCTATCAGCGGGCCATACATCGCATATTCAAGCCAATCCTTAGGACATTGGTGGAGTGCTATATGGATGATCTGGTGGTCAAATCTCGCCAGCGCCAGGACCATCTCAAGGATCTTGAGAAATTGTTTGGCTTCCTCCGTTCCTGCCACCTGAAGATGAACCTGTTGAAGTGTGCCTTCAGGGTCACCTTCGGGAAGTTCCTTGGATTCATTTTCAGGCACCAAGGCATCGAGATTGACTCAATGAAGATCAAGGACATCAGCCAGATGCCTCCCCCGAGTAATATTCGGGAGCTCCAAGGTCTCTAAGGCCACTTAGCCTACATATGCCGATTCATTACGAATCTGGATGGCAAGTGTAAGCCCTTATCTTGGCTCATGAAGAAGGGAACCGCTTATGAGTGGGACGAGGAGTGCCAGACCACCTTTGAGGAAATCAAGAAATATTTTCTCCATCCTCTGGTCCTGATGCCACCCGTCTCCGGAAAGCTGCTGGTCCTCTATGTCACTGCCCTGGAATAGTCCCTCAGTGCCCTTCTCTCATATAATAACAATGAGGGGACAAAGAACATCCTATAATACCTCAGCCACATGCTCCTCGATACAAAGATCAGATACTCCCCCATCGAGAAGAGTTGCCTTGTGCTCATGTTTTCCATACAGAAATTGCGACATTACCTGCAGAACCATGAGGTACAGCTGGTGTCTCGAGTATACCCTTTGAAGTACATCCTAAGCCGTCCCATGTTGACTGGCCAACTAGCGCGGTGGGCGATAATCCTCCAACATTTCGACATCAGGTTCGTGCCTCAGAAGGCTACCAAAGGGAAGATGTTGGTCGATTTCCTTACTGCTCATCCAACCTCCATGGACCAGTACCTGGACTTGAATTTTACCGATGAGGCAATCCTCTCGGTCGGTCAAGCCATTCCGTGTTGGCAAATTCACTTTGATGGTGCATCCTGAGCCCCACTGGTAGGAGGTTCAATGATCCTCGACTCAACAGAGTAGGCATGGGTATCGTTTTTATTACCCCGATGCAAGCCATTCTGCCGTATTCATTCCTATTGTCGGAGGGCTGCACCAACAATGAGGCGGAGTATTAGGCCCTCATTACTAGTCTCGAGCAGGCCCTTGAGATCGGCGTGCCCCATTTTCATATAAAAGGGGACTCCGATCTAGTTATTAAGCAGGTTAACGGTGAATATGTTGTCAGGAAGCCAGAGCTCATTCCATTGTTGGAGATCACCCTCCAGCTGATGGCCCAGTTCCCTTCTCGGCCAGAGGCTACCCATATCCCTCGGTCATAGAATGGTCGAGCGAATGCTTTTTCCATCTTAGCTGCATCACTTACAGGGCTCGAACATGATGATCTGATTATCCATGTGGCACATCGGAGAGTCATAGCTCCTGTTACCCCTGATGGCGATGACGACCCACAGGTAAGCCATATTACCGCCGATGCCTCTACGTCAGGACCCCCGGGTTATCTGGATGCAGTGATCGAAATAATTTCCGATTGGAGGACACCCTTGGTTTAATACCTCCAACACGGTAATCTCCTATCAAACTGGGCTGAGCGCGATTGAATCCGACGCCGCGCGCTATAGTTTACCCTCCAGAGTGGTCCCAACCTTAAGACAATCCTCTATAAGCATGGGTGTTAGGACCAATAGGGGCCTATATACCCTAAGAGGGGGGGTGAATCAGGGTATGGATATTCTTTTTCAATGTTCTTCCTGTCCCACTGGATCTTGACCTCTTTGTTACAAGGGTCACTTTGTTTGCACTTGTGTGTATGTTATGATCACTTACTTTCTTCTTTACCTGATGATGATTCTTTAAATGAAATGCAGGCAAATTAGCAGGCAGACGCAGAGATTTTTACTTAGTTCACCCTCACTGGGCTACGTCCAAGGAGCATACGCCGACAAGTTGCCGGTCGTACCAAATTCCACTAATCTTCACTAGATGTGGATACAAAGTTCGGGCTAGATCACTTCTATGCCCAGGCTCACTGCCTTTACAAAGTTTAGGGTCAGCTCACTACTTTCCCAAGGGTCACTCCCTGTTTCTCTCTCTCTCTGGCTCACTGCCAGTGGAGAGGATCACCTTTTTCCTCTTCCTATGGTCACTGCACTTGGAAGGGATCCACTCACAGTTTATAGACCTGTAGGTCTCTTCATTTGCATGAAATAATTCATCTTCAACTGTTGATAGATGCTATGTTGAAGTCCAACTTTCATCCACTGATGAATACCCCTTTGCCTCTTAACCACTGGGCAATTAATTTTGGAAACACCTTCGCAAAGCACCCTACTTCGCGAAGCTCCCAATTTCGCGAAGCTCAAACAAGCCTTCGCGAAGCTCCTGCCTTTTCGCGAAGCACTTTCGCGAAGCACTTTTTCAAAGCTCAAGCCGTCGCAAAGCAACGTCCCTCGCGAATCTTACTAAGCCAACGCAGAGCTCGCAAGTTTTGCAGAGCTACAATAGCCGCCGCGAAGCACCTCTTTCGTGAAGCACACTGGCTCTGCGAACCACCTTCGCAAAACAAGAGCAAATGATCTTCTCTGAAAATTCTCTATTCTTCTCTTGAGGGGGTGGGCCTCTATTTATAGGCGATTCCACCAACCCTTGGCCCTTCCGCGCGAAGTCAACGCCACGTCATCTCAAATCGCGAAGCTCCAAAGTTTCTGCCAGAATTCTGTCCAAATCGCGAAGCACCACGACAATTTTTCGTTCGCGGAGCTTGACGTAGTCGCGAAGCATTACCATCAACATTCCTTCGCACCTTCGCCGCGAAGCTCCCTCGCATAGCCCTTCACCGCCGCGATGCGCTTCAGCCTCTGCCGTTCGCGAAGCTTGATGTAATCGTGAAGACTCACCGCCTCCATTCTTCTGGTCTTCGCGATTTCGAAACCATGAATCCTATCTTCGTGAAATTCATGCCTTTTCCATATTAAATTATGCTCTTCATGGAAATCCTATTTTCGTGATGCTCACCAAATTCCAAATCTTGGACCCCAAAAATTTGGCAAACACTGGGAAACAACGCCACCTTGTACTGCTCTTTTGTACCACCTCCAGATCATCCTTTCCTTTGTCATCATTCTTTGTCAACAATGATTGTCAAAAAATTCTCGGGAACTTGACAATTATCCATGGAAACCTTCTTTGTCAACAAACACAATCAACCCAAAAATACTTCAATGTTACCTTGAGGGATTTTTGCCCAACAATCTCCCCCTTTGGGTTTGTTGACAATTCTTCATAACTCTTCTCAGAATGATTTTCTACACGTTGATACCTCACTGAGTCTTCTTCTAGTTTCTACCACCATTCTCCTCTTGCGATTCTGATAGAATTCAAGGATTCACGTAACACGTACTCTAAGCCCACATGAGCAATGCTCGGCGTGAGAAACAAGAGTAGTATGAAAATTTCATCAATGAATCACTTCATGTGAAACACCAATTGTCGATTCCAACCTGATACCAATTCTTAAATTGATACCAATTGTTGAACCACACTGATCCCAATTGGTGATATCTAGACACCTTTTCACACCATTCCAACACCACTGTTCTGCTTTGATCACGACCCTCAGCTGTCGTGATATACCTGCTTTGATCGATCACTTCTAGCATCGTCAGATATAAAACTCTCCCCTTTCTCATTGCTCCCCCTATCTGGATGCTCCACTGGTCAGCTTCCCCGTATCTATCATGATTTCTCGTATAGCCACACTGTCACCCCCTTGAACAATTACTATTTTCTCCCCCTTTTTCAATAAACCCAAAGGTCACTCCTTTGTAGTCTGTAACATAGTAGAGAACACATATCAGCACATTAGGGGAAAACACATGATACCTTGAGGAGAGGGGGGGTCCCACATCCACACTATTTCAAGTACGGGGAATCGACTGAACTCCCAGAGCCAGTCGATGCCTTTCAAATGCTTCCTTGGGTAAGGCCTTTGTCAGAATGCGTGCAACCTGTAGTGCTGTAGGCACATACTCTAACTTCACGATTCCCTGCGCAACTTTCTCCTTGATAAAATGATACTTTATCTCAATGTGCATTGTCCTTGAGTGATGGACGGGGTTTTTTCTGAGATTTATAGCACTTGAGTTATCGCAGTGGATTCCGATCAGAGACTTCACCTCAACTCCCATATCTTCAAGCTGCTACTTCATCTATAATAACTGTGTGCACGCTTGAGTGGCCACAATATACTTTATCTCAATCTTGCTTCTTGCTTAGCCAAGAATACACAATCCACCAAGATAGAATGCACCACTTAATGTTGATTTTATGTCATCTGCTGATCCGGCCCAGTCTGCATCAGTATATACCAATAACTCTGTCTGAGATTTGTCATTATATGTCAAACCGAAATCCACTGTGCCCTGGATATACCGAAGTATTCTTTTCTCTGCAAGCATGTGGCTTTCCTTGGGATTACTCTGATATCTCACTGCTTGGCATGTGGCGAAAACAATATCAGGTCTTGTCGCGGTCAAGTACAAAAAACTTCCAATAATTTTCCTGTATTCTGTGACATTAATTGCCTTTCCATCCTCATCTTTTGATAATTTCATCTGGGTAGCAACCGGAGTCTTCGTATCCTTTGAATCTTCAATTCCAAATCTCATTTCAAAACCTCCTTGGAATATTTGTATTAAGAAATGAATGTGTCATTCATGCCTTGTGTAACCTCCACTATGCTTCATCTGATCTTCCAAATATTATGTCTTCTTCCAAGACCAGCCTCATAATCCTTTGATTACTGTTGTTGTTGAAATAATGATTGTAATCAAATCCTATATGCTGAAATCCAAGCTTCTTCAAATACTGATATAGCCTTCAATACCATGCTCTTGGTGCTTGTTTCATCCCATATAACACCTTCTTCATCCTGCAAACATTGTTCTCATCCTCATGAATGAGAAAAACATTTGGATGCTCAGTGTACACCTCTTCTTCCAGAAACCAATTTAGAAATACAGTCTTGACATCCATCTGGAACGCTTTGATCTTTCTTTTCACTACAATGGATAGGAATAATCTGATTGTCTCCTGCCTTGCAATTGGTGCAAATGTCTCATCACCATCTATTCCCTCTATCTGGGAGTCTCCTTTGCACATTCGTCGTGCTTTGTGCCGAATCACTCTGCCATCTTAATTCATCTTGTTGCGATGAACCCATTTAGTCCCGATGACATTCTTGTTTGCTGGCCTCGAAACAATTCTTACATGTTTGGTTCTTCTCAATCTGGTCAAGCTTTTTATTCATAGCCGGAACCCAGTTTTCATATTCAGCTGCATCAGCTAAGCATTTTGGCTCTACCTGAGATAGGAAAGACATCTGGTGCAGTGAATTCATTATTCTTGTCTGAAGTGGAGCTCACTGATCACTGATGATATTCTTCCTGTCAATTTTAGCTCGACTCTTTGAATTTTGTGCAGATAAGGATTTTACTTCCTTTTACTCACCATCAGTATCTTATTCTGAATCAACTTCAGCCACTTCTACTCCCCCTGAGTCTCATACCACTTCCTCACTTTCAACAAAAAAATTTTCTCTATGTCATTGTTTAATGACGTCATTTCCTTCGAACTTCTTCTCTCAGATTTTTGTTGAGATGACTTTGATTTTCTCTTGCAGCTTCTTGGTATCCGGAAAACAGTCAGCTGATACCATATTGTTAGATAACAAAGATAAGCATGAGATGCATGATTATTGCTGCTTCTCCATGTGTTTCTTTCTTCCCTCGATAGGGAATGTCTGAGCTGAGTCATCCAATTTTTTCATTGATGGCTCTTGAATCTGATTTGGATATAGAATACTCCCCCTGTGTTACACAACACTTCTATCTGTTAGGCCCAACGGTAGAGACCTATAACCATTCTTCTCCACGTGCACCATTTATTCTAATTTTCCACCTGCATCATTTATACCAGTCTGGCACTCGGCATTGAGCCATTAACAAAATCTCTAACCCTACTGAGTTGGAAGTCGGTGTAGGAAACAAGAGACAAAGTTAACAACACAATCACATTCTATTGTGCTCTATTTCTTCCTTTCTTCTTCAACTCTAGTACCCGATTTGAATCAATTGAAACTCTGAAGCATATCACCTTTCCACTTTGAATCTTTAGATGCCACTTCCCCTTGGATCGTATCTCCCTAAAACCTGAAACATTTGAATCATCAGTTAATAGAATTTATATACATAGGGAGAGGGGTTTGTCTCGAATCCTCAAAACGAGGATAGTGGTTGATCCTAACTGGTCAACCCTTTGATTTTTTCTTGGAGGGAATCACACTCCTTTCTTGCTTCCTCCAGCTACCTAGCCAACTTCAACTGTTCTGGCCATATGACTAGGCATTCATTGCCTACATTCTGAGCCTTTTTCTGATATGTAGATTTGGTAGGCTCGACATTTCTCACCACTTGGGGTATAAACCCGCTAGTACACATTTCATTCTTTGAGGTTCTACCAAAATTCCATTTTCCTTGATTATTTATCTGAGTAGGAACCTCTCTGTTTGGCATCTTCCCTTTCTTCTTCTCCCATCTTAGGGGTCTTCCTCTTTCCTTCACTTCTCACTGAGAAACACGACATGTGGATTTTTCGATGCATTATTTGTTCATCTTTCTTTTATCATATTTTTGAGTCACCACACTCTTTTTCCCTGGTGGTGAGTCCTCCATTGAACATTCATTCTTCTTTATCACAGCTGGAGTAGATCTCCCCTTAATCTTCCAGGTTTGTTCACATTCTCTCCTTGAGAGCGGTTGTGAGTACGACAGAGGAGGTGACTGATACACCTTTCATTTAGCTCCATGTGATTCCCCTGAGGCTCTAAGCCTATTTTTCACCTTACCACTTTGTCTCCCAGTGTATAATTTCTCATTATGTAACACTGGAGTTGGTAATCTATTTATCAGGTCTTTTTCCTTCCCTGCTTTCTTCTTGCTGCACTGTCTAGCCAAATGCCCATGATCAGAACATATGAAACATTTTCTATTAAAGGCATACCTCATTTCATCACTTCTCTGCTGAGATGTTGATGCAAATTGTTTTCTTCTTCTGGAATCGATCTCATGAGCTTCCTGACACATACTCATGGTGTGTCCCAGCCTTCCATAGTAATAGCATCTAATAAATGTTCTCCTCTGAGAAACTCTTCTCTCTGATTTATCATGATGCTTCTTATTATTCTCAGATTTAGTAATGTCTCTGTTTTCACAGCCTGAAATGTATTCCAGAGCTTCTGAAAAGAAGCTTGATGTGTGGCCATGAATCCCACAGAAATAGCACATGTCATCACAAATTTTTGTAACTATCCTTTTAGGCCTATCTCCAGCACCTATAGGATTTCTTTCACATCTGGAACTGTTCATAGCTCTCTTTCTATCTTGCACGGGAGGGAATTCATCAAATTCGATACCATCTTTTCCGAAACTTGCTGGTCTTTGAGCTGAGAAAATATTCTGTTGTTTCTCTTCAGAAATAGCATATCTGTTCTTCATTTTATCATTACTTGTCGAAGGATGGTCAAATAGTAAGTGTAAGGCATCCTTCATTTTTGGCATTCCTTTAGCATTGGATTTCTCCAATTTTTTCTTTACTAATTCTATCTATTCTTCCAACTTTTGAATCTTCATATCCCTTGATTCAATTTGGACATCAAGTTCTCCCTTGAGAAGCTTCCCTCTACTCATCTCATCTTCCAACTCACGTGTCAGCTTATCCACCATGTCACTCTGCTCCTTTAATTTTAATTTTTCTTGAGCAACAGAATCATAACAACATGCATTGTCTTGTTGTAGTCTTTGATTATTCTGTACTAGCTCAGATAGCTGTGTAGCAAGATCAACATTTCTGGCTTTTAGATTCTGAACTTCATCTAACTTTTGACTCTCTTCATAATCACCAACCTTTTTTTCCTTTTATTTTAGCTAGCTTTTGTAGTTCCTCACCCTGAGAATCATTCTTCTCCTTTAGGTCAGTTTCCACACCAATAAGCCTTTGATTTAAGCCTTTTAGCTTGTTGACCTCAATCTCCAATACTTTGATCCAAATATCATTAGATTTGACTTCTTCGGTGTTTCCAACGTCACTTGGAATATTAGGTTCATCGATGCACTTGACTTGATCTTTCACTTTTCTATTCAAGCCATCGATATCCCTTTTCTGTTCTTCAATCTTAAGCTTATAATCACCAACTGTTTCTGAGTTCTCTGGTGCTGATAAAATGAGTTCCTCAATTTTATCCATCAACTCAGACTTCTCTTCTTCCTGCTGCTGCATATAGAGTTTGGCATCGTGAACAACTTTGTTAGCTTTCTTGGTTTTGGCTCTCCAAACATCTATCTCTTCAAGAGCAGCCTCTAACTCAGCTTTCATATCTATTCTTCCTTCAATTCTTTCTTCTTCATCATCACTTGTTTCAATATCACTTTGAATTTCATGTACTTCACTCATCCCTGCATCATGCTTGAGTGAATCAATATTTTCCCTGTCAGATTCATCCAAACCTTCCTTCAGTAAACGGTTTGATTCTTTTAATTGAATCACACTTTTTCCATACACACTTCCACACTGAGGAATACCACATGACTTATGCTTCTTCTTGGATGTTTTTCCCTTTGCCATGGCTCACTGATATAGGAGCAGACTGATTCTTTAAACACACAGATCGACTATACCAAGTCGGAGAAAGCAAATCTGATAAAAGAAACCTTCCCTCTGATACCAATTGTTAGGACCAATAGGGGCCTATATACCCTGAGAGGGGGGTGAATCAAGGTATGGATATTATTTTTCAATGTTCTTCCTATCCCACTGGATCTTGACCTCTTTGTTACAAGAGTCACTTTGTTTGCACTTGTGTGTATGTTATGATCACTTACTTTCTTCTTTATCTGATGATGATGCCTTAAATGCAATGCAGGAAAATTAGCAGGCAGACGCAGAGATTTTTACTTGGTTCACCCTCACTGGGCTACGTCCAAGGAGCATACACCGACAGGTTTCCGGTCATACCAAATTCCACTAATCTTTACTAGATGCGGATAAAAAGTTCGGGCTAGATCACTTCTATGCCCAGGCTCACTGCCTTTACAAAGTTTAGGGTCAGATCACTGCTTTCCCAAGGGTCACTCCCTGTTTCTCTCTCTCTCTGGCTCACTGCCGGTGAAGAGGATCACCTTTTTCCTCTTCCTATGCTCACTGCACTTGGAAGGGATCCACTCACAGTTTATAGACCTGTAGGTCTCTTCATTTGCATGAAATAATGCATCTTCAACTATTGATAGATTCTATGTTGAAGTCCAACTTTCATCCACTGATGAATACCCCTTTGCCTCTTAACCACTGGGCAATTCCTTTTGGAAACACCTTCGCAAAGCACCCTACTTCGCAAAGCTCCCAATTTCGCGAAGCTCAAACAAGCCTTCGCGAAGCTCCTGCCTTTTCGCGAAGCACTTTCGCGAAGCTCAAGACGTCGCAAAGCAACGTCCCTCACGAAGCTTACTAAGCCAACGCAGAGTTCGCAGGTTTCGCAGAGCTACAATAGCCACTGCGAAGCACCTCTTTCGCGAAGCACACTGGCTCCGCGAACCACCTTCGCAAAACGAGAGCAAATGATCTTCTCTGAAAATTCTCTATTCTTCTCTCGAGGGGGTCGGCCTCTATTTATAGGCGATTCTACTGACCCTCGGCCCTTCTGTGCGAAGTCAAAGCCACGTCATCTCAAATCGCGAAGCTCCAAAGTTTCCGCCGGAATTCTGTCCAAATCGCGAAGCACCACTGAAATTTTCCGCTCGCAGAGCTTGACGTAGTCACGAAGCATTACCGTCAACATTCCTTCGCACCTTCGCCGCGAAGCTCCTTCGCAAATCCCTTCACCGCCGCGATGTGCTTCAGCCTCTGCCGTTTGCGAAGCTTGACGTAATCATGAAGACTCACCGCCTCCATTCTTCTGGTCTTCGCGATTTACAAACCATAAATCCTATCTTCGCGAAATTCATGCCTTTTCCATATTAAATTATGCTCTTCATAAAAATCCTATTTTCGCGATGCTCACCAAATTCCAAATTTTGGACCCCAAAAATTTGGCAAACACTGGGAAACGGCGCCACCTTATACTGCTCTTTTTTACCGCCTCTAGATCGTCCTTTCCTTTGTCATCGTTCTTTGTCAACAAGGATTGTCAAAAAATTCTCAGGAACTCAACAATTCTCCATGGAAACCTGCTTTGTCAACAAACACAATCAACCCAAAAATACTTCAATGTTACCTTGAGGGATTTTTTCCCAACAATCTCCCCCTTTGGGTTCGTTGACAATTCTTCATAACTCTTCTCAAAATGATTTTCTGCACGTTGATACCTCACTGAGTCTTCTTCCAGTTTCTACCACCATTCGCCTCTTGCGATTCTGATAGCATTCAAGGATTCACTTAACACGTACTCTAATCACACATGAGTAATGCTTGGCGTGTGAAACAAGAGTAGTATGAAAAGTTCATCAATGAATCACTTCATGTCAAACACCAATTGTCGATTCCAACCTGATACCAATTCTTAAATTGATACCAATTGTTGAACCACACTAATCCCAATTAGTGATAGCTAGACACCTTTTCACACCATTCCAACACCACTGTTCTGCTTTGATCACGACCCTCAGCTGTCGTGATATATCTGCTTTGATCGATCACTTCTAGCATCATCAGATATAAAACTCTCCCCCTTTCTCATTGCTCCCCCTATCTGGCTGCTCCACTGGTCAGCTTCCCCGTATCTGTCATGATTTCTCGTATAGCCACACTGTCTCCCCTTGAACAATTACTATTTTCTCCTCCTTTGTCAACGAACCCAAAGGTCACTCCTTTGTAGTCTGTAACATAGTAGAGAACACATATCAACATATTAGGGGAAAACACATCATACCTCGGGGAGAGGGGGGGTCTCACATCCACACTATTTCAAGTGCGGGGAATCGACTGAACTCCCAGAGCCAGTCGATGCCTATCAAATGCTTCCTTGGGTAATGCCTTTGTCAGAATGCCTGCAACCTGTAGTGCTGTAGGCACATACTCCAACTTCACGATTCCCTGCGCAACTTTCTCCTTCATAAAATGATACTTTATCTCAATGTACTTTGTCCTTGAGTGATGGACGGGGTTTTTTCAGATATTTATAGCACTTGAGTTATCGCACTGGATTCCGATCGGAGAATTCACCTCCACTCCCATATCTTCAAGCTGCTACTTCATCCATAATAACTGTGTGCACGCTTGAGTGGTCGCAATATACTTTATCTCAATCTTGCTTCTTTCTTAGCCAAGAAATACACAATCCACCAAGATAGAATGCACCACTTAATGTTGATTTTCTGTCATCTGCTGATCCGACCCAGTCTACATCAGTATATACCAATAACTCTATCCGAGATTTGTCATTATATGTCAAACCGAAATCCACTGTGCCCTGGATATACCGAAGTATTCTTTTCACAGCAATCATGTGGCTTTCCTTGGGATTACTTTGATATCTCGCTACTTGGCATGTGGCGAAAACAATATCAGGTCTTTTCGCGGTCAAGTACAAAAAACTTCCAATAATTTGCCTGTATTCTTTGACATTAATTGCTTTTCCATCCTTATCTTTTGATAATTTCATCTGGGTAGCAACCGGAGTCTTCGTATCCTTTGAATCTTCAATTCCAAATATCATTTCAAAACCTCCTTGGAATATTTGTATTGAGAAATGAATGTGTCATTCATGAATTGTGTAACCTCCACTATACTTCATCTGATCTTCCAAATATTATGTCTTCTTCCTAGACCAGCCTCATAATCCTTTGATTACTGTTGTTGTTGAAATAATGATTGTAATCAAATCCTATACGCTGAAATCCAAGCTTCTTAAAATACTGATATAGCCTTCAATACCATGCTCTTGGTGCTTGTTTCATCCCATATAACACCTTCTTCATCCTGCAAACATTTTTCTCATCCTCATGAATGAGAAAACCATTTGGATGCTCAGTGTACACCTCTTCTTACAGAAATCAATTTAGAAATGCAGTCTTGACATCCATCTGGAACGCTTTGATCTTTCTTTGCACTGCAATGTCTAGGAATAATCTGATTGTCTCCTGCCTTGCAATCAGTTCAAATGTCTCATCATCATATATTCCCTCTATCTGGGAGTCTCCTTTGCACATTCGTCATGCTTTGTGACGAATCACTGTGCCATATTAATTCATCTTGTTGTGATGAACCCATTTAGTCCCGATGAAATCCTTGTTTGCTGGCCTCGAAACAATTCTCACGTGTTTGGTTCTTCTCAATATGGTCAAGCTCTTTATTCATAGCCTGAACCCAGTTTTCATCTTCAGCTGCATCAGCTAAGAATTTCGGCTCTACCTGAGATATGAAAGACATCTGGTACAGTGACTTCATTATTCTTGTCTGAAGTGGAGCTCACTGATCACTGATGATATTCTGCCTGCCAATTTTAGCTCGACTCTTTGACTTTTGTGCAGATAAGGATTTTACTTCCTTGTACTCACCATCAATATCTTATTCTGAATCAACTTAAGCCACTTATGCTCCCCCTGAGTCTCATACCACTTCCTCACTTTCAATAGAAAACTTTCCTCTATGTCATTGTTTAATGACGTCATTTCCTTCAAACTTCTTCTCTCAGATTTTTGTTGAGATGACTTTGATTTTCTCTTGTAGCTTCTTGGTATCCGGGAAACAGTCAGCTGATACCATATTGTTAGATAACAAAGATAAGCATGAGATGCATGATTATTGCTGCTTATCTATGTGTTTCTTTCTTCCCTTGATAGGGAATGTCTGAGCTGAGTCATCCAATTTTTGCATTGATGGCTCTTGAATCTGATTTGGATATAGAATACTCCCCCTGTGTTACACAACACTTCTATCTGTTAGGCCCAACGGTAGAGACCCATAACCATTCTTCTCCACGTGCACCATTTATTCTCATTTTCCACCTGCATCATTTATACCAGTCTGGCACTCGGCATTGATCCATTAACAAAATATCTAAGCCTACTGAGTTGGAACTCGGTGTAGGAAACAAGAGACAAAGTTAACAACACAATCACATTATATTGTGCTCTATTTCTCCCTTTCTTCTTCAACTCTAGTACCTGATTTGAATCAATTAAAACTCTGAAGCATATCACCTTTCCACTTTGCATCTTTAGATGCCACTTCCCCTTGGATCGTATCTCCCTAAAACCTGAAACATTTGAATCATCAGTTAATAGAATTTATATACATAGGGAGAGGGGTTTGTCTTGAATCCTCAAAACGAGGATAGTGGTTGATCCTGATGGGTCAACCCTTTGATTTTTTCTTAGAGGGAATCACACTCCTTTCTTGCTTCCTCCAACTGCCTATCCAACTTCAAATTTTCTGGCCATATGACTAGGAATTCCTTTCCTACACTCTAAGCCTTTTCCTGATATATAGATTTGGTAGTCTCGGCCTTTCTCACCACTTGGGGTATAAACCCGCTAGTACACATTTCCTTCTTTGAGGTTCTACCAAAATTCCATTTCCTTGATTATTTCTCTGAGTAGGAACCTCTCTATTTGGCATCTTCCCTTTCTTATTCTCCCATATTAGGGGTCTTCCTCTTTCCTTCACTTCTCGCTGAGAAACACGACATGTGGATTTTTCGATGCATTCTTTATTCATCTTTATTTTATCATATTTTTGAGTCACCACACTCTTTTTCGCTGGTGGTGAGTCCTCCATTGAACATTAATTCTTCTTTATCACAGCTGGAGTAGATCTCCCCTTAATCTTCCAGGTTTGTTCACATTCTCTCCTTGAGAGAGGTTGTGAGTACGACAGAGGAGGTGACTGATACACCTTTGAAGTGCACTGTGTTGCATTTGTTGTCAATAAGGTATGTTGTTGATCAGAAGATGTCAAAGAATGAATGGATGTCAAGGAGAGTCAATATGTGAATGACAAAGGCTATGACGGTGTTGGTGATGAATGGAGGATGGCCATGGTACTAAGATGCATGTCACTTAGGAGATTCACTAAGTGGCATAAGTGTTTATGGTTGAAACATTCATCCATGTCAATATCAGACGATTGTAGAACTGATCTTAATGTTTCAATACTTGTATCAAGGTGATACTAAGTGACAACACTTGAAGAATGAATGATGATGGAACATCATTATATCTGACGATTTTTGAACTGGTCTTTAAGTTCAAAGTACTTGTATCTAGTGGATACAATGTCACAACAATGTTTGAAGACCATGCATTGTATTGACAATGCATGAGGAGATGAAGATGATCCATCCGCAATCTCTAAGTGGATGAAGTGAATTAATGAAGTCCATGCACTATCACTTAGTGCATGTGAATTAGAAAAAGTTCCAATTTGATCTCTGATTAGATCAACAAAGAGAATTGAAGAAGTTATGTGATTCAGGAGTTCGGTTGATGAAGATCCTTGAGAATTCTCTCCTAAGTAGAAAATGAGATGATGAAGAAGAATTATAAATTGAGGAGTTGTTTCTAATCAAGAAGATTAATGTTTGAATTCTCAAGAAGAAGATGAAGGAGAAGAATGGCTTGAAGGGCATGTGGCATTTGGCTTATACTCATAGGAGAACTTTGTATTTGACAAAGTTCCTCATTCTTTGCCTTAGCCAAAAAAATTGGCCAGCCAAGGACACCTTGAGGGTTCAACCCCAAGGCACATGTGGGCCTAAGGCGCCACGCCCAAGGGGGAACCCATGGGGCAAACCCAAGGCGGCAGAAGCCACGCAGGGGAGTCAAGCCTGCGCAGCATGGGCGCCAGGATGCGCGCCCGAGGATGCATAGTGGGCGCCAGTGGCGCGCCCGAGGAGCAGAGGTGGGCGCAAGAGCGCGCCCGCAGAGAGAACACGGTGCGAGGCGGCACCGTGGAGGGAGAAGTTCAACTGAGGAGTAGCGAAGAGCACTTGGGTGATAAACCGCAGAAAAACCGCGCTCCGTTTTGATGTGGGACGCGGAAAAATCTCCAGGAGCGGATCCTGGCCCCCCGATTGATCGCGCGCCAGATCTCAGCCGCACATCTCATCGCACCGCTCCCGTTCAGATCTAGGCCGTCCAAAGTTTTCTAATCGCCCGATCCAACGGCTCCCGGTGTGTCTCCTACCTCGAGCTCGACCGAGGCACCCACGACGTCCCCGCTGAACCAGAGGCCTCCCGAATGAAGAATTCGAGTTCCCGACCACCTCCGATCAAACCAAAGGGTCCATGGTGATCGTCTGGCCACACTGAACACGATCATGCAAGAAAATGGGCATGCATGCAATGTTTGGAAGATTTCGACGAATGCCGAGGCAAACGAAGTTGCCGAGGCTTCATGGGTTCGTGTTTTGCATGGAATAGAAGAGAAGAGGCCATGCATGCGTTTCTAAGTCACATGCACGTGGAGAAGGATGAAAAAATAAAGAACCCGCATGAAACAGAGGAGCAAATCAAGATTTGAAGAATCTTGAAAACCCGAAAATTTCGGGAGTTTGAATTTATATCCCGCAGAAGATTTTGCACTGCCTCTGCCTATAAAAGTAGAGCCCGAGGCATTAGAGAAGCTTGTTGATCCTCTAAAGAGAGAAGTCCCGCGAAGCCTCTGTGCCCAGTGAAGTAAGAAGCTCCGCGCAACCCACTTGCGTGACAAAGCAGCCCGAAGCCATTCCTGGCTTCGTGTGTTCCTTTTGCGCACCTCTTGCGCGAAAGAAGAGAAAGGGAGAGGCCCCTGCGCACCTTCCCTTTGCACGGCAGGAAGAACCCGGGGCCGCAACATTCTTGCGCGCCCGTGGTTGATTCCCTCTCTGCCTGCACACTTACGCGGCAGGAGGAAGGAGCCCGCGGTGTTGCACCTTGACCACCCGAGTGCTTGCGCGGCAGTAGCACCTGCGCGCCCGCGGCCAGTGCACCTTGCACAACAGTGGAGTAGAGAAGTGGCCGCGGCCCAAACACACCTTGCGCGCCATCTCTTTGAAGGAGGAGTTCGGGTTGTGTGTTCAAGACAAGAGGAAGAACCCGAGACCTTGGCTTGGGTATGTGCAAGTTGATGTGCACACTTTGGAGAAGAAGACTTCCACACTAAAGTATAACACACTTTTAAGTGTGTGAACAAATTGAACAAAGTGTGTGAAGTTCAAGGAAGGTGTGTGCTTGAAGTGATTACACCCTTTGTGGGTTTATTGCACCAAGAGGAGAAGAAGGGAAGTGCATGCTTGCATGCATGCACATGCACACGTGAACAATGCAAAATCAGCTTGTGTGCATCTGAGTTTTCCAAGACCAAGAGTTCTTGAAGAGAATTAAGAGGCCATGTAGTCAGTGCATGAGGAAGCAGAGATGCCATGCACTCAGTGCATGAAGTTGTTCTGATGTGAGACTGGACCAGACTGAAGTTAAAGATATCAGTTGTCTGAGTATTCAGTAGTTGAAGAGAGAGGCAAGGTCATCCTAAGAGAAAGGAGATAAATCCTGATCAAGATGAGAAGACCTGATCAACTCAAGTGATCAGAGGTACAGATCAAGGCCAGCAGTCTTTATCCCAGACTGCTGAAGATACTTGAAGAAGATTAAAGTGAAGAAGAGCTACTCGTGCGACTCGAGGATCCAAGAGAAGACCCTGTGGGACTCAGGGAGAAGAAGTCTTCAGTGGGATTCTGGAGCAGGCCAGTGGGACTCTGGTAACACTGTGGGACGCAGTATAAAGACCCTCCTGTGGGACTCAGGAGAGATACAGTGGGACTCTGTATCGACCATTGTAATTATAACAAGTTATAATGGAGAAACCATGTTGGGGCGTATAACCAACATGGCAAGGACGTAGGCCTTTGGTGCCGAACCTTGTAAATCCTTGTGTCCTGTGCCTTTACATTTACTGCATTACTCGAGGAAAGGATGAGAGATACAAGAAGAGTGGATCGAGGCTTTAACCAGCCATAGAGGTTTAATTGATTAAGAATCAATTAGTAAAAAGTTTAAAGGGATCACTGATTCACCCCATCCCCCTCTCAGTGATTCACACTGATCTGGGCACTTCAATTGGTATCAGTGGGAGGTTCCCTCTAAAAGATCCAAGGGAGTCTTTATGAAGTGCAGATTTGAGGAAATGAGCGACCAGCCTCAAATGGAGATATCTGCCAAGACTCAGAAAAATAGAAAGAAGAAACAGGCCAAGAAGATGAAGAAAGCCTGTCCTAGCTGTGATGAAGTTGGAACAATGAAAGATCTTCAAAGTGCAATCGAATATCTTCGGAAGATAGTCCCCAGGGAAGTAGCAATGTGTATTACTATAAGCATCCTTGATCTTCAAGAAGAAAAATTACAGCTAGAAGAAGAAGCCAATACAATGGAAGATCAGTTGGCTAAAAGGGTTGGCATAACCAACACTCTCAGAAAGCTGGTGAAGGCTAAAGATGAAACTATTTCTCTTTACAATGAAAGATTTGAAGAAACTGATGAAGAATTGCAAAGAATCTCTTCTGAGAAAGAAATATTTATGATAATGATCAAAGAAGTTTTCCATGCACTGGAGAAGTTGCACAAAGCGTCAATGAATTTCAGAGATGCTCAACTCGAAGACAAAGTCAAAATGGTGAAGGAGCTTGACAATTCATTGCTAGAATTGAAGAAGGTGCATGAAGACTAGTTAGAACAGCTGAAAGAAAATTGGGAAGGAAGGCTAAGAACTGTTGAGGATAAGAAGAACTCCCTTAACATGAAATGCATAGAACTAGAGGTGATATTGAAAAATCTGCAATCACCCAAAGCTGAATCCTCCCAGTCAGCTGAAAGTAGAAATGTTGCTACTCAAGTATGCATTGAGCAGGATGATTTTAAAAGAAAGACATCCTCTAATAAAAGGGAAACAACTTCTATAAAGAAGGTACCATCCATCCCATCTTGTACTCATGTTTCTAAATGTGTTTCCACAAAAAGTAAAGGATGGAAGAATAACACTGATCAAGTATGGATGAAGAAGATGAAGAAAGAGAGCTCTCCTGAAACAGAACAACAAGTCAAGAAAAGTACCCTACAATCAGAAGGACTCAAGAGGTCAAGATTTGTGGGTCAGTGTTGGTGTTGTAATAAGTATGGGCACTGTGCAAAGGATTGTTGGTACAATCCATTGAATGTCAAAGCACAAAGGAATCCCATGCCAAGGGGGAGCAAGCCAGAAGAAAAGAAGCAGCATCCACAGGTCCAGAGACATCTGTTTACTGCAAATAGATTTGGATTACTTGACAACATCTGGGATGATTGCAAAAGTGGTCAAAAAGATACATGTCAATCTCCAACTGTATCCAAAGCTAAAAAGAAGAAAAGATCACAGAACCTGGCTCAGAAAGAATCCTTGGGAAGTAAGCATAAGAAAGTGGAAGATGCTCCCAAGAAGATTATGAAAAAGGAAGAGAAGACCTTGGAGTCTAAATCCAAGAAGGGTGATGCATCCAGAAGGACCACCAAGAAGAAATGCTTCTACTGTGGAAAGAAAGGACATATCATGGATCTTTGTAAAGAATCCATGAAATTCAATAGAGGCATACTAGACTCAAACACACAATCAATCCAGAAGAAGCAGAAGGGATTGATTGAAAATAAGTTGCCTAAGAAAGGTAGCTTGATAGCATCAAAAGAACCATGTGGAACTTCAAAAACTGAGGCCTCACTTCCAAATGACTTATTAGTCATATGGCCAAATCAGTTGCAACTTGCCAAAGATCTGCAGAGAGCTGAAGATGAAGTTCTGGCAATTGCTAAGGCAAAAGGGAAGAAGAAGATTTCACATGAAGATGTGTTTAGATCCACACCAACACAAACATCATTGAAGATCAGGTGTGCAAGTGTGAAGAATGGTGAAAATGGGGCATCTCGGTTGAGAGAATCTTCTCAACCTTGTTGTTCACATTGATGAACCAAGGAGGTTCCATCTTATTCCCTAATAACTTGTATTTACATGTGCTAACATTGCAGGGAATTGAAGATGATGATCATTCTCAACTGGAGGATGGTTTGGAAATAATGGAGTTCACCCCTTGAGGGGGAGCCAATCTGGAGAAGATGGTATTCTAATATTTAATACCATCTTGAGAAAAGCTGAAGGTATTCCAATCATACTTTCATCCCTTGTTTCTTAATTGTATTCATCATGACAATTAAGGGGGAGTATTGATTGAAGGCAAATGGTTGAAAGGGGGAGATTTATCTTTGCACTGAACTTTCTAATGTGTTTGGTGAAGTATGTGCAGGATTTAACAATTCATTGTTATATCTGAAAAATTTCAAGCCCCTTGGAGCATGATCTCACATGTACAGTGAATTTTGGACAACATTGAGTTCCTTGGTTACATCACTCTTGTTTTCTACACCGGGTTAGCCCAAGTAGACTTAGAGATGATTTACTAAAGGTTCTTTGCTAAAGAGAACATGTGACATCATCCCTCTCTCAGTGTTTTTCAAGAAAATACTTTTCAAAGGGAGGAAGAGATTTTTGAAAGAGAACCACACCACACCTTTGCATTTGATTGCCAATAAGGGGGAGAAATATTGGCACATATATTGACCCATTCATATGTGCTCTAGTGTATTGCCAACAAATACAAAGGGGGAGATTGAAGTGCACTGTGTTGCATTTGTTGTCAATAAGGTATGTTGTTGATCAGAAGATGTCAAAGAATGAATGGATGTCAAGGAGAGTCAATATGTGAATGACAAAGGCTATGATGGTGTTGGTGATGAATGGAGGATGGCCATGGTACTAAGATGCATGTCACTTAGGAGATTCACTAAGTGGCATAAGTGTTTATGGTTGAAACATTCATCCATGTCAATATCAGACGATTGTAGAACTGATCTTAATGTTTCAATACTTGTATCAAGGTGATACTAAGTGACAACACTTGAAGAATGAATGATGATGGAACATCATTATATCTGACGATTGTTGAACTGGTCTTTAAGTTCAAAGTACTTGTATCTAGTGGATACAATGTCACAACAATGTTTGAAGACCATGCATTGTATTGACAATGCATGAGGAGATGAAGATGATCCATCCACAATCTCTAAGTGGATGAAGTGAATTAATGAAGTCCATGCACTATCACTTAGTGCATGTGAATTAGAAGAATTTCCAATTTGATCTCTGATTAGATCAACAAAGAGAATTGAAGAAGTTATGTGATTCAGGAGTTCGGTTGATGAAGATCCTTGAGAATTCTCTCCTAAGTAGAAAATGAGATGATGAAGAAGAATTATAAATTGAGGAGTTGTTTCTAATCAAGAAGATTAATGTTTGAATTCTCAAGAAGACGATGAAGGAGAAGAATGGCTTGAAGGGCATGTGGCATTTGGCTTATACTCATAGGAGAACTTTGTATTTGACAAAGTTCCTCATTCTTTGCCTTAGCCAAAAAAATTGGCCAGCCAAGGACACCTTGAGGGTTCAACCCCAAGGCACATGTGGGCCTAAGGCGCCACACCCAAGGGGGAACCCGTGGGGCAAACCCAAGGCGGCAGAAGCCACGCATGGGAGTCAAGCCTGCGCAGCATGGGCGCTATGATGCGCGCCCGAGGATGCATAGTGGGAGCCAGTGGCGCGCCCGAGGAGCAGAGGTGGGCGCAAGAGCGCGCCCGCAGAGAGAACACGGTGCGGGGCGGCACCGTGGAGGGAGAAGTTCAACTGAGGAGTAGCGGAGAGCGCTTGGGTGATAAACCGCAGAAAAACCGCGCTCCGTTTCGATGTGGGACGCAGAAAAATCTCCAGGAGTGGATCCTGGCCGCACGATTGATCGCGCGCCAGATCTCGGCCGCACATCTCATCGCGCCGCTCCCGTTCAGATCCAGGCCGTCCAAAGTTTTCTAATCGCCCGATCCAATGGCTCCCGGTGTGTCTCCTACCTCGAGCTCGACCGAGGCACCCACGACGTCCCCGCTGAACCAGAGGCCTCCCGAATGAAGAATTCGAGTTCCCGGCCACCTCCGATCAATCCAAAGGGTCCATGGTGATCGTCTGGCCACACTGAACATGATCATGCAAGAAAATGGGCATGCATGCAATGTTTGGAAGATTTCAACGAATGTCGAGGCAAACGAAGTTGCCGAGGCTTCATGGGTTCGTGTTTTGCATGGAATAGAAGAGAAGAGGCCATGCATTTGTTTCTAAGTCACATGCACGTGGAGAAGGATGAAACAATAAAGAACCCGCGTGAAACAGAGGAGCAAATCAAGATTTGAAGAATCTTGAAAACCTGAAAATTTCGGGAGTTTGAATTTATATCCCGCGGAAGATTTTGCACCGCCTCTGCCTATAAAAGTAGAGCCCGAGGCATTGGAGAAGCTTGTTGATCCTCTGAAGAGAGAAGTCCCGTGAAGCCTCTGTGCCCAGCGAAGTAAGAAGCTCCGCGCAACCCACTTGCGTGACGAAGCAGCCCAAAGCCATTCCTGGCTTCGTGTGTTCCTTTTGCGGACCTCTTGCGCGAAAGAAGAGAAAGGGAGAGGCCCCTGCGCGCCTTCCCTTTGCGCGGCAGGAAGAACCCGGGGCCGCAGCATTCTTGCGCGCCCGTGGTTGATTCCCTCTCTGCCTGCACACTTACGCGGCAGGAGGAAGGAGCCCGCGGTGTTGCACCTTGCACACCCGAGTGCTTGCGCGGCAGTAGCACCTGGGCACCCGCGGCCAGTGCACCTTGCACAACAGTGGAGTAGAGAAGTGGCCGCGGCTCAAACACACCTTGCACGCCATCTCTTTGAAGGAGGAGTTCATTTTGTGTGTTCAAGACAAGAGGAAGAACCCGAGACCTTGGCTTGGGTATGTGCAAGTTGATGTGCACACTTTGGAGAAGAAGACTTCCACACTAAAGTATAACACACTTTTAAGTGTGTGAACAAATTGAACAAAGTGTGCGAAGTTCAAGGAAGGTGTGTGCTTGAAGTGATTACACCCTTTGTGGGTTTATTGCACCAAGAGGAGAAGAAGGGAAGTGCATGCTTGCATTCATGCACATGCACACGTGAACAAAGCCAAATCAGCTTGTGTGCATCTGAGTTGTCCAAGACCAAGAGTTCTTGAAGAGAATTAAGAGGCCATGCAGTCAGTGCATGAGGAAGCAGAGATGCCATGCACTCAGTGCATGAAGTTGTTCTGATGTGAGACTGGACCAGACTGAAGTTAAAGATATCAGTTGTCTGAGTATTCAGTAGTTGAATAGAGAGGCCAGGTCATCCTAAGAGAAAGGAGATAAATCCTGAGCAAGACGAGAAGACCTGATCAACTCAAGTGATCAGAGGTACAGAGCAAGGCCAACAGTCTTTATCCCAGACTGCTGAAGATACTTGAAGAAGATTAAAGTGAAGAAGAGCTACTCGTGCGACTCGAGGATCCAAGAGAAGACCCTGTGGGACTCAGGGAGAAGAAGTCTTCAGTGGGATTCAGGAGCAGGCTAGTGGGACTCTGGTAACACTGTGGGACGCAGTATAAAGACCCTCCTGTGGGACTCAGGAGAGATACAGTGGGACTCTGTATTGACCATTGTAATTCTAATAAGTTATAATGGAGAAACCATGTTGGGGCGTATAACCAACATGGCAAGGACGTAGGCCTTTGGTGCCGAACCTTGTAAATCCTTGTGTCCTGTGCCTTTACATTTACTGCATTACTCGAGGAAAGGCTGAGAGATACAAGAAGAGTGGATCGAGGCTTTAACCAGCCATAGAGGTTTAATTGATTAAGAATCAATTAGTAAAAAGTTTAAAGGGATCACTGATTCACCCCCTCCCCCTCTCAGTGATTCACACTGATCTGGGCACTTCAATTGGTATCAGAGGGAGGTTCCCTCTAAAAGATCCAAGGGAGTCTTTATGAAGTGCAGATTTGAGGAAATGAGAGACCAGCCTCAAATGGAGATATCTGCCAAGACTCAGAAAAATAGAAAGAAGAAACAGGCCAAGAAGATGAAGAAAGCCTGTCCTAGCTGTGATGAAGTTGGAACAATGAAAGATCTTCAAAGTGCAATCGAATATCTTCGGAAGACAGTCCCCAGGGAAGTAGCAATGTGTATTACTACAGGCATCCTTGATCATCAAGAAGAAAAATTACAGCTAGAAGAAGAAGCCAATACAATGGAAGATCAGTTGGCTAAAAGGTTTGGCATAACCAACACTCTCAGAAAGCTGGTGAAGGCTAAAGATGAAACTATTTCTCTTTAAAATGAAAGATTTGAAGACACTGATGAAGAATTGCAAAGAATCTCTTCTGAGAAAGAAATCTTTATGATAATGATCAAAGAAGTTTTCGATGCACTGGAGAAGTTGCACAAAGTGTCAATGAATGTCAGAGATGCTCAACTCGAAGACAAAGTCAAAATGGTGAAGGAGCTTGACAATTCATTGCTAGAATTGAAGAAGGTGCATGAAGACCAGTTAGAACAGCTGAAAGAAAATTGGGAAGGAAGGCTAAGAACTGTTGAGGATGAGAAGAACTCCCTTAACATGAAATGCATAGAACTAGAGGTGATATTGAAAAATCTGCAATCACCCAAAGCTGAATCCTCCCAGTCAGCTGAAAGTAGAAATGTTGCTACTCAAGTATGCATTGAGCAAGATGATTTTAAAAGAAATACATCCTCTAATAAAAGGGCAACAACTTCTAAAAAGAAGGTACCATCCATCCCATCTTTTACTCATGTTTCTAAATGTGTTTCCACAAAAAGTAAAGGATGGAAGAATAACACTGATCAAGTATGGATGAAGAAGATGAAGAAAGAGAGCTCTCCTAAAACAGCACAACAAGTCAAGAAAAGTACCCTACAATCAGAAGGACTCAAGAGGTTAAGATTTGTGGGTCAGTGTTGGTGTTGTAATAAGTATGGGCACTGTGCAAAGGATTGTTGGTACAATCCATTGAATGTCAAAGCACAAAGGAAGCCCATGCCAAGGGGGAGCAATCCAGAAGAAAAGAAGCAGCATCCACAGGTCCAGAGACATCTGTTTACTGCAAATAGATTTGGATTACTTGACAACATCTGGGATGATTGCAAAAGTGGTCAAAAAGATACATGTCAATCTCCAACTGTATCCAGAGCTAAAAAGAAGAAAAGATCACAGAACCTGGCTCAGAAAGAATCCTTGGGAAGTAAGCATAAGAAAGTGGAAGATGCTCCCACGAAGATTATGAAAAAGGAAGAGAATACCTTGGAGTCTAAATCCAAGAAGGGTGATGCATCCAGAAGGACCACCAAGAAGAAATGCTTCTTCTGTGGAAAGAAAGGACATATCATGGATCTTTGTAAAGAATCCATGAAATTCAATAGAGGCAGACTAGACTCAAATAGACAATCAATCCAGAAGAAGCAGAAGGGATTGATTGAAAATAAGTTGCCTAAGAAAGGTAGCTTGACAGCATCAAAAGAACCATGTGGAACTTCCAAAACTGAGGCCTCACTTCCAAATGACTTATTAGTCATATGGCCAAATCAGTTGCAACTTGCCAAAGATCTGCAGAGAGCTGAAGATGAAGTTCTGGCAATTGCTAAGGCAAAAGGGAAGAAGAAGATTTCACATGAAGATGTGTTTAGATCCACACCATCACAAACATCATTGAAGATCAGATGTGCAAGTGTGAAGAATGGTGAAAATGGGGCATCTCGGTTGAGAGAATCTTCTCAACCTTGTTGTTCACATTGATGAACCAAGGAGGTTCCATCTTATTCCCTAATCACTTGTATTTACATGTGCTAACATTGCAGGGAATTGAAGATGATGATCATTCTCAACTGGAGGATGGTTTGGAAAGAATGGAGTTCACCCCTTGAGGGGGATCCAATCTGGAGAAGATGGTATTCTAAGATTTAATACCATCTTGAGAAAAGCTGAAGGTATTCCAATCATACTTTCATCCCTTGTTTCTTAATTGTATTCATCATTACAATTAAGGGGGAGTATTGATTGAAGACAAATGGTTGAAAGGGGGAGATTTATCTTTGCACTGAACTTTCTAATGTGTTTGGTGAAGTATGTGCAGGATTTAACAATTCATTGTTATATCTGAAAAATTTCAAGCCCCTTGAAGCATGATCTCACATGTACAGTAAATTTTGGACAGCATTGAGTTCCTTGGTTACATCACTCTTGTTTTCTACACCGGGTTAGCCCAAGTAGACTTAGAGATGATTTACTAAAGGTTCTTTGCTAAAGAGAACATGTGACATCATCCCTCTCTCAGTGTTTTTCAAGAAAATACTTTTCAAAGGGAGGAAGAGATTTTTGAAAGAGAACCACACCACACCTTTGCATTTGATTGCCAATAAGGGGGAGAAATATTGGCACATATATTGACCCATTCATATGTGCTCTAGTGTATTGCCAACAAATACAAAGGGGGAGATTGAAGTGCATTGTGTTGTATTTGTTGTCAATAAGGTATGTTGTTGATCAGAAGATGTCAAAGAATGAATGGATGTCAAGGAGAGTCAATATGTGAATGACAAAGGGTATGATGGTGTTGGTGATGAATGGAGGATGGCCATGGTACTAAGATGCATGTCACTTAGGAGATTCACTAAGTGGCATAAGTGTTTATGGTTGAAACATTCATCCATGTCAATATCAGACGATTGTAGAACTGATCTTAATGTTTCAATACTTGTATCAAGGTGATACTAAGTGACAACACTTGAAGAATGAATGATGATGGAACATCATTATATCTGACGATTGTTGAACTGGTCTTTAAGTTCAAAGTACTTGTATCTAGTGGATACAATGTCACAACAATGTTTGAAGACCATGCATTGTATTGACAATGCATGAGGAGATGAAGATGATCCATCCACAATCTCTAAGTGGATGAAGTGAATTAATGAAGTCCATGCACTATCACTTAGTTCATGTGAATTAGAAGAAGTTCCAATTTGATCTCTGATTAGATCAACAAAGAGAATTGAAGAAGTTATGTGATTCAGGAGTTCGGTTGATGAAGATCCTTGAGAATTCTCTCCTAAGTAGAAAATGAGATGATGAAGAAGAATTATAAATTGAGGAGTTGTTTCTAATCAAGAAGATTAATGTTTGAATTCTCAAGAAGAAGATGAAGGAGAAGAATGGCTTGAAGGGCATGTGGCTTTTGGCTTATACTCATAGGAGAACTTTGTATTTGACAAAGTTCCTCATTCTTTGCCTTAGCCAAAAAAATTGGCCAGCCAAGGACACCTTGAGGGTTCAACCCCAAGGCACATGTGGGCCTAAGGCGCCACGCCCAAGGGGGAACCCGTGGGGCAAACCCAAGGCGGCAGAAGCCACGCAGGGGAGTCAAGCCTGCGCAGCATGGGCGCCAGGATGCGCGCCCGAGGATGCATAGTGGGCGCCAGTGGCACGCCCGAGGAGCAGAGGTGGGTGCAAGAGCGCGCCCGCAGAGAGAACACGGTGCGGGGCGGCACCGTGGAGGGAGAAGTTCAACTGAGGAGTAGCGGAGAGCGCTTGGGTGATAAACCGCAGAAAAACCACGCTCCGTTTTGATGTGGGACACGGAAAAATCTCCAGGAGCGGATCCTGGCCGCACGATTGATCGCGCGCCAGATCTCGGCCGCACATCTCATCGCGCCGCTCCCGTTCAGATCCAGGCCGTCCAAATTTTTCTAATCGCCCGATCCAACGGCTCCCGGTGTGTCTCCTACCTCGAGCTCGATCGAGGCACCCATGACATCCCCGCTGAACCAGAGGCCTCCCGAATGAAGAATTCGAGTTCCCGGCCACCTCCGATCAAACCAAAGGGTCCATGGTGATCGTCTGGCCACACTGAACACGATCATGCAAGAAAATGGGCATACATGCAATGTTTGGAAGATTTTGACGAATGCCGAGGCAAACGAAGTTGCCGAGGCTTCATGGGTTCGTGTTTTGCATGGAATAGAAGAGAAGAGACCATGCATGCGTTTCTAAGTCACATGCACGTGGAGAAGGATGAAAAAATAAAGAACCCGCGTGAAACAGAGGAGCAAATCAAGATTTGAAGAATCTTGAAAACCCGAAAATTTCGGGAGTTTGAATTTATATCCCGTGAAAGATTTTGCACCGCCTCTGCCTATAAAAGTAGAGCCCAAGGCATTGGAGAAGCTTGTTGATCCTCTGAAGAGAGAAGTCCCGCGAAGCCTCTGTGCCCAGCGAAGTAAGAAGCTCCGCGCAACCCACTTGCGTGACGAAGCAGCCCGAAGCCATTCCTGGCTTCGTGTGTTCCTTTTGCACACCTCTTGCGCGAAAGAAGAGAAAGGGAGAGGCCCCTGCGCGCCTTCCCTTTGAGCAGCAGGAAGAACCCGGGGCCGCAGCATTCTTGCGCGCCCGTGGTTGATTCCCTCTCTGCCTGCACACTTACGTGGCAGGAGGAAGGAGCCCGCGGTGTTGCACCTTGCACACCCGAGTGCTTGCGCGGCAGTAGCACCTGCGCGCCCGCGGCCAGTGCACCTTGCACAACAGTGGAGTAGAGAAGTGGCCGCGGCTCAAACACACCTTGCGCGCCATCTCTTTGAAGGAGGAGTTCGGGTTGAGTGTTCAAGACAAGAGGAAGAACCCGAGACCTTGGCTTGGGTATGTGCAAGTTGATGTGCACACTTTGGAGAAGAAGACTTCCACACTAAAGTATAACACACTTTTAAGTGTGTGAACAAATTGAACAAAGTGTGTGAAGTTCAAGGAAGGTGTGTGCTTGAAGTGATTACACCCTTTGTGGGTTTATTGCACCAAGAGGAGAAGAAGGGAAGTGCATGCTTGCATTCATGCACATGCACACGTGACCAAAGCCAAATCAGCTTGTGTGCATCCGAGTTGTCCAAGACCAAGAGTTCTTGAAGAGAATTAAGAGGCCATGCAGTCAGTGCATGAGGAAGCAGAGATGCCATGCACTCAGTGCATGAAGTTGTTCTGATGTGAGACTGGACCAGACTGAAGTTAAAGATATCAGTTGTCTGATTATTCAGTAGTTGAAGAGAGAGGCCAGGTCATCCTAAGAGAAAGGAGATAAATCCTGAGCAAGACGAGAAAAACTGATCAACTCAAGTGATCAGAGGTACAGAGCAAGGCTAGCAGTCTTTATCCCAGACTGCTGAAGATACTTGAAGAAGCTTAAAGTGAAGAAGAGCTACTCGTGCGACTCGAGGAGCCAAGAGAAGACCCTGTGGGACTCAGGGAGAAGAAGTCTTCAGTGGGATTCTGGAGCAGGCCAGTGGGACTCTGGTAACACTGTGGGACGCAGTATAAAGACCCTCCTGTGGGACTCAGGAGAGATACAGTGGGACTCTGTATCGACCATTGTAATTCTAACAAGTTAATAGAGAAACCATGTTGGGGCGTATAACCAATATGGCAAGGACGTAGGCCTTTGGGGCCGAACCTTGTAAATCCTTGTGTCCTGTGCCTTTACATTTACTGCATTACTCGAGGAAAGGATGAGAGATACAAGAAGAGTGGATCGAGGCTTTAACCAGCCATAGAGGTTTAATTGATTAAGAATCAATTAGTAAAAAGTTTAAAGGGATCACTGATTCATCCCCTCCCCCTCTCAGTGATTCACACTGATCTGGGCTCTTCAATTGGTATCAAAGGGAGGTTCCCTCTAAAAGATCCAAGGGAGTCTTTATGAAGTGCAGATTTGAGGAAATGAGCGACCAGCCTCAAATGGAGATATCTGCCAAGACTCAAAAAAATAGAAAGAAGAAACAGGCCAAGAAGATGAAGAAAGCCTGTCCTAGCTGTGATGAAGTTGGAACAATGAAAGATCTTCAAAGTGCAATCGAATATCTTCGGAAGACAGTCCCCAGGGAAGTAGCAATGTGTATTACTACAGGCATCCTTGATCTTCAAGAAGAAAAATTACAGCTAGAAGAAGAAGCCAATATAATGGAAGATCAGTTGGCTAAAAGGGTTGGCATAACCAACACTCTCAGAAAGCTGGTGAAGGCTAAAGATGAAACTATTTCTCTTTACAATGAAAGATTTGAAGACACTGATGAAGAATTGCAAAGAAGCTCTTCTGAGAAAGAAATCTTTATGATAATGATAAAAGAAGTTTTCCATGCACTGGAGAAGTTGCACAAAGTGTCAATGAATGTCAGAGATGCTCAACTCGAAGACAAAGTCAAAATGGTGAAGGAGCTTGACAATTCATTGCTAGAATTGAAGAAGGTGCATGAAGACCAGTTAGAAGAGCTGAAAGAAAATTGGGAAGGAAGGCTAAGAACTGTTGAGGATGAGAAGAACTCCCTTAACATGAAATGCATAGAACTAGAGGTGATATTGAAAAATCTGCAATCACCCAAAGCTGAATCCTCCCAGTCAGCTGAAAGTAGAAATTTTGCTACTCAAGTATGCATTGAGCAGGATGATTTTAAAAGAAAGACATCCTCTAATAAAAGGGCAACAAATTCTAAAAACAAGGTACCATCCATCCCATCTTGTACTCATGTTTCTAAATGTGTTTCCACAAAAAGTAAATAATGGAAGAATAACACTGATCAAGTATGGATGAAGAAGATGAAGAAAGAGAGCTCTCCTGAAACATCACAACAAGTCAAGAAAAGTACCCTACAATCAGAAGGACTCAAGAGGTCAAGATTTGTGGGTCAGTGTTGGTGTTGTAATAAGTATGGGCACTGTGCAAAGGATTGTTGGTACAATCCATTGAATGTCAAAGCACAAAGGAATCCCATGCCATGGGGGAGCAAGCCAGAAGAAAAGAAGCAGCATCCACAGGTCCAGAGACATCTGTTTACTGTAAATAGATTTGGATTACTTGACAACATCTGGGATGATTGCAAAAGTGGTCAAAAAGATACATGTCAATCTCCAACTGTATCCAGATCTAAAAAGAAGAAAAGATCACAGAACCTGGCTCAGAAAGAATCCTTGGGAAGTAAGCATAAGAAAGTGGAAGATGCTCCCAAGAAGATTATAAAAAAGGAAGAGAAGACCTTGGAGTATAAATCCAAGAAGGGTGATGCATCCAGAAGGACCAACAAGAAGAAATGCTTATACTGTGGAAAGAAAGGACATATCATGGATCTTTGTAAAGAAGCCATGAAATTCAATAGAGGCAGACTAGACTCAAACAGACAATCAATCCAGAAGAAGCAGAAGGGATTGATTGAAAATAAGTTGCCTAAGAAAGGTAGCTTGACAGCATCAAAAGAACCATGTAGAACTTCCAAAACTGAGGCCTCACTTCCAAATGACTTATTAGTCATATGGCCAAATCAGTTGCAACTTGCCAAAGATCTGCAGAGAGCTGAAGATGAAGTTCTGGCAATTTCTAAGGCAAAAGGGAAGAAGAAGATTTCACATGAAGATGTGTTTAGATCCACACCAGCACAAACATCATTGAAGATCAGATGTGCAAGTGTGAAGAATGGTGAAAATGGGGCATCTCGGTTGAGAGAATCTTCTCAACCTTGTTGTTCACATTGATGAACCAAGGAGGTTCCATATTATTCCCTAATCACTTGTATTTACATGTGCTAACATTGCAGGGAATTGAAGATGATGATCATTCTCAACTGGAGGATGGTTTGGAAAGAATGGAGTTCACCCCTTGAGGGGGAGCCAATCTGGAGAAGATGGTATTCTAAGATTTAATACCATCTTGAGAAAAGCTGAAGGTATTCCAATCATACTTTCATCCCTTGTTTCTTAATTGTATTCATCATGACAATTAAGGGGGAGTATTGATTGAAGGCAAATGGTTGAAAGGGGGAGATTTATCTTTGCACTGAACTTTCTAATGTGTTTGGTGAAGTATGTGCAGGATTTAACAATTCATTGTTATATCTGAAAAATTTCAAGCCCCTTGGAGCATGATCTCACATGTACAGTGAATTTTGGACAGCATTGAGTTCCTTGGTTACATCACTCTTGTTTTATACACCGGGTTAGCCCAAGTAGACTTAGAGATGATTTACTAAAGGTTCTTTGCTAAAGAGAACATGTGACATCATCCCTCTCTCAGTGTTTTTCAAGAAAATACTTTTCAAAGGGAGGAAGAGATTTTTGAAAGAGAACCACACCACACCTTTGCATTTGATTGCCAATAAGGGGGAGAAATATTGGCACATATATTGACCCATTCATATGTGCTCTAGTGTATTGCCAACAAATACAAAGGGGGAGATTGAAGTGCACTGTGTTGCATTTGTTGTCAATAAGGTATGTTGTTGATCAGAAGATGTCAAAGAATGAATGGATGTCAAGGAGAGTCAATATGTGAATGACAAAGGCTATGATGGTGTTGGTGATGAATGGAGGATGGCCATGGTACTAAGATGCATGTCACTTAGGAGATTCACTAAGTGGCATAAGTGTTTATGGTTGAAACATTCATCCATGTCAATATCAGACGATTGTAGAACTGATCTTAATGTTTCAATACTTATATCAAGGTGATACTAAGTGACAACACTTGAAGAATGAATGATGATGGAACATCATTATATCTGATGATTGGTGAACTGGTCTTTAAGTTCAAAGTACTTGTATCTAGTGGATACAATGTCACAACAATGTTTTAAGACCATGCATTGTATCGACAATGCATGAGGAGATGAAGATGATCCATCCACAATCTCTAAGTGGATGAAGTGAATTAATGAAGTCCATGCACTATCACTTAGTGCATGTGAATTAGAAGAAGTTCCAATTTGATCTCTGATTAGATCAACAAAGAGAATTGAAGAAGTTATGTGATTCAGGAGTTCGGTTGATGAAGATCCTTGAGAATTCTCTCCTAAGTAGAAAATGATATGATGAAGAAGAATTATAAATTGAGGAGTTGTTTCTAATCAAGAAGATTAATGTTTTAATTCTCAAGAAGAAGATGAAGGAGAAGAATGGCTTGAAGGGCATGTGGCATTCGGCTTATACTCATAGGAGAACTTTGTATTTGACAAAGTTCCTCATTCTTTGCCTTAGCCAAAAAAATTGGCCAGACAAGGACACCTTGAGGGTTCAACCCCAAGGCACATGTGGGCCTAAGGCGCCACGCCCAAGGGGGAACCCGTGGGGCAAACCCAAGGCGGAAGAAGCCACGCAGGGGAGTCAAGCCTGCGTAGCATGGGCGCCAGGATGCGCGCCCGAGGATGCATAGTGGGCGCCAGTGGCGCGCCCGAGGAGCAGAGGGGGGCGCAAGAGTGCGCCCGCAGAGAGAAAACGGTGCGGGGCGACACCGTGGAGGGAGAAGTTCAACTGAGGAGTAGCGGAGAGCGCTTGGGTGATAAACTGCAGAAAAACCGCGCTCCGTTTCGATGTGGGACGCGGAAAAATCTCCAGGAGCGGATCCTGGCCGCACGATTGATCGCGCGCCAGATCTCGGCCGCACATCTCATCGCGCCGCTCCCGTTCAGATCCAGGCCGTCCAAAGTTTTCTAATCGCCCGATCCAACGGCTCCCGGTGTGTCTCCTACCTCGAGCTCGACCGAGGCACCCATGACGTCCCCGCAGAACCAGAGGCCTCTCGAATGAAGAATTCGAGTTCCCAGCCACCTCCGATCAAACCAAAGGGTCCATGGTGATCTTCTGGCCACACTGAACACGATCATGCAAGAAAATGGGCATGCATGCAATGTTTGGAAGATTTCGACGAATGCCGAGGCAAACGAAGTTGCCGAGGCTTCATGGGTTCGTGTTTTGCATGGAATAGAAGAGAAGAGGCCATGCATGCGTTTCTAAGTCACATGCACGTGGAGAAGGATGAAAAAATAAAGAACCCGCGTGAAACAGAGGAGCAAATCAAGATTTGAAGAATCTTGAAAACCCGAAAATTTCGGGAGTTTGAATTTATATCCCTCGGAAGATTTTGCACCGCCTCTGCCTATAAAAGTAGAGCCCGAGGCATTGGAGAAGCTTGCTGATCCTCTGAAGAGAGAAGTCCCGCGAAGCCTCTGTGCCCAGCGAAGTAAGAAGCTCCGCGCAACCCACTTGCGTGACGAAGCAGCCCGAAGCCATTCCTGGCTTCGTGTGTTCCTTTTGCGCACCTCTTGCGTGAAAGAAGAGAAAGGGAGAGGCCCCTGCGCGCCTTCCCTTTGCGCGGCAGGAAGAACCCGGGGCCGCAACATTCTTGCGCGCCCGTGGTTGATTCCCTCTATGCCTGCACACTTACGCGTCAGGAGGAAGGAGCCCGCGGTGTTGCACCTTGCACACCCGAGTGCTTGCACGGCAGTAGCACCTACGCGCCCGCGGCCAGTGCACCTTGCACAACAGTGGAGTAGAGAAGTGGCCGCGGCTCAAACACACCTTGTGCGCCATCTCTTTGAAGGAGGAGTTCGGGTTGTGTGTTCAAGACAAGAGGAAGAACCCGAGACCTTGGCTTGGGTATGTGCAAGTTGATGTGCACACTTTGGAGAAGAAGACTTCCACACTAAAGTATAACACACTTTTAAGTGTGTGAACAAATTGAAAAAAGTGTGTGAAGTTCAAGGAAGGTGTGTGCTTGAAGTGATTACACCCTTTGTGGGTTTATTGCACCAAGAGGAGAAGAAGGGAAGTGCATGCTTGCATGCATGCACATGCACACGTGAACAAAGCCAAATCAGCTTGTGTGCATCTGAGTTGTCCAAGACCAAGAGTTCTTGAAGAGAATTAAGAGGCCATGCAGTCAGTACATGAGGAAGCAGAGATGCCATGCACTCAGTGCATGAAGTTGTTCTGATGTGAGACTAGACCAGACTGAAGTTAAAGATATCAGTTGTCTGAGTATTCAGTAGTTGAAGAGAGAGGCCAGGTCATCCTAAGAGAAAGGAGATAAATCCTGAGCAAGACGAGAAGACCTGATCAACTCAAGTGATCAGAGGTACAGAGCAAGGCCAGCAGTCTTTATCCCAGACTGCTGAAGATACTTGAAGAAGCTTAACGTGAAGAAGAGCTACTCGTGCGACTCAAGGAGCCAAGAGAAGACCCTGTGGGACTCAGGGAGAAGAAGTCTTCAGTGAGATTCTGGAGCAGGCCAGTGGGACTCTGGTAACACTGTGGGACGCAGTATAAAGACCCTCCTGTGGGACTCAGGAGAGATATAGTGGGACTCTGTATCGACCATTGTAATTCTAACAAGTTATAATGGAGAAACCATGTTGGGGCGTATAACCAACATGGCAAGGACGTAGGCCTTTGGTGCCGAACCTTGTAAATCCTTGTGTCCTGTGCCTTTACATTTACTGCATTACTCCAGGAAAGGCTGAGAGATACAAGAAGAGTGGATCGAGGCTTTAACCAGCCATAGAGGTTTAATTGATTAAGAATCAATTAGTAAAAAGTTTAAAGGGATCACTGATTCACCCCCTCCCCCTCTCAGTGATTCACACTGATCTGGGCACTTCAACCTTTCGTTCAGATCCATGTGATTACCCTGAGGCTCTAAGCCTATTTTTCACCTTACCACTTTGTCTCCCAGTGTATAATTTCTCATTATGTACCACTGGAGTTCGTAATCTCTTTATCGGGTCTTTTTCCTTCCCCGTTTTCTTCTTGCTGCACTGTCTGGCCAAATTCCCATGATCAGAACATATGAAACATTTTCTATTAAAGGCATACCTCATTTCATCACTTCTATGCTGAGATGTTGATGCAAATTTTTTTCTTCTTCTGGCATCGATCTCCTGAGCTTCCTGACACATACTCATGGTGTGTCCCATCCTTCCACAGTAATAGCATCTAATAAATGTTCTCCTCTGAGAAAATATTCTCTCTGATTTATCATGATGCTTCTTATTATTCTCAGATTTAGTAATATCTCTGTTTTCACAGCCTGAAATGTATTCCAGAGCCTCTGAACAGAAGCTTGATGTGTGGCCATGAATCCCACAGAAATAGCACATGTCATCACTACTTTTTGTAACTATCCTTTTAGGCCTATCTCCAGCACCTATAGGATTTCTTTCACATCTGGAACTGTTCATAGCTCTCTTTCTATCTTGCACGGGAGGGGATTCTTCAAATACGATACCAGCTTTTCCGAAACTTGCTGGTCTTTGATCTGAGAAAATATTCTGTTGTTTCTCTTCAGAAATATCATATCTGTTCTTCATTTTATCATTACTTGTCAAAGGATGATCAAATAGTAAGTTTAAGGCATCCTTAATTTTTGGCATTCCTTTAGCATTGGATTTCTCCAATTTCATCTTTACTAATTCTAGCTCTTCTTCCAACTTTTGAATCTTCATATCCCTTTATTCAAGTTGGACATCAAGTTCTCCCTTGAGAAGCTTCCCTCTACTCATCTCATCTTCCAACTCACGTGTCGGCTTATCCACCATGTCACTCTGATCCTTTACTTTTAATTTTTCTTGAGCAACAAAATCTTAACAACATGCATTGTCTTGTTGTAGTATTTGATTATTCTGTACTAGCTCAGATAGCTGTGTAGCAAGATCAACATTTCTGGCTTTCAGATTCTGAACTTCATCTGACTTTTGACTCTCTTCATAATCACCAGCCTTTTGTTTTCCTTTTATTTTAGCCAGCTTTTGTAGGTCCTCACCCTGAGAATCATTCTTCTCCTTTAGGTCAGTTGCCACACCAATAAGCCTTTGATTTAAGCCTTTTAGCTTGTTGACCTCAATCTCCAATACTTTGATCCGAATATCATTAGATTTGACTTCTTCAGTGTTTCCAACGTCACTTGGAATATCAGGTTCATCGATGCACTTGACTTGATCTTTCACTTTTCTATTCAAGCCATCAATCTCCCTTTTCTGTTATTTAATCTTAAGATTATACTCACCAACTGTTTTTGAGTTCTCTGGTGCTGATAACTTGAGTTCCTCAATTTTATCCATCAACTCAGACTTCTCTTCTTCCTGCTGCTACATATAGAGTTTGGCATCATGAAAAACTTTGTTAGCTTTCTTGGTTTTGTCTCTCCAAACATCTATCTCTTCAAGAGCAGCCTCTAACTCAGCTTTCATATCTATTCTTCCTTCAATTATTTCTTCTTCATCATCACTTGTTTCAATATCACTTTGAAGTTCATGTACTTCACTCATCCCTGCATCATGCTTGAGTGAATCAATCTTTTCCCTGTCAGATTCATCCAGACCTTCCTTCAGTAAACTATTTGATTATTTTAATTGAATCACACTTTTTCCATACACACTTCCACACTGAGGAATACCACCTGACTTCTGCTTCTTCTTGGATGTTTCTCCCTTTGCCATGGCTCACCGAGATAGGAGCAGACTGATTCTTTAAACACACAGATCGACTACACCAATTCAGAGCAAACAAATCTGATAAAATCAACCTTCCCTCTGATACCAATTGTTAGGACCAATAGGGGCCTATATACCCTGAGAGGGGGGGGTGAATCAGGGTATGGATATTCTTTTTCAATGTTCTTCCTATCCCACTGGATCTTTACCTCTTTGTTACAAGGGTCACTTTGTTTGCACTTGTGTGTATGTTATGATCACTTACTTTCTTCTTTATCTGATGATGATGCTTTAAATGCAATGCACGGAAATTAGCAGGCAGACGCAGAGATTTTTACTTGGTTCACCCTCACTGGGCTACGTCCAAGGAGCATACGCCGACAGGTTGCCGGTCGTACCAAATTACACTAATCTTCACTAGATATGGATACAAAGTTCGGGCTAGATCACTTCTATGCCCAGAATCACTGCCTTTACAAAGTTTAGGGTCAGCTCACTGCTTTCCCAAGGGTCACTCCCTGTTTCTCTCTCTCTCTGGCTCACTGCCGGTGGAGAGGATCACCTTTTTCCTCTTCCTATGCTCACTGCACTTAGAAGGGATCCACTCATAGTTTATAGACCTGTAGGTCTCTTCATTTGCATGAAATAATGCATCTTCAACTGTTGATAGATGCTCTGTTGAAGTCCAACTTTCATCCACTGATGAATACCCCTTTGCCTCTTAACCACTGGGCAATTACTTTTGGAAACACCTTCGCAAAGCACCCTACTTCACGAAGCTCCCAATTTCACGAAGCTCAAACAAGCCTTCGCGAAGCTCCTGCCTTTTCACGAAGCACTTTCGTGAAGCACTTTCGCGAAGCTCAAGCCATCACAAAGCAACATCCCTCGTAAAGCTTACTAATCCAATGTGGAGCTCGCAGGTTTTGCAGAGCTACAATAGCCGCCGCGAAGCACCTCTTTCGTGAAGCACACTGGCTCCGCGAACCACCTTCGAAAAACGAGAGCAAATGATCTTCTCTGAAAATTCTCTATTCTTCTCTCGAGGTGGTCGGCCTCTATTTATAGGCGATTCCACCGACCCTCGGCCCTTCCGCACGAAGTCAACGCCACGTCATCTCAAATCGCGAAGCTCCAAAGTTTCCGCCAGAATTCTGTCCAAATCGTGAAACACCACGAAAATTTTCCGTTCGCGGAGCTTGACGTAGTCACGAAGCATTACCGTCAACATTCCTTCGCGCCTTCACCGCGAAGCTCCCTCGCAAAGCCCTTCACTGCCGCGATGCGCTTCAGCCTCTGACGTTCGCGAAGCTTGACGTAATCGCGAAGAATCTCCACCTCCATTCTTCTGGTCTTCGTGATTTCCAAACCATGAATCCTATCTTCGCGAAATTCATTCCTTTTCCATATTAAATTATGCTCTTCATAGAAATCCTATTTTCGCGATGCTCACCAAATTCCAAATTTTGGACCCCAAATATTTGGCAAACACTGGGAAACGGCGCCACCTTGTACTGCTCTTTTGTACCACCTCCAGATCGTCCTTTCCTTTGTCATCATTCTTTGTCAACAAGGATTGTCAACAAATTCTCGGGAACTCGACAATTCTCCATGGAAACCTACTTTGTCAACAAAGACAATCAACCCAAAAATACTTCAATGTTACCTTGAGGGATTTTTACCCAACAATGGGTTTGATGGTGTTCTCCTCCGTTGCATTCAGGGGGTTGAGATTCCACAAGTCATGCTAGAGGTTCACGCCGGTTCCTGCAGTGCCCATCAGGCTGGGCCAAAACTGTCTCACCAGATCTGTAGATTAGGGTATTTTTGGCCCTCCATGATCCACAACTACATCGAGTTCGGCAAGAGGTTCCATGCGTGCCAAGTTCATGCTAACTTTGTGCATCGGCCATCAGAGCCTCTCCACACTACCAGGTATTCTTGGCCCTTTGAAGTCTGGGGATTAGATGTCGTAGGACCATACCCACTAGCAATGGCTCGCCAATGCCGATTGATTCTGACCGCTACAGATTTCTTTTCCAAGTGGGCAGAGGCAATTCCGCTCAAGGAAGTCAAGGCCCGCTCTATCATTGACTTCATGAGCTACAACATCATCTACCGATTTGTAGTCCCTCACACCTTCCTCACCGATAACGACACCAACTTCCGAGCAGCCGAGTTGAAAAAGTTGTATGCCAAGTACAACATCCACTCTAAGCATACCTCCTGCTATCATGCATAGGAAAATGGACAGATTGAGGCATTTAATAAGACCGTCTCTAACATTTTGCAGAAAATGGTTGGTCAGAACAAGACAAGTTGGCCGGATAAGCTTCCCAACGCCCTCTGGGCATATCAGATGACGACTCGTAATTCCACCCAAGTGACCCCATATTCCCTGGTGTATGGAACTGAGGTCGTCCTGCCCCTCAAGATTCAGTTTCCCTCATTGCACATAGCGGTCTATGACCAGCAAGTACTAGATAGAGTAGTTGAAACCCGTCTAGATGAATTGGAAGCACTTGATGAGAATAGGCTTCGTGCCTTGCATAATCTAGAAAGGCATCAGAGCAGGATGGATCAAGCCTTCAACAAGAAGGTTCACCTCCTCTCTTTCCTACAAGGCGACTTGGTAATGGCCCTCAGGTGCCAATGATCCCCAGTAGGAAACCACCCAATTTGGAGCCCAAATGGGAATGATTTTTCATTGTTCATAAGGTTTATCGCAATGGAGCATACTCCCTGGTGACAATGGATGGTGAGCGTATAACTCCTCCCACTGATACCAAGTTCCTTAAGAAATACTTTGCCTGAGCTCCACGGTCCCTCAAGACCTTAAACTGTCTGTCCTGCATGACCCTAAACTTCACGCTCGTCCCGCATGATGTTAAACTGTATGTCGTCCCACATGACGTTAAACTGTATGTTGTCCTACATGACATTAAACTATATGTCGTCCTGCATGACCCTAAACTACACACTCATCCCGCATGTATGTCGTCCTGCACGACGTTAAACTGTATGTCGTCTCGCATGATGTTAAACTGCACCTTCAAGAACTATGTGTGGCTTGATTCCCATCCTTATGGGATACGTAGGATCACCTGAACATTTAGATGTCGGGTCCATCCCCATATCTTAGAGATCTTTTGGTCACCCAGACCCCTTGGCCCGTTCCTTTCCACGAGAAGGATGTGTAGGTGTGATATAGGGTTATTCCCTCCTTCGCATTGGGTTTTTTGGCACCATGCCCCCTCTTCTCCTGGGAATCTACCATCTCTTGGATGCTCTCAAGATGAGCCCCTCGACCCTTTGCAGTGGTTCACTGATGTGCCTAAGAGTACTCTGGTCTAGGACCTGGAGTGTCAGATTCAACTTGGGAAAGTTTCCATCAACTTGTCAAACTTCATGTTCCCCTTCATTTGGGCCCCCGTTACCCAAAGGGACCCCCAGGATGGAATGGATGCTAGGCCTAAGGGATCTCTTACCATTATGGGCCAATGCCCCCGAGGGTTTCAGACAACAAATTTATACAAATCCCGCATTGCGAACATGGTCAGCGGTCGATGCTCATTTGTTTGTCTCCATTTCGGGCTAATGCGACAGGATGTTGTGTTGCGAACATGGTCAGTAGTAATCCTCCATCATTACACCAGCCCCTTCAGGCTTTGAATGTTGGTTACAGGATTCACATTACATTCCTACCCATCATGTCCAGGTGGGATCTCGACACTCTTGGCACTATCCCTCAGTGCACCTCCACACATCAAGAAGACAAAGCTGCAATATGGAATCCTTCGAGGCTCCTGTGATTCGAGCGCTAAGACCATAATTGGGGTCTTCTCTAAGGGATATGTGCAGTTTGATCCTCATCCTCATGGGATATGTGGGATCACCCGTACATTGCGTTTCTGGGTCTAGTTTGAATGGAGGCTAGCTTCTCCTTCCCCTTTTCCTCTGACCCTCACTGGCCTCTTGGCCCGACGCTCCTCTCCCGGAATTGCGCACGGTGCTGATGTGGACCTCATCCTCATTCACATCAGGTATGATTTATCACGTCTTACACATTCCTTCATGTCCAAGCCATATGACTTTAAACTGTGTTGTTTGGTCCTATCATATGACCCTAAATTGTGATAATATCATCTCAGCCGCACGACGAAAAACGACACTGCATTGTGATGAAATCATCATAGGGGACATCACGTTGGGTATCAGTTATCCACCATACCATTTTTCAACGCCTGTATATGTCTTTATTCTTGTGGCGATGCTGGTAATTTCTACCCTAGGCCTATCGCTTCACAAAAAAACCCATTCACATTAAAGGAAAAACAAGATACATCAAAGACCTCTTATTTTGGTGTGAGGGCCAGACCCGCATGCCCCTTTCATCCTTTGCACTGGTACCTTACCGTGGTACCACCCAGAACTATGTGTGGATTAATTTCCATCCTTATGGGATACGTAGGAACACCCGTGCACTTCCCCATAGGCCCAACCTACCTTTCATGTTCGGTCCCTCGACCTAAACACTTCCCCAAGGAACACATGGTAATTTGGACTTATGACCTCATTCACATCGGGTTTCATAATCACCTTACCATGTGTCCCCTACATTCCTTAATGATCCCTGGTCCGAGTTCTAAGACCTTAAACTAAGACCCTTTTCAGAACTACGTATGGCTTGATTCCCACCCTTATGGGATACATAGGAACGCCCAGACATTTCATCTCAGGTCCAGCCCCAGGAATAACAAATCCCATCCTTTCTCACCGTTGGCCCCTTATCCTAACACCTCAGATTGGTCCTATCTAGAAATGATCCATGATCAGATTAATGCGCCCGCCTAATGTGCTTCCACCATGGTGGTGTAATTTCAAGAGTGTTGGATTCTGTTCGAACAAACCACCACTTCACCTTCCATGCTTCGCGTGCCCGTTATTCGGGTCCTTATCCTCTTTCACATCTGAAGGGAACCCCTAACAGTAAGGATGCTTGACCTATGGTCCACCTACTGTCCTGGGCCAACATTCTGAAGGACTTATGGATGATATTTGAGTTAGGTCTTGTGTTGCGAGCATGGTCAGCGGTCGACCCTCATTTGTTGTCCCCATTTCAGGCTAATGCAATAGGGATGTTGTGTTTCGAACATGATCAACAGTTGTCCTTTATTTCCACGCCCCTCCCACAGTGTTCCAAATTTGGGTAACGTGATTCACATTTTTCATTCCCCTATGTTTTGACTGATTACAATGCCACTGGCATTGCACCGCTTGTGCGCTAGAGCACATTGAGAAGATGATACATCGATTGGTCTGAGGTCCACTTCCTTTGATCGGGCCTCCCTCTTCTCCTCGGAAATCTGGATTCAACTTTCAAATGCCCAAAGCTTGGTTGATGCTCCCACGATCAAACAAAGTGATAGTACGAGCATCCCTTGTTTCTCACATCGGGTACGGCCCACGTGAGATTAGGAATGGATTGCTATTTATTTTGGGATTATGGTTGAGCACGTTAAACCAAAGAGATAAGTAAATAAATTCCTCTATTCATACAGTTCAAAAATAAGAAGCTGTAAGGCGAAATAAGTTTATGGGTTCAGCCAAAACATGGCCCTTAAGGGTCGACTTCTTGGATGGATCTCTCCAATACCACCACCTTTTGGATGGTGGCCTCCAGGAATGCTTCCCACCCCCTGAGGACTCTCTCTTCATCAGAGGCCGTGGAGCGTAGTTTGATGAATCTAGCCCATGCCCGCGCCTGTTCAGTTTGGAGCTTAGTTATCTAGTGACTCGCTTCCACGAGTTGTTCTTGGGAGTCTGCCATCTGGGCCCTCAACTACTCCACGAGCTCAGAACAGTTTGCGATGAATATATCCTTTTCTTTTTCTTGTTCCTCGAGGCATTGAACCTCCTGCTCCACCCCCAGAAATGCTCGGGTACTCCCCGACTCCTCTCGACACTGGGTGATATCGGAGCGCCGGCTGCTCTCGCGCACCTTCTTGGCCATGTAATCACGGACCGTCAAGTGAAGGAATTGAGCATTTTCCCCTCCAGCGCACAGGAAACGCCGCCAGGTGTGGAGTGATCCCATCCGCTTTAGCCATTCCGTCTGAGGATGACTGAGAAAATTCCGGATGCACTTCCACCCCTTGCGTCACGTCATCCGGCTATCCTCGGCCACTTCCGAGTATGAATCATCAATTTCCTCAAGGTTGGCGGGCCGATAGACAGGAAATATATCCAACATACTAGCAGCAGGGTCCTCCTTAGAGATTCCTCCCAAGGGAATAGACTTCTCAGCGTCTGAGCGACCTTCCTCTCTTGCCTCGACCCTAGTGGCACCTTCGTCAACTACCGGCCCTGCCCCGATAGCAGCACCACTGGTGTCCACCGCTCCCTGATCCCCAATTGCCGGGGCCGACTCAGTTTGGGAGGCATGTCCTAGATAGGGTAGTACATTTTCCATTGATTCGCTCATGGATGGTCTTGGCTTGGCAGCCTGATGAGCCTCCAATTCCGTGATCACTGTATAGACAAGGAGCACCCTAATCAATTGAGTCCTCCGACGGTAAGCACCGGTATCGAAGAAAGGAACTTATGGGAACCCAAGATGCCAGCCTCCAGTGTTCTGGCTGCTATAGGAGCTATCATAGTGGGGGATCCCTCAATGCTTGTAAGTTCAATAATAGGCATTGGTACCCCACCTTGTTCCATTAGCACTTACCCCCTCCTTCGGCTGGAGACTCTTGATCAGCACCAATATGCTCTGAGTAACTACCCTACGCACGATCTGGAGTTGGCAGCTGTTGTTCATGCCTTACGCTGTTGGAGACACTATCTTCTGGGAGAGAACTTTGTGGTCTTCACTGACTACAAGAGTCTCAAGTATATCTTCGCTCAGTGTGATCTAAATCTGAGGCAGTGAAGGTGGGTTGAGTATCTACAGTATTTTGACTTCGAGCTTGCCTATACGCCGGGAAAGGGCAACGCCATGGCATACACGTTGAGCAGGAGAACTTAGATTTAGGCAGTTCAGGAGGCCAGTAGTGAGTGGCAGCTGATGGCTCTATTCTCTGAGATGCATCTGTAGGTGCACGACAGATGGGGACAGACCTTTCTATCTTCTGTAGTTGTTACCTCCACGCTACTTGATCGGGTATAGATGAGGCAGCTATCAGACTCAGAAGTCTTAGTCCTGTGGGAGAGTGTGTTAGGAGGGGACCCTCTTCCGGGATGGACAGTGGGCGAGGATGAGATCTTGCATTTCCAAGGACGCGTATGGGTTCCAGCAGACATACGCAAGGAGATGATGCGGGATTTCCATTCCTCAGTTTGGTCAGTTCATCCTGGCATCACCAAGATGTATCGGGATCTTCATCGCCAGTACTGGTGGCCAGGTATGAAGAAGGATGTTGCTGGTTTTGTCACGAGATGTTCTACTTTTCAGCAGGTGAAAGCAGAGCATCAGTGACCAGCAGGCCTTTTACAACAGTTACCCATTCTGGAGTGGAAGTGGAATGATGTTGCGATGGACTTCGTGACCGGGTTTCCGAGGTCACCGCGAGGGAACGATGCTATTTGGGTTGTTGTCGACAGGCTTATGAAGGTTGCCCACTTCTTACCGGACAAGGATACCTTCAGCGTCGATGATCTGGGACGACTTTACATCAGAGAGATCGTTCGTCTACATGGAGTTCCACGCTCTATTGTTTCAGAAATAGATGCGCGCTTTACCTCTCGGTTCTGGAAGGGACTTCAGAAGGCCTTGGGTACACAGGTACTTTTGAGTATAGCATACCATCCCCAGACTAATGGCCAGTCCAAGCGTACAATCCAGGTGCTTGAGGATATGCTCCGAGCTTGCATCCTTAACTTTGGTGGTTCTTGGGAGAAGCATATTACTCTGGTGGAGTTCACCTACAACAACAGTTTCCAGGCGACCATTCAGATAACACCATACAAGGCTTTGTACGGTAGGCCAAGGCGATCAGCCTTATGCTGGCTGGAGGCAGAAGAGGAAGCTTTGCTGGGACCTCATCTTGTTCAGGAGACTTCAGAGTAGATAGAGTGGATTCGGAAGAGGATGGATACAACACAGTCTCGATAGAAGTCTTATGCTAATCAGCGGAGACGAACTCTGGAGTTCGAGGTTAGTGATCGGGTTTTCCTACGTGTCACACCTAGGTTGGGACACAAAAGGATCCGGAGACATGGTAAGCTTTCTCCACAATACGTTGGGCCGTTTGAGGTTTTGGAGAGAGTGGGGTCGGTCACCTATCGGTTGCAGCTACCTCAGAGGTATCATGCCATGCATGACGTCTTCCACATCTCTCAGCTCTGACGTTACTTTTCAGACCCATCTCACGTCTTTCAGCATGAGGAAGTCAAGCTTGAAGCGGATACGTCATTCGAGGAGCATCCTATCCAGATTGTCGATCGTAGTACAAAGGTTATCCGTGGGCAGTCTGTTCCTATGGTACGAGTGCTATGGCAGCACGGGCGAGTACAAGACGAGACCTGGGAGAGGGAGGCCGATGTACGATCGCAGTGGCCGGAGCTGTTCAGGGATTCTTCTTCTCCACCTCGTTAGGGAAATTCGAGGATGAATTTCTTTAAGGGGGGAAGTTTGTAAGAACCCGAATCTTCGTTCAGGTATGTTTTCCCTTTTTTTGGAGTTTTTAAGGAAAACAAATTTTCTGGAAATTTCAGAAGTACATGTCGTGTACTTTTTGAGTACACGCCGTGTACTCTATTCCGGCTCGAAGCCATGTGCTGGCCATGTCCGGGCTACACTCACGGTGTGTAAGGCTGAGGTGGAGTCCAGTTAATTCGAAGTACGGAAAAATTAGAGTACACACCGTGCACTCAAGAAGTACACGCCATGTACTTTTTTTTCATTAAACGGACCGGGGTCGCGCCTAACCCCTATTTCCATCTTCTTCTCCAGTTTTCGATCGTCCAAGAGAGACTGTACGGCCGGATCTTCGACGGAGTCCTGCCTCGCCGTCTGTTCTCCGATTTGAGCATGGTCAGTTGCATTGGAATCGCAGCGGTGAGTTCTTCCTTCTACTTTAGCCTTGTTTCTTGATTCCTCCTCGTTTACAAGTTATCGTGGGATGAACATTTTGTGATTTTTCTCAGATATACGTTGTTCTAAGAGGAATTTGTCATCGAGGTTCACGTATATCGATCTCCTCAGATCAAGGTAGGTGTTTTGTGCCTTTCCGTAGAATGTTGATGAATATTTTGTGCAATTTCCACCAATACCCCTGAATGGGGTATTGCGTGTTTCCTATTTTGCCCTTTTTGCTTGCCTGGTTTGCTTGATTGCTTTAGTAGAGGTTATTGCTTGTGATTAGAGTAATTTGTTTGTGCTCAGATTGATTTTCCATGCTTGTTCTTCCTATTTGGTGTTTTTCCAGTTGCCATGCCTAGTCGTAGGATAGTGGAACTGTTGTTTTATTATTTCTGTTGAGCCTTAGTTGATAGCCAAGTAGTTCTTGAGGTTTACTTGGATGATATACACGCACTGAGCATGTTTAGTTATACTCAGGACTGTGAGAACCTAGAGTAGTAGACCAAAGGGAGAATTGACGGAAGGGCTTCTCCAGAGTGTCTTTTAATCACGATGCGAGACCAAGGGGAGAATTGATAGAAGGGATTCTCCAGAGTGTCTTTTAATTACAACACATGATATAGGGGGAATTGACGTTGAGTGCTTCCCCAAAGATCCTTTAGCACGATACGAGACTATAGGGGGAATTGACGGTGAGTGCTTCCCCAGAGAGTCTGCTTACTTACGTAGCTGAACCAGAGGGGTGAGACTGTGTGTGACTCCTAGAGGGTTGCTAGTACATAGAGGTTGAACCATAGGGGTTAGACTGTGAGAGATACCCAGAGGGTTACCAGTTTTCTTCTTGTTGCTGACTGCTTACTTGTGTGCTTTACTTGTTAGAACTGTGGTTTGTAGCTGTTTGTGCTTTTCCGTTTACTGCTTCTTGTTTTATTACTGCCATGTATTCATTGACTGTTAGGCACAAATCTTTGGGTGATTTCCTACTGGGATTGTATCTCACACCCTATTTGGGCCATGCTTTTGGGCCCAAGAAAACTATGTTGCTGCAGGTATAGATAAGGGCAAGTGCCCTTCTACTTCAGGATCTTGACTGCATCAGGAGATGGGGAGCATGGGACCGAGCTGTGGCTCGCGATGCTGTGGAGCTTACTTTGTTTTATTTTTCACTTGGTTTTAGTTGTATTTCAGCATGTTGTTGTGTTTTCTGTTTTCCTTAGATACTTGTACCTGCTGCATCATTGTCATCATAGTTATATATCTACATTGCTTCCGCTGTTTGGTTTCTGTTGTTATGCATGTTGTTTACTGCTTCCGATGTTTATTGTTGTTTTCTTACCTTGTATACCTTACCGAATGAGGGCATAGTTTCCCCACCGACTCAGTAAGGCCCTCGCTGCTAGTCGGTAGCCTCTGGCGTTCAGGGAAACGTGATTGATGTCATGTGGAGAACCGGGTACGGGGTACCAGTGGAGGGGCTCCGGACTCGGGACGTTACAAGATTAATTATTAAAAAGGATTGTAAGAGGGATGCATCCACTTATGTTCCAACCCATAGGATCCTAAGAGTTATTCCTCCTCTTGCGTATTGGTTTTGAGGATCTCAGGAGGGATGCCACTATTTAGGTGGTGACACCAAGGGCTAAGTGGGTGCCTGATTCATAGAGCGAACCTGAGCAGGTATGTGTGTTTGGGTATTAATGGTTGAGGGTGTCCCCTAGGTACCCAAACTGGTGTGTGATTCTATTGGACTGAGATGTGATAACGGGTGTAGGAATTCAACCAACACTTTATATGTTTTCCCTTACTCATGTTGATATGTGGCTTATACCCATGAGGATGTTGTGATATTGATGAGGTTGGCGGACCTGAAATTGCACATATATGGTTTAGGGTTTTGGTCATGATTTTACTCACTTATGGTTTGGGGTGTTGGTCATGGAGGTCCTCACCCATTGTTTTAGGTGTTGTTCATGGTGTTTCTCACTTGTGGTTTGGGGTGTTGGTCATGGCAGTCCTCACCCATGGTTTAGGTGCTGGTTATGGTGGTCCTCACTTGTGGTTTGGGGTGGTGGTCATGACGGTCCTCACCCATGGTTTTAGGTGTTGTTTATGGCAGTCCTCACCTGTGGTTTAGGGTGTTGGTCATGGCATTCATCACACATGGTTTAGGAGGTTGGACATGATGCTCCATATCAAAACTGATAGTTTGTTTATAGTTAGAGTGCTGGACTGATGTTCCTAGAAAATTGAAAGATATGGTTGAGATTAGGGGACTTGGCATTCCATATATGTGGTTAGATTCCAGACTGATGCTACATGCATGGGTAGTATACTCTATGGATTAGGTGTCAGACTGAGGATTTGGACACTAATAGTATACTTTATAATTTAGGTACAAGACTGATACTCTAGGTACTATTTACATTGATACTTGGTTTAGATTCTAGATGGATTGTAACACCCTGATAGTTTATTGAATTATTTGTTTTTTTGATTTAATTTAATCTTTTTGATATTTTTCATTTCACGCAACACTGAAAATAGTTTGTTTTATATTAAAGCACTATGTTTGACTTGCGATATACGCAACACCAGGTTAATGGTGCAATACATACAACCTAAATTTTATCTTGATCTACATGTAACATCGAATTTAGCTTACATTACATGTAACAATGACTTTCCCCGATAGCTTGCATAACATGCATGACCGATTTTTACCGAACAATAGTATATCATTAAAATGTTATTATTTAAAATAATAAGATATAAACTAGATGTTAAATTAGAGGTTATGAAAAATATTAATTAATTTATGAAAATATATGGTTTACAAAAATATAATATGAATTCATAGGTTATCAATTAATTAGAAATGAATATGAAAACCGATTGAATATAAAGGAAAGTATTAATATTTTTATGGTCACAAAGCTGTTTTACCCAAATAAATTAAATTAATTATAATTAGTGAGTGATATTAATTTAATATATATGTTATATATTTAATAAAATATTTTTGGTATTCATCCAATAGATTATATAGACATAAGATAAGAACAAACCTAATTTTATACATAAAAACATATATATTTTTTCTCATAAAGTTAGGTTTAACGCCCTTTAATGGAGAACCAATTTTAAATCCATTTTTTGGAACTTTGATAGATTTAATATGTAAAAATAAACTTTATATTTGGAATCTAAACATAAAAATTAGGTTAGTATAGTTTTTTTGGTATTTTTCTTTAAGGTTTCATTTTTAACGAATAGTTAAAAATACTGGATTTTAATTCAAAACTACTTTTTCATATAATTTATTTATAAGGTTAAATTATATTTTAATTTGGTTTAAAAGTTTAATTAGATTATATTTTTATCAATTAATTTAATTTGGGTAATTAGAACCAAATTCACATTGAAATTTGATATAAGAACTTATCAAACTTTTGATCATTTTTACTTTAAAAACCTGCATTGTCAACCCGACTGCGAGATTAATTTTAAAATAATTTCTGCCACTTTTGTGATTGAAATTTGGAAAAATGGATTAAATATTTGAAATAAACATAATTTATAATGTATAATAAGATCAAATTAGTTTTTGACCCAAAATATTCATGAAGGTAATTAAAATTAATTACATCAATTAAGGTAAAATTAAGCTTAAATAAGGACTAAACCTCAAATTTAAGACCCAAAAAGACTTATAAACTTTTCAAAAAGACATTGGATGACCATATTTTAACCCTATAATCCCTTGGATCAACTTTTTATCATTATTATATCCACTTAAACATGAAAAATGTGGGTGGGATTCTCTCTTTAAATATTTACAAGAGTGCCACTCCTCCTTCCCTATAAAAGGCCACCACCTCTCCCTCTTCTTCACACCTCTCAATCCCCTTGGATCACCTAAAATATTATAAAATAACCTCCCAAAATCCCTAATATCCTCTTAGAATAATCTAATTGTTCATAAATCAATCCAAGGAAGCCTTTTAGCATAAACCAAAAGGAGTTATCCGATTAAGAGGTAACGAATTCTCTCAAGCTCCTTTCATTTATTTTCATTCTCCACCCCTATACTATATTTATTCCATGATTGTATAATAAAACCAGTATAATAAATATACTATGATGTTTTTATGTTAACGGTTTTACCTACACTTACATACACCTCTATCTAATGGGTAACAAACATAATGTTTATGTGTACAGTGAACTTCCGCCCAACAAAACGATGATTGTTCAATTTTCCTTACTACCTATCATGGTGGAAATTATTATGGAAAATATGTTTATATATATTATATATTATATTTATTATTTATTTTAAGATTCTTTATTCCTTTTTCAACACATATATTTTTACTTTCCATTTGGTGTAGATATGATAATTTCATTTGAGGAAGTGTAGACTACAATCCCCTCAAAGCAATATGATTATTTCACACACTACATGGAATTTATTAAGGAGGAGTTTAGTGAACTTATATGATAAATATAACATTATAATTCTACTATTATTATATTATATACATATATACATATATTTCATTTTCTTTCTTTCAATACGACAATAAAAATAGAAACAACGTTCATGCATACGTACGACTTATCATCTCCATGAATGGTGTATTTCATTTATTACTTTTATAATATATAGATTATTATAATAAAAATATAATAGATATAAATGATATTTATATCATTATTTACATTATGGAATCATGATATAAGTATATGGACCAATGACACAAAAATTAAGACACATGCGAAGAACAAAGTGAATATTATCTGAAGTAAAACCTTAACATAGGATGGTTAACAAGAGGGTAATATAAGGTCATAATAAAACCATATGTAGTATTATATATAATAATATAGTTCTTTAAAATATTTATAATAAATTTATATTTATTATACATTAGGTTTGAACAAGTACGATGAGAGTCAAGACACAAGGTAAGGAGATTCATCTCACTTTTTATTTCCATGAGATACATGCTATGTTCACCACTCTTTTCTTTTATGTGGTGTATGTACTTACCATGATTGTGTTATATGTATCTTATAAATAAATTTATGTGTATTCACATATCCATTTTATGATCTTTCTTTCATGTGTTTTAAGTTTCCAAAGTTACCAAATTAGTGAAATAGTTTTGTCTCAATTTTCCTTCTTTGAGACTCATGTTTTGTCATGAACCTAAATTCTATTTCAATATGTTTATAATTAAATTTTACATGTTATATAATGAATATAATTATTTTTATGATATTTAATGCTTCATGTAATTTCATTTTCTTACATGGAGACTATGATACCAAGTTACTAAGTTATAAGAGTTTATTGAAAAAATCTCATCACTTTTTCAGATTGTTTATGTTTATGCTTCTGTTGATAAAATATTATGATAAATCTCTCAATAAATCTCAATATTTTACTTATAATCTCTTTATTCATGATATATTCATGTATTGGTACCATTTTTATACTCTCTGGTACATATTATAGTTAAGAAATTGTTTTTAAGAAATCTCAAATTTACCCTCTCTTCGGTCAGAAATCTATGTTCCTTCAAAACCATGTTTTATAAAAAAAGTTTCCAATAATATTGTACCATTATCCTATAATATTTAAAATACATTTTTACCCTTTTTTCCTTTACTAATATTTTCAAAGTAATCTTCTTGTCACTTTTTGAACAATCCAATTTTCTAACCTTTTTATCGTGCAAAAGGAATGTTCTTTTTACATCGTATGACATGTACGGATTTACCCACCATCATTTCTTTAAAGATTCCTTTTCATTTTTAAAAGGTTAATTTTTAATATAATGTTTTTAAAAGTGATTGTCAAGGAAAATTGTTTTCAAAATGTTTTCAACCATATTTTATAAGTTGTCAAGGAAAATTGTTTTCAAAATATATTAAATCCTTATTTATATGTTTTCAAAGTATTTTCAAAGAAATGGGTTTCAAAACATTTTCAAGCATATTTAATATGTTTTCAAGTAAAAAGGTTTTCAAAAAAATTTCAAGATTTCATTATAAGTTTTCAAATCATTTTCCAAGAAATGGTTTTCAAAACATTTTCAAGATTTCTTTATAAGTTTCCAAAGTGTTTTAAAATAAAAATGTTTTTAAAATATTTTGAATCTTATTTAATAAGTTTTCATGAAATAAGGTTTTCAAAATTATTTCAAGTCTTATTTATATGATTTCAAGGTATTTTATAAGAAAATAATTTTTAAATAGTTTTATGTATTAAAAATATTTTTCCAAAGAAGGAATGATATTTTCCTCAAGAAATGTTTTTGAAAGATATTTCAAAATTATTTTCTATCTAAGATGACATCTGTTGATGTTACTCATGCCCTTCTAGGAAATTATCTAAAGGTTCAATTCATATTATTTCTATTAATGAGTTAATATTAATGTCATGGTCTTTATGAAACCTGTTTCTCTTTCACAGGTTACATGTTTATGAAATCCATTTCTCTTTCATAGGTTATATGTTTATGAAATCCATTTCTCTTTTACGAGTTATGATTTTGATGAAATGATTATAAAATTTGTATCTTTTCCATAGGTTATGATATGATTACATGTTTATGATACTCATTTCATTTCATGGGTTATGATATGTTTTATTTTGATTTTATGACACATATATGTATTATTTCATTATGAGATAGGTGAGACCTATATTTCTCTCCAATGCATTGGATAAATATTTATATCTCATGAGATAGACTAAGATGGTCTTGGTAATGAAACCTGGCTAATAAGATGGCCATGTGAATGAACCATGACTACCAAGATGGTATGAGGAGTGAACTCATGCTACCAAGATGGCCATGGGGTGAACCATGACCACTAAGATGGTATGGGGAGTGAAACCATACTAACAAGATGGTCTTGGCAGTTATGACTTTTCTATTATGGAAATCATATCATATGCTTATGTGTATACTAAAATTCTATGTTTTATTCCTATATTGTGCTTTTATTACCTATAATTTTAATTCTATTATGATCCATATATTATGAATTTCTAATATTTATTATGATCTCTAATATGCATGGTATGATCTTCAAATGTTATACTCAAGTTCCATACACTTTGTTCATGTTATGATTACACATTTCCTTTATTTACCCTTACTGAGCATCTGAGCTCACCCCTTATTATTTTTCATTTCCCTAGGTTATGAAGAAAGGTTTTAGGTAGAAGTACTAAAGGTGGAGATATTTATGGGAGATGTTGAAGATCTTTCACTAGGATAAAAGATTTTATTTCCAAGTTTCCAAAGACACTAAACTATTATGGTCCTTAAGCATGTTATATTGTAATGTACTAAATATTCTTCTAAAATGGTGTAATATCCATGTATTTTAAGCCTGGGTATCTATACTGACGTTCTAGGTATGAGTAATGATTTGGCGTGGTATGAGTACTTGAGACTGATGTGTCTAGGTACCGAGTAATATATAGTGAGTAGAGTCATGAGGTTTGGTTGGGTGACCATGGTTGTGGCGTCCAAATTGTTATTTGGGATGCATGATCATCAATATGTGCTTAGACACACTTTGGTTTTGTTTGAAGTAGGTATGTTCTATCGGAGTCATGGACCTAAGGATTTATTATGGTGTATTTTTATTTTATTTCAGTTATGTTTTGGCCAGGCTAAGAATATTTCATGAGAATGAACTTATGGTAGCAGATTATAGGTCTACCATTGGGGGTGGTCTACTGAGATTTATTTATTACCCCCTATATGAGCACCTAAGTGTACATGCATACCTTATGTATGCTTTCAAGTTAAATTATGATGCATTATGAATAGGGAGAAGGAATAATATTGCATGATTTAGAGGGATGCTCATGTGGAGTCTGATAATCGGATTGGTGAAGCTTGATAGGGTACCAGAGATCGGGTATCTGACATGACTTGGAGTTGGCAACAGAGAATGATGTATTTATTTTTTAGTTATTTATTTTGTAAATGTGATCGGCCTAGTGGGTAATATATGTTGTATTTATAGAAGGGTTGTTCAAGCCTTTATTATATTTCATTTTATTATAGAATGCTTTTGTTTGAGTTTATTTATTTTTTCTATGTACTTAGATGCATATGATATTTGTTTTTTTACTTCTGGTTGTGCACTCTGATATGGGGGTATAGTATCCTCACAGTTCCAACTTAGACTCCCACTACTAGTTGGGCACCTATAGCATATGAGGAGGTGTTCTTGAGGTCTTGTGGAGAACCATCTCGGGGCATCTGTTTAGTGGAATCTAGGATAAGATGTTACAAAGTTGTATTAGAGAAGTTAATTTCCTGATTTACTCTTTGGTATTTAGTAGACTGGAGATTTAGGAATGTGTTGAAGCCTGTGATATAAATTGATTGGTTTTTCATGAACACCTATTCTAGTAGGAATTATAGGTTATCATGGTTGGTATTGTTGTTCTAATTTGTAAAGTTATAGTTTTATATGACTTTTTCTTTGGTAGATGCACATGTTGTTTAGATTTGGTGGTTCATTATGGATTTATAGATCTTGGACTATTGGAAAGAGGAATGTGATTTTCTTTTGGCTCTTGGCGTATAGAGGAAAGAGGTGTCTCATACATCATGTTAGGCACATAGTATCCACATGTTATATACTTGATAGTGTGTGATTTTATGTATTTCCTTCTGGTGGTAGGTTTTGTGTATCTACGGTGAGATGTTCGACGATGAGGATGCTACGTGGTCCTTGTGAACAATAGGTGTAGTGACCCTAGAGGGTTAGCATGGCATGAGTATCTGACTATTGGACCCTTGTGGGTGGTTTTTGTTCAAGGTTGGTTATATGGCCTGGTTCTCCAGGGAGCGGTCCAATGTGAAGATGCTTAGAGATGAAGGGTTCCCTAGATGTGGGTGGTTGGTTTTATGTGTGATGTATTTTGGATGTGAGACCCTAGAGATGGGTTTTTGACATGTTTATATTATGATACATTGGTATGGGAGCGCGTTGATATCCTGTGAGCAATGGCCTTCTCTGAGTTGTCCTAGACGTAGGTGGTTGGGCCTAGTGTCTTGTCTTGAGATTTTACTAGTGGGGCTAGGTGGGAGAGCCTAGTGAAATTATTTGAAATGACTCTAGTTTAGGGAGTTGGTGACTTTCTGCCTTTGAGGGTGACCCATAAGAGGGTTCAACCAAGTTATGTATGATTTTGGGTGCTTGAGGTAGAGGTGGATGCTTTGGAATTTTGACAATGGTGCATAATTGGTGCAGTTGGGTTTGAGGTTTAGGCTCATTGTATTCACTTTATTTTCAAGAAGGTTCACTTGTGTGCTAATTTTTTATCTTTGTGGTTGGTTTTAAGAGGGGAGGGTTCATTCAAGTGCCTATCCCTGGTAATAGTTGTGTAGGTGGGTTGTGTGTGATGGTTATGAGATAGATTAGAAGTAGAAGTGGTGCTCAGGGTTTTGTGGTTAAGGCTTTGAGTTGAGTTTTTGTGAGATCTAACTTATAGAGTTAGAGTAGGTTTTGTGGTTGGGTTACACAAGAGCGTGTAATGGTTAAGTGTTGATGTGATATTAGAGACACATATGTTGCGATGTTTGTTTTGTAGATTGGGTTCTATGGAAGCATACACCCATGATCCTAGAATTGAGAAGACATCCATGAGTAAGCTAAGAACTTATGTGGGTGTGGTGAGAGGCTTGTGGGAATAGTGACCTAAGATCCACAGAGTAGAACTGTGATTTTCTAGGAATGGATGTGTTTTTGGAGGTATTTGTTGATGAAATAGTAGTGTACTCCCAGTTTATAGATGACCATGCCCAATATATCGACATCGTCCGGAGTATAATAAGAGAGCATGTCACGAACCAGCCTGGGTACCCTGGTAACCTGATAACCGAGCCAAACCTGACATAGCCCGAAGGGAATTCCCAATCCCCACGGGTCGGAGACCAACACCTAGAATTGTATAACATACAAGTGGGAACAATTTTTTCCACAAGAATGCGGAAGAAAAAGGAACAAGACATTATGCATAACAAAAAGAAACTCCACTGGGAGTAATGTACTAAAAAAACAAAGGAATGAAAGCCCAAAGTACTATAACCCAAGTACTAAAAAGGGAAAAACAGTCCCAAAGTCCCTAAGGACACAATTCACCAAGAGAAGATCAACAACTGGATCCTCCTCCAAGAGATTCCTTCCCTTTTCTTGAACCTAGAATGAGGAAATCTACAAACACCCAAAGGAAAAAGTAGGGTGTGAGCATAAGCCCAGTAGGATACCACCAAATATTCTGTAATAGATTCCAAATATAGATTATCCAAAGAAAAGCTTTAAATTTTCAAATAAATAGGTTTGGCAATTCAAAGCATATTCTAACAAAATATGCTATACATTTTCAAATGATGGAAATAAATATTTTAAGCAAAGACTTTACAAATGATGGAATATTTCTAAAATAATGGCTTAAGTAAAACATTTATATAAAACATTTTATGTAAATTTAGCAGGCATGTAAGCAGTTCAAAGGCATTGGCATACATTTATATCTCAAATATAAATAAACAAGCAAGAAACATGGTCATCTACCAAAAGGTATGATAGTATTAACCAGTTATAGGATTTTGAACTCTCTATGTGAACTCAGCAAATATGCATACACACTTCCCTATGACACTGGACAAAGGAGACTCGTCACCAACCTGTCAGGGATGTGACCCACCGTAAGTATGTTTTAGAACGTTGTCGTAGCGTAGAGTGTATCCAAATAACTCACTAACTACCTAAGGCTTGTATGCGCTCTTACATGATGGGAGAACTATTTTAAGAATGATTAAAATAAGATCAATCCCATTCTTCCATTTCAAAAGTGCCAATTTCATTCCATTTAAAACCAAAATAGGTTTTATTTAAAACATGCCTTTTTCACAAGATAAAACCACTAGCTTTCTATCAAATCATTTTAATCCATTTTCACTAGTTTGAAATCCATTCAAAACCAATTCCATCATCACACAATTTATTTTCACAATTAAATTCAACAATTTAATTGAAATAATTTCCATCAAATCCACAATTTAAGTTGAACCATTTAAATCAGAAAATTTTTATAAACACACCCAATTCAATGTAATTGGGGTTTTCCAAATTTTCATTCCAAAACCATTTCAAATATCTCGATTCACTAGAATTGAGTTTTTATCAATTTAATTGAAATAAAATTTGAACAATTGAATTTAAATCAAAAATTGAAATAAATCAAGAAAATACAATGATAATAAATTTGGTAAGTTGGGACGGAACCACCTACCTCAAAGGTTTTGACGAAAACCACAATGGTCGAAGAATGCTCAAGAAACCCAGGTCGATTCTCCAAAAACCTGCCTTAGATCTCTTCTCCTAGCAAGATCAAGACCAAATATCATCATATTTGGCATCCACACACTTAGATCTACCCACAACAGGCATAGATCTAAGAAACCGAGAGAAGAGGAGAAGTATATCTAAGTAGATCTAAGAAACCAATCAAGAACGATGAAGAAAGATCACATACCTCAAGAATCTGGATTCGATTCACCAAGAGAAGCCTTTGGATCGCCTCAGGAACGATGGGAGAACCTTATCAGACCTTAGGAGAAGATAAATACTGAGTTAGGGCTGCTAAGGAGGAGAAACGAGGTAGTTAGAGGCAAAAATGAGTGAGATCCACTTTTATAGGATCTCATTTAAGTGGTCACATGGTTTGCCTGCACTGTTAGATAAATTGTGCACTAACCGTGCATTATCCATTGCCTCGACAGACACTCCATGCATAGTTTGGCCGCACGGTTAGACAAACCATGCGCCGCCCATGCAGAAGCTTCTTCCTCCAAGACCAACTACGCATGGTTTGGCCGCATGGTTTAAACAACCCGTGTGCCGCCCGTGCGACTTCCCCTTTGCCTCAAAAAATCATTTAAAGTTCTCCCGACTCTCTCATTTGTCACTACTCTAAAACAGAGGTACTTAGAAACATACAAACTACCTGAAAACATAACGTGATGTTACAGAGCATCGTCTATATGCTAGGCTATATAGACGTTTCTTTAGGTTGATAAGAGGCCTCCTGGGAGGCTACACTTGTGGAGTGGTGTATGCGAAGTTGTATGGTGGGATTGCAGCACATATACCTCAGCCTGGTTGGTGAGGACTCCTTAAGTGCATCCAGGTGAATGCATAATTTCTAGGTTACTATAGCAAAACTATAGCAGGCACTGTAGCAGGTACTATAGTGGGAACTATAGCACGTACTGTTTGGCACTGTAACAACTGGGACTATTCCCATGTTTGGGCCTTCGAGCCACCGATTTGGTCCCCAAGTCCTTTAAGGCCTTCAGGCCACCCAGGACTTCGGGTCAGTAAGGCCTTCAGGCCACCTCAAGGCCTTCAAGCCACCTTAAGTGTAGATGCAAACCAGACAACCTACAAGGAGCAAGCTCCAGAAGGAGGATGAGCAAAGAGCTTTTGTAACGCCCCAGAGACTTGTGTTTCACACAATGGTAACTTATATAATTTATGTTGTCTATTAATAGTATGAAATTTATTTCTTATAAATAATAATATGATGCAATGGAGTAAAGCACACGAAACAGACACAAGGAGTTTTATTTAAATAAGAACACTGTAGTGTTTACAATAAAATGAGATTAACAAGGGAAATTAAGATAACCAAAGATACCAATTAAAAACCCTATTAAGATTACAGGAATACCACTCAAAACAACGAGAGCCCCGAGAAGATGATAGGGGTCCTTAGTATCCATCATAACGAACATAAGAATGGCCAAATCCACCGCAGCCACACTAATCACCAAAGGTATAATGCGAACCATTTCCTTCAATCAACTTGAGTTTTAGGACACCCTAAGTCCTGGATTTATAAGATACTAATGTGACCGTTGCCTTGGAAAACCATGGAACTCTAATGGATATAAATATATCTGTTGGCCTCATTGGAGTTCAAATGGAGTAACCATTGGAGTTTTTGTCTAATGACCTTTAGTGTTTAATTAAATGTATATAGTTATAATTTAACGATAGTTTCTTGTAAATAAGAACAGAAAATTTATATTGTGTAATTTAGACATACAGTTTAAAATAATTATTTTATTCTTTCTGAATTATTAATTAATAGAATATTTTTAATAAATATGAATACAACTACTTTATTGCTTGTTTTTCAAATATGGTATATATATATATATAAGCATAAGTATATTATAATTATATAAAACTAATACTATAATTTTATATATAACATCGAGATTTATTTTTTTACACCATTTCTTATGAAATCTAATATTGAATCTATTATATGAATAATTACATGAGTTATATATATTTATATATATATTTTTCGAAAATATGATATATATGTACTCTAAAATTGCAGACAATTATTTAATATATGAATATATGATATTTATGCATAATTATTAGATTATTAATTTTTGATTAAATTTCCATAACATTGTTAATATTTTGAATTTTTTTTAATAAAATTATAAATGTATTACCATTTTTTTTAATATAATGATTAAAATTTCACATATATGAATGATATTTTAATAAAAAATATTGTTACTTTAAATAATACATGTGTGTAATATTAACTTTTTACAAATATTTTGTAACCAAATATAACAATTATTTTCAATGTAATACATTTTCAATTATTTTAATTTATAACATATATGTATATAACATGAAATATATATAAGTTTAATAATAATAAAAGAAAAATCATTATCTATTTAAAAGTAATGATAAAATGATTTTAATGGAATATTAGTTTTATAAAATCTTTTCACCCTGAAAGTTAGTGATAATATAATATATGGTAGTAAGAATATAAAATATAATTAAGTAGTAATAATGTTATAAATGTAAAAATATTATAATAATATAATAGTTTGATTAAAGGAAGAAAAAAAGGGGGAATCTCGGATTGGGGATTAGGCGCCAAACAGAACAAAAATAAAAAAATAAAAAACAATAAAAAAAGGGATAATCAGACAAAAGAAGTAATATAAAAAAACAAAATAAATCTCGTGAAGGGATTTGTGATTCCCGCAAGAACCGCCTCGGGAGTGGGGGGTGCGTCGCATGCACTCTAGGAACAGGACATAGGGGGGGGGTCCAGTCTTCGGGTTTTAGCAGGTCGAGCGAGCACGAGGTGATGGAGAGGGAGATTTGAGTGACGTTTGGCGCCAGGGATCTTGAGCAGTTCAGGGAGCATCGCGCTAGGGAGTCCTCAGCTGGGTTCGATGTTGCGGACATTGAGCATGAGGCCGGTAGGGTTTCAACAAGAGGGTTCATCCACGAGGTGCCGTCAGATTCAAGGAGCAGGAGGCACAACCCTACCGTGATGAACTGTGGATGGATGAGTTTTTCCAGTGGTGATCATGAGAACCGGGTCCAGGGAGCTTCATTTCAAACCAGAAAAAAACTGGGTTGAGGTTGTGCTTAGTCAACGTATGGTTAGGGTTTCGTTTTTTTATTTTCCAGACCTAGCAGGGTAGGTAATCCATTTCGGATTTAAGTTCTGTCTTTCTCTGTTCATTGGTGGAATAAGGATCAATTATTTCTGTTTAAAATTTTTGAATGGATTTAGTCCGTTTATGTCCTCTTCAGTTTCATTTTATATTCATACATCATTGTTTTATAGATAATGAATTTGGTCCGTTTTTGGGCCGTTTGTTTTAGTTGGGTCACAATATAATAATACATATATATATATATATGTGTTTATTATAATTCTTTCAACAAGTTACAGATATATAAATACTATATAGGAGAGTTTTAAAGGGATGGGGCTACTGCTTTCCATCAGAATTCTTCACTCTAATAAGGTCCTGCACACGCGTTTGGGGTTCTTCCATACCCAACCTGAGTGCTACAACCCCTTCTTGAATCTGAGTCTTGTTACAAGGCAATTGGCATATAAAAAAAGTCATGGTGTTTTCATTTTCCTTTTATATATAAACGGGTTTTCATATATATATATATATATATATATACAGTTTTGATATATACACTTCTACCTATTTTAAAAACCCTAACCTCCTCTATTGCCTTCTGTTTTGAGGTTATCACGCATTGGTGAAGTTGTTTTGTTTTCATCTCTTCATGCAAACTATTTTCAAATATATATATACATGGCCTATATACATGGCCTACATACACGACCTATATGTATATGTCATGTATAAATTTATGACTCAGTTTTAGAACTCCTATCCTCCCTAAAAGATTCCTGTTTTAAAGTGTTTATGTGAAGGTATAAGGATTTACCTTCTCAAATTTTATGCAAAATGTTTGTATACAATATACAAACTGTGTAAATATATATATATATATATATATATGTGTGTGTGTGTGTGTGTGGGGGGTTGTGAAATTTTATTTGAAAGCCTTGACCCTTGTAAAAATCCCTCTGGTTTAGGGGAGTTCATGTACATGCAAATAAGATTTCCTTAAATTGCATGCAAAAAGGGTGTTTTATGCTGTATATACATATAAGTTTTATTTTTACTAATATACACATATACCATGTACATGGATTTTGAAAAATTTTATTAATGAAAAGATCTCTAATTTTAAAGATCTCTTTTTTTATATACTTGTAAAAAGATTATCCCTTCCTAATTTTGGTGCAATTTATTGTGACACATAGATGAATTTATAGCAAATGTGTATGGGTGTTTTATGTTAAAAAAAATCCTAGAAGTTTAAGAATTAAATTGAAACGTGTTATAAGTATTCTTAAAAAGGGTTTTCCATTTAACCAATTAAAAGTACTACGTACTTGATATTAATTATACTTTTGTGGGTTAAATTAAAGAAATCATGTACCTAGAATTAATAACATAGGTTTATATATTTGAAACTTAGAACCCATATCAGCGTGGAAATAATGCATTTATCATTTGGGTAGAATTTCATTATGCATATGCCATGTATGTTTACTATCATTCGATAGAATGTTTAATGCATGTTATATTGTCATGTTTAATGCATGTTATAATGTCATGTTTAAAGCATGTATTTCTTTAGTAAATGTCATTTCATATTTTTATTTGATCGATAAACACTAAATAATAATAATGAATCTAAGAACCCATTATTTGGTGTGGTATGGGACACCCCAAATAACATTAATTTAAAACTGGTATGCAAAGTGGTATGGGATGCCTTGGATACATATCCCCTAAGACATAAAAGGATTGTATTGGACTGATTATTTGACGGGTGAGGCCCGTTATAGCCTCTCGATGCATCAGTAGGTCTCATGAGACAAATTATGGCCATGAAACGAGGCCTGACAAAATTTATGGTTCGGGTGAAATTCTCAAACAAAGATATGTATGGTCTTGACACAGGGCCTTGACACAGTCTTGCATTATACCCTCCTCTTAATGTGTTAGTATGTGACTGACCATGGGATTTTCCGACCAGTAGGATATCCTTGGTACAAAGCCTAATGCGCGCATAGATGGTTTAAAATCATTGACAAGTTATGTCTCATAAATGTTAGAATGGGTCCATTTATCAGCAGTTTTTATGCTACTACATATAAGAAACTTTGAATAAGAATGTCATGTTATTCACACTTAGATTATGCCTTGTTGATGTAGCATTTTTATGCCTCGTTATAAGTAACATTCATAATCAGCATAAGGCTTTACACCTTGTTTATTCCTGCATACTCTGATCATGATTAGATGTTGTGTTAATAGTTTCCTTTATTCCAAGATAATTAGTTTTCCAATGTTTAAGTTTATTTTCAAGAGTACTACTTTGTTTTCAGTAAATAAAGATTATTTTTCAAGTTGTTTTCAAACCCCTTACTGGGAATACTTTTTCTCACCCTATGTTTTAAATGAAAACTTTTAAGGTATGAGTCATGTCTTCAATGAAGTTTCAGAATGAAACTGGTTTTCCCAGAACCTGAACCTCATGATCCCATATAGAATGGACATGATGTGATTGTTAATGAATGCAATGTAATAATTTTAGTACATCATGTCTCATGGGCACCGGCTCTGGGAACTCAGGGGCTGGGTCCTTACAGTTTGTATCAGAGGATATGTTCAGACAATTCTGGAAAAAACCAGGTAATAGAAATATGTAGCTACGACTGAACCTTACTAAGTGATTTTATTATAAATTTCAGATGTCAAATGATAATGTGCCTACCAATCTACTATCACTCCCCACTGAAGCCATAGAGACCATTGTGTCTATAACTAGCTGAGAGAATTTTCTTAACTGTGCTCATATTCGCATGACGTGCAAACACCTGTATGATGTGTCAAACTCACCTCGGGTGCTTCAGATACACTGGGGATTAGGATTTGATTACCTTCTTATGATGATGACCCAATTCCACTCCTATTTACGTCAGGTATGATACCATGAGGGACTTTTCCGAGTGTTCATGGCAGGTGAGGAAGTTGGCTTTATGGCCCTCGACACTTTTCAAGAAGCTACTGCTATCGGAGACCTTCAAGTGGCCTATCTTTTCCAAATCTTGAACTACGGCTTCTGGGGCCAGTTGTTGGACTTCGGAATGTTAAAAGATGAGTCTACCCGACTGTCTTTCAAGATACAAGTGTATTTAGATGTCTCCCAACTTCATACCCCTCATGACACACTCAGGAGATGTCATAGGTGTCTCCATGGGTTTAACCCTGAATGCTCAGCCTGTGTTTGGTTTGAGGAGATAGGAAGTTTTGCTTCTCTGTGTGGAGTTCATGTAGTAGATCATTAGGAGAACTCAGGAACTGATGCTTAGTAATGAACTTATGTTTTATTTAATTATTATCTTTCCCATTCCTGTCTTTACTTTATCTGAACTTTAAAAATTGTTTCTCATGAATATGTTTTCAGATGGATCAACAAACAAATATCTCATCCCTAACTGATGAAATATTGGAGGATATCTTAATCATAACTTTCACTGTGGACTATCCTTCTTTCCACCACCTATGAAGATCATGTCAACATATGTTCAACTTGTCTAACAACTCTGAGATCCTTAGTTCTTATCAAGGGAATGACCAAGTCTTCCACTTCATCACCATTACCCAACTCCCTAGTCATAGGTGAAGGGGGAGATACTTCGAGGGTCTGTTTCGATGTTTCACTCTGGCACAAAATTTTTCTGCTAGAGCATGTTTCCTAGTGGCTGCCCAAGATGGGAACCTCAGATCAGCCATTATGTTCTTAATCCTAAACCTCAGTCTGTTTAACCTCGTCTTTCCAATCAAATATATTGAGCGAGATGTAGTCTGGTGGGGCATCAGAGAATGTGTCCATTCAGACATCTCCGAGCTTATTACCGCTCGAGCCTCCCTATGGAAGCCTGAGTGTAGAATGCATGAATTGGAGTAAAAAACGTACTACTTGAGGTGTATCTGGGCTAGAGAAGTAGAGGAACTGAATACCAACCTGGGTATTCCGTTGACCGAGCCGAATCTCCCATTTTGGTGATGATAATCGTCTGAGAATTTCTTTTCTAGTTTATGAATAGAATTGAGAGGACACAATTCTTTGTAGGGGGAATAATGTAATTCCCCAGATACTTGTGTTTCACATAATGGTAACTTATATAATTTATGTTGTCTATTAATCGAATGAAACTTATTTCTTATAAATAATAATATGATGCAATGGAGTAAAGCACACGAAACAGACACAAAGAGTTTTATTCAAATAAGAACACTGTAGTGTTTACAACAAACTAAGATTAATAAGGGAAATTAAGATAACCAAAGATACCAATTAAAAACCCTATTAAGATTACAAGAAGACCACTCAAAAAAAAGAACCCTGAGAAGATGATAGGGGTCCTTAGTATCCATCATAACGAACACAAGAATGACCGAAGCCACCACATCCACACTAAGCACCAAAGGTATAATGTGAACCATTTACTTCAATCAACTTGAGTTTTAGGACACCCTAAGTCTAGGATTTATAAGATACTAATGTGACCGTTGCCTTGGGAAACCATGGAACTCTAATGACTATAAATATATCCATTGGCCTCGTTGGAGTTCAAATAGAGTAACCATTGGAGTTTTTGTCTAATGACCTTTAGTGTTTAATTAAATGTATATAATTATAATTTAATGATAGTTTCTTGTAAATAAGAATAGAAAATTTATATTGTGTAATTTAGACGTATAGTTTAAAATAATTCTTTTATTCTTTCTGAATTATTAATTAATAGAATATTTTTAATAAATATGAATACAACTACTTTATTTCTTGTTTTTCAAATATGGTATATATATATAAGCATAAGCATAATATAATTATATAAAACTAATACTATAATTTTATATATAACATTGAGATTTATTTTTTTACGCCATTTCTTATGAAATCTAATATTGAATCTATTATATGAATAATTACATGAGTTATATATATATATATATATATATATATATATATATATATATATATATATATATATATATATTTGAAAATATGATATGTATGTACTCTAAACTTGCAGACAATTATTTAATATATGAATGTATGAGATTTATGCATAATTATTAGATTATAAATTTTTGATTAAAGTTCCATAACATTATTAATATTTTAAAATTTGTTTAATAAAATTATAAATGTATAACCATTTTTTTAATAGAATGATTAAAATTTCACACATATGAATGATCTTTTAATAAAAAAATTATTGTTACTTTAAATAATATACATGTGTAATATTAACTTTTTACAAATATTTTGTAACCAAATATAAAAATTATTTTCAATTTAATACATTTTCAATTATTTTAATTTATAACGTATATGTATATAACATGAAATATATATAAGTTTAATAATAATAAAAGAAAAATCATTACCTCTTTAAAAGTAATGATTAAACGATTTTAATGGAATATTAGTTTTATAAAAAAATTTGACCTTGAAAGTAGTGATAATATAATATATGGTAGTAAGAATATAAAATATAATTAATTAGTAATAATGTTATAATTGTAATAATATTATAATAATATAATAGTTTGATTGAAGGAAGAAAAAAAGGGGGAATCCCAGATTGGGGATTAGGCGGCAAACAGACCAAAAATAAAAAAAATATAAAACAACAAAAAGGGATAATCGGGAAAAAGAAGTAATATAAAAAACAAAAGAAATCCCATGAAGGGATTTGTGATTACTTCAAGAACCGCCTCGGGAGTGGGGGGTGCATTGCATGCACTCCAGGAACAGGCCGTAGGGGGGGGGGGGGGGGTCCAATCTTCTGGTTTCAGCAGGTCAGGTGAGCGCGAGGCGATGGAGAGGGAGAGTCGAGCGACAACCAGCATCGGGGATCTCGAGCAGGTCGGGGAGCGTCGCGCTAGAGAGTCCTCAGCCGGGTCTGATGTTGCAAACGTCGAGCAAGACGCTGGTAGGGTTTTAATAGGCGGGTTCATCCATGAGGCGCTGTCGGATTCAAGGAGCAGGAGGCGTGGCCCTACCGTGGTGAACCATGGATGGCCGAGTGTTTCCAGTGGTGATCATGCGAACCGGGTCTGAGGAGCTTCATTTCAAACCAGGAAAAAACTGAGTTGAGGTTGTGCTTAGTCAACGTCCGGTTAGGGTTTCCATTTTTTTTATTTTCCAGACCTAGCAGGGTAGGTAATTCATTTCGGATTTAAGTTCTGTCTTTCTCTGTTCATCGGTGGACTAAGGATCAATTATTCCTATTTAAACTTTTTGAATGGATTTAGTCCGTTTATGTCCTCTTCAATTCCATTTTATATTCATACGCCATTGTTTTATAAATAATGAATTTTGTCCGTTTTTTTTAGGCTGTCCGTTTTAGTTGGGTCACAATATAAAAATACACACATATATATGTGTGTTTATTATAATTATTTCAACAAGTTACATATATATAAATACTATATAGGAGAGTTTTAAAGGGACGAGGCTACTGCTCACCATCAGAATTCTTCACTCTAATAAGGTCCTGCACACGCGTTTGAGGTTATTTCATACCCAACCTGAGCGCTACAACCCCTTCGTGAATCTGAGTCTTGTTACAAGGCAATTGGCATATAAAAAAATTAAGGGTGTTTTCATTTTACTTTTACATACAAACAGGTTTTCATATATATATATATATATATAGTTTTGATATATACACTTCTACCTATTTTAAAAACCCTAACCTTTTATGTTGCCTTCTGTTTTGAGGTTAGCACGCATTGGTGAAGTTGTTTTGTTTTCATCTCTTTATGCAAATGGTTTTAAAATATATACATATACACAGCCTAGATACACGGCCTATATATAAAACTTATATGTATATGTCATTTATAAATTTATTACTCAGTTTTAGAACTCCTATCCTCCCTAAAAGATTCTTGTTTTAAAGTGTTTATGTGAAGGTATAAGGATTTACCTTCTCAAATTTTATGCAATTTTTTTTATACAATATACAAAATGTGTAAATATATATATATATATATATATGTGTGTGTGTGTGTGTGTGTGTTTGTGTGTACGGGGTTGTGAAATTTTATTTGAAAGCCTTAACCCCTGTAAAAAGCCCTCTGGGTTAGGGGAGTTCATGTACATGAAAAGAAGATTTCCTTAAATTGCATGAAAAAAGGGTGTTTTATGCGGTATATACATATACTTTTTATTTTTACTAATATACACATATACCATGTACATGGATTTTGAAACCTTTGATTAATGAAAAGATCTCTACTTTTAAAGATCACTTTTTTATATACTTGTAAGAATATTCTCCCTTCCTACTTTTGGTGCAATTTATTGTGACACATAGATGAATTTATAACAAATGTGTATGGATGTTTTATGTTAAAAAAACCCTAGAAGTTTAAGAATTAAATTGAAACATGTTAGAAGTATTCTTAAAAAGGGTTTTCCATTTAACCAATTAAAAGTACTATGCACTTGATATTAATTGTACTTTTATGGGTTAAATTAATGAAATCATGTACCTAGAATTAATAACATAGGTTCATATATTTGAAACTTTGAACACATATCAGTGTGGTAATAATGCGTTTATCATTTGGGTAGAATTTCATTATGCATTTTCCATGTATGTTTACTATCATTCGATAGAATTTTTAATTCATGTTATAATTTCATGTTTAATGCATGTTATAATGTCATGTTTAAAGCATGTATTTCTTTAATAAATGTCATTTCATATTTTTATTTGATTGAGAAACACTAAATAATAACAATGAATCTAAGAACCTGTTATTTGGTGTGGTATGGGACAACCCAAATAACATTACTTTAAAACGGGAATCCAAAGTGGTATGGGACACCTTGGATACATAGCCCCTAAGACATTAAAGGATTGTATTGGACTGATTATGTGACGAGTGAGGCCCGTTATTGTCTCTCGATGCATCGGTAGGTCTCATGAGACATATTATGATCATGGCATGAGGCCTGACAAAAGTTATGGTTCAGGTGAAATTCTTGGACAAAGATATGTATGGTCTTGGCACAAGGAATTGACACAGTCTGGCATTGTACCCTCCTCTTAATGTGTTAGTATGTGACCAACCATGATATTTTCCGACTAGTAGGATATCCCTAGTACAAAGCCTAATGTGCGCATAGATGGTTTAAAAGCATTGAAAATTTATGTTTCATAAATGATAGACTGGGTCCATTTATCAGCAATTTTTATGCTACTACATGTAAGAAACTTTAAATAAGAATGTCATGTTATGCGCACTCAGATTATGCCTTGTTGATGTAGCATTTTTATGCCTTGTTATAAGCAACATTCATAATCAGTATAGGGCTTTACACCTTCTTTATTCCTGTATACTCTGATCATGATTAGATGTTGTGTTAATAGTTTCCTTTATTCCAAGATAATTAGTTTTCCAATGTTTATGTTTATTTTCAAGAGTACTACTTTATTTTCAGTAAAGAAAGATTATTTTTCAAGTTGTTTTCAAACCCCTTACTGGGCATACTTTTGCCCACCCTACGTTTTAAATGAAAACTTTTCAGGTATCAGTCATGTATTCAATGAAGTTTCAGAATGCAGCTGGTTTTCCGAGATGCTGAACCTCATGATCCCCTATTTCATGGGACATTATGTGATTTTGGTTAATGAATGTAATGTAATTATTTTAGTACATCATGTCTCATGGGCACCGGCTCTGGGTACTCGGGGGCCGGGTCCTTACAGCTTTCACCATAGCTGAAGCTAAACGAATTGAAAGAATGAGAGGGTATGGAACTTTACATTGGTATAAGCCTATGCATGCATGGGAAATCTTATCCAAACAATCCATGCGAAGGTCGAGAGATGATTTCACAATGAAGATGCTAAGGAGGAGCAGTTCTAAGTAGTTAGTTTGGGTTGTATGTAATGTTTGAAACCTATGTGCAATAAATTCCTCTAAGGCCTACGATCCATGTAATACTTACACCTATGGGCCTTGTAAGGGTTCCACCTCACCCCTTGAATGGTGGATTATAAAAAATCAATAAAAAATGAAGGCCTTCGGGCCATTGGAGGAGGTATGGTGGGAGTGCACCATTATCCATATACGAGTGAGGTCCTTATGATGGGATAGATGTCATTGAATACCATGGGTTTCATTCTCAAAATCTGGGAATGAGTGATAGTTGATGTTTCTTTTTGTTGATCTGGTGAGAGCGATATGACCATTTTCGGTTTGAAGGTTTGACAATGATTGGGGAATGGGCTATAGAGATGGTGTCTGATCGTGAGTCAATAATAAAGGCCATCCTTTGGTGTGGAGTACTAGGACAATCATAGTGATGTGACCTTTATGTGGGTAGGGTTGTGGTTGCAGTGGGAACCACATTGAGTGGGTTGGTGGACTGTTGAGGATGTGTTTTGATATGAAACTTCAACATTGGGAAGTATCATGTATCTAAATAAGCTATTGTTGGTTGAGTTATTTGGTGGGAAGAACTGTGGTCCTGAGGATAAGTTTGGATGACGTTGTGACATTTCAGGATGGACATGTGTGATTTGAAACTATCCTAGTGGTTTTTTGATGGTAGAAAGTGGTGTATTGGCCTTTGATGGCTTTCAAGCATCATCTTAGGAGTTATGTAGAGAAACTCAGTCAACATATTTGATTAGAACACAATGATTTGAGCTTGAGTTTATGACGAAGGTAGTTTGGGATGTGTGGTCAGAAGACCACTGAGGCTTTTTGGGTATAATAAGGCTTCTGGTGGGGAGGTTATAGAGACTTGAGTTTTTTCAAATTTTGAAATTTGAGTAGAAATTTGATTTTTTTGGGGGTTCGTGAGGGGTAAAATGATTTTTCCCTAGAATATAATCTTGGATAATTTTTCTGACCACTCTGTTGGACCCAAAATAGGGTGTTTACCATAGGACAAAAGTTTGGTGGAATTTTGAGTCATTCCAATTTTAGAAGAATATTTAATATTTATTTAATTAAATATTAAATTATTCGCATAGGTTCGAGTGAAGATATTTTTTGAAAATAGTTTAAAATTGATATCATGAATCCACAATTGGGTTTGGAATAAGGGGTTTTCCTTAGGCGAGGTATAAACTCACATCATGTTATGGGATTTGGGATAGGTGTTTTAAATGAATTTTAATTAATTAATTAAATAAATAAATAATTAATTAAGACACCCCCCATTTGGAGATTTCTATGCACAAAAGGAAAGGGGGGTGGGCTCTCCCTTGTGTGCAGTGGATGGACTAAGAGGGGAGGAGTAGGAGATGCCAATAAACTTCATGCATGGTGGAGATCGAGACCAAATCGAGGTGCAACAGCTTCTAGGAGTGGATTTGGACCCAAAGATTTGACATTTATGCCACGAGGTTGGTTAGTTTTTTACTTTTATTCCATGACCCCCATAGATGTTTTGTTCTTATGTTTTAAAACTCTATTATGATTGATATGGACCTATTGGGGGTCAATCTATGCCTAATCAAAGAAAAATAGGGGTTTCAAGAGGTTTGAAGGGGATTCCCAATCATAAATCCTGATCACATGGCATGTTGTTCTGGAACACACACCCTATGTTCTTCCTGTTCAAATAATATGGATTCTTTTGGAACTACACACTGTGTATTGGGGGTATATGACATGCAGTGGTTCATGGTCATGTGACCGAGTACTTGGGTAGGTTGAATTTTGGGATTACAAGTCGTGTAGTTTAGGTACACGACATGTAGTGGGACATGGTTAGGTGTTCGGGCACATGGGAAGACACCCCATGAAAGGGGGACATGGTTATGTAGAAGTACATGGATGAACCCCAAGTATTCTATGGCCATGTAGCAGTTCAGATCTAGACCGCAGGTGACCCAGACCATGTGGGAGTATGTGGACTAGACACAGGTTTTGGAGTACATGCTGTGTACTCAGAGTACATGCCATGTACTACCCTTTGATGCCCTTTGGTGGGTTTTGAGTGATTTTTCACCCCAAAGTTGGAATTTAACATAAGAGGAGTCTATTTTGTGTTTTTTTTTCAGTATATATCATGATGGTGTAACCCTTGGGGTGTTTGAGTACTTCTAATAGGTAGTTTTGGGGTGAGTAAGTTAATATTGTGATGTTTTCCTCTAGAAATTGAGTTCAATAGTATCCTAAGGGTGAGACATGGGATGAGACCCATGTGAGGGTCATGAAGATGATTGGAGGATGCAACATGAGTTCAATAGAGACCTCAATTTGGTATTGGAGCGGGATTGTCCTTATTTAATGGGACTGATCTATGACTCGAGGTGGTGGATAGGTTTAGTGTACGAGCCAACCTAGGGTGACTTGGAAAGAGATTGGGATTGAGGATATCTCCCTTATGTGGTTTTAATACTGTTGAGGCCTATAAGGTTGTGAGATTCTTGATACTGGATTATAGGATGTATTACCCAAGAGACAAGCATTATCCTGAGAGACTAGTTATTATAAAGGATTCTAAGAGGGATGTCTCCACTTATGCTCTGACATAGAGGATCCTAAGAGGGATGCCTCCACTTGTGTATTGGTTTTGAGGATCCTAAGAGGGATTCCACTATTCACATGTTAAAATAAAGGGCCAAGTGGGCACTTGATTGATATACTAAACCTAAGAGGGTATGTGTGTTTGAGTATTAATGGTTGAGGGTGTCCCTTGGGGACCCGAACTAGTGTGTGATCCAATGGGATTGGGATGTGATAATGAGTGTGAGCATTCAACTACCACTTGGTATGTTTCCCCTTACTCATGTTGAGATGTGGTTTAAACCCATGGAGCTATTGTGATATTGATGAGTTTGGTGGACATAGTGTTCCGAAAATATGTTTTAGGGTGTTGTTTATGATGGTCCTCACCTATGGTTTGGGGTGTTGGTCATGGTGATCCTCACCCATGGTTTTAGGTGCTAGTCATGGACTTCCTCACCTATGTTTTGGGGTGTTGGTCATAGTAGTTTTCACCCATAGTTTTAAGTTCTAGTCATGGTGGTCCTCACCTGTGGTTTGGGGTGGTGGTCATAGCAGTCCTCACCCATGGTTTTAGGTGCTAGTCATGGAGGTCATCACCTATGTTTTTAGGTGTTGGTCATGATGGTCCTCACCCATGGTTTTAGGTTTTGGTCATGGTGGTCCTCACCTATGGTTTAGGGTGTTGGTCATGGCGTTCCTCACCCATGATTTAAGTGGTTGGACATGACGCTCTACATCGATACTGATAGTTTGTTTATTGGTTGAGTATTAGACTGATGTTCTAGGAACATTAACATATATGGTTGAGATTAGGGGACTTGGTGTTCCATATATTTGGTTAGATTTAAAACTAATTCTCTAGGCATGGGTAGTATACTATATGGATTAGGTGTCAGATTGAGGCTCTGCATAATGATAGTATACTTTATGGTTTGAATTTTGGACCAATACTCCATGTACTATTGACTTTGATACTTGGTTTAGATTTTAGACTGACTTTCTACGTATTAGTAATGATTTGGTGTTTTATGAGAACTCTAAACTGATGCACCTAGGTACCAAGTAAGAGATAGCGAGTAAATTCATAAGATTTGGTTTGGGCGGCCATGGTTGTGGTGCCTACGTTGTTATTTGGAATGCATGGTCATTAAGACATGCTTAGAGACACCCCAATGTTGGTTGAAGAAAGTATGGTCAATCAGAGTCATAAACCCAAGGATCAATGATGGTTTTTTTTAGTTATGTTTTAGTTTGAATGATCATATTGCATTATCATGCACTTATGGTAGCAGATTATAGGTTCACCATTGGGGGTGGCCTACTGAAATTTGTTTCTCACCCCCTGTATGTGAACCTCAGTGTACATGAAGACCTTGTGTTTGATTTTAGGTTGATCTTTGATGCATGATGGATAGGGAGAAGACCCATGATTGTATAATTGAGTGGGATGATCATGTGGAGTCTGATGATCAGGCTGGTGAAGCTTGACATGGTACTTGAGACCAGGAATGTGACATGGATTAGAGTTTGTAGTAGAGCCTCATGTATTTATTTTTCAATTACTTATTTTGTATATGTGATTTCCCCAGTGGGCGATTGATGTTGTATATATGGAAAGTCTGTTTGGTCCTTTAATGTATCTCATTTTATTATAGCTTCCTTCTATTTCAATTTTTTTGTATACTATGATGTGTATGATATTTGGTTATTTGGTTTAGTGGCATCCGAGTCAGGATGTTACAAAGTTGAACCATTCAATGGATGGAATGACATACAATGGAGCAGTGTCCTAGAAGATGGCACACTCTTGATTGAATTGTGTTCTCAACCTTGATTATTGGAGGACCTGGAATTAATATTGTTTAGGAATTTTATATTTCACAACCAATAAATAAGATAATAGTAATTCAAGAGTGAGATTTCACAATTGGATTATCAAACAGAATTCTAAACAACAAAATGAATAATAAAGGAACCCAAACCAAACCCTTTATCCAAGTTCTTTCTTCTCTAACCCCATTCTATTTTCATTTAATTTCAATTTATAATTGCAATCTAATTTTTTTAGAAAATAATAAAAACAAAAAAATAAGTAGTTTTAGGTGAATTAGAATTAGAAAGTGAATAAACCGTGAAGTTCCTCAAGTGAGATGACCCTGGTCAGCCATTGTACTATAATAGAAAAAATAAAAATAGTAGATTTTATACCACCCTATGATAGGTGTATAAAGAATTCAATTCATAAAAACTCTGATTCATAGTATAAAAAAACTATGCCCAACAACTATTCTCAATCTCATAACCAAAAAATACAAACCAAGATCAAGGTAGATGAAAACTAAATTTTATGATATCAAACTGAGCATGATATGAAATTCTTTATCCTAGAAGAGATTTATCATATAAATGGAAATTAAAAGTATTAATATTTCATAAATAATTTACTAAACATGAATATCAAGGAAATTTAATAAATAAATAAATAATTTATTTATTTTCCAAAACATGAGACATTTATGAACTACTCATAAATAAATACTAATTTTAAACATTTTATAATTTAGAATGATAAATATTTTATATTAATTTCAATATAAACCCCTTAATATTTTACATTAAATGGAATTTATACTATATTTTATGAATTATAAACATTTTACAATTCAATATATATCATATATACATTTTATATAATCTAAATATCATATATTTTGTAATATAAAAACACTTTATAAATCACATATTATGATTTCTAAATTAACCATTAGTTTTTAGATCATAAAGAATTCCATTTAATTTTTCAAAAGGTATTTTAAAATATTATCCTTTAATATTTGGGAATAATGTTTCATAAACATTTATTTAATTAATTATAAAAATTTTATGATTAATTAATTAATTTATAAAATCCTTATAAATTAAAATATCCCAAAATAACTTTTATTATGATTTCTAAACATTTTATAATTTATAAATACTATTTAATATTTAAAAATAAAATTTAAATAAAGATTCTGGTTTCCCTTATGCAACACCTGTATCCCGTGTAAGCGTATCCGCACTTTTACCCTTATATAGACACTCTGTGTAAGGGTATGAAATGTTTTCTTAAGCCTGTGTAAAGGTATATATATTACCTTTACATAGGTCCCTCACGTAAAGGTATTACTCTTATGAAAATCCTTTATATTAGGGTACTATGAAAATTCCATATGCTGTGCAAAGGTAAAACATTATAGACCTTTATGCAGTAACAACCTTTACACGTAAGGGTAAATTGAAAATGACCCTTATATAAAATCCTTTTCATAAGAGAAATACCTTTATGAAACCCCTTGCATAAGGGTATTACCTTTACACAACATCTCGTTCCACAGTATTGTGTAAAGTTAAATCATATTTACCTTTACGTTGCACTTCCACACAGCCACATAATATGTATGTGCAGTTCTAATTTAACGTAACTAGCCTCGAAAGGTATATAACCTTTATGTAATGACTTTAATAAGGGTTTAAACTTTACACAGCCTACCTGTGTAAGGGTAAATCATATCTACCCCTACACAGCTCATGTAAGGTTCACTAATTAGTATATTATTTTTTCAAAAACATCCTTATTCATTTTTCTTTGAAAACCATTGATTCAAACACATTAAAAACTTGAATAAACCCAATCTGATACCACTAATGAGTTTCTTATGAACATATTATGATCATATGTAGTGGGTGACAACCCAAAAACATAGGAGATCTGTCTTCAAGAATTAACATGTAAATAAATTGAAAAAATAGAGTACCTATAAACTGCGTACAACAACAACCATCTTATTCCTTTCATGGAGAATATTTTGGAAGATCACGGGGAATGGTAAACATAAGCACCCTGTCTCCAAGGGAGTAAACCAGAAAAAGGATCCATGAATGATTCATGAGGACTCCCAAGTGACTAAAGGGGTGCTAGTTCCTTCTCAGGTGAAGCCCAAGGCTCTTCTAATGCATCATATGCATTTTTTCTAGTTGGGGTATTATTTATTGAATGTTTTAAATGAATTTAATGAAAATTAATTTAACCATTCATAATGGTTTGTAACTAATGAAACCATTCAAGAGGAAATAAATAATATATATATATATATAATATAATATAATATAATATAATATAATATAATATAATATAATATAATATAATATAATACAATATAATATAATATAATATAATATAATATAATATAATATAATATAATATAATATAATATAATATAATATAATATAATATAATATAATATAATATAATATAATATAATATAATATAATATAATATAATATAATATAATATAATATAATATAATATAATATTATATTCATGCATAATATGCATAAAAAATACATGCAACATATGCGTATATTAAATTTAAACTATATATAATATCCAATATTATATATATATATATCATGAATCATATGAATATGTACATGCATCTCATGCATGGATATTTTATTGCATATATAACATGAATATCCACAGTGAACTTCTCCACATGGAGTCTAGGGAGAGGATATTGGTGACAATCTCCATGAGTTTCAATCTGGGAGTTGGTATAACTAAATTGAGGAGATATTTTACAGATAGTTGGGGGGTATCAAGTCATATTCAGTAGAAAAAACATAATAGAAAGGGGCTAGATCAGAGGCTAGAGTAGTGTTTGGGGAAGGAGTTCAAGGAAGTTTGAGCTATTTAAAAAAGGCGATATCATCATATAAGCTTATTATCTATTCCTATTTTCTTTATGTTTTTATCTACGTGTTGTTTTTATTTAATATCTTTACTGTTGCTACCATGATGTGTAACTAAATGTTTTAGGGGAACCATACTATAATGGATTGAAGTCTCTTTTTCCTGTTCTTTTTTCAGAATAAATCACAGAATTTCATTGTTCTTCCTAGTTTTTGCTTATCATATTATTTTTTACTTCTATAATGATGTTTTAACTAATGAATTTATAGTTGATACTTTTAGGAAATTGAAAATTATTTCATACTTCACCAAGATTAACTGATTATGTGAGGTTTCAATGGAAGTTCACAGTGTATATTTTTCATCCAAAGATATCATTTTATCTTCTTTATGAGCATCATTTCCACCCCTAATTCATGTATTGATGAGTGAAGAGTAGAATATTTCTTACCTTTATAACTTCAACCAAAGTAATTAAATTGGAAAATGTTGAATTTCTATTTTATCTAAGAATAACCATCCATTTTTTTGAGTTCTTGATAGTCAAATCAGCCCATAAGAGAGATCATTGGGAAATGTTTTTTACCTAATGATAGTTAGGTGTTTCAACTCACTTTTTACAAATATTTTTGGCACTTATATGGTTAAATATGATACAAGAGAAGTGATACTATTATCAATACATTATACCGTAGTTTCTTCTAAATAATTCCTTGATTAGCCTTGCTTTTCTTTGATATCATTTCCATATTTTTCCACTACACTTTCAAAACCATTTCTTCACATTTTCCATTCCTATACTAAATTTTTCAACTTTATCCTTCTTGTGTTATTATTGTTTGTTTTTATTTTTTTGGGTTTTCACACATTCACCTTCTCTATGGTTTGACCCTGCTCACCCTTGTATAAGTAGTAAGTAGGTTTTATAAATTAAAAATTTGATAATTTTCAATGACCTAATTACCAATTTTTTGGTTCTGTTGTTGGGGGGTAGTCATGTGTGACCTTAAAAAAAACATTCATCCGTTTAAAAAAAAAATCTATAAAAATAACTAATCTTCTAAAAAGTTACTTGTTCTCACTACTGTGTTCTTATTTTGAACTATTTATACTTTTTTTACATGAATGATAATGCTTCTATATCTGAACTAGAACCTTTCAACCCCAAGATAAATAAATACTACTCTACTCTAAAAAAGAAAAGCAAAACTGAAATGGAGAATCTAGAAATTATAAGAGATGAGAATTTAAATGAGAATCAAATTCACCACAACCTAGGAATCAGAATGTTGAGATTTCTAGACTTTGGGCATTTCAATTTTATACTATTTCTAAATATACTTTATGCATAATACATACTTCTAGGTCTAGAAGTCATAAAATCAAGCAGTCCCACCTCTCTATTCTATTTTTAATGGATAGCCGAGTGAGGATTCTTTAGAGTTTATTAGATACTTTTATAGTACCATTCAAAAATTACCTCTACATGGGATGAGTGATGAGAATCTTATATTTATGGTGTTCCTATTTTATTTAAAGGGGATGTCTAGGATATGGTTATCACACTTATATGAAGAAATATTTGGCACACAAGACCAAGTTTTCAATGAATTTGTTATGAAATTTTATTCTATAGAAATAATTACTGAGGTGAGACACAAGATTTAAAGTTTTTTCTATGATGAGGGAGAGATTTTTCATGAAACACAGGGAAGATTTAGAGGGATCCTTAGTTAATGTCCCAACTATTATCTTTCTCCCCACCTTTAAATGGAAATATTTTATAATTTTCTTACCCCACACCATTAAAACATAGTTGATCAGTCTTTAGGTGGTAATTTCACTAATTTTACAACCAAGGATCTTAAAAAGATATTTAAAAACCATTCCTAAAATTTTCAACATAAAATTTCTAGGCAAAAAACTATTAATAGGGGTGATTCTCTTTCTTATACTACTAGAATTCATTTTAATGGGCATGATAGTTCTCTTTGGAAACAATGTAATCATTATGGTATGTTTGGTCATACTAAGAAATTATTCCCTAATTTTGGTATACCCATTAAAAAAGATAAAATTTGTGAATTTATAGACTTTAGGGATAGAAATCAGGGTAACACTGATCCATTTTTCAACATTTGTAACCCTAGTTATAGAATTAATCAGAATATCTCTTGGAGAGATCAAGGTATTGTAAAACCTCTTACTTCCCATGGATAGTCAAATTGTCCTTGAATTTAGTTTCAAAACATATATGGACCTTTATATTCTAACTCTAATTTAGAGGGTTTGATTAGTAAGTTGATCAATAAGCCAGATTCCCAAAAAACTAGTATTCAGAATCTACAAACCCAAATGATCCAAATGGAAAGAGTTCTAAGTGGAAGAGAAAAGGGAAAATTTCCCAATGCAACTGAAATGAACCGAAAAGAAAATTTTATGGTTTTCACTATAAAATTAGGTTTCAAAACATAAGTAAATGTTAAGGTTTATCTCAGGTAAGATGATATCTAAGATCTAAATGAATCTGAAAATAGAATTCTAGAAAACAATAAATCTGGAAAACTAGGAAACATGGTCCAACCTGAACTAATTAGTGAATCTTCACTTAAAATTGGTACATAACCAATAAAAATGAAGTGGGAGATAACTAGGGAAGGTAATAAGATTACTGGGTTTTAGGATAAAGAGAAAATTCAACCTATTTTAAGTCATTATTCCCCACCCATTCCCTTTCCCTAAAGATTCAAAAACAAAAGAATTATAAAACTGACTACTTAAAATTTCTTGAAATGTTTAAAACCTTTAGCTTGAAAATTCCATTTGTTGAAACCTTAAGTAAAATCCTTTTCTATGTCATATTTATCAAGATTTTTTAGATAATAAAAGGTTTTAGGAAGAATATACCACCATAAATTTAACCGAGAAGTGCAATTCTTTCCTATTAAAGAAGTTACTTCCTAAATTGAAAGAACCCAGAAGATTTTTTATAACTTATATAATAGGGGTAAGTATGGATATGAATTATTTGTGTGAATTAGGTGCTAGTATCAGTTGGATTCCTTAATCTTTATTTCAATAGCTGTATTAAACATAATTTCTCTTCAATAGGCTGACAGTTTAATTGATCATCCTATTGAAAGGGTGGATGAACTATTAGTCAAGGTTGAGAAGCTTAAATTTACCATTGATTTTCTAAAGCTTGATATGGAGTGTGATGAAAAGGTTTTTATCATTCTAATTATACCATTCTTATCCACTGAAGGTGCAGTTATAAATGTTTCAAATGGAAAACTGACCTTCCATGATAGTGATGCTCAATAAGATTTCCATGTTTTTGGGAACTCCACACTAGTGGTGAGTTATCAACTGATAGATATTGTTGAAGAAGTCTTTATATCTGAGAAAATTATGGATTTTCATTACCCTTTCAAGGTAATAATTTAGGATTCAGTGCATGAAAATTTTAAGGTAAAATTTGTTGAATATGAATCTACACAAGAACTTAAAATATTAGGAAGTGTTGAGATCCAAAGTAGGGGTCTCATTTCTAAGGATCAATAAATGGTCCATCTTGAAGAATGATATTTTGTTGTGAGTGATTCTCAGGAATTTGATCACTACTCATAGAACTCACTTTGTGAGAGAATCCTATTCCTTATGCCTAGTTTAGATTTAAGCCTATCTATCCACACCCCAATCTTAGTAAGTCTTTTTTAGTAGGGATTTTAGCTAAGAATGAGTTTTTTAAAGTTGGAATATAGCCTAAGATTTGTTCCTCCATTTAGAAGTTAAAGGAAACTTTTCTCAGCCTATTGAGGGTGATAAAGATAATAACATGGATTATTTTCTAGAGAAGGATTATAGGTCTATTCCTTTAAAATCAATTAGAATTAGAATTTAACCCTTGTCTTAGAATCTTGAATTTTTAAGAGATATTTATTTTTGAATTCATTGTTAAACATGCTATTTTTAAGATTTGTATTGAAAATATTTGTATTTGGTTTACAAAGTAAAATAATTATCAATTTTAAATTCTATTTGGAAAGTTTTAAAGTTGTGGCATCATGCAATTTAAATATCATCATGACCCTTAAACTTGATTTTTTTAACTACTGATTGAAAACCAAATTTGAACCCAAAATGTTATAATTATTTCCTCCACCTCAGGATCTAATATTGGAGATAATTTTGAGTTTTAAGTGTGGGGGAGGGGTCTTTAAATGTTTTAAATTTCACTTCAATGTTTTACACATAAAAATACCCTAAATATTTTCAAAATTAATTTTTATTGAGATTTATTTAGCCCTTTCAGTGGGTGAAAAGTTTTATCAAATTTGAGGACTATTTTTCCAATTTGAGGGGGTTAATTTTTTATATTTCACCATGGATTAAATCTTGTAACATCATTTACATTTATCTGTTAAAAAATAATACTTTTAGTCAAAATTTGGGAGTAATATTTACAAACTTAATTGGTTTTGGACTTTTTGATTGGATTTTAAATTCATAAGACTTTCATTTAAATGGGATAATAAATGAAATCCTAATAATCACAAGATTTATATTCTTTAAGATAAAACTGGTGGTAGAGATAATTATTCTTCCTTTTAATTATCTAACATTCTCTTCCAACAGTTTTGTCTATTTATTATATGGTAATTATGTTAGTCTGTTCATCTTGGTGAAAAGAGAAGTTTTGAAGTTTAATTAAACGGACAGTAATGTTTGTTTAAGTATTTTTAAAATTTTCAATCTCAATAATTTTTAAAAAACTAAAACTAAATTTTTAAAAAATACTTTTTTTGAGAAGAGAAATCACACTTTACTACTTGAGAGAGTCTATGAAGAAAGATACATTTAAAAAGAAATTCTTAATGAACTTTAGTTTAACATTATTGATAGTAATTTTCTTTCAATAAATTTATATAATTTATTGCTTGAGGAAAACCAATGTGTTAAGTGTGGGGGAATTTGATGTGACTATTTTAATACATGTTTTCAACTTATTTTTAGGGATTTAACTATTTTTTAATGTCAAATTAAAATTTAAATGAGAGATTATTGAATATTAGTTAATCTATGATGAAACTATTATTATTTTAATATCTTGAAAAAAAGTTTTATTTTTAATAATTCAAGTAGTTTTTTGAGGTTTAAATTGTTTTTAATTACTTTAGAAGATGAAAATTAAATGATTTCTTAATGTGATGATTTAAAATATGGTCTTAAGTTCCAAGACTTGTGAAAATATGGTTTCACATTGTTTATAACAAGAAAACCCATGTAAAATGTAAGAACATTTTACATGAGGAATGATAAAAGAGATTCTAGGTTGTATTTTCAATTTATGTGGATTTTTTCTAGGTATTTTAATGGTTTCTATATTATAAAATGGAAAACCTTACTGGCCAGCATGAGGGACCCTCACCACTATTAAGGTGGGAAGGTGTTACCTCAGCCAAGCTAGCAGGCAACATGGTGCACATAGGAGTGCCCACAGAGGTGCATGGGAGCAGAAAAAAGCCACCATGAGAGGTATAATGATAATAGAGAAGGGTTCCAACATGGTACGATGCCAACAAGTGGTGGGAAGATACTGATAACCAATTATGGACCGCTACCCGCACACCTTGTAATATAAACAATCATATAAAAAGGATTCATTTCACTGTGGGATCAATGATATATGGGTACTGTTAATATTCTTAAAAAATATGGAAATAAGGTGGGACATCAGATCAGCTGTATCTGAGCCATTGGATCGACCCCACATGTCATCTTCTCTAGCAATCTGTTAAAGGAGTTTAGTTCCTCAAGTTTTTTTCATACAAAAACCTCTGATGATCCAAAAAAAGTATTCAAATCACCATTTGAGTCTCCTAATGATCCAATCATGATCAAAACCTCATGGTAATTTATTTTCATGTTTATATGAATACCAAACCATTGATGTGTAGTGTGTTACAAAATGATTTTTCTAATAATGGAAATTTCTATAATTGTGAAGCATGAGGTAAGGAAATATTTCATGAGATGATAAAATGGATGGATCTCCATGCTTTTTGGAGTTCTATATTAGTGGAATCACTACTATAAATATCATTTGTGGTTCTAATTTGTGGGTAGTGTTTATCTTACATCTGAGAGTGATTTTATTCTCTAGAGAGAAACAAATCAATTCAAAATTCTATATTAGCGAAGGGAGTTCCATGTGTTTGAGATAAATATGCAAAAACATGATGGCATGAAGTTGAATTGAGATTCTAAGAACTAGTGTATATTATCATACTATGCTCTGTGAAGTAATAGTATGCACCATGTAAAACTTTTGTTATGCGAAGAATACAAAAGTCTCATGGTAATATTACATGAAATAAAAGAGGAGTTCCATGGGCATACTACATTTACCACCACCACCGAATATTTTTATGATTTTATTAATAAAGAAAGGGTTGAAAAGCCTACAAGATCAAATTTACAGAGGTCTGATGTAATGGAGTCCAATATCATCGTCCTTAACAAAGTGAATGCCACAGAGGGAAAGGATCTAGGATGAGAAAAAATAAGAAACTGATCATTCTGAGATGTAATAGAAGTGAGGAAATCTTCCACAACATTCCCCTTTCTCCAGGTATGAATAATAGAAATATGATCATCCAGTAAATTCTTGCAGCGTCTAATAGAGTAGATAATAGACCACAGGACCAGACCCTTACCTATAAGTGCATTAAGGAGGGTCATCAAATCAGTCTCTATCTCCATGCGAAAAAACCTCGTTTGATTGCAAAGTAGGAGGCCATAAAGCATGGTGAGAGCCTCCTCTTGGAGAGAGTCACCTAGGCCCAAATAGACTAAAAAGGCAGCAACCACTGATTCAGTATTGTCTCTTATAACTCCACCCCCTTGCATCGTTCCATGCAGTACGAACCATCAGTATTCATCTTGAGCCCCAAGTCAGGTACTTTCCATCGAACCCAATCACCCCAAATGTGTGGATCCAAACTCAGCAAGGAGTGTTGGGGAAGGAGGAGAGAGATATATGGGACAACCTCAAGACTTTTTTATAGCCTTCAAAAATCAATAATGAGGTTTTAGACTTTAGATATGATACCCAAGTGAGATGCCTACATATTATAGTGACACATATAATTCTGAGAGGTCCAAAGAAACAAACATCCTGTAAGGAATATAACCACCCTTTCCTGTCATTTCGCACTTGGTATTTATAGCATCGAGAACCACTACTGAAGGAAGATATCAGTCAAATATATCCAATCTAACCAGCCTGTAAGCTATTCAAAGGAACACCAAGTCAATTTGTCCCAATAGATGTTGAAGAAGAGGTGGAAAATAGATTTTGTTTGTTTCTCTTTTCAGTACAATAACTTTGAAACTAGGCGAATACCCCTTCACTATACATTTTCATCCGAGGAAAATGCACCATGTCAGACACGCCAGGTAAGGAAGATGAATTTGGAAGGTAGAATTTTTCACCATAGAAGATCACCCCAATAGTCCTGATGGGAAGCAATAGATTGAAGTTTGAGAAAGTATCTGATAGAGAACATACCTGAAGTCGATCCCGTGAAAACAAACTTATCAGGGTCATTATAAAGCATGATATTGTCATAGAATTTTTCTGAGTTGCATCCAGAGTGGTCCCAATAATGGGAGGGAAACCAATATCCTCCCTAAAAGAAATGGATGGAGAGGGACAACTAGGGAAACCTAGAATTGACCCCGACCAGTATGGTTTCCATAAGATGATATCCCCTTTACCAATAATCCACCGTGTGTGTTGCTGAAGAAGAGGGAAGAAAGGCTGAATTATCTTATAGATTCTGGAATGTTTAAATCCAGTGGAACTCCCCTCCAAACCTTAAGTGATTTTAATGTGCTTTCCCCATAAATATCTCCCCTCAAGAACCTCCCAGGACATTTTGGCATGAATACCACTCATATATCCAGAAACACTTCTCAAGTTAAGACCCCCCTCTTCAACCGGATTAGCCAACTTATTCCAAGTAGCCCAATAGAATTTATTCTAGAGGTGACCACCCCATAAGAAGGATGACGTGGTAGATTCAATATTGGAAATCACTGTCTTAGGCAACTTGAGAGTAGATATAATGTGCATGGGTATGGAAGATAAGACTTAGTTGATCAATGCAATTCTGACTCCAAAATATTTAAGCCTTTTCTTCCAATTGATAATGTGCCCTGTGATTTTATCCATAACTATATAGAAGTGTCTAATAAGAAGGGTGTTAGGAGACACTGGAGCACCCAAGTAAGTCATAAGGAACAAACCTTTTTGCATACTGAAGCTGGACTCCAGAATTATAGAGCGACTCTCCAAGAATTTGGTGGAAACAAAGAAGAGAATCTTCTCACGATTAATAACTTGACCAATACACCCACAATAGAGATCCATATCCTCATTAACCCCCTGAATAAATCTTCTACTATCATTAAAAAATAGGATGGTATCATCAGCAAACATCAAGTGAGAGATACTCCCAGAATAAGATTTGTGGAAAAAGGGGAGAACTTTCCTTATAGTATTACAATGACTAAGATAACGACTAAAAGCATCTTGGGAAATAATGAACAGAGATGGGGAAAGAGGGTACCCCTATCTCAATCCTTTGACAACCTTGAAGAACCCAAACTAATTACCCATTTAGGTGGTAGCCATCCATGGAGAACTAAATCATCGAAAAAGAAGATCAACGACCCAAGAAGAAACCCCATCCTTAAAATGACCCTGATGAGAAAACTCCATTCCATCCTATCATATGCTTTTCTAATGTCAAGTTGAATAGCCACATTACTGCATGTAGTTTTCAGGTTGATGTCACTAATAATTTCCTGGGCCAGACCAATAGCCCCTTGAATAGATCTGCCTTTCACAAAACCATGCTACTCCGGGGCAACCCAACTTGGGATAAAGGGGGACAATCTTAAATTAAAAATGACATCCATGAATTTATAAGGAACATTGAAAAGGATAATGGGTCTATACTAATTAAACTAATAGGGGGTATTGACCTTTGGAACTAACACCAGCTTAGTTTCACACCACTCAGGGAAGATTACCTCCACAGAAGAAATCTTGCACAACACTAAATAAACTTTCTTTCACCGTATCCCATGCCGCACGGTAGAAGGATGCTGGGAAAGCGTCCAGGCTAGGGGAACTAACCATGTTGATAGACCAAACAACCACTCTGATTTCTTCCTCTTAAGGGTGGGGGGGGGGGGGTTGAAGTAAAACATTAACTTCCTTCGACACCAAGCAAGGAATAACATCAAGCAGGGACAAGGTACCATTCAGGTAGCCATAAACCATAAAAGGGTTTGGATTAGCCATCAAGGATCTGAAATGGATGTCAGCCAAGCTACCTATAATATCTCTGTCATTGGAGAAAGAGCCATCCTCCATTAGAACATTAGGACTTGATAGTCTGTGTTTTTTCTTTAATGAAAGAATGATAATAAGCTGTGTTACGGTCACCTTTGAAAATCCATTTGATTCGGGACTGCTCTTTAGCAATGTGTTCCTGCTTCATCAGCAAATTAGAGAAGGCTTTATGTGCATCAAGATTATACTTATTTAGTTTTTCATGTAATAAAGAATAAATATAGTGGGTTCTCCACTATTGTGTGAGAGAGAGTAGTGTTAAAATATGGTGTTGTGTATCATCAAAACAAGCACTCATGAGATCCCATGCATACACATTTGTGCATGAAGAGTGAAGTAGATAGTGTGCATGTCCATGCACATGTGAATAGGAACTTGATAGTGTGTGAATAAAGGAAAATAAAGGTGGGAAATGTGTGTGCAAAGAAAAAAAGGTGTAAAGTGTGTGTGTTTGGGTGTGCATGAAACAAATATTTACATGCACATGAAATATCACTTATATAAGGAAATTTTCATGTTCATGAATTAATGAATTCATAAAATGAGAAGACCATGCAATGTATTTTATATATGCATGAAGTTTGAAGAGCAAAGTATATGAAAAATAATTTGCATGAATTGGGTCTAGTGATTTGAGACTGAATCTGGGAGTTAATTTAGAAGTTACACACCCAAGTAGTCAGTGAATTGAGAAGTTTTAGATCATTTGAAGATCAGTGTATAGTGAGTAGGATCAGGTAGTTGTTAGAAATTTTCTAAAGTTATTAAATATTGTACATGAGTATATCAGGTGATCCAGTTTGTTTGTGGATAAATATATCATCTTGAGGAAGTGAAAACACAGTCTGAAGCCGACAAATATCTTTCTATCATTGGATCATATCTTGTGTAACTCAAGATTAGTTGAATTATTCAGTGAGTTTATGATGTAAAAGAAGCTCTAGTGGGGCTCTAGAGCAGGCCAGTAGAATTATAATAATAATATGGGACACAATATAAAGATCCTACTATGGGAATAAATAGTTTCTAGTGTAGGTGGGAAGTTGTAATCTCTAGTGGGACTCTAGAGCGGAACATCGTGGGAATCAATATTGATGGGAATGTGACTTTCCCTTATTTTAACCGTCTGTATATAGTGAAAAATCTGTAATTGGGGAGTATAATCAGTTTTAGTAAGGACGTAGGTCTTAGTAATGAACCTTGTAAAAATCCATGTGCATTGTGCATTCTTTTTATTATTGCTTGTAGGGAGAGGAAATGATTTAAATATAAGGGATCAAGACTTTAATTAGTCACAAAGGTTGAATGAAAAATAAATAATTTTTAAAATAATGTACCACTAATTTAACCCCCTCTCAGTGGTGCCTAACTAATCCTTGGACACTTCAATTGGTATTAGATCAAATAACACCTCTTCTAAGATCTACTTTACTTGTCCAATTGTTTTATCAGAAGTATATGAAGTAAAAATTTGAGTTTGAAGAAAGTTCAAAAAGAATTTAGATGGAAAAGCCTATATCTACTCCTGATGTTAGAAATGTTGAAGTTTCAATCAAGATTCATAAAAATAGGAAAAAAATAGTGGAAAATAAACTAAAGAATAATTCAAATATAATTGAAGATGAACTGCTAACTGAATTCACTCAGAGTGGTAATTGTTCAGTAAAATTAGTTGATTATAATTATAATGAATCAAGTTTAAGCTATGATGAAGATTTGATCAATTTTTAAATTAGAGAAAATCTGAAGAAAGTTCCCAAATAAGTGGTCACATGTATTATTAGAGTTTTCAAGGAACTTCAGGATTAAAAATTACAGCTAGAAGAAGAGGATAATGATATGGAATAAGCATTGACTAAAAAGGTTGGCATATCCAATACTCTCACAAAACCGGTGAAAGAAAAGGATGAAACAATATCTCTTTGTAAATAAAGATATACAAGAGATATTGTGGAAATGAAAAGTAATGTTTATGAGAAATATGTTTTTGAATTTGTTTTTATAGAAGTTATCCATTCACTTGAAAAGCTATATAATACATCTATGAATTTAAAATATGCTCATCTAAATGATAAATAAAAAAGAATCAAGAATCTTGATAATTTGTTACTAAAGGAAAATAAAATTCATTAATATTAGATTCATAAGATGAAGATTTAGTGGGAAGAAAACATGAAATTAGTTAAATATGATAAGAATGACCTCAACTTAAAATATCTTGAACTAAAAGTGAAACTGAGGAATATGGAAGAGACACAAGATGAGACTTCCCAAATTATTGAGAAAAAAAGTATTACCAAGGATTCATCTAATAAGAGAACTATTTTTAAAAGGATTAATCTAATAGAAGGAAGAGCTTGAGATTATCCAAGTATAAATCTATTGCAGGCTCATTGAAGAAGGTAACCCTTTATCCTGAAAAATCTATGTGTAGTAATACTATTTTGTTGACTAGTGCAGATTCAACATTTAAATCTAGAAAAACATGGGTAAATAAAAATTCTCATGAATGTACACCATCTTTAAATATGGATGTGAAGAAGTGTATACATTATTTTTATTCAAATAAATCACAAAATAATAAATGTGATACCCATAAATATAAAAATGCCAAAGATAGTCAGAATGTGTCTTAGAAGAAAAAATCAAGATTTTTTGGCTTCTATTGGTGTTGTTGGATGTTTGGGCATTAGGTAATGAATTATTGGAACAATATGTCATTTTATTAAAATTATAGAATGCTTTCATTTAGTGAGATAAAAGATAAATATAATTGGAAACCTACAAAATAGAAGCACAACCCATATAAAGAGAATCAGTTTATCAAGAATATATATAATTACTTTTGAAAATTTCTATGATTATTTCAATAGAAGTGGTCATTATTATGATGATTTCTAGTATGTACCAATCATACACAAATCATCTATTGATGAAAATAGAAGATCACAACAAAAATTTAAGTTGGTAAGAAATAAAGATAATGGGTCAGCTTTGGGATATGAACAAAAGAAGATTATTGTTAAATAAAAAAATCCCATGAAGGTTGTGAAGAATGACACGAAGAGTGTCACACCAAAGAAAAGATTTTTATATTGTGTTATGAAAGGTCACATCATGGATGATTTTTAATTATCCATGAACATTCATACTAAAATAAGAAAACTAGAATCAAAATGAAAATCAATTCAGAAGAGAGAAAATAGGATTGATTTGGTGAAATACCTCACTGATGAAGAATCTGAAAAGTTTCTTAAAATAAGTAATTTTTGAATTCTAAAGTTGTGTGTGAAAGGTAAAATATATCTGGACATTTGGGTAAAAAATGTATGACATGGTTATCTAGTCAAGAAGAATTTTTGAAGAAGAAAGGGAAAGAATATGAGATTTCTAATGTTGGAAAAAAGAAGTCTAAACACAAAGTAAAGACTGAGTATGTTCCAAAAGGATGTTAGATCATATGGCCAGAACAATTAAAAGAGGTAAGAAAATTCAAAAAAGTAGAGAATAATGAAACTAATTTGTTAGAAAATGTGGATAATCCTTTTTCATAAAAGAAGTTTTTTGGATTGAGAAGAAAATCTCAACCCTATTTCTCTAACTCAGGATCACTAAAGAACCAACTTTTTACTATATATATACATTGTGTTTGTTTTTCATGCAAGAAATTGAAGGTGAATCATTGATTTAGGGGGAGGTAAAAGTTTGATGAAAGCTATGAACATCTTAAAACTATAAGGTTATCTATCATGGAAGAATTTATGCTTTATTTTGTCTCTTAGAAACATTTTAAACAATCTCAAAAGATGCTTGGAGTTCATTCTCAAAGAAAGAAAATCATGATGATGAAGTATGGAGTGCATCTCTTGAGGGGGAGAACATAAGATCAACCACTATAAATTTCCATCTCAGTTGATATCTTATGAATATCATAAGTTTTGGTGAGGTATTAATATGATGATTATAGATGTTTAAAAATATAAAGATTGAATCACATCATCATTGAGTTATGTGGGTTATATTCTCCTATTTTAATGATAAAAAAATTCATCAATCATAAAAGGAAGAGATTTATTACTTAATGAAAAAGGTGAAGTACATTTTTTTCACTAGAATTTTTTAATATATTTACTGATATGTATGTAGGTGATTAATTGGAAATCATTTTAATAATCCTTGATAAGAGGTTTCAGTGTTGGTATCACATGCTGGAAATTTTATTGACAACATTGATGTCAAATTTGACCACTCTTGTTTTCTACAGAGATCACTACTCATGTATACTTGGATATGATTAATTTTATCTCTTTACTAAGGTAATTGTGATTCCTTAATTCTCTGGAGTGAAATAGTCTATAAGTATAAGAAGATAATAGGATGAACTTAAAATCTGAATTTTGGAAATTAGAATCCCTTCCCATACTTATATATTTGGCTTTATTTTCAATAAGGGGGAGAATATATCATTGAATTTTAAATTGAATTTGGTATTGAAAACAAATCCAAAGGTGGATATTGATGAATCTACATAGTTTTTTGGGGTTGAAATTGTTTTCAATTACTTAAGAAGATAAAAAGTCAATGAGTTCTTAATGTTATGATTGTAGAGCTAGTCTTAAGTTCCAAGACTTGTGAAAATATGGATGTACATTTTTTACAAGAATAATACCCATCTAAAATGTAATATCATTTTACATGAATAACGAGAAAGGATATTCTAGGTTAGATTTTCACTTCATGTGGATTTTGGATAAGTATTTTAATGGTTTATATATTACAAAATGGCCAACCTTACCAACCAGTATGAGGGACCTGCACCATTTATGAGGTGGGTAGGTGCTACCTTAGACAAACCAATAGGTGGCATGGTGTGCATATGATCAACCACATAATCGCATGGGAGTGGTGAAAATCCACTATGTAGGGTGGAATTATGGTGGAGCAGGGCACCAGCATGGTGCATTGCCATAAAGTAGAGAGAGCGAACTAGTAACCAATTCTGGACCACAACCTGCACACCTTGTAATATAAGGCATCACCTAAATAAGATCCATTTTGATGTGAGATCAATGATATCTAGGCATTAGTACTCTGCCTTAAAAATTATAGATTGAAGGTGGGCCATTAGATCATCTTTCTCTGAGCTTTTGGATGGACTCCACACATCGAATTCACCAGTAATCCATCGAAGGAGTTTAGTTCGTCAGGTTTTTTTCATACAAAGACCTATAATGATCTAGTTGAATTCTACTAATCACTATTTGGATCTCTTGATGATCTGAACATGATATAATCCTCATGATAATTCATTTTTTTATTTATACAATGATCAAACTGTGGATGTACAGTGTGTTACAAAATGGTTTTTGTGATGATGATGATTTCTGAAATCACGAAGCATGAGGTAAGACAGTGTCTCATAAGATAATAAAATGGATGTATATCTGTGATTTTTAGAGTGCTAAATTAGTGTAATATTGACTATAAATATCATTCTAGGTGATAATTTGTAGTTAGTGGATATATCACATATGAGAGGGATTTTATTCTTTATAGAGAAAGAAAGTAGTTTAGTGCTCTATATTTGAAAAGGGAGTTCCATGTGTTCGAGGTGAATATCCACATATATAATCACATTAATTCAAATTGAGATTCTGCAAACTAGTGTATATTATCATACTGCGTTTTGAAAAGTACAAGGAGACACCACGTAAATTTTTTTTATGTGAAGAATACAGAAGCCTCACAATAATATTATAAGAAAGAAAAGTGTAGTTTCACAGGCATAATACATATGCATTACACAATAGTGTTGCTTCACAAATATCAGTGTTCTGTGAAGCAACCAAGATAACAAGATACCCCTACACATGTATCTTCTGGTGTTTTCACAAAAATATTTGAGGAACTACGAGATAATGTATACTTACACTGTGTATCTTGAATAAGGCCTTACGTACATCAATATTATACCCATTTGGGTTTTCATGTAAAAAGGAAGAAATATAGTGGGTGATCCACTATTGTTCATGAAGGATTAGTATGCAAAAGACAATGTTGTGTATCATTAAAACATGCAATCACGAGATCCCATACATACACCTTTGTGCATAAATAGTGAAGTGGAAAGTGTGCATGTCCATGCATATGTGAAGAGGAACTTGAAAGTGTGTGTATAAAGGATAAAAAGGTAGATGTTGTGTATGAAAATAAATACAATGGTGGATAGTGTGTGTGTATTCAGGTGTGCATGAAACAAATATCTATATGAACATGAAATATCGCTTACATAAGGAAATTTTCATGCACATGAATTAATGCTTGTATAAAATGAGAAGAACATGGAATATATTTTATACATGCATGAAGTTGGAAGAGAAGATTACATGAAAAATAATTTTAATTAATTGGGTACAGTGATTTGAGACTGAATACAAGTGTTAATTCAGATGTTGTATACATGAGTAGCTAGTGAATTGAGAAGGTTCAGATCATTTGAAGATCAATGTACAGTGAGCATGATCAGGAAGTTGTCAGATAGTTGATGAATTTCTTGAATATTGTACAAGAGTAGATCAGATGACCTGATTTGTTTCTGGGGAAAGATATTATCTTGAAGTAGTGCAAAGCATTATAAATCTAAAAGAGATCTTTCTATTAGTGGATCATATCTTGTGTAACTCAATATTAGTGAAAGTCTTTAGTGAGACCTCGAAATAGAAGAAGCCTATAGTGGGTCTCTGGAGAAGGTTGGTGGGATGTTGGTAACACTGTGGGATGCATTATAAATATCCTACCATGGGACTCATGAGTTTCAAGTGTAGGTGGGAACTTGTAATCTCTAGTGTGACTCTATAGTGAAACACCGTGGGACTCAGTGTTGTTGGGAATGTGAATTTCATATTTTGTAACCATCTACATATAGTGAAAAATATTTAACTGGTGAGTATAAATGTTTGTAGCATGGTCACATGTCTTAGTACCGAACCTTGTAAAAATCCTTGTGTGTTGTGCTTGATTTTTATTGTTGCTTACAGGGAGAGGTAGATATTTAAAGACAAGAGATCAAGAATTTAATCAGTCATAGAGGTTAGATTAAAAAGAAATATTTTTTTAAAATAGTATACCACTGATTCACCACCATCTCAGTGGTACCTAACTAATCCTTGGACACTTCATGTTTTTTTGTGATAAAATGATGAATGTTCAGATCTTTAGTTCACACATATAATTTATAAGTAATTTTGATGATTTTTTGTTTTTGGATTTAATATTTTTAGGTTTTATGTTTTATTTTTAAATATAATATGTGGAACAAATTATGGTTTAATTATGTGAAGTTTGGAATTTATTAAGAATTTCTTGATAATGGAAGTCGTTTTATTTCCATAAGTCTTTCAATCTTCATAATAATTTCATTTCATTATGACTTCCACTTTTTTATTCCTTTTTAGGGTTCATCGTATGACTTTTGGGAAGTATATAGTACTTTTTTATCCACATCATAAGTATTCTGGTGTGATAATATAAATTTCATGATCAGATGAATTTCACTGATTATAATACTTTACAGTCATACAATATACATTTTGGATGGAAAATATCATCATTCAAGGCCTATGTAATGGTAATCTAGTGATGTGAACCTACATAAAGGTCGTTTTACACCTATCTAAATGTATTTCTGTGGTTTAAGACTCATGTAAGGGTAGTTTAGCACTCGTATTAGAGTAAAATCTGGATTTTATAGCCCACTTAAGGGTAGCTATGATTTTTTGAAGCTACATAAAGATAGATAGTTGTGCTCATATAAGGGTACTCCATCCTCAGTTGAGATAGGCAGGTTAGTGCTACATTTATAAGTGTCACATAAAGGTACTTTACACTTTTGAGGCCTATGTAAAGGTGATTCCCAGACTTGAGTAAGGGTACCACAATCCTAAAGATGTATTAGGGTACTGATGTTATAAAGTGAAACCATGGATCCTTGAAATCTAAAATCACCTTAGAATCAAAAGGGGTGTTCAAGATGTCAAAATCAAGGTGGAAATGGAAGCTCTTTGAAGCTTACTAGAGAAGTTGATAAAGAGTGAACCAAAATTTTATGCTTATCCAGATCCAGATGAAGCCACGCCAATGTGTGAAGAACACATTCAGTTAAACGGAGTTTTCTTAAGTAACATTTGAGGAAAAAGTTCCACAGTGACCTACACCATGTGGAGGATATGGAGAAGAGCATGAGGAAAGTGTCTATGAGTGTTAATTCGTGGAGTTTCTGTAATTAAATTGAGGAGATATTTTAAAGGCAGTTGGGGGGACTTAAGTTATATTTAGGAGAGAACACTAAATAGTGAGGGGTTGGATTAGAGTCTAGAGTAGTGATTAGGGATAAAGCTCAGGGAAGTTCATGATGGAGGAAGGAGGAAATCTCATCACTAAAGCTTCTTTCTCTTCCTCTTTCCTTACTATTTTACTATCCATTTTTTTATACTGAATATATTTTCTACTGCTACTATGATGTATAACTAAATGTTTTTGGGAAAGCAAATTAGAATGGATTTAAATCAATTTTACCTATTCTTTTTTTGGTATAAATCATAGAAGTCTATTTTCCTTCCTTATGTTTGTTCACTTTCTTCTTTTATACCTCTATAATGATGTTTTATCTAATGAATTTAGAGTTAATCCTTTTAGGTAGTTGAAAATCAGTTCATACTTCACTAAGATTTAAATATCAGGTGAGGTTTTTATTAGAAGTTTATAATGTGTATTTTTTATTCAAAATTCTCATTTTCTCTTCTTTATGAGAATTATTTATGACCTACTTCATGTATCAATAAGTGGAGAGTAGGAGATCTCTTCCCTTGGTAACATAAAATGATTTAATTTAATTAAAAAAGTTTGAAGTTATATTTTCTCTATGAATAATCAACCATTTATTAAGTTCATGATAGTCATATAATCCCTTAGGAGAGAATACTGGGTAGGGTTTTCACCTAATGATAGATGGTGTTTCAACTCACTTTTTACATAACTTTCTAATACTTATGTGGATAAATTTGATGCAAGAGAAGTGATAATATTATTAGTCAATTCCATTCAAATTTCCCCTTAAACATATCCTTGATTGGAATTATGTTTCGTTAATACTATTTCCAAACATTTCTGTTTCACTTTCACCACTATTTCTTTACATTTTCTATTTCCATATTCAATTTCTCAATTGTATCCTATTTGTATTCTCATTGTTTGTTTATTTTTCTTTGTTTCATCTAGTTGGAACACATTTACCTTCTATGTGGTTCAGCCCTTCTCACCACTATCTAAGTAGTAATTCAGTTTTATAAATTATAAATTTAATAATAGTCAATAACCTACCTATCACTATTCATGCACATTGTCTATAAAAATAATCACTTAGTGAATAGATCATGATAACATACTAAATGATAAAATTATATGAGGTATACCTTTTTTACATAATAATAATAGAAATATATCACCTGGGTATGTAGATCAGTTTACTTCCAATAGGATTTCAATAAAAACCTTTAGGAATCTAAGTTGATGAAGGGTTAGTCATTTTAACCTTGAAAATAAATTTAGTTAAAAATGATTTCTTGTGACCAAGATATTGAACAAATATTAATGGTTAATTAAATAAATAATGACTAAAAACACAAAATTTAAAATAATTAATTAAGGAAATACCTATAGTTTTACCCTTAACAAATTTGTTCATGTGCATAGTGGGTAAAAACCCATCATAGCCAAGTCCATTTTTCTTCTTATTCATCTTATTCATAGACATAATCTAATCATACATCTCTATTCATTGAAAAAAGTTGATGGATTTCTATTGGTAATGGAGATGACCCTTGAGAAGAAACCTATATTTATTCGATCCAATGGAAAAAACTAGTTAGAGAATACTTTATGAATGGATATGTCCATTCGAAAACTTTAGCCTATGCAATAGAAAATTGCTCTACAATGTTATCAGACAAAGTTCTTGTCTAATAACTTCCTCCTCTAGAGTTAAGTGCACTACAACTAGGAAGGATAATCAATCTAATCACAACCAAAAACCCCACGATTGTACTTCACATAAAATAACCAAATAAATGGATAAATAATACTTAATGTGGTTTAATAAAATTACTATATCCATGAGAGAACACTACAATCATATTACATTTTAGGAGATAAAAATGAGTACAATAATCTTGATCACTTCATCTATATCGTTACAAAGTCTTAAAAAATAAAGTAAAAAACTCTTTGTTTTATTCAACATACATCAACTGCACTACTTCATAGCTGGGCCACCACCCTCTTTATAGAGGTCTCTGTCTAGTCAACAACTTTCACCAACCTTCAAGTTTCACAGTCAACCTCACATTGACCAAATAAACTGGTGATACACTATTAAAACACCTGAGGAAACCTCCAACAAATGGTCACTATGTAACAACAAATACCTGCATAAGGGTATCCCTACCATTTTGTAAGGGTATAAATGTGTTCCCTATACCCATGTAGGGGTAATTTGTGGAAATAAATTGTGATAGATCCATTTGATGATCTCCAAATGATTATATAAGGATCACCATAGAAACCCTCAGTCTAAAGAAGCTGCATTCGCCCAAACTTTGTCCAATGCACATTGCCCATTAGAAGTTTTTTTCCAATGAAAAGACCTCTTTCCCAAATGATTTTAAGTAGCATGATAGGAAAACTTGTGTTTGGTCTAACTAATGATCTATATCTGATCATATCCATCCAAAAACAATCTTTACAATGAATATGATGAAATTTCCACATACCAAAAAATCCCCCACTTTGAAATTACTTTAGGATTTTATCCTTATTCTTCTTTCATTCAACTATGCTCTTCCTTTATCAGAAGTAAGTAGTTCCCTCCACTCAATATGATCATCCAAGTCCCACTGAGGCGTAATGTTTCTTCAAAACCTCTTAGACTAACACCCTTTTAAACATATCTGTATGCTTTTTCTTCCCAAAACCTTTTATAGATCTACAACATTATCCTTCAGCATACTTCGTATAAAGTGATACTTCAAGTCAATGTGTTTCTTTCTTGTATGAAACACTGGGTTGCAAGCAAGATTAATTGAGCTATGACTATTAAATAATAACATTCCTCTATCTAATCCCTTTTCGAGTTCCTTTATCAAGAAAATCAATTATATCAACTATTTCCCTTCTTCAGTAGTAGAAACATACTCTGATTCTTTTGTAGATAAAGTTACCATTGGTTGCAACCAAGAAATACAAATAACTTCTTTTCAACTAAAATTAAATACAAAACCATTATTAATTTTCCATGAATCCACGTCTCCAAAAAAACCTCATCTAAAAAACCATTCAATTGATCATCATCACTGAAATATAAAGCTGCCTTCTACAAAACTTTCAAGTATCATAAGATCTATTTCATAGATTCCCATTGTTTCCTTCCAAAATTTGAAATTAAATGGCTAACAACTCTCACTAAAAAATAAATATCTATTTGAGTACAAACCATTTCATACCGCAAACTTCTTACAGTTGAAGCATAATGAACCTTCTTTATTTCACAAACTTCTCTCCATCAATTAATGGTTCCTGAGTTTTATTAATTTTTAAGTGTCCAGTGAGGGGGTGGGGGTGGGGGGGGGGGTGGGGTTGATACAGGTTTACAAATATTCATTTTGAATTTTTTATGACTTTCTTAATGTATTCCTTCTGGGATAAAACCAACAAACCAAGTTTTCTTTCCCTCTCAAATCCCATCCCAAGATCTTCTTAGCTTTCCCAATATTCTTCATCTCAAATATTCTTGATAGATTCCTTTGAAGTTCCTCAATATTTTAGAACTGTTGACCATAAATCAACATATCATCCATATACAACAAAAATATGAGATAAGTTCTATATTCCAATTTCTTTTTGCAACAAGAGTGATCGAACTCACATTGACTAAAAATTCATTCAAACATGAAAGTGTAAAACTTCATATTCCAATATCTTAGAGCCTGATTCAATCCATAAATACTTAATCTCTACTTACAAACCAAATATTATTTGTGATGATCTTCATAACTCTTGAGTCAAAATATGTAAATATATTCCTCTAAATCACCTTGATGAAAAGATATTTTTACATCTATCTACTCTAAGTTTAGATCATTAGATGAAATAATCCTGAGCACTATCCAGATGGTTGTGTGTTTTACCACCCATGATAAAATTTATGGAAATTAAATTCCTTCCTTTTTTCTAAAAACTATCCACCAATAACCTTGAAATGTATCTCTTAATTCCATCAATTTCCTCTTTCAAATGAAATTCCCATTTGTTCTCCAGATCCCTCTTTCTATCTGGTTGATCAACCAACTCCCAAGTATTGTTTAGATTTAAGGAGATCATTTCCTCTTCCATGAATTACTCCCAATATTTAGAGTCTATAAGAGTAACTACTTCCTCTAGATTTTTTGGTTCCCCTATCTCTATTAGAAGTAATAATTCCATATCATCCCCAAACTTCTGAACAAGTTTTCTAATACAAGTGGATATTCTCAAAAAAACACCAGACCCATCCATACAAACCTCACTATCCAGTAGCCTTATGTCTGATAAATGTTTTTATGATCATTATATATATGATACTTGTCTATCTGAAATTTCACTATATAACAATGGGCTGTCTGATCTACCCCTGTTTTGTACCATGACTATCATATTGTGAGACTCTGATGTTTCTTATGAACTTTTCATACTAAAGGTTTTTCTAGTAATTTTTTTCTGATCACCCTAAAATTTGATAGTTTATCTATCCTCAACCTTAATTTAAGATAGGTTATAATTTTACCTAGAATTTCTTCATTGAAAAATACATCTTGACTTTGGTTGAATTGTTTCTTCTCATCATCCCACAAGTGATAACCAAAGTTCTCATCACTATATCCAATAAGAAAAAACACTTTGGATTTTTATCTAACATATCTTTATATTTGGAATCAATATAAACATATGTGATTCTTTTAAATATCTTGAGGAAGTTTATCTATAGTATCTTACTAGACCAAAGTTTCTTAAGAAGCTCCTATCCCATAGTAGAAGCCAAACTTCTATTCACCAAGTAAGCTATTGTATTCAAGGCCTCTACCCAAACTCCATTAGGTATTCCTAAGTGTAGTCTCATAATCTAAGATTTATATATCAGCATATAATTTATTATATTTTCTATTACATTTTGTTTTGGAGTCTTTGGAATATTATTCTCATGCCTGATTCCCTTCTTGTTATAGAAGTTACCATTATTTGTATGGATATATTTTAACTTTATTTCAAATTCTTTCTCGACCATATCTTTCTACTGAATAAATGCATGAAACATATCATATCTATTCATTAGTAAGTGAACCTAGAACTTTTAAGTAGCATCATTAATAAAGGCCACTAAATAAAGTGATCCTCCATATGAGAAAACATGAGTTGGTCCTTATACATCAGAATGAGCAAGCTCTAACTTTTTATTCCTCAAATTTATTCTATCCAAGTTAAAGGAAACTCTATTTTATTTTATTAATATATAACTATCACATATTACAAGGTCTTTATGATCGATTTTTATCATTCCCTTCACCAATAAAACTTTAAGATTCTTCTCACTAAGGTGAACAAACCTATAGTACCACTTTTCCAGACTATCTGATGAAGCTGTTTTGATAGTTGCAACTTCATAACTTCATCTAGAATGATATAAGGTACCATTTTTTACCCCATAATAAACCACCATGGAACCTTAACTAATCTTCTAATATCCATTCAAAAAATTCATTTTGAAACCTGCATTATCGAGCTATCTTACTTATATGACGTTCTTTTAGAGACCTAAAATATATTTAACATCTTTCAATTTCAAGATACTTCCAGGTTTCTTTCAAATGTTCACAACACATTTACCAATTATATCCAGATCTGCATCATCTTATAGATGTAATCTACCCAAGTTCCTAGTAAATAATTAATTATGCACCCTCACACACTAGTTGAATGAAATGATTCCCCTGAGTCAATAATCCCTTAATCTTCTAGAATGATCATAATCAGTACCATGTTAGACCCTTCGTCTATTGTAATGACTACGTTCGTTCATTTGAAAGTGGAATCCTCTGACTGATTTTTACAATCTTTCTTGAAATTTCCACTTTTAACCAAAAATAAAACATGTAGGATATGAATCTGTCAATTTAATTTAGCTTAATCACTGAGACTTATCCTCTAAATATTTCTTCTTTTGGATGTTAATCTGATGAACTGATTTTCCCCATCCATTGGCATTGAAAAAATTTCTAGATTAATTTTTAACTTTATTTTTCCTTAATTAATTATTTAAGACCAAGTTTCCAATGTCATCAAACATAAGATCTTCCTTCCCACTGAATTTTCTCACCACTCTTACCATGGGATCCCATATCTCTGGAAGTTAGGAAAGAAAAAGAAAATCCTAAACACTATCTCCAAATGTAACCTTCATAGATTTTATCTTCCCTAAGATCATGTTGAAGTTGTTCACATGATCGACATCATGCCTTCCATATGAAAACCATAAGTTGAAAAATATTCCTAACATGAAAACTTTGTTAAGATTTATTGGATTCTCATGAATTTTAGTCAATGATTTCATAACCTCTATAGTAATTTTATTCTCCTTAATATTGAATGCAACATTCCTTTCAAATGACATCCTTATTAAGGCTAAATACTTTATTTCTAATTAACCCTTCCATTTTGTATGTTTTTCAAGATAATTACTAGAAAAAGGAGCATCATGATCATTTTGTATCAAAATATATTCCAAATTTATTCCTTATAAGGAAAATTCCATTCAATCAAACTTACCAATATGAAAATTTTCTTCCTCTGAAGTCATTCTTCCAAAAATAGTAAACCAAATAAAATCAAAAAACTTAAGGGGAGAAGATTAAATTGAATGATATGAGTGAATTAGATCCAACTATACCGACAAATGAACCTTTATTTGATATTTCTTGTTGGGAATAGAGAGAACCCTTGAGAAGAAATATTTTTCTATTTGATACAATAGATTTACTTGGAGAGGATATGTTTTTCAGATAAATATGTTTATTCAAACACTTTATCATGCATAATGGAAAAATATCTCCACAATGTTATCAAATAGATCCCTTATTCAATAACTTCCTCCCCCTGAGTAATGTGCACTGGAACTAAGAAGAAGAATCAACCTAATCACCATACAAAAATGCATGATTTTACTTCACATAAAATAACCAAAGAAATGAACAAAAAATATTTAATGTGGTTTGGAAAAATTCCAACATCCATGAGAGAACATTGTAAATATATTTTATTTCAGCTACTACAAATTAGTACAACACTCTTTCTCACTTCCTCTACATATTTACAAAGTCTCGGGACAAAAAAAGTCATAAAATATTTATTTTATTAAATATACATCAATAGTACTACTTTATATCTAGGACATCACCCTATTTATAGAGGTATTTGTTTGGTCAAAAATTTTTCACCGACCTATGAGTTTCATAGTCAACCTCATATTGAACATGAAAATTTATGATACACTATTTCGACACCCAATAAAATTAGAAACAATTGATCACCATGAAAAAACAAGTACCTACATAAAGGTATCCCCACTACTATGTAAGGGTATCAGTGAGTTCCCTATACCTACATAATGGTAACCCGTGAACATCAATTGTGAGAGATACATTTGATGATCTCTGACTAATCATCAAATCCTCACCATATAAACCCTCAGTTCGAAGAAATTTCATCTTCCCAAACTCTATATTATGCACATTGCCCATTGGAAGTTTTTTCAAATGAAAGAACCTTATACCAAAACACTTTGAAGAAACATGATAGGAAAAATTCCATCTAGTTGAATGATGATTTGTCTTTGATCACCTCTATCCAAAGTTACTTTGTTTGGTGAATCTAAAGAAGCTTACACAAACCCAAAAATCACACTTCAAACTTTTGATCTAATCTTTCATCTAACAATTTTAATTTTGAACAACCTATGAATCATCACAAACCATTTAATTAGAGCTAGAAGTAGTGTTATTTAATTTTCTATTCTCCTCTTTCAATTTATCACATTCCTATTTAATATTTAAAGCATCCAAATCATTATCCGTTTTCTCCTTTAACACTTTCTTATGATCCTTATTTATTTTCATAAAGGCATCTAAAATAGTTAAAATTATACACTATAACTCATCTACATTATTTTCCAACTCTTTAATAGTAGTATTGTTACATTCTTAATAAATATTAGAACCATAACCATAATTATAACTAAAACTAATGACCTTATCCAAGCCTCACATCAAACAAATATTTCTAACTTTCCTTATAGATTTATTCAAGTAACTATGAAGAAAATGTGTGAGAAGGTGAAAATTAAAATTTAACATATTTTTCCTTAAAAAAGGTTACCAGTTTCCTTTTAACTTCTATATTGATCACTAGAGTTTAAAATTTCATAATTGGTCTAAGAATCCATAAACTTATTTTATTTATTCTTGAAATTTTTGTATTTTTTTTTTATTTTTTAGCCTCAGAAAATCAGGTTTGATATGAACTTTCTTCCTTCCCTAATAATATGTAAGATTTTAATTATTTAATTTCATATTGGAACTACCTTTCTTAGAATACCTTTTTTTTCCTTCATGAACTTATTTTTTTCTCTTTTATATTTATTATTATTGATTTCTTTTTATACTCCTTTCACAACCATAGTTTTACTCTATTTTCCATTAGACAAATAACCTAAATAATCATAATAGGAACTAGAAGAAACATTTTTTTTTAAAATCTACACCTTTATTCTTATTATCAACTTCATTCTCAATGTATTTCATCACAAGATCATACTATAGAAGTAAACCAATAAGCTTATATAAAGTGTAATCTTTGAAGTTATTTCTCTCATCAATTGTAAATTTATTATCACACCACTTTATGGGTAGTGATATGAGAACTATTTAAACCATAAAAATATTATCCAGTTATTCTCTAAGAGAACTCATCCCATTCATAATGCTTGTGAACCTATGGAATATTTGTTTGACAATATTTTTTCTCCCATCTTGATACTTAACCCACAACCTGCCTAACTTTTTTATTTCATATTTTTTATACTACAATGAATAACTTAAAAAACATAGTTGAAAACATTTCTTCTAATAACACAATAAATAATATCCACGATCTTATAATTAAGAACATAGTTAGCTGAATAATTATTAGTAAGTGAATCAGGATTTGTATCAGAAAATTTATAAATTTTTTTCTATAGTTTTCCTATGTTAAATGCTTAATTTCTTGAGGTAGGATTCCATTATTTCATTCCAGTAACCATAGTCATTACCATTAAAGAAGTATGTGTTATGAGGAATCCCACTGTCATTTAAACCTCAAACTTCTATCTATAAAGATATTTCTCTTAGACAATTAAGTCTAGGATATAATTTAACTACAAAATATATCTAAAATAGTAAATGTACTGATACCAAATGTAAGGGTATAAGAATAAAATCAATAAAACTCAACTCTTAAAAGTGTATGGATATGATACCAATTATATGGTATTAGATAATATATTAGAGCACAACAATCCTTATAGGTTCAAATTTTGATACCAATTTTTGGCTCTAGAATATGGAAATAGAGGGGGGGGGGTCAATTTACAATCTTAAACAAATTTTATCAATTTAAAAATTCATGTGGAATATGGTTGATAATGAGATTAAACAATTCAACCATAAATTATAGGTGTAGTGAGTGTGAAGAGTGTAAGTTGAATATTAATGAACAATAAAGAAAGTGGATTTTATAGTAGTTAAGATCTAAATGATCCTATGTTTATTGTTCACACTCTCAATCCGAGTTCATGGACATCAACTAGTTGTATATCACTTTTTAAGGGGAGTGATAATTATTTACAATAACACCCTTTTCAACCTGGAAGAACAAACGCTAAACCCTTTTATTTTGTAGGAACATACAAAAACTAAGCCTTTTAATGAGAATAGAAACAACTCAAACTTTTAAAGTTTAGTCCTAAAATAAATACATTCCTTTTGAAGTAGAAGAATAACCAGCCTTGCCTTTTTCAAGTTCAGATAGAACATGCGTCGTTATTTTTGTTTAGGTTAGCATAGTCAAGGAATACCTTTTAAGGGAAGTATATCCAATGAAATGTGACCTAAAAAAAATTCTATAGTGAGAAATAATATAGCCCAATGGAAAACATAAATAGTAAAACCTGTGAAAGATGAATAATTAGATTTCTGATTTAGAACAAGTATTCTTCAACACTCCACAGTTGATGTAGAACATTTCAGTCTCAAGAAAACCAACAAGGGAAGTGTGTTTAATGATAAATATAATCAATATTGTATCAGTTCTATAAAATAGTGTACTCCATGAATATCCACTTCTAGTAGCTTCAGTTCTATTTTACAAGAAATTAACATTTATTATATTTATTTTAAATAATCTCCATGAGTTTTTATTATAAATGTTTAATGATAACTTTTATGGGGAAGTAGCCTAAAAAATTTCAAAAATCTATAATCACATGGTCAGAATATTTCAAAAAACATTAAAAACATCATCCCTATATTAACTAGTAATTAAAAACTTTGAAATAATCCATGAAATCACATGGAATAGATCCTTTGATAATCTAATTATTTGAATTTGAGTATCATTTACCAAATAATCTGTCCTAAATAATATTCCATGTAGATGTGATAAGTAATTATCCACAACATAAAAATTATACTCACGATGTAACTATATATTTTTGAAACATTTAACTTTTGATACTTCCACTATAATGTATATGAGAAAACACTTTAACATGTAAAAGTAACCTCTAATTTCCCCATTAATAATTTTTGAAATCATATAAATTCCAAAACATATTCTCTGAGTATCTAAAAATAACAGTCATTTAACTCTCAAACAATAATTTTCTGAATCTCAAGTTCTTAACTTCAAATGGATATGTAAAAGTAAATTATACTTATAAAAAAATATTTAAAAGTAATATCCTATAGGTTCAACACTTAACAAAAATTTCAACTTTGTTACGTATAAGAGTAATCTAGTTTGGTGAATTTACAATACATAATAGTAAAACATTGGTACATAAAAGTCATATCCTCAAATATAAAAGAAAACTTTTCCAAGTGTAGACTCGATCTCAGAAGTCTTATATTTTTAAATTATTCAATACATATGAGTGAAATTCTATAACTTTTTGAAATTCAATGTTGAATATGTTTGTAACACTTATTCCCTATTATTTCACTTAGAAAAAATATCAATACAAAACATCAGAAACATAATAATTCTAGAATAATAATGAAAATAAATAATGAGAAAAAATATAAAACATTAATTAAAAAAATACAAAATTAAATTAAATTAAATTCATAAAAAATAACAATTAACGAATATAAATAATAGTTTCAGAATAATAAAATAAATAAAATGTTCTATATTCTATTCAATATTCAAAAAGTTACTACCCAATCCTTTATTCTCTCTAACATGAATATGATAATAACATAGTATGAATAATAATAAATAATTAGCGATAAATAATAATAGTGAATAATATATAAATCCACATCACATTAGTGAAGAATAGTGCATAACATAATACTAATGAAATCTTATAGATTAGAGTGAGTGGAATTAGTAATTATAAAAATATAAAAAAATAAATTTGTAAGGATCCATTAGACATGATCTTCTTCTCAAGTTCTAAAAGTTATCTTATCAATCCTCTCAAAAATATTTTTAGTAAATGATCAATGATCTCAACTCTCATGACTCTTTGATATTCTCACCCTACTCATCTCTCTTACTATTGCAAGTATGTATTTTATTTTTATCATCTTGTGAAACATATTTGCACACATATAGATTTTAGAATAAAATCTTATGAGAGATATTGTCTCCTTATTCCATGTATAGGTTCATCCATAAAAAATATGGATACGAAAAAGGAATATATTAATTTATGTTTTTTAGCCTTAACATGACCTTTTTTTTATAAAATATAAATTTCCCACAATAAATTTTTCCACACCACATTTATTGGAATAAATTCTTAATATTTTTGTGAAAATATTCTTGTTTTTTTTATATTTTATATTTTTACATTTAATTTATAAAATATATTCAAAAATAAAAAACATAATCTATCAAGCTCTCATAACAAATTCATCTTATTTTTATCTATTTTCTAGAATTTTGTAAAAGAAATTCTCTCTAAAAAATATTTCAGTCAAGCACAATCATGTAGATAAATATAAAACATTCACACAAATATTTTAATTAATTTTATCTTAAAAATATATGGTAGATTTTACACCATGGTTTTCCCATGATTTTTTATGCCATTTTAACCTTTTGTTTTCTTTAACAAAATAAACACTGACCGTAAAGTTTTTATCAAAGATAACTATAATAGTTTTTAGCTAAAATTCCATTAAAGTGAAACATATGTTTCATTTGGTTAAATACACATCTCATTACTATATTAGATATAATACACATGTTTCATTAATCATACCTCTCATCACAACTATTTCCTATAGTAATCTCATGTCTTTACTATGGTTAGGTGACCAATTAAATAGTGTTGTGTATAATAATTATTAATCGGATATTCAATTCTTCAACCTTTCATTAAGTACATTTCTTAAGAATAATATCTGATAGATTTTCACTAGAACTATATTCAATATGTTTTTTATGCACCGTATCTAATAAAATTTTGATATTTCTATGTTTGGTAGAGTTCACATGTGCTGAGTTAGATAGAGTTCATGTGTGCTATGTCTATTAAATCACTAAATCATTACATTGGGTAACTCTATATATCATATAATTTAATGATTCATCTGGTATATTTTTATATTTTTTTGATAGATACCATTCCTATTCAATGTAATCAGTACCTAGATTATTTCCACACATTATGTGTGGAACCCCCTATTTTTGGGTTAAAGAGAAATAATCGATTTTATATGGATTGAATTTTTATGGGGAGATGTTTTTTTTTGAAGAATTCCTGTTTTAGTATAAGGGAATGTATAAAGGGAGTTTAGTTGGTGTTTGGTGATGTTTGTAGGTGTTAGGGATAATTGAGGAAAATGGGAAGGTAGTGCATAATCATGGTTAAACACAGAGTATGGGTGAATTGTGTGTCTTAGAAGTAGGGGATAGTTCAAGGAGCATGATTTTATATATAATTGGTATAACAATGTGAATACACCATGTGATCAATTAAAATTCCTCATTTTTTATATTTTTACCTAAAACTCTCTAGATCTCTCTCATTTTTTATATTCCATGAATTTTATCTTGATTTGAGCTATTTTGGGGTGATTTTGGGAGATTTCGACCAGATTTATCGCCTTAAATTTATTCTACCTTGTATCTTAGGTTAGTTGGGATTCTAGATTGAATGAACACAACTTCTTGATCTTCAGATCTCTCATTTTCTTATCATTCTTGTTTTTTTTTCTTAATGAAAACCTTAATCATTGAGTTTTATTTATTTGAGGGTTATAACTAATAAAAATTGGGTATTTTGTATTTAGGGGTAGTTTAAGGATGGGGGAAGGCTATATCTTGGTCGAGAGATGTTGATTTCACTCCATCATCATGATTGAAGTAGATTCCTTATCATTATCACTATTATGTGAAAATTTTTATTGGATTTCATATTGAATTTTATAAAAAAATATTTTAAATGACTAATTTTTTTGTTAATATGTATTAATTCATTATGGAATTTTGTTTTGGTATGAGAAAATTTTCAAGGAAATTATATGTGTGGATTTTTAAGGTGCAAAATAATTGCACAAAATATTAAATTTCGGAAATTATTATGATTCAATATTTTTGTTTGATTGAAGTTTTATATAGTATTCTAATGTTTCTTATTGATGGAATTGTTTGGCTATTTTGATATAGATTTTTAGTTATGGGTTTAAGAATGTTTTATGGATCTTATTAAGTTTGGGAGACTCATTAGGTTAGAGAAAGATGACTTGGATATCATGTTTTAGTGTGGGGGGTTTATTGATAAGACATGGAAATAAATTGGGAAGGAGTTATCCAAATAGTTAAGGAATGAACTTAGTATCCACTTAGCTTGAGGAAGATATGGGCGTGTGAGTTGATAGATTTGGAAATGGTGGTGTTGTGGCATGTTTTAATAGAGGGTTTATGTAAAGATAATTATGTTGGTTGTGATGAATATGTTTAACTCATGAATGTAATGTGTTGAGCATGTTTTCAAAAAAAAATATAAACTATTAAGTTTTCAAATGGATAGGGAACATGAGAATTCATTGTCTGAAATCCCGATGAGTTTTTATACTTATCTCCTACATGTGAATCTTGGTTCACATGAAAATGTTATTATTATTTTTTTCGATTTATAGGTATTTGAGTTTGTAACGTAGTTTATTTTAATGATAGATGACCATGGTTAGTGGAGACTAGTGGAGGAGGTGAAGTTAGTTATATTTTGGTTTATTTATATGAGGTTCTATTATATTATGGAGTTTATGGTATATATATATATATATATATGTTTATATGAATTTATATATAGGGTTTCATTACATACTATATTTACATGTCTGTGTTGGTTGGGTGTGTTGGATTGATAAACCATTTCCCACAGTATAGTTATTATTTATATTTTTAGTATTGCGACTTTAGCATTTGGGGATGCTGTCAATGAACAAGTAATATTCTGGCTTGGAATCAGGGTCATGTTTAAGAAGTTGGGTCGGGTTAGGATATTAAAAATGATATCAAATTAGTTATATTAGGGTTTACTAGGCATGGAAATAGGATGACCCAAACATGGTAGGTTGACTATAAAACTATATAATCAATATCCTTATAGAAAGATCTAAGTTATTGGGGGAATTCTGAGACGTTTCAAGTGTTGTTTTACTTGGGATGAGTTAATCTCTCTTATTTTTCCCAAGCAAGGTTTGTTTACAATAGTGGATTGAGGAAAAAAATTTGTCTCATGTTTCATGTAGTAACATGATAGGGATTTCATGGTATATGTTTGAATGCATTTTGTTGTTGATTACTTTTGGGATAACTAAACATGAAATTACCAATAATAAATAGTTATTTTCATATTGTTGGATTTTGATAAATAATGGAATTAATTATAGAAAAAAATTAGTGGTATACATTGAAAAATGAAAAAATGGATTATTGTTGTAGTTATGCTACTATGGTGACATGATTAGAAATTTTGCTTAGTAGTTTTAATATTACGTTAGATTTAATTATAGGGTGTCTTGATCACTAGTTGTCAGTCTTATTGATATATGTTGGTATTTTATAAACTGGAATGACCATTAAACCAGTTTAAAAGTTACCAAAGTATTGTATATTTCTGACTAAATGGTTTTCTTGGTGGCAATCAAATTTATTCAATATTAAAAGTCTATTTTACAGGATTAATGTTATTTAAATTTTAGTTTTATGGTTTTTTAACTTTTCATTTTGATTTGTTAAATAAATTCTTGGGTTATTAAGACTCTGAAATGTAATTTTTAAGAATAATGTGTTTTTGGGAAATTCTGTTTTTGTGTGGAGGCAAAATTTTGATGTAAAAAAAGATTTTTTTGTTGAAATGTTTCTTAATGAACCCAATTTTTAAAATGGAATAAAATAATTTTTTTGAATGAGTTTTGACATTGGTTGGTATTTTTGGTGTGAAAATATTATTTTCATAAATTTTTTTTGTTTATCTCAATTTTCTAAGGGAAAATAAGGATTTTTATTAAATAGGTTTTTGTTCATGATTTTTTACAAGAATTTTAGGAAGAATTAGTATTTTGAAAATAGTAAGGTAATTTTAAAGAATATTGGATCTTTTAACTGTAGTTTGGAAAAGGGTAATTTTACTTTTTTATGTGATTGGATCAATTTATAAATTAATGATGAAACCATTATTTGTTTTAGAAAGAATCATTTGACCCAAGGGACTTTTTTATAGAAAATGTGATTTTTGGAAGATCTAAGAGTGTTTTATAATGATTTCACAAAGATATGGATATGGTGAAAGTTTTTAATTTGGGAATTTCATATTTATTGATTTGAGTGAAACTTTTATATTAACTTAGATTTAGTTTAAAATGGTTTTATTAAAACTGGTTTTCTCAAAATGGATTTATATAATCAATGTGTTTCATTTAAAGTGTTATAATGTTAATATTGGTGGTTTTATGTGAATCCCATTAAATGGTTTAGTTTAAACTAAAAATGTTTTACAATTATGTGGTTTACAAAACATCAAATTTAAAATAGGTTGAAATGGGTTTAGTTATTTAGAGAGTAATATTTTTGATAAAATAAAAATCCTCTGAAATGACGTGAAAACATTTTTTTTTCCAAAATATGGTTTTGGGGAAAAGTGGTTTTGTAATGGTTTATAGAATGATTGATTGTAATTGATGCATGTAAATTATAAATTTGGGTTTGGAAAGCAATTCCTCTATAATAATGATGGTATTGTTGGGTGAAATTCAACATGGATTGGGGTGGAGCATGTAGATCCATGGATCAGGTTATAAACCTTGTGTTTTGATTGCATCACAGTTATAATGGGGGAGGAGTTAAGATATATACAAAAACTATGTTACTTTATCTATTAGTTGATGTAATTCCATGTATAGATGGTGGATCCAAACACTTATAACATTATCCTTTGGTTTATGTAACCTCATGGATATATGTGTTGGCACCAAGGCACACAATATAAGTTTATGGGTTGGAGATTTTGAATTTCTATTTCTAGATAGATCTAACTTCATCACCTATGGTGATCTGAGATCTGATAAAGGCCTAATGATCCCGTGTGAATTTATTTAAGCACAAAAATAAAACAAATGTTTACCTCATTCAGATTGATGTCATGTTTGGATAATTCTTATTTCCAGCTACTATCACTTGATGGATTTGAGGTCTAATCCCTCTATATCATCCACACAAACTTTAAAAGTTCACATGAATGCTAATCATCAGAATCTAGGTGCTAGTATAGAGATCTAATAAAGACTTCAACTTCTCGATGATCACCATGACTCCGTTCCTTCAATATGTGAAGGTGTTCCTAGTTTTATTGCTTAGAAGTATCCTTTGTCTCTCTAGGATGTGTGAAGTGGGATAGAGGATCTATAAAATTCTTGGGAATGAATGGACCCTTAGAAAAGGGTTCCCTATTTCTTATATAGTGGAGTTTAAACACTTGGAATGGGGTTCTAGACCCTACATAAATAACACCCACTAAATAAGCCATAAATGACCTGTTATGATGAACTATATACATCATAAACATCATTTATATTTTATCACATACTTATAATATATAATAAATATATTACATGATAAAAGTAAGCCATTATATCTACTTATAATTCCTAAAAATATTAAATAAACCTTGAATATTAAAATAATATTCATTCATATATTATTTTCCCATGCATTCACTTAATACCTTGTGGATAATTTTAATAAATAAATTCATCTCTAATTATTATATACTCAAATAATAATGAATTTATTTATTCATTAGAGACCATTTATTCTTAGACATGTCTCAGACCCTATGGTGGGTCCCACTATGTCTTATACTCCTATTCACCAGAATAGGGATGACTTTTGAATATGCTTTTTGTGCGACACTTAAGGATATTATCTCAATAGTAGTGAATAATATTCAAAGATCATGATAGGAGTCTATGAACCCATCAAGGCCCCTAAGGAGATAAAGAAAATTTATAGCAATGACAACCTTTCCTACAAACACACATTGTATAATATAATCTCTTTGTATCATGAAATCTCATAAATAATGATGCACACTTTATGTCATCATCCATTCTTACTTTATTAATCATTGATCTAACTAGATAGAATTAACTTATTATTATATTTCCATGGATTTAGTGAAGGTACTACCATCTTGATCAACTAGGCTCAAGATATCACTTTCTTCTAGAAGAAACAAATTCCATCTTGATTATTCTATCAATTCCATACAAACAATGATATACCCAATGAAATATACCTCGATTAGAGATTAATTCCAAAGTTTTAATATTTAATTAAAATATGTAATAAAATAGTTTATACTAATAATAATCTCAATTTAGTAGACCATTACATGTGTTCGCATATAGGAACAAACAGTGGAACCTAAAACATGTGGTGTTCCTATTGGTGGGTCATTCCTCATGATCTCATATAATAGAGATAATCAAGTGAGAAATTAATGAGAAGAAGTCTCAATGCTTATTTGTCCCCAACACCTGATAGTCACACACCATATGCATCCTGTCAGCATGATGTATCTAGAACATATGACATAACTTTAAAACTACAATCATGGTATCTCTGGGTTCTCATTATAGCATGATAACTACTATAAAATTATGATATGACATGTAATTTAAGGGAATTTCTATAAATATAATGGATGTAGAAGTATCAAAATTATTATATAAAGGAAAAACATGTATATATAAAACTATTTACATATAATAGTTATTGAAGTATATACACGAGTTGTATCAAGGGAACCCACTTACAATACTCCCACTTTCACTAGATCCAAATACTAATGAGTCTCAACCTTCTAGCTCTCATATGAGAATCAAGCTTCTGATGTGATATGAATTTATCTATGGGATCTTTCAAATTATCCTCTATGGCTACTCTACTAACTGCGAATTCACCTCTCTGAGTAAAATAACTCAATATATGAAACATCTAAAGTATATTCTTTGTCCTCTGGTGTGACTTGACACCCTTGACAAGCACCACTACTATAGTATTATCAAAATAAACCGGAACAAGGGCTACACTACTAGGAACAACACTAATGTATGAGAAAAATATGTATATCCAAACTACCTCCTTAACTACACCAGAAGCCATGATATACTTAGATTCTTCTATAGCATAAGTGAACACAAGTTTCTTCGAGCTTATCCAACTCACTACACCAGCATTCAAGAAAAATATATAGCCTAAATGTGATTTTAGGTCATCATAATTTGTATGGAAACTAGAATCAGTGTATCCCCACATCACTAGTTCCTCATCTCTTATATACACTAGGAACATATCCTTTGTACATCTTGAGTACTTTGAGATAGTTTTTATAGATTCCCAATGCAGCTCTTATGGATTATCTTGATATCTTACCACCATGATTAAATCAAATGAAACATCAAACCTAGTACATAACATGAAATATATGATAGATCCCATAGATGAAGCATAAAGGTTTCTACTCATTATTTTAATCTCCTCCTATATTTTTGGAAACATTTTCTTGGAGAGATTGATACCATATGACATTGAAAATAACCATCTATTTCATTATTCCATATTATAACTTTTGAGTACCTTGTCAATATATATATTTTGACATAGCACATGAAGCCTTTATGATCTATCTTGATAGATATTAATCCCTAAAATATAGGATTCTTCACCTAAGTCTTTCATGGGGATCATTAATTTAACAAATTCTTAAATAACTATAATACTAGTACTTAATTTCTCATAATTAATATTTCATCAACATATAATATAAATAAAATTATGAATTTCCCACTAACCTTATTATAGAGACATGGATTACTTTCATTTTTGACAAAACCAAATTCTCTTATGGCCTCATCAAAATAAAAATTCCATGATCATGATGCCTACTTCATCCCATAAATAGATCTCTACAGCTTGAATACTTTATTGGATCTCTTTGACTTAATAAAACCTTCAAGTTGATTTATAAAGACATCTTCTACTAACTTCCCATTTAGAAAAGTAGTTTTGACATCCATTTTCAAAATTTCATTAGCATCAAAGTCTATTATCTATAGTAATATTCTAATGGATTTCAGTATAGATATTAGTGAGAATGTTTCTTCATAGTCTATGCATTTAAATTTCCTAAAACCATTTTCTACTAGTTGTACCTTATAGGTATTGACTTTACTATCCATGAATAACCTTTTCTTGAATACCAATTTTCACCCAATGGGGTTTATATTAGCTGTGGGTTTACTAAAGTCAAAACTTGATTTTAATACAAGGAATCCATTTTAGAATGTATGGAATCTGTCCATTTAGTATCATCCTTGACTTATACTACTTCCTTATAGGTTAGATGTTTATTATTCTCTAGGAGTAATGTGTCACCTGACTCAGTTCCAAGAAAACTATATCTATCTAGATATCTAACATATCGATTTGACCTATGAAATACTTGTGTCTTAGGAACATATTCATATCCCACTATCTTTTATATAGATTCTTCTCATACCAAATATTGTGCATCTGGAGCATCAAATTCATGAATTCCAATCTTATACCTACTATTTCCATTACAAATATGTTCCCTTTCTAGAAATATAACATGAATTTCCATAATAACTTTTCTATATAAAGGGTTTTATAGGTAATATCCTTTAGTTTATTTAGGATAGCCTATAAAGATGAATATTATGCTTTGGGATGCTAATTCTTCACTAGGTATAGTATTGAAAAAAATAATCACATCCCCATACATATATGTGTGATAGATTGGATTTATTTCCATACTAAAAATCATATGGAATCCCATCTGTTTGTTTAGTTGGTACTTAGTTAAGGGTATATGATGCTTTCTACAATGTATATCTCTAAAATGATAATGGAATATTTTCATGACTCATCATTGATATGACAATTTCTCGAAGGGTATGATTCCTAATTTCAACAACACCATTCCACTATGGTGTATATAGATGAGTGAGTTGGGATACTAATCCACACTACTTGAAGTGATCAATGAAATATTGGTTAACATAATATCTACTTCAGTCTGAGTGAAGTACCTTAATCTTCTTACCTAGCTATTTTCCTACTTCATGTTGGTATTCCTTAAACATCTGAAAGAAATCTGACTTATACCTCATTAATTAGATATATCCATACCTACTATTTTCATCAGTAAAATTAATGAAGTATGAAAATCCAACCCTTTACTCTATAAGAAATGAACCACATACATTAGTATGATTTAATTCCAGTAATTCAATGGATCTTACTCCATTCCAATAGAAGGGCACTTTTTTAATTTTCCCTTATAAACATGCATGCCATTCATCCAGGGGTTTTAACTCAGTTGAGTCTAAAAACCATACTTGATTTAATTTTTGAGAATGATTATTATTTACATGACCAAGCCCGAAGTTCCATATGTGGGTGTTATATGAGTCATTTTAATTGGTGTTATCATTGTTTCCCATTACAGGGTTTTTGAGTTCAAGTATATACAATCCATTATTAAGATTCTTTATACCATAACTTAAGTTTTCCTTATAAAATAGAAAAAAATTTATTTACAAACTTGAAACAAAATCAAATGGAATCCTAACTATACACTGATATTATGTTTCTATTAATTGAAGGAATATAATAAAAATTATTTAATATAAAAACCTAACTACTAGGTAAGGTCAGATGATAATCTCCCACTGCTAAGCCTTCTAGTCTTACACCATTTTTTGCTTAGATATCCACCTCACCCTTTTTAGTATTTTGGAATCTACTTGGTTCCTATATGTGAATAAAAATGTTTGAGCCACATGCTATATCCAATACCTAACTTTTAGATAAAGAAAAATTCCATTCAATGAAAAAATACCTAAATTAGAACCATCACCTTATTTCTTTCTCATAGCCTTGAAATATTTATTCAAGTGGACTTTCTTTCCACACAAAAAGAAAAAAATATCCTTCTCATTGAAATCCCTCAGAATATTTGGATTTTTGGAAAGACAATGCATCATTGTATTTGGATTGGTCTTAGTATTAGACCCCTTAGCCTTACCCTTCCTCCTCTTTTTCACTATAAGGATTAAAGAATTGGTATTCTTCATATCCTTATTAGATTGAAAAACCAAATTAAAAAGATTTGGGAGAGACTTTTTCATGTTATTCATGTTTTAGTTAAAAATAAAAGTCAAAAATCATGGTGGTAAAGAGGAAATAATGAGATCACTTGCTAGTTCTTGGTTTAGTTTGAACCTAAGAGATTCAAGTCACTCGATGTACTCAATCATCTTGAGTACATGAGGTCTAACTATACCCCTATTCTATCTTGTACCTATATAGTGAACATGATATTTTATACCTTTCCTGCCTTTCCCTCTCCTGATATAACTCTTGGAGATGAGTTAGAATCTTTTAAGCATCTTTTTCCTCATGTATTTTCTATAACTGTCTGGACATTGATGACAACATGATAAAATTTACATCTAGTGCATCATCTACATGATTATTATATTTATATTTGTATTCCATGATAGATCTATGTGGGGGATTAGTAGAAAGTTAGGACTCCAACACATAAATATTATTCTCTTGGTGTAGTACTATGTGCAAGTGCCTGTACCACTATCGGAAGTTATGGCTGATCATGATATTTTCTTTATCTAGAATTGATTGCAGTGATAATGTACTGATGGTGTTTATTGACATTTTATCTAAAAAAATAAGTTTAGAAGTTATTACTTTATCTTAATTACTATCTAGACATTATTGATTAATTCATTAAATGTATCCCACTATTTTATCGAACCATAATATCCATCACTACTAGAATAGGAAACCTAGATGTTTGAGTAATTTAGTAGCAAGGATCCCTAAAACCTCTCCTCATAGTCCAAGATTTGGATATACCACTACTTGGAGAGTTTCAAGGTAGACATTATAATGGCAAACCATATTGACTCAAAGCTCCTTGAACTATTGAGTGAAGTTCTAGATTCTTAGAATCATAACCTTGATTCCCTCAACTCTTTGCCTCTAAAGTGGTAGTAATCTAGCTATGGTTACTTCTTTTATACCAATTTTATTTAAGTCGACCATCACTCTCATAAGAAATCCCCAATAGTAGGATTCACCCTTATCTAGGGATGATGAGCACCTCATACACTCGATTTTGATCAAAATTAAGTGATGGAAGGCGTTATGACTAAATATTAATTTTTGGGGTTTTAATTACTTGATGAATTAATTCATTTTCTATTTTTTATGTTCATACTACATGTATGTGATCACAATTGAACATGTAGTAAATAGAAAAAATTCATTACATCTTTATTTAGTTTAATCTATGTGTTATTTATTTATTATTTTATGTGTTCTTGCAAACATGCACATTCACAAAAATATTAAACAATGAAAAAATTAAATAAACTACTAGACTAATATTGAGAATTTGGTATTGGTTGATCTATTTATACTCAATGGATCTACTATGACCTAAGGGGTATAATACATGAGTTGGGTCTTGATTCATTTTGTAACTCACACCCTGTTCCAATGTTTCCACATCCCATCTAGGATACTACCTCATCTTGGCATGGTCCACATCTTATAGGGTCATCATCATAATACAAATATACTTATTCTTAAATGAGGGGGTATCAGAAAGAACAAAATACATATAGAATAATACTAATGTATGTGTAGATCCTTATACATATTAAATGAATAAAGACAATTCACAGACTGTTAAAAATAAATAAATTATTACAATCATCACATGAAATTGTAATAATTAATTAAATAAATATAAACCAAGACAATCAAAGGTCGGTCAATGCTCAAGACCGGTCTACAGGTAAAATAAATGCATAATAAAATTAAATTATGATAAATATTTATCTAGGGAAATTAAATGAATTAAATAAGTTATTTAAACTCAAATATTTTTTTAGTCCCAAAATTAATTTAATTTTAATACAAAAACTATATTATTTTTTTAATATTATTTTTTTATTTTTTAAATCCAAAAAATTATATTATTATTTTTTGGATATTTAAAATTTATCTGATCACCATAACCTGATCAGTTCCATTATGGGTCAGGAAAAACCCAAGCAAGGCCATTCTAAGTTGGACAAAAACCATGCATCCCTATTTTGGGTCAGGCAGAAATCGGCCTGACCCGTTCTTGGTTAGGCTGAACCGGTTTGGCCTGTGGGTCAACTAGTTTGCAGAAGGAGGTGGAAACGATGAAAACCAAATGTGCCAGGGGCCCCTTGAGATGCCGATCATGACATGAGGGGAGTTTGAGGCTGGTGCTAAGGTATAAGGAGGCCACTGGAGGGGCTGTCATGGTGGGTTGCTACTGGAGGGGATGAAGCTAGGGGAAGCTGTTGTCGGCCAGGAGGGTGCTTACATGACGACGACTGCGAGAGTTCTAGAGTGAAGTGACACCAGGGATATGAAGGGGATGTCTTCTTTGTGTAGTTAGCGCATGTAGGGTGTGTCCAATAGAGGTGGTGGTGTGATAGGCATGGCAGCTTCCTAATTGGGAGGCAACCAGGTGGCGGTGGGGGTGGGGGTGGGGGGGGGGCTTCCACGATACTCTTCCCTTATTTTTGTTTGTTTTTTAAATTGAGATTCCGAAGTAAGGAAGCCTCCCGTAAACGTTAATTTTTTTTTTAAAAGTGTTACTTTGTAGAAAACAATAGAAACCCACATCCCCCTTATTTGATATCAATTTTTTAATCTTTGTATTGTTTGATTGTTAGGAATATAGAATCCCTATCCCTTGACCTTTATCAAATTTTGAAAAACCTATAAAGTTTAGGCCTTTTTCTAAATGATTCCACAATGGATGTGGAATATTGTCCACCAACCAGATAACCCAATTTTATCCATCGGATTCCAATCAGAACATGTCCAAAAAATGGGGGGGGGGGTCATTGAAATTTCCTTTGGCCACCGCATCAGGGTAAAAAATTAATATATATAAAATATATGTTAATTAAATATTGATACCCATGAAAACCTCATTCAATCATAATTGAATTTTTGGATTCCATAACCGGGACATCTGAAATCAGATTGATGCGTGTTTTTTTCCATGAGACCAAAATGAAGCCCTCTATTTAATTTAAATCAAATTTATTTTTTCTTGGATCAAAAAATTAATGCGATCCCTATGATAAAAATTGTTGGTACTGGGGAACACAGTGAAATCCAGTGGGCTAAAGTTTTTAAAATTTTATTGCCAAATCAATGTAACATCATTATATGCAATGATCTAATCCCTAGTGATGGTTCAATGATCTCACGTGAATTTATTTAATCACAAAAATAAAATAAACATTTACCTCATTCAAATTGATGGAATGTTTGACTAATGATCATCACTGGAGACCATCACTCGAAGGATATGAGGTTAAATCCATCTAAATCATCTATACACACTTCAACAGTCCTTGGGAATGCTGATTTTCAGAATCTGGGTGCTAGCACAAAGATCTGATGAAGCCTTAGATGTTTCAATGATCACTAAGACTCCATTCCTTGGATCCATGATGGTGGTCTTGGTTTGATTGCTTGGAAGGAGACTTTCTCTCACTAGGATATAGGAAAGAGGTGGGAGGAGCTCTCAAATTCGTGGGGATGAATAATATCTTAGAGAAGTGCTCCCTCTTACTTATATAATGGAGGTAAAACACTCGAAATGGGTTCCTTGGGCCTTGTATAAATAACGTCCACTAAATAATCCATAAGTGACACGTTATGATTAAATAAATACATTATAAATATCATTTATATTTTATAGCCTACTTGTAATATAAAATAAATATATTACATGATAAAACCTATCCATTAACTCGACTCTTAATTTCTGAAAATATTAAATGAACCTTGAATATTAAAATAATATTCATTCATATAATATTTTACCATATATTCACTTAATCCCTTGTGAATAATTTTAATAGATATATTCAAATCCAATTATTATATACTAGAATAATAATGAATTTATTTATTCTTTAGAAATCAATTATTCTTGGAAATGTATCGAACCCTTTGGTGGGGCGCACCATGTCCTACACTCTTACTCACTATAATAGGGAATAATGTTTAATACACTATTGTGTGTGATCCCACAGGACCTTATCTTAATAGAAGTGAATATAATTGATAAAACAAGAGTGGAGTATAGAAACCAATCAAGGATCTTAGAGAGATAAGGAAAAGTCATTCCAAATACAACCTTTCCTACAAAAAAATGCTATGTAATACAATCTCTTTGTCTCACAATATATAATTAAGCAGAATGAACACTTTATGTCATCATCTATTCTTGCCTTATTAATTGTTAACCTAACTAGATGAACTTACCTTCTTATACTATGACCATGGTTTTAATGAAGGTACTACCATCTAGATCAACTAGGCATGATATATCACTTTCTTTTAGAAGAAACACATTCAATCTTGATTATTCAATCAATTCCATACCATCAATGATGCACCCAATTCAAGTTACCTCACTACAACATCAATGCCATAGTTTTTATCTTGCATCAAAGTATGTAATCAAATATTATGTACTAATAATAATCTCAAGTCATGAGACCATTATATGTGTTCATAGATAGGATCAAACAATGAAACCTAAAACATGTGAAGTTCCTATTGGCGGGTCAGTTCTTATGATCTCATTTACTCAATATCACCAAGTAAAAACTTCATGATAAGAAGTATTAATGCTTATAACCCCCCAACACCTGATAGTCACACACCACCTGTGTCCCATTAGCATGACATATCTAGACCATAGTTCATAACTTTAATACTAATTTCATGGTATCTATATCTTATCACTATATATTGGGAACTTCTATAACCTCTTGATATGACATGTAATCTAAGGTCATTACCATAAATATAGTGGATGTAGAAACAAAAATACTATTATGGTAAAGAAATCACATGTATATATTAAATTGTATGTATGTAATGGTAATAAATGTACATATATGAGTTGGTTCCAGGGAACCCACTTAAAAAAATATGGGGATTTGGTCCCCTAGCTTTATCATTTAGTGGATGTAACCCCATGGTTATATGAGGGGAGGGGAGTTAGGTGTGATGTGCATTAGGCGATGACTCAATGGGTTATGATTGACACTTAAGGATTATGAATTGTAAGGTTTATTTGGTCATGTTTCAATGTTATATTATTCTATGGGAATGGGTTTTATTGATGGAACATGTAAGAGAATCTAAACCCACTATGATAGTGTATGGATCCATGGAATATGGATGAAATGAAGACACAACACCGAGTTTAAACATCCCATGATATATATAATTGTTATAACCTAGCCATTAAATTGATGGGTATAAATAGTATTAAATAATTTATGAAATATATATATAATTTTAACACTCAATATAATCTATTGAAAAATATTTAGTAAATAATCAATCAATTTTTTTTAAAGTAATTTTATTTTTCAAAAACATGTTTTCTTCAAAAATGAATTTTATTGATTTTTAGGGAAAAAATATTATAATTAATTTATGTAACATTTAGAAAATTTATTTGATAAAATTAATGAAAATTTTTAAATCAAAATATCATAAATTTATTTTGGGTTAAATTTTGGGATTTTTCAGAAAATATTGATTTTCATTGAATAGTGAAAAACACGGATTTTTTTGTAAAAATGTTATTTATTTTTAATAAATTAAGTAATTTTAAAGTAAAAATATGTTTTTATTATTATTTTAATTAAAATAATAATTATTTAGTTATATTTAATACACTTAATTATTTTTTAATCAACTTTATATTGGTTTTCAATGTAAGTTTTTCTTGGGTTTAAAAACGAGATTATTCTGAAAATTGTTTTAAAATGAATATTGTTTCTCCATTTCAGTTAATTAAAATAATAAATAATGAGGAATATTTCAAATTAATTTTAGATATTATATATTAATAAATTTTAATTCATATTCATAAAATGATTTTTATTAGATATATATTTAATATATAATAATCTTGTCCTTAAAAAATACACTTATCCAAAACCTTCTTTTTCATCGCATCTGTGAGTTTTGTTTTAAATTTGATTTTTGAAAATTTATTTGAAAAAATAAAATTCATTTTTAAAATTATCATATAAAAAATATCATAGGGTGAAGTTTTGGGTTTTTCTTGAAAAGTTTCTTTTTTTGATGAATAGTGAAAAATATTGAATTTTAATTGAAAACTGCATTTTTATTTAATTTATTTATGAATTTAATTTACATTTATAATTTATTTTAAAGTTAAATTTTTTCAATTATACATAATTTAATCCAATTTAGTTCATTTGAATCAATTTCATATCGATTTTTTTTTATAAAAATTGTGTAAACTTTTGAAATTTGTTTCTTTAAAAACTGACTTTTTCGTCAGGTTTGCTGGATTAATTTTAAATTATGTTTTGTGAATTATATGAATGGAATTTGGAAAAATTTATTAAATATTTTGAATCATCATAATTTATATTATCTAATGATGTCAACTTAATTTTGACCAAAATGAATAGTGAATGAAGTAAAAATTAATTACTACGGTTAAAGTAAAAATTGATTTAACAGGGGGTTAAACTAAAATGACAATGGTAAAAATGAACTATAAACTTGTATAAAAACTAATTAATGTAAATATTTAGACCATAAAACCTATAAAGTTATATAAAGGATGATTTTTTACCCTTGTGATATATAAAAAATGTAGGAGCACTCAATTCTTTTCAAAAATACTAAGTGTGTCCTCTCCCACACTTATAAAAGGCCACCCCTCTCCTCTATTATTTAAAACTTCAAACCTATTTGGTTCATCCAATACCTAACCAAATAAATTTCTAAATTTCCTACCCCCATTCTATAAGCCTTCATTTTATCAGAAATCTAACCTAGGAAGGATTTACTACAAACCTAAGGAGGTTACTCGAAGAAGAGGTAATGTTCTTAAACGAGTGTCTTTATTTTATTTCTTTATCCACCTCATTAAATTTTTATTAAACCATGATGATATAATAAAATAAATATATTACATATAATGGTATGTTTTTATAATAATTTAATTACCAAAAACTTTTTCCACTTCCATTAAATGGGTTACCAAATCATCATTTGTGTGTACGGATGACTACACCTCGTGAACTGATGTTATTCATTCTTCCATTACCATATTTCAAGATTGTGTATGATGATGGATGTAAATTATTTATATTATATTTATAAAAAATTTATACCTATTGATTCCTTATATCAAATACATACTTTTTTTACTTTCTATTCTATAGGGGATACAGTAACATCTTTCGTGTGTACGGTGGACTACTTCCTCACGAAGCGATGAGATTCATTTTCTCACTAACACTTTACATGGAAGGTAATAAGGATAAATTTAATGATTATATGTGAAATACATGAAATAATTATTATATTTATGAAATATTTCCCATTATTAAAATATAATATATCATTTTCTGTTTGTACACTAAAAAGATGATAACATCATTTGTGTTTGTGTAGACTACCACCTTCATGAAGCCATGTGACTATCTTTTCATTACCACACCACATGGATGATATATATAATTATATTTAAAGAAATAATATGGTATATATGATATTGTAATCATTATTTAAATATAAAATATTACTTTCCACCTTTTCATAATAATCATTGAAAAATGGAAACATTACTCTTGAGTACGTATGACCTACCGTCTCCATGATCGTAACATACTTCATTTTTTAGAACCATATTTCATGATTGGTTTTAAAAGTATAAGTGATGTATAAATACTATAATTATTCCATTATTATTATTATATATATGATATAACTATTTTATATGCTTAAGAACTAGGACTTTCATAACAAACATGAATGAGAAAACAAGGCGATTAACACTTGAAACAATGAAAATAATAACATATTGTTAATGAATGAGTGAAAATATGTTATAAAAGGACCATATATGATATTATTAATATTAATATATTTATTTAATATGTTAATAACATGTTTAAAACCACTATAAAGGAGGATAAACAATGTTTAACCAAAATGAAGTGTGGGGTAAGGGTTTTCTCATCTCACTTTTATTTCTATGAGACATATTCCATATTAACCACTTATTTTTGTTGTATGGTATATATAATTTACATGAATATATTTTATTATTATTATAATTAAGTTTATAGGTATTTACATATCCATTTTAGTGTCTCTATTTCATGGGGTTTAAGCTTTCAAGGTTACCAAAGAGGTAATGTATTTTTGTCTCAATTTTCTTTCTTTGAGGTGTATGATATATTACACAACTATCTTATTTTATGTGGTGTATATAATTCCCATTTGGTATGTCATATCATGAATATTATTATTTTCATTATATTATAAGTTTAATTTAACGTAATTATTTCATTAGGATTATGACTAAAAGTTACCAAGGCGGTAAGAGTTTTTTGTTACAATCTCATTGTTTATCAGGATTGATTGTGATTAAGTCTCCAATATTAAAATATCATGATATATTTATAAATAATTCTCATTAATTTTCTTATATTTTGGTTATTTTTTTTATAATAAACATTTCCCCTTCATTTTTATCTCTTTATGTACTCAAGAGTTTAGAAGAATGTTTTTATGAAAAATTATCTTTATTTCCCTCTTCGGTCGAAACCCATTTTTCTTACAAAAACCATGTTTTATAAAAAAAATTTCAAAAATTATTTTAACATTATTAAAATGATTTATATAATACATTTTTACCCATGTTTTACTTTTTTACAAACATTTTTGAAATTAATATTCATATTGTTTTCCAAACAATATCTATTTGGATTTTACTGAAAATGTGAAAGTAATATTTGTTTTAAGATGTAAAACACAAACAAAATTTTCCACCATCACAATCATTATTTTCTTTGAATATTCCTTTATAAGTTTTCAAGGTTATTTTAAAATAAAAGTATTTTAAAAATTCATTAAAAGTGTTTTTAAAAATGGAAAAGATATTTTCCCCAATAAAAGTTTTAAATGATTTTTAAAGCTTCCTTTATATGTTTCCAAGGTTATTTTAAAAGAAAAGAATAATTTAATATATTACGAATATTTAGTTTATTTAAAAAGAGTGTTTTTAAAAATAAAAAGTTTATATTTCTCAAAATGTATTTAATGATCTTTTAATGGTATTTCCATTCATTAATTTCAATAACCCTTTTTGTTACTTATGCTCTAATGGGGATATTTTGTATTGATACCATATTAATTATTTCTCTAGATAGATTAATATTATTTCAAAGAAATTGTTATGGAACAAATTTATTTTCCACGGGTTAATCATGTTTCAAAGAGATTGTTATATATCCCATTTCTCTTCCATGGTTTAATCATATTTCAAAAATATTTTTATGGAACCCATTTATTTTTCATGGTTTAATCAAGTTATGAAAGGAATAATGGTTGTTTTTATGAATTTTATAATTATTTTTAAGATCAATGTACTTTATTTTTGGTTCATGGACATTATATATGATGGGTTCAACCAAATAGAATTGGGTGATCCTGTTATAGATTATATGATGGGCGTGCCTATATAACACTCCATTGTATTGGGTAATGATTATATTCTCTATAGAATTATATTCATAGTCAATCTTATAGTTATTAAAATTATAATGTTTTTATAAGAGTGATATGATGGTAATGTTCCAAGATAACAACATGTTTTATCTATGCTTACTAAAGGTTTATAATGTTTCCTTTGATCATGATTGATATTACATGGCTCATTATTATTTATTATTAAGAATATTTTCTTTGTTAAAGAATTTTACCATGTTTCATGTTTTATGGTTCATGAATTGATGGGTATGAGTCCTTTCATGATTCACCCATGCACTCTAATTATCTCATTATATACTTATATACTTCTTGTGCTCATTGATGACATTCAATTGTTAATGCTTATGTTTACCCTTACTGAGCATTTGAGCTCACCGTTATAATGTTTCCTTTTACCCCCACGTTATAAAGAATGAGGTTGAATGAATTATGTCTATAAAGGTTTTTATATAGATGATTATGATAGATTAATTTGAAATAAGAAAATATGGGTTAAGTGGGATAAATGATTAATTAATGGCATGAGTATTTTTTATGTAGGATTTTTTCCTAATTCTATAAAACTCTAAAACTAAATGGTCCTTGATAATGTAAGTGATCTTATTTTTTTGATGTTGTAAGGTTTGGATGAGAAAAAATTGGGTCACCATTATCTGTATCAACACTAAAAATATAAATTTTATGATTTCAATACTAGATTCAGAAGTGTGAGTTCTAGACTGTTATACATTATCCTTGAGTGGAAAAATAGAATGAGATTTTAGGAATATAATGAACTCATCATATATATATGGATAGATACCAAAAAGTGATAATTATTGTCATAAATATTAGTGGGTTACTTAGTATAATTAGGTTGGAATAATAATAGTTTTCATGGTGAAATTGTGTTAGTATTACAACATAGATAATAGTTGGATTCATTATAGAATGTTTTAGGTTCAATTTCTCATAACCTTATATAGGTGTTTTTGATAATTTTTAAGAGATAATTTGGTGATGAATTGTGTGTTTTTGGGATGATGTGATATTAAGAAATCATTGGGATGTGGTTATTTATTCTAGGAGTAATTAACCTTGCCTTGGTTTTGAGTTTGGATAGTGAAGCATTATCTAGTGAGATGTGAGTTGTGAGCCTTTGGCACTTGAGATGTGTTGGGAGTGAGAAATGAGTTTCTGATTGGAATTTCTAGTATAAGGGGATAATTTTTGGATTGTGTAAATGGACAATTGGTTAGTTTTTTGGTTTCTTGATTATTTTTGATAAATGATTACTATAGAACATAGAGGCATTTGTTTTGACTAAGAAAGTCAACTTTAGATTGATTTTAAACTTGGAACACATCATAATTAGGTGGTTTTAGGTATTAGAAACTTCCTCATGGAGTTTTAGGTGAGAATTATCAGAATTGAACATCATGTTTATGGATTGAAATTGATGCATGGTTTCAAGAAAGTATACGTGGTTTGATGCATGTTTCAGGTGACCTATGTGATATAGAAAAATAAGTCTACTTACTATGTCATGGTTTTCTTTACTATGTGACTATGGAAAATTAAGTTTTTATCATCAATTTGATTCACCAATCCACTTAAAAGTAGAGTGGAGGACTTTAGATTAATTAAATAACCTAATAATGGATTTATATGGAATTTTTCTTTTGATGTTTCTTAAAAATACATGTGTAAAATGTGGATATTTTAAAGTCAATAGGTTTTGATTTTTTTTAATTTTTATAAATGGTATAAATATGCGGATTTTGGAATTTTATTTTTTAGAAAATGTAATTTGTCTCTTGTTTTAATTAAAAGTGGATAAAATAACTAGGATGTTGGGTTATTGATTTTAGGCTTAAATTTTAAATGATTTGTATATTTTTTTTGTTTTTAAAGACTTACATTACTTTAATGTTTTAAAATTTACATTTGGTAAAATTATTTTGAAATATAATATAAGGAACTAACCCTTATTCAATCCAAAATTTCATTTTTAAACAAGGATTAATTTTCTTTGATTCCTAAAGATCTTTTCAGGTTTTATGTTTTAATTAATTAGGTCATAATTATTACATAACAAACCCATAAATTACATGTTGGAAACTTACTCTTAGTATCCATTTTTTCAATGATACAATAATTTTAAAATAAAACACATTTTATTTTAATTAAAAATATTTATGATTTTCAACTTGAATTCTTATTTGTTCCTAATCATCCTTAAAAACTATGAAAAACATTTGAAATTGTGGGATGAACAAAAAAATATAATAAATAGACATAAAAGAAGAAGAAAGAGACCCATCATTCCATTTTAAAAGCATGATTTAATAAAAGAGAATTTTACTTTTACATAATAAACTTTGAGCTCAAGTAATCATTTAATTACACCTAAAATCAGCTTTACTGCCCAAAGTTTTTTTATAAAAAACTCTATAAGAAAACATAATGAGAAAATCAAAATCACGATGGTTTCTTAGAATACATAAGGATACTTGATTTTTTTTGTTAAAAACATACCTTTTTACCCTAAAAGGGAATAATACTTCCTTTAAAACAAAATTTCATTATCTTACCTTTTGAAATCAAATGATTTACATGGGAACTCATTTGAAATAATAGAAAAGTTATGTAGGTACCTTGGGACATTATATTCATAGAACCCTTACAAGAACACTTATAAGTGGAATAACCAATATTGTCAAATTATTATATAATTTTATATAGAATACAATCATTATCCAATGTATCAGAGAGCTATATTGGGACCACCTATCATTATGATTTATTACAGGCTCAGTCATCATCATTAGCTATAATGGGATCACCTATAATCATGAGATATATCATGATCACATGTCATCATAAAAAATATAAAAGGACTATATATTGAATAAAACATTTTTCACATGAGCCTCAGTTCAGTTGGTGAGGTCTCCTTAAGTGCATCCAAGAGACCCGAGATCAAATCCCGGTGGGGGATAATTTCTGAGTACTATAGTAGTACTGTAGTAGGCACTGTTTGGAACTGTATCAGCCGAGAATATGCCCCTATTTGGACCTTCAAGCCACCAATTTGGTCTTCGAGTCCTTTAAGGCCTTCAGGCCACCCAGGCCTTCGGGTTAGTAAGGCCTTCAGGCCACCTCAAGGCCTTCAGGCCACCTTAAGTGCAGATGTAAACCAAACAACCTACAAGGAACAAGCTTTAGAAGGAGGAGCAAGGAGCTTTCACCACAACAGAAGCTAAACGGATTGCAAGAATGAGAGGGTATGACACCTGCCATCGGGACAAGCCTGTACATGCACGGGAAAGCCTATCCAAACAACCATGTGAAGGTGGAGAGCTGATTTAATGATTAAGATGCTGGGGAGGAGCAATTCTATGTAGTTAGTCTGGGTTGTATGTAATGTTTGAAGCCTACGAGCAATGAATTACTCTAAGGCCTATGGGCTATGTAATACTTACACCTACGGGCCTCGTAAGGGTTCCACCTCACCCCTTGAAAGGTGTATTATAAAAAAATCAATAAAAATGAAGGCCTTCGGGCCATTGGAGGAGATGAATAAAACATTTGAATATTGCACCCTTTTTATCATAAATCCATTGAAAAAATCTTTTGAACCTATGTGCAAAACACTTTTGAATATCGAAATACCCTTTCCTTTTAAAAACCCATTTCAAAACTAAAATGACCAGAACAAAGGGAATGAGTGTTTTTATTTTAATAAAACATGTAATATTATAAATGAATCCAAATAATCAAATAAGGGTTTTGTCAGTGGGAAAATCAGTTTATGCCATATATGTTAAAATAGAACATTCCTTTGTTCCTTTTGTAAATAAATTAAAAATGTTCAATAAAGAATATTCCTTCTAAAAACCTTTGATAGAAAGTAAAAAAGAAATAAAAATTTCTTTTTAATACAGTTATTTCCATGTAATTACATATATAAAATAATTTTTATGATAAGTACATGGAAGAAATATATTTAAAAAATAAATCATTAAAACATTTAAAATGAGGTTTTTAAGGTAAAGTGTCCATTACCTCGAGTCTTACTCATCACAAATGTTATTTATATTCATGAATAATAAACTTATGTTAATTATTTAATTTATTAATAATTTTTTTAAGTTTTTTATTCCTTTTATTTTATTTATTAGCATATTATATTTAATTACTTAATCAATTAATTTCAGGTTAGTTGTTTTGATGATATTCAGCTCATATTTCTGAAATACCTTTGGTAGGTTGACTATGGTCAAAGAAGTCAATATTTCATTATATAAATAATAATAATCATATAATAATTATAATTTTTATATACTAATTTTAATTTTAAAACCATTTATAAAATATGTTTATGAAAAATAAGCTATGTTATAATAATGGAGACGGTAGGCCATATACATGCATGAGTGACATTTCCATTTTTCAAAGAACATGATAGAAATAAGAAAAATATTATTTTATCTTTAAAAAATAATTATTATATCATAAATATAACACTATTTCTTAAAATGAAATTATATATAGAAACCATGTGATGTGGTCAAGAAAAAATGATCACATTGCTTTGGGGAGGTGGTAATCCACACATACATACGAATGACATTATCATTTTTAATGGATGGAAAGGTAATAAATTAGATGATATATTATATTTAAATAATTATAAATATTTCATGAATAATATATATATATATATATATATATATATATTAAATATGTCATTAAAACCAGCTGTGAGAGGGAGTGATGGAAAATGAATTATATTGGTTCATGAGGCAGTAGTCCACCGTACACATGAATAATAGTTTGATTTCCCATTTGATGGAAGAAGGAGATGGATATAGGTTATTTCATTAACATAAAAAAATATTAGTATATGGAATATACTGGTGTTTTTATTTTATCATGTTTTAAGAATATTTTAAGGAGTTAGAAAAAGAAATAAAACAAAAATGTTCGATTAAGAACTATGCCTCTTCTTCGGACAAACTAACTGGGTTTATACCTAAAGCCTTCCTTGGTTGGTTTTTTGATCAAACTAAGGCCTCACAGACTTATGGAGGGATATAAGGAAAGGATATACCCCTAAATGGACCTAAGGCCTTCATTTTTATTGATTTTTGATAACCCCCTGTTCATGGGATAAGGGGGAACCCTTACAAGGCCTGTAGGCTTAGAGATTACATGGACCATAGGATTAAGAGACATTACATGACCCGAAGGTATTAGGGAATTAAACCATACTATAACTACAAGGAACTTACCCTCCTCAGCATCTTCATCATAATGGTAGCTCTCCACCTTTTTATGACCATCTGGCTAAGCTTCTCATGCAAGTACAAACTGGTCCCAATGCTATAGCCATACCCTCTCGTTCTTCCAAATCTATTGGTTCTACTCTGGTGAGTGCACATTCTCTGAATCCTCCTATACAACTGCTTCTTTTTGTAGAGTTTGTCTGGGGAAAATGCATGTGGCATGAAGGCCTTGAGGTGGCCCGAAGGCCTTAAAGGTGGCCCGAAAGCCCTACTAACCTGAAGGCTTGGTGTTACGAAGGCCTTAAGGACTCCAAAACCAAACCGGTGGCCCAAGGTGAATAATTCTCGATTATATAGTATCGAACAATACCTGCTATAGTACCTGAACAGTACCTGCTACAGTACTACTACAATACCCCCCGAAAATATGCCTCCACCTGGTTTCGAACCTGGGTCTCGTGGATGCACTTAAGGATACCTCACCAACTGGGCTGAGGCTTATGTGCAATAAAGGACATAGGTAGTGATTTTCTGAACCAAAAGTATCTTTAAGTGTTTATAAAAGAGTATAGGGGGTTTTCTATTATAAGCGGGGGAGAGTACACACTTGGAATTCTTAAAAAGATTAAAATATATCAATGTATTACTCAATCAAAATTGATCCAAAAAAGACCATGTATTAATATGAGATGATATAGGGTCTGAATATTTCAATAAAATAGAATTTAGATATTTTTAGGTCATTTTAACACTTATCTATTTAGTTTAACCCTCAGTAAACCTATTTTAACCTTAACTACGTAATAATTTTTTTACTGTTTTTATTATTCATTATAAACAAAAATTAATTTAAAATTATTAAATAATATAATTTTTTATTATTAAAAATATTTAATCCATTTTATTGAATTATATTCGAATAAGTAGAATAAATTAGTTTAAAATTAAATCGATGATGAAAAATATTTTTTTTAGAAAAAACCCGTTTTAGGTATAAAAATGTTTCTATACCAAATAAAAGTATAATGTTAATTATAATAAAATTTTTGGATTATGTTTAATTAAAAATAAATAATTATATTTTAAAATTATTCTGAAATAAAATGTGACTTTGTAAATTCTTGAAAATAAAAGACAACTTTTAATAAAAATCAGTATTTTTCACTATTCATCAAAAAATTAATTTTTTAAAAAAATTATAAAAAAATTCATTTTATAATTTTGAGATGATGAATTAAAAAATATATTTCATATTTTTAAATTAAAATTCTATAATTTCGAAATCAATATTTTAAATAAAACCATATAATGCATGAAAACACAATTTAGTTAAAAATAAAACATTTTAATTTTGACTAAAAAATTACCTAATATTATTATAATTAATATAACTATATAAAATTTAATTAATGAATATTAATAAGTCATGAAAATTACTTATATTAATATTACATAGGTTGTTACATTCTTCCCCCTTTTGGAAATTGTGCACTTATAAGTTTATTTACTATTTAAATAAGTGGGGATATCTTTCTCTCATAGCATTTTCTAACTCCCATGTTTATTTTTTCAATAATATGGGTTTTCCAAAAGACTATAACCTAGTTAATCACTTTATTCTATAACACCTACTGTTTTCAATAAAGAATCATAATATGTCATTCCTCATGTGAAATGTTTTCTTCCAACTGAACTACTTCAGGGCTCAAATCATGAGATAATATATAATATATTTTCTTAACAAAAAAACATGAAATACATCATATACCTGAGATAAACTCAGAGGCAAGGCCACTGAGTAAGAAAATGATCTAACTTTCTCTAAGATTTTATATGGTCTAATGAACATAGGAATTAACTTCCCTTTTTTTACCAATACACATAACACTTTTTCATAGAGATACTTTAAGAAAAAATGATCTCATATCTTAAATAAAATATCTTTACTATAGTTATCTGCATATCCTTTATACCTAATTTTTTCTTTCCTCATATGTTTCTGAATCATCTTCACATTCTCAACCATTTTTAATAACAATTATAGTACTAAATTTTTTTTTTCACCTACTTCATCCCAAAAATATGGAGTCTGAAACCACTTTCCAAATAATTCCTCAAAAGGTGTCATCTGTATACTATAATGAATTAATATTATTATAATAAAATTCATCTAATTAAATATTATAATACCAACTTTATTGCTAATCCATTGAATAAGTTTGAAGCATGTATTCCAAGGTCTGAATAATTTTCTCAAGCTGTCCATCATATTGAGGATGAAAAGTTGTACTAAAATTTAATTTAGTACACAATTAATTATAAAGGACCTTATAAAAAAAGAAGTAAATCTAGGATCATATTTAGATATAATAGATGGAGAAACTCCATGTAAATTTAATATCTTCTTGAGTTACAATTGAGAAAGATGATCTAAAGGCATGGTATCTTTAATAGGAAGGAAATGTGAAGATTTAGTTAGTCAATAAATAATAACCAAAATAAAATTATTACCTTGAGATGTATTTGGAAATCTCACCATGACATCCATAGATATATTCTCCAATTTATATTCTGTCACTGGAAAAGGATAAAGCATCCCCTTCAGTAATTTTCATTCCTATTTAACCTGTTGAAAACTCAAACATTTCATGGTTAAGTCAACAATATCTATGTTCATTCCATACCACTAGTAAAAATTTAGAAGGTCTCTATACAATTTAGTGCTTCTAGGATAAATGTAAAATGGAGAACTATGAACTTCACTCAATAATTCTCTCTTAAATTGGGAAACACAAGGCACACATAGCCCTTTTCCAAACCTGATAACACATTTTTAATCAACAATAAACTATGGAAACTTAATCTTATTAATATATTATACCTTTTCCTATAAAACATGATCCTCTATCTGATATTACTTAATTATTTATGATAGAGAATATTGTATTGACACCTGAAACAAAATAGGGGAATTCCCTATATACAAAATTTCTAGGCCAATATTTATCAAATCATTAATTAAAGTTCTTTGTTCTAAACATAACATCATTTATATAGAATTATCTTTACGACTCAAAGTATAATCTATTTTTTTTATTTTATAGGATGGTAATGAATCCTGTAGTCATAATACTTAATCTATTACATCCATATTCTCTACCTCATGTTTAACTCTTTTTGAGCGAATTTATACTTCAAACTTTTGTGATCAATTTATATTTCACACTTTACTATATAAAAGTGATGGATCTAACTTGTTAAAGTAAAAAACCATAATAACTAATTTCAAATAATGTGTAGAATAATTTAACTCTTGAGTCTTAAATTTATATGAAGTAAAAGAAATTACATTATCATTATACATCAGAATAAAACAAAGTCCCTTCAATAAATAATTGTTGTAGATGAAAAATTCACCATTTCTATAGGGAAGGTCCAAAACTGGAGCATTCACCAATATTATTTTCAGTCCCTAGAAATAATCATTTCAGTCTTTTGTCTAGATGAATTTTACTCCTTCTCATGTTACCATAGTTAATGGGATATATAACCAAGAAAAGTTTTCAAAAAACCACTATTAGTAAACCAATAATCCAAGAAAACTATGAATCATCTTGAAATTTGTAGGGTTTTCCTATTATTCAAAAAATTTAGTTTTAACAAGGTTAAACATTATTCCATATTTAGAAATAGAATACCTGGGGAAAGAAATATGTTTTAACTAGAATTCACACTTACTAAATTTCCCATATAAATTATTTTCTTTCAAGGTTTTCAAAACAATCATTATATTTTTTTAATTATTCTCATAACTTTTTGAATAAAAAAATATCATCAATATACACACAAAAAATTCATCCAAACATTAATGGAAAACTCTATTCATAAGATAAATGAATACAACTAGTGCATTAGACAAACCAAAGGGAATAACTACAAACTTATAATGCATGTATCTAGTTCAAAACTCTACCATAGGTATATATTCCTCCTTTACCTTCCACTGATGGTATCTTGACCTGAGACAAATATTTGAAAAATATTACGTTCCCTAGAGATGACCAAACAAATCATCGATATGAGGCAAATGGTACTTATTCTTAATATTAATGTTATTTAAGGCTCTATAATCAATTCCAAGACTCATTTAACAATATTTATTTTTAACAAATTTAATAGGATCACCCCATGGTGATATTTTAAAACCTTTATCTAGAAACTCTTGAAAATGATTTTTTAATTCCAAAAGTTCTAATTTACCCATTCAATAAGGGGGTTTTGAAATTGGATTAGTATAAGACACTAATTCAAAAGTAAAATCAACTTCCAAATTAGGTATAATATTAGACAACTCATTAGGTAATATATACATATATTAATTCACTACAAGGAAATCCTCGATATGAATAGACTCTCTATTCTCAATAATATCTACAAGATAACTTTTATTTCCATATTTTAATAGTTTTTTATCTTCTTGATATGTTATAAAAGGTATTAATTCATTCTTTTATACAAACTGAAACTCATTTAAAAAAAATATTTTACTCTACAATCTATCATAGCATGGTAAACATAAATCTAACCCATACCTAGAATAACATAAAACACTATAAGGGTAAATACAACATGGTTTTTAGGTAAAGTATTTCTATATAAAACAAATTGAATATTATCATAATTTCCTTTTTTCCTTAATACTTCCTCTAGGTGTTTTTACCAAAATTTATGGCTTCATTTATTGAGGTGAAATTTCCAATTTATCAAACAATTTCTTATAAATGAAAGAGTGTGCATACCTCGAATCAAACAAGACATTGACATAATATGAATAAAAAAGTAATGTACCTAACACTACATCATTGGATGGTCCAACATCTATTGAAGTATTCATAAAATATTTAGCCATGAATTTCCATTTTTGATCTTGAAAATTTTCATTCTTCACTCCTATCTTTGGAAAAGTACTCATATAATGACCCATATCATTATAATTAAAGAATAATACTATTTAATTTTCATTATTTTTCAAATAATTTACTTTATATTAGTGAGCCACATTTCCAAACATTCCACATCGAAAACACTTCCCAAATTTTATAATACATTATCTAGGGGTATTTTTACCACACTTATCACAATGTGAAAACTAGATTTTAATTCCTATAGATTTATTTTATGGATTCTTCTCCATTTCCTATCATTTGTACCTTTTCTTTTGCTTATTTTTATAGAATACATGATCATTGGAAAAATCTATTTTCACCTCCTCATCACATCGAACAAGTTTCTCATAACTTTTTAATTACTGGTAATATAATTCCCTTTGATATACTGGATTTAATCCTCATTAAAACAGATTAATTTTACTATCAAGAACCCAAATAAAATTTATGTTATACCTTGATAATCAGGTGAATTTTTCATCATATGCAGCCAACAAAAATTTATCCTTTTACCAAAATTACAATAATTTATTTTACATCATAATTCAAACAACATTTGGAAAATATTTTCAAGAAAAATATCGTTAAATGTGTTATAATCCATGATTCTAATATGTTTTCTTTCTCTAGCATTCTTAACCATTGATCACCATCTTCAAAATAGTAAATAGAAAGATTTACCTTTTGATGATCTGAACAACCCATGAATTTTAATATATTCTCCAAGTATTTAATCCATCCTTCAACTATCATAGGGTAAGATGATCCACTGAATGTTAGAGGGTGTTGTTTCATGAAATTCTATACTATAGACATGTTACTTTGTGATAAACATGTATTATCTCTCACATGGATATCACCAAAATTTATAGACCATTTCAACTAATTTATCATAAAAAAACTTCTCTATTCCAATTGCAATAATTCCTTGTTTCTAATTTGTAAGGATATTATCATCATGGTGTCTTTTTTACTTCAGTTTCCCTATTTCCTCTATAGAAAACCATTCTAAATAGACATAGTTTAGATGAAGAAATATGGTAATATTAAAATTCTATATCATTATAACCATAAAATACAATCTCTTAAGGGTATTTAATTTAATTATACAAACCTATAAAATTATCTAAAATTTTGTTCTGATACTAACTATAAGGACCCAAACCTTATTCAATCCATAATTTCATTTTTAATCAAGAATTCATTTTCCTATATTATTGAAGATCTTTTTAGGTTTAGAGTTTTAGAGAATTAGGTTATAACTCTTACATAAAAACCTATACATTAAAATTTATACCCTTCCCATCAGTATCTATTTTTACCACAATAAAATACTTTTAAAATAAAATATGTTTTTTATGAAATTTTTTATGATTTTCAACTTGACTTCTTATTTTTTTAGGGTCATCCATAAAACGTATGAAAAACAATTGAAAATGTAGGATGCGTAAAAAAATCTTAGTAATGGATAAAAAATAAGAAGAAGAAACATGTTAGTACATTTTAAAACCATGATATCATAAAAAAGAGTTTTACTTTAACATAATGAACCTTGATCTCAAATAATCATTTACTTACACATAAAATCAATTTTATTGTTGAAAGTTTTTCATGAAATAATTTATAATAAAACATAAAGGGAAAATCATGATCATGAGGGTTTATTATAAAACATGAAAATCTATGAAAACCATTTCTTAAAAATATACCATTTTACCCCAAAAGGGTATAATAATTCCTTTAAAACAAAAGATCATTATCTTACCTTTTGAAATAAAATTATTTCCATGAAAAATCATTAGAAATCATAGAGAACTCATATTGGTACCTTAGGAAATCACCATCATATAACCCTTACATGATTCTTTACAAGTGGAATAACCAATATGGTCAATTTACATCATAATTATCAAGATAAAATAATCATTACCCAATGTATTGGAGACCTATATTGGAATCACCCATCATTATGAGATATACCAGGCTCACCAATCATCATAAGATCTATCAACCTCACTCATCATCATGAGATATATCAAGATCACCTATCATCATTAAAAATTTATAAATACTATATCATGAATAATGTTTTTTAATACTTCACATTTTCATTATAAATCCTTTGAAAAAATCTTTTGAACCTATATACAAAACACTTCTGGATATTGAAATACCCTTTCCATTTAAAAACCCATTTTAAAAAATAAAATAACCTTAAAAAAGGGAAGGAGGGGTTTTATTTGATAAACAAATGTAAGATTATAAATTAAGGGGAAAATAAAATAAAGTTTATTGTAGAAGGAAAAATCATTGATTCCGTATACATTAAAATATAATATTACTTTTTTCCCTTTGTAAATAAAGTCAAAACATTCCGTAAAAATATTTGTTTTGATTTTTTTTGAAAGAAAGTAAAAAGAGACATAAAATGAGATTTTCAATTCATTTATTCCTACATAAATACATCTATAAAATAAATTTAAGAATAAATATGTGGAATAAATATATTTAAAAAATATATCTTTAAAAAATTTTAAATGATTTTTTATTGTAAAGTGTCCCTTACCTCAAGTCCAAATCATCACGTACATTATTTATATTCCCGAATAATAATATTATGTTAATTATTTAATTTATTAAGAGCCTTTTTAAATTTTATTATTCTTTTTATTTTATTTATTACTATATTATATTTAATTAATTAATCAATTAAGTTAATGTTGGACGTTTTGACGATATTCGGCTCATATGTGCAAAATTACTTTGGTAGGTTGACTATGGTCAAAGAGGTCATTCTTACATCATATTTAGAATAATAATCATGAAATAATTATCATTTTAAATATTAATTTTAATTTTAAATCCATTCATGAAATATGGTTATGAAGAATCAACAATATTACAATCATGGAGAAAGTAGGTCGTACGTACACAAGTATAATATTTCCAATTTTTAACGAGCATTCTGAAATGAAGATAAATATTATTTTATATTTAGGGTATTATTAATATAAACTAAATATAATATTATTTCTTTAAATAAATTTATATATATAAACTATGTGATGTGGTAATGAAAAATGAATCACACCACTTTGTGGATGCGGTAATCCACACGTACACATGAACTCCATTATCATTTTTCAATGGATGGAAAGGTAAGAAAGTAGATGATATATTATATTTAAATAATTATAAATAGTTCATAAATATAACACACATACACACACACACACACAGATATATATATATATATATATATATATATATATATATATATATATATATTAAATCCATCATTATAACAAGCTGTGAGAGTTGGTGATGGAAAATTAATTACATTAATTCTCAAGGTGGCAGTCCACCATACTCACGAATGATGGTTTCATTACCCATTTGATGGAAGAATGAGATAGATATAATTTACTCTTTTAAAATTAAAAAATGGATTTATATGTAATATATTAGTGTTATTATATTATCATTATTGATGAATATCTTAACTAGGAAGAGTAATAAATAAAACTAAAATGACCGATTAAGAACTATACCTTTTCTTTAGAAAACCTATTTAAGTTTATACTTAAATCCTTCTTAGGTTGATTTTATGATCAAAATAGGGACTCTAGGATGTGAGGATGGATATAAGAAATGTATTTTCGTAGGTATTGAAAAAAATCTCATTTAGTGTGGATATGAGAGGATAGGGTGTGTCATTTTATAGGTGGGGGATAAGACACGATTGGTATTTAAAAGAAATAAAAAAATTAATGTCTTACTCAAGAAAAATGGAACCAAAATAGACTATTTAAAAATATAAGATGATATATGGTCAAAATATGGCAATAAAATGTAATTTAGACAATTTTTTAGGTTATTTAAACCTTATATATTTGGTTTATCTCCCAGTAAACCTATTTTAACCTTAACTGTGGTAACATATTCTTAATATTTTTACTAGTCATTATGATAAAATATTTTTTTTAAAATTATTACCTAATATTAATTATGATGATTAAAAATATGGAATCCATTTTATCAAATTAAATTCAAAAAATTGGTATAATTTAATTTAAAATTAAACCAATGATGAAAAATGTTTTTTTAGAAAAATAACCTTTTAAGTATAAAAATGTTTTTATACCAAATTCAAGTATAATACCGATTTCCATAATTTTTTTTGGAATAAATTTACTAAAAAATAACTAATTAAAATTTAAACCTAATCCAAAATATAACATGACTTCATAAATACTTGAAAATGAATGACAATTTTGAATAATTTTTTTTATTTTTCATTATTCATTGAAAAATCAAAACTTTTCAAAAAATTCTTAAAAATTCACCCTAATATATTTTTGAAATGTTGAATTCAAAAATGAAGTTTATTTTTTCAAATTAAAATCCAATAATTTGGAAATTTAGATTTATAATAAAACCATATAATGCATGAAAACCCAATTTGGTTAGGAATAAAGTTTTTCCCTTTTGACTTAAAAATTACCAAATATTTTTATAATGAATATAATTATATAAAATATAATTAATGAATGTTAATAAGACATGAAAATTATTTATCTTAACCTTACCTAGGTTGTTACTCATAATGTAAGGAGATATCATTTTTGTATTGGTTTTAAACCTAGTTTTAATAACCGAGTTTAGATGAATTTATTTTATTTGGGAAAATGGTTTTCAAGTGAAGTGACTAAGTTATTTTAAAATTTAACTTTGATTTGGTTTTAAATTCTCATATTTTAATAAACAATTTTGTTTATGTCTAAGTGTTGGTTATATTTCACCATCGAGTGGGACTTCTTGTATGGTCCCTTTATATTCTTTTAAGCTTGTGATGACATGGGTTAAGGTAAATATAGTGGGGAAACACTATAGAGTAGAAAAAAAATTTGGAACCTTTTTATAGATGTGATGGGAAAATATTAGTGGTTATAAATAATTGGAAACCTTTTTACAGTAACTAGAAACTTTTGATGGTGTAGAGAATATAAATGATGAAAGTTTCTTCAGATCAAGAATTATTGACTCTCCAAGAATCCTTGGTTTTAGAGGATAAATAGTATGTTTGTGGGGAGATTTGTGGTACCCTCCTTTTTTGGTAGCATTTAAAATATTGTCTTATATCTAGTTTTTCAAGGATGGAAAATATTTAAGGGGTTTGGAGTTTTAGGACCTTAGTTTCTAGGTTAAAGAGAAAGGGATATATTTGATTAGATTTAATTGTTATGGGATATGGTTTGTGGTTGTTGAAGGTCCATTTTATTCAAAGAGAAGGTGTAAAGGGAGGTTAGTAGGTGTTTTGTGATGTTTGAAGGAGGTATTGAGTGTAAAAGAAGAAAATGTAAAGACCCTATATAAATCATGGTGAGATGATCTATTCTAGTGAACTAGAAGACCAGCTATGTATATTTGGTGAAGGGGATAATATATAAAGCATAATATAGCACAATGTTGGGATATCTATGTAGAATAATCATTTGATCGCATAAAAATCCAATTAGATTTTTGTACTCAAAACTCATAGGGTCACTCTCATATATTCTCTTCCACATGGGGTGATCTATATTTGGGTGATGTTTTAACATTTTTGGATGGATTTATCCCTTAATTTATCTTATTAATTGGATATTAGGGTGTTTAGGTCCTAGATCAAAGTTTTTTCACTTTCTGATCTCCCTTATTCTTGTTGTTCTTTCTTTTTCTTCATAGAAACACTAATTGGTTAGGTTTTGATGAATTCAGGGGTTAGGGATAATGTAAATTAATGATTTTGTGTTTATGTGTCGATTAAAGATTAAGAAAGTATAAATCATGTTTAAGTGAGTTTTATTTCACTATGGAATCATAATTAAGGTAGATAACTTCTCATACTCATTATTGTATGAAAATTTTCATTGGATGGCATGTTATATTTTATAACAAAATATTTCAAATGGGTTTAAAATGATTTATGAATATGTATTGATGCATTGTAGAACTTGGTTTTTTTGTGCATGTATTTCCAAGGAAAGGATATATGGATTTTTCATGTGTGTGAGTTTTTTCCGAAAAAAATAAAATTAGATAAATTTTGATTCTAATTGGGTATTGATGTTTGATTGGAAATTTTTATAGTGATTTAATGTTCCTCATGTATGAAATGTTCTCGATGTATTGATATGTATTTTTGTTTGTGAATTAATCATTCTTTAGGTATCCCACTTAAGTGTAGGGACCTCACTGAGTTAGGTGAGGATGGATTGGGAATCTTGATTCTATGTGGGAGCTTGTTAGTAAGAAAAATTCATAAAATGGGTGGGATTTATCCCAATGGTTGATGAACAAAATCAGGGCCCCCTTGGGTTAAGGTGAAAATAGTTGTTTTAATTAATTTATTTGGAAATTTTGGTGCTATGATATGTAGTTAGTGGTTTTACAAAAATATTGTTATGTGATTAAGATTGATATGTGTGATTTGATTATACCAATTTTCATGGGTTTAATATGTTTTCATAAAAACCATATAAGAAAATTGATTTTAAAAAGGATGGGGTGTATGAGAAGTAATTGTGGAAATCCTATTGAGTTATTATATTCACCCGCTAATTGTGAATCTTTATGCACATGAAGATGTAGTTATTTTTATATTGTGAACTAGTTATTTGAGTTTATGGAATGGTGTCTTGGATAGGAAGCTAACTATGGTTAGTGGAGACTGGTGGGTGGTGTATTTGGTTGTATTTTGGTTTATTTTTACAAGGTTATATTTTATTATGGATATTATGTTATTTGTTCTCATAGATGTGTGTATTCATTTATATTCAACATCTTATTGTATATTGGATTTATAGGTATGTGGTGGTTGGGTGTATTGGGTTAATAAACCCTTCCCCACATTAGAGTTAGTATTTTTATTATTATTAGGAAATTGGAAGTTAGGGGATGACATTAAGAACCATGTAATATTATAGATTAGAATCAAGGTTGAGTTTGAGTAGTTAGGTCAGGTTAGGATGTTATATAGTGGTTGGTAGTGTTTATTTCTAGTTTACACAACTCCGTATTTGTTCTATGCATCAAGGAATTTATTGATTTTATATATTGTGTTTGGTAGAGTTTAAGACTAATCTATACCACCCCCTTTATACCTTGTACAAACCACACTTAGTCAATTTTTACGCATCAACTATTATAATTCCTTAGATTGTTTTTGATATATTTTAAAATTGTTTTAAAAAAATGCATCCTTTATCAAATATATGATTTTTTCTAGTATACTTAAATTCCACTCTAAAAAATTCTCACTTTTAATGTATGAAAACAATACTTATCCACTTTTCAATATTTCTTCATCACCCATCTAATATTCTCAATATTCTTACGAAATTCTTTAAAATTATTAAAAAAAATTCCAAAAAAAATTGAAAAACAAAATATAAATTAATTTACCTCAAATGATTTTGGTGATTCTTCTTTACTGACCTAAAATTAAATATTTTTATTAAAAGTGAAGAAACATCAAACCAGGTCTTATATAAGTATGAAGTGGTGGATCCCATGGGTATGACCAATAAAAATTCTCTTAAAATTTTGAGGTAGAGATACAATACTATTGTAGATTATGATATTTTCATTTTGTTTTCCTTTAGAAGCTAGTATGTTAGTTTCTTTGTTTCCCTCACTTTATGTGTGAAGGATCTCAACTTTCTGATTCAATAAGTGTCTTCATGATCTGATTTGGCAAGCAATGGACCAGGGTATAGGTAGGTGTCCAAATAAAAACTTAGACACTAAGGAAGAGTCCATTTCTACTACTTCTAGACTAATATTGAATAACGTGTGTAGGTAAAGGCCAACCAACATATCTCTTGCTTCAGTTGTGAGGGAATTTCCAAGCCCAAAAAAGGAACTAAAACTTATCACAATAGAACCCCACATATTGTATCTATATTAAATATAATGACTTTATTTTATTTTTTCATTATTTAAATAATATTCGATATATTTTCTCACGGAATTTTTGGCAGATTTCCGCAATTATTATCTTTCAAGTGACATTACCCTCATATTAAGGACTCTTCCTGCTTCTCAATCAAATAAACATGAAAATCATGGAGGTGTTTCCAAAAACTATTATAAAATAAAACAATGATACATAAAATAAAGATTATTTATCTTATACTCTTACATTATAAAATAAACTTATTTATAATATACTCTCTAGGATAGGTTCTTTCCACAAAATCACTAGATAGAGTAATGTTTTTGAATAAACATCACCACATAGTGAGTAAACATTTTCACAATTATAAAGAACATTATTTATTATAGAGTTTTATCTCTAAATCATTATTTTCATTAGTCTTGATTCATCATATTATTCTCATAAATTTGGGAATTATTTACACTTCCTCTCAATATCTCATCTTCTTTCAAGGAGTCTTCATCTCATAAAAATATCATAAATATTCTACTCATCAACCCATTTATTATGTTATGTTTATTTATTATGATTATGATGATTTGAAAAAAAAATGTTTTTTACATGATATATTTAATCACCTCTTCATATAAGATCTCTAAATATGAGAAAAATTCTTAATTAATTATAAATAAAATATTCATTAAAAATTTGATTTATCAACTCCTAGAAAATTATAATTTAGTACTCCTTAGAACAAATATAACATGAAATTGAGTAAATTCAATTAGTGCGAGTGTTTTAAACATGAATGAAACAATTTTTTTACAATATAATCTTTATTGAAGTAATAAATTGAATTATAGTAAACTAAAAACTGCAACAAGAATCATTAATTATAAATCATCTATTACATCCATGAATATTCCACAAGATCCAAAAAATTAATCAAGTGTAAATTCAACCAAAATCCCAAAGAACATTAATTCTTGAGTGTGTGTAAAATTTATCTCTAAGTTATCACTTACCAATAATGCTTTAATTCATGTGAATTTGTATAATTGTTTTAACCAAAATTTAGAGTGATTTATATAATTACCTTTTTAAATTATATATAATTACCTTTTTAAATTATTGCAACCGCCACCATTTTCTTTATTATAATCACATGATCACACACACACAATATCTATTTTATATAACAAAAAATTCTTTAAATTTAAAACAAATCATAATGTAGATGATTTTTTTAATATGAACTTCATTATGTTGAAGGGTCTATTGTTTTTTCAAGCATCATCATAACACTTTGTTACTTCTTCTTTGATTTTACATAATAAAAAATTATTTTAGTAGGTGCACGAAATGTATTCCAATCAAGTATATATTATATTCTCTTTTATTTCATAAATCATGAGTGGTAATAAAACTAAACATACTTAAGGAAATTAAAAATGAATCATGAGTTTTAAGGGGATAAAATAAGTATGTCTTAATTTAAAATGGGATTAATAAAGTTTTATAAGTGGATTCTTGGTCATGATCAAGTAAAAAGAGTATCAAGAAACACTTTTTATTAAATAAAAAATAAATTACACTAAACTTGTGAATATTTTAAACTAAAATAATTTCAAATATATTCCTAAGTTTTCATTATTTTCCCAAATTTACCCACAAATATATATATATATATATAGAAAATTTCAAATATATATTAAAAATAAATGTGGTTCCAATCCATCAAACTATAATAATAAAAGAAAAATCAATTCCCAAAAAATGCTATAAAATATAAACATTATCAATCCCATAATTCTATTTAAATCCAAATAAAAACATGAAATTAAAATGAAATGAAAACAAAACACTAGAAAAAATAAATTTCAAAATAGTACCTAAGCATCTGAATAAATTACTTAAAAACATACAAAAAAATATCCCAGAACAGATAAGAAAAATATCATAAACTTTCCACACAAAGATATTCTGTCTTTACCCCAATTAAATGTTATATTATTATCAGCATGTCCATAATTTATATTATATGAATATTGTAAATACCTAGAAATTTCATGATTTTTTTAAATTAATTGGGATTTTTTACAAGTCTGTAGAAATTGATGGCGCGTGATTCCAAGGTCTGGTGTGCCTAGAATAGATTTTTGAACTTGTTTTATAGTACATTCAGTAAATGCCCAGGAGACATTTTCTATATTTTGAACCGATGCTCGGATTAAAAATCCAAGGACACCATTGAATCTGCAACGCCGAGATTTTCTTAGGGGAGGCTTCACTTCGACCGCAATAGGTCGGGTGAAAAAGTTAGTTTTTAGAATTTTTAAAGAAAAGTAAAATAACATGTAATTGTTATTTTATTTTATTTTCCTCCAATGAATGAGTGGCGGTGGCAAGATCGGTGACTTTTCAATCCATTTAATGTTCTGACTTATCAACTGCATAACTCCACCATTGTGAATTAAAAGTGGTTCATTAATTATGTTAATTAATGAATCTCATTAATTCCTCGATGCGTTACTCACCTTTCCCCCTCCAATTTAATTAGAGATCAGGGTGGGGTTTTGGAACAACTTCTTCAAGAAAGGAAACTATGGCAAAGTCTTGCAGCAACATCCACCGATGGATGACGAAAGCTCGGGCGACAATGATTCGGGATCGACGAACGCCGATGACTCCATAAAACATGCATGCTCCTTCTGCTGTAACCACGACACCTACAATGGATCTTAAGGTAGGGGGTTTATTTAATTAAAATTTTTATTTGATGAATGGATTATTCTCCCGCTTATTATCATGTTAATGCGGAGGGCATGGGCCGATCGAACAAGGCCCGAACCCTATGCCACTTCGTTCATGTTTAATTCTTTGGGGATGGGATTCCTTAATTTAATGGAAATGTGAAAAAAGGGTCACTATGTGGAAGTAGTAGTCCAATAGGCCTATAGGTGCAAACAGAAGTGGAAACGGATCTCCAAAGTATCGTTGGATCCCCACGGAAGATCCTCTAGTGTGACACCGGCACAATGGAGCGTCGTCGCGCACTGCGGAGGGGTGGCACGACATAATTCTACGGAAGCTGCAGAAGTTAAAGGTGGAATGTTGTCATGTTCCGTGTTAAAGGAAGCCGCAGATAAAATACACAACAAAGGTAGGGGGACCTGCATCCCGTGACTCCCGTGGACCATGTGGTGTCACTGATTGAAGGGGGCCGAACGACTCTTTTGATATGTTCAACTGGAAGACCACGTGCCCTACATGGGGCAAGCTAACAGGCCAGGATACATTGCGGCCTCACCCAGCCAGGGTGGGTAGAGCCCACCACAGCATAGCCCAACCAGGCCGGGTCGGTGCGACCGGGTCGAACCGGACCCGGACCCCTCTCGGGCCCAGAAACACTTAAGTGGCCATAAATTCCGAACTGGACATCCGTTTGATGAACCATGTGCGGAGATGAGATCCTTGGAGCAAGAAAGTTCTTTTTATATAATCCATGAGAGTTTTGGAGAAATTTGGAGTATGGCCGGGTTGGATTGACTCCGAAACCAAATGGGCCCTCAACACTAAAATGTCAATAACTTACAGAACGGACATCCAATTGATGCTTCTTATTTTGCGTTGTAAACCTTGTGACATGATGGATCACAAGGTTAATTCTTCGTGGGAATTTGTTCCAGTTGAAATTTTACCAATGGATTGAGGAGAAGTTCTCCTAGAATCAAGCGTACTATGAGCAGGAATCCAGTGGCTGGTAGTGAGGCTGAGGTTGGAGATAGATCATACAAAGGTTAATACCGAGTGATCTTTTGTGGGTCAGCACCTAGTGATATTGTGTATATCAAAACCTAGAGATCCTGTATGGATCAGTAGTATGCAATCTGATGAGGTCCAGCATTAGAGGGGTCCATTGTGGATCAACGACATACCGATCCTATGTGGGTTAGATCCTGTGTGGGTCAACGCTCAATGATCCTATGTGGGTCAGCACATACCGATCCTGTGTGGGTCAACGCTCAGTGATCCTATGTGGGTTAGCGCATACCAATCCTGTGTGGGTCAGATCCCGTGTGGGTCTTGCGGAGGTTAGTACCTATTGATCCTGGGCAGATCAGATCCTATGTGGGTTATCAAGGTTTAGTACCTATCAATCCTGTGTGGGTCATATTCCGTATGGTTAGCAGCAGTAACTCTCAACAAAATAATATGATTTAGATTCTCGACTAATCATTTGTACTTCTATTCTTTACTTATACTTTGTTTGAGTTGAGTCTTTTGCTTTGTGATTTTCGATTGAAATCTTGCTTTGTGGTTTTCCTTTGTGAAATTCCGAGAGACCTTTAGGGGTCTCGGGGTCCCTACTGGGTATTGTTATACTTACCCCTATATGGGCTTCGCCCGAACCTTATTGTGTCTTATGTAGATGACGAGCAGCTTGGCTGAGACTTGAGGGATCCAAGACCAGGAGGTACATGGAGGATATTGGATGATGTGGAGAGTAGTGGAGACAAGCTGTACCTACTTTTCAGGTAGGATCCTTGGTGGAAAATTCCAAGAGCCATTTTCTGTTTTTCAGTTGTAGTTATAACTTTCAGTTGGGCTTGTATTCCAGCCCCTTTACTTCCAGTACACACCTTTACTACTACAGTTTTACTTTGTGGTCATATCTTGTTGTGTTCTTGGTTTGTGTGTTTGTATAGGTTTAAGGGAAATTCCTTCTGGTTTTAGAGATACACCTTTCTAGTGCTGGTCTCCAACCCCTGACATATAGAAGGTGGGCTTGAGGTAGTCACGACACGGGCCCCAGGGGATGAGTCATGACAAATATGAAATTATATAATTAAAATTAGGATAATTAACATAAATGTGATATGGTAATAATTGAATAAGGTCATGAAACATGATGACGTTGGTCACATAAATGATAAATACCTTAAAGTATTTATTATTCCACCAACCATTAATTTTAAAGATCCATCTTGTGGTCTCTTTAAAATTCTATACTATATGGTAAGAAAATATATGTAACACATCATAAATGCCTAACCATCTATGACATAATTTATAATGAAATATATTTAAATAAATTATTTATCTCCCACATGAAACTATCTCTTTTATATTATCTCTTCAAGATATGTCATAGATTATTATTAGTATAGCCTATAATATCCCTTTAAGCTCTTAAAATTGTAGATTTCTTTGACCTCCCACTATGTATAAATGCATGTTACATTTTTTACTACCTAAAAAGTTTGATGATATATCCCCACTAAAAAGTTAAAATCCTTTATAAACATTATTTTTTAGTGAAAAATACCAATAATATTATTTATTACCATTATATATATTCAAAGTACACCATACAATATTTTTTACCTATAATTGTTTTGGTTGAACACTTTTCTATAGAGTTTTTTAAGAATCACATTATAGATAGAATGTATATTTTCTTAATTAGTTCCTTAAAAAAGGATTCCAAAAGGGAACTAACATAACCTATAATAGAATACTTGGTAGTAGTTTCATGGTTTCAAAATCAAAATAGGTAAATTGATGTTCAAAAACAATTGTGGAAGATACTATCATTGTGTAGTCAAAGACAACTAATACAATGCTTGATTTTGGTTCAAGAAAAATGTAATTATTTATTTTTATTGGTATAATCTTGTAAAATATCTAGTTATTATTTCAATAAGTGATTTTACACATTGTTTGTAATGTATTATCTCTCATGTTATAATGATAAAAATAATTTTATTGATAATGTGATTCTAGTTTTCCTATAGAGCCAACCCAACATTAGTTTCAATATATAAATATGATTAAAATTATTGTTATGTCTTTCCAAGAAGTGAACCTAGTACATAATTTAATAAAATGATTGGTGTAAAAGGAAAATAAAGTGAAAATATAGTATATGTAAACATAATCCAAGAATACACTGATTCATTATTAGATTAATTTCCTAGACCTCCACTAAATTGAGTGGTAAGGTTTTAAATTAAGCTCATTCATAAAACCAAAACCATGTCAAATATCTTGTATTGAGTGAAACTTATAGGGTTAATATAGTTTAATAAGAAATTTCATGATCTTATTGATAAGGTTTTATATGACTAGATGCATCACCTTGGGATAAAAAATCACTATTTGTTAAAAAATTGTGGATAAATGAAGTTATGCATTAACTATAGATAACAGAGAAATATCATCATAAAAAAGTATTATATTCTGAGGATTTATGATTTATTTTTCCTTTATGATTTTATATACTTCTTAAATACCATCCTTTAATACATACATCATAGGTTAAAGGAAAATAATGGGAATATTCTAAAAATTTCTTTATAAAAAAGTTAGATACATTATGATTCTATTTTAAAAAACATTTGGGTTAATGAATTCCTTTGAGATATTATGGTTCTTATAAATAGATACTTTATTGACTACTTTAATAAATTAATGATAGAAATTTTTGATGATATTATATTATATTATAAAATTCATAATGATCATGAGAATCACATAAGGGTTGGGATTAAAACTCTATGGAAATACTGTTTATTTTCTAAATTTAGTAAATATGAATTCTAGTGACAATAAGTGAAATTACTGGTACATATTGTAAGTAATTAAGTAATATTAGTTGATCATGATAAGAAAAATAATTTTAAGTAGTGGTCCTATCCCATAACAATAATAAATATCCATAGTTTTCTTAGCCTAACATGGTATTATCAATAAACTGTAATTTTTAATGGATTTCCAACACACTAACCAATTTTACAATGAAATGGATAAATTTATTTATATTAAAGAGTGTGAATAAAGATTCTAATATCTAAATAGAATATTTATTAGTGAACCTATACTAACCTAACCATTATAAGGTAAAGAGTATTTCATATATCTTTATTATTCAGAGAAAGTACTTGGGTGTGTAAAATTAATTAATTAATATATTATGAATCCAAAAACATTATGGATCATGTGTAAAATTATCCCACTAATGACTTAGATCTAGATAAAATAAAATATCATTTGAATATATTATGACATTACATTTATAATAAAATGTATGTTAAATATAAAAAAAATAAAATATTAAAGTATATATTCACACACAAATAATTAAACATGTGTTAGAGGATGTGGTTATAGGTTATTAAATATTATTGTTTCACTATCCATTATCCCCTAGTAAAGATGAATAAGTTACAAAACCTACTAACTATAATAGAAAATAATGTCCTTAAGACAATGGTGGTTTAAATATATCCATTGATTGAGGTCCTAGTAAGGATATATATGGAAATCATTAAGTATGAAAATACATTATGCATATTTGAAATTATTTACAAAGTATCGTCATTAAAGAAAATCAAGAAAACCCAATCACATGACCCATTTAATAAAAAATAAAATGAATGTAGTAAATCATGGAAAATTTATAGAGTTCAACATTAATCAAGATAGTATGTTAAATTTTGGTACAAGGTTATGCATACTTACCATTTTAGAGTTAAAGAAATATCTATTAGATTAAAACAATAACTCAAAATTCTATATACACATTAGGAGATCTAAAATGTGTAAAAATATATGAGGGAGCTATTCATGGGATAGTATAAGGAGAGTTATTATTGAATATATGACACGGTGTTTGAAAAATAACAAATTTTTTGATCTAACCACTTCTCCATCTATTATTTAAGTGGGAAAACACCATAATGTTTTTTATATAAATATGCCAATAAATTTAAAGGGGAAAATCCATTTGTGTTATTATTGATTTATTGACTAAGCCTCCTAATATCTATCCTTACATGAAAATGTATACTGTGATCATTTTTCAAGAATTTATAAAAATTAATTGGTAAGGATTTATGATGTTATGTTTTCAATTGCATCATATCAAGATATGAGATTTACATGAAGATTTTGGATAGGTAATCTAATTACTTTGAGTATGAGCATATATCTCATAATTTCTTTTGGGTATTGGTGTGAGAATGTTTTTTGGGAAGTGTTGGGATTTCTAAAAGTTATGTTTCTAGAATTACACTTGGAATAACCAAATGAAGAAAGACTCACCTTCACCGTGGATGTTCAAATTTTGGTCGGTGGAAGTAGTAACAATGTTTTTTAGATACAGTATGAATTTTTTTGATATTTTGGGAAGGTAAGTAGCATTAGTTTCCTGATGATGGAGTGAGAAAGTTACGACTTATGTCAAATTCACTTCAGTGAAGTTATGTTGGGTTTTTTTGGGTTATGTCATAGTAAATGGGGAATTTAAAAAGGATAAATATGATTCATTAGAAGTACCACATGATAATAAATTTCTTGTTCATATGAAGTTAGTATTTGAGGTATGATTCTATACTAGTAACCAGAAGTCATCACAATTAATGATGGGTCCCTCATAAAATTTTAAAGGTGGTGAAATTAGCTAACGAGATAAACCCCACTATAAATGGTGAACTATGGATCTATATTCAGTGTTAGAGTATTGTGTTGGGGAACGTAAATACCAAATTTCTTAGTACCTAAGGCTAGGATGTCATAGCCTGGAAGGGTGGTAGAATCGATGGAGTAGAGTGAAAGATGGAGTTGTTAAATGGTTTTGAGGAATCTATAAAAGATACTCTTACTACCATGTGGGGTTTACTATATTGAGAGAAATTTCAGTTGGATTTTTTAATGGATAACATTGGTAAGGATTATTTTATTAATTTTGGTAGGGTTTTATAACTTGGTTCCCTTATAACTAAAATGTTTGTTCATTAAATTAAATGGTGCAGCATGTTATCCTATGAATGTATGGCTGAAGTTCAAACCACATAATCCTATTTTTGTGCTTATTTTTACTTTTTTTGTGTGATTATTATTTCTTATTCATTATCTTTACTAGAATATCATAAATTTATGGAACTAGAACCAGAGGGTGGAAGATTAGTGTGATGTTTGGGGTGTGAAATATTGTCAATTCAAAACCCCAAGTCCATGGTGTTGCATGAAATTAAACACTTTTGAGTGGACTTTTTATATATTTTAGTTCCATAATAAAATTCTATTTTTAATAGGTTGGGTGATTTTTATTATCAGGTTCCAGGCATAGTTTTGGGTACTGGATGGTGGAATGGATTAATATTCAAGAGGAGCAGAATCATGAGCTTACAAATGGTTTTTCTTCTAGTTTTATCCTTTATTACCAATAGGTGGTATCATATCTTAGTTTTAAGTTAATTTAGTGGTTTTCTAGTGTGCGATTTACTAAGTTTCTTGAAGAATGTCACTGGTAAGATAATGGTGGTACCTAAAAGTCTGGGTTCACCAAAAGGCTTACATAATTTTTGGTTATGGTGTTATTAAGGTGGAATTCATAACTTAGTTGAAAGATCGATGAAGACTTATCAAATATATTCTCGATCCATTATAATTTTTGGATTCAATGGGATCTAATTATTTCTAGAGGATAGAATTACCATTGGTAAGGTTTGGTTTGGAATTTCGATGGTGGAAGCTTCAGAATTCAGAGGATGCTAGTTTTTATACTCTTATAGAGTATAGGATCTCTATTGATGGGAGTCATCTAGAAGTTATGTATTGGTAGAATGAAGTTTGGAAATAAAAATGACAAGTAATTTTCTAGAATGTGTATCTAGGAGTAGTGTGTAATAGTCTAGAAGAAGGTTTCAATAGTAATGTTAATGGAAATCACTGTAATTTGATAAAAATGATTGAAATAAAAGTTGATGACATTTTTATGATGCCTCAGTTCCACATCTAGAATTATAGGAGGAAAAGGTAGATTTTAGTAAGACTACTAGGAATGAAATATTTGTTCTAAATGGTAAATGTTAAGGAAGTTCTATAAATCCTAAAGTTGAGAAAGGGTGGATTGTGTTGGTACCAAGTGTGCACTTGCCTACTTGAGTCAGGTTTGTTGACTCCAGGGTTCTTAACCCTCAATGTATGTGAAGTGTATAAAGAGTTCTTTTACTAAAAACATTAGAGGAGTGATCAAGACTGTTGGGGAAGTGGTGGTTCTGTTTAGACAAGGATTATAAGTAAGGAATATGGGTTGGTCTTAGACAATCTAAAGGAGAATTTGATGACAAACTGGTGCATGGGTTTATATAATAAAGTTTGTGTATGTTATGGTATTTATGATTGGGGTTTTATGGTTATAGAAAAGTGTGAACTATTGAAGTTTGTGTTCTTATGGGGTTTTGGAAGGAGAATTCATATCCAAGAAATAGACTTTTAGAAGATGAAGGCTATAGAATGGGTATCTTGATCATATGGATGTGATAAGAGGGTGAAAACTATTTGTTCCTTAAAGGGTTGTTAAAACTAATTTGAAAGGATTATGTAGCTTTTCAGGAATGTGGTATTCATAAGTAGTATAAGTGTTCTAGTTTTGGAGGAATAAGGCATTGAGGGAATCAAAATCTTGGATAAATCTAATTTTTCTCATAAGGATATTATACTTTGTACCTTCTTTGATGGGGTGGAATGGAAGGAGTGAAAGTTTTATTTCCTTATGCACAAGTTTTATGTGTTTCAAAACCTTAATCTATAAGAACCATAGTGGAATTAAAAAGATGAGATTATGGATTATAGGATGATAAATTAAAAAACATTTGAAGTTTCATAATATATATTGATGGATTGGAATGATGTTTGAGGAGACTAAACCTGGAACATTGGAAGTGTTGACCTCACCTGGTATGATAATCCCAATCGTGTATTTATATGTTTTGATAATCCCAATTATGTGTTCATATTTTATGATATTCTCAATTACTGTTGATCTACACGTTAATTCTTTCAAATCAGGGATCAAGTTAATAATAATGTTTAAATAATTTCTGATTTATGTTAATCTCGATTATCCTTGTTTATACAAGCTTTGAAACAATTATAAGTCAATTTGATGTGGTTTTCATAAGAGCTACCGATAGCCAGAGCTACCGATAGCCAGAGCTACTGATGGCCAGAGCTACCGATGGCCAGAGCTACCGATAGCTAGAGCTACCGATAGCCAGAGCTACCGATAGCCAGAGCTACCGATGGCCAAAGCTACCGATAGCCAGAGCTACCGATAGCCAGAGCTACCGATAGCCAGAGCTACCGATAGCCAGAGCTACCGATAGCCAGATCTACCGATAGCCAGAGCTACCGATGGCCAGAGCTACCGATGGCCAGAGATACCGATATCCAGAGCTACCGATAGCCAGAGCTACCTATGCACAGAGCCACCGATAGCTAGAGCCACCGATATCCAGAGCTACCGATGCAAAGAGATACCGATGCAAAGAGCTACCGATAAGAGCTACCGATAAGAGCCACCGATAAGAGTTTGAAGAGCTACCGATGGAAGATCCTACACCGAGTCAACCGTACACATCTACAAACAAACGGCTACCTATAATGAACTGTGGAGTCAAATCCTATATCCTCGACACTATTTGTTTATTATACTAACGGTTACATTTGTTACTTTTGATGCATTTAATGTTATTAAATGATTTGTGTTGCCATTTCAGGAAACCATACCAAGTACAATCGAAAAGCATAATCATTCTTTCTTCTCAGAAAAACAAAAAAAGGGGCATAAAAAGGACATCGTGGATGTATCAAAGGAGTGAGAGAGACACTAGACTAAAGGAGATCGAGCACACAGAACACACTTGTGATCAAGCTCAAAACGTGCCAAGAACAACTGGAGAACTTGCACTCACGAGACTACTACTACCGGCCTCCAGAACATAGATCATACATTGAGCAATTTATGCAAAAGAATAACTACACAACACTCTTCATTCTTTGAGCCGATAAGCAAGATGAACCTGGAAGTCAAGGAAACAGATGATACTCTGTTTTCCAGACAAAAACCAGGAGAAGACTCAGAATGAATTCTAATCAACAAAAGGAGTCAAGAGCTGCACGAAGATCACTAGAGCCATTTCTAAACTCTAAATCTTTATCTCTGTGATTTACTTTTTACATTATGAGCAGTGTGTGTTATCTGTTGTATTTTACACACACACTGTCTCCTGAACCTTAACTGGAGGATTTGTAAATCCTCACTCACTATCTTTTCATTCTTTTTCCCACTGTGGATAGTGGTAGAGGCCGTGTGTGACCTGGACAACTGGTAGAGGTCTTGGACCTGGACAGTTGTAAACTGTTGAACCCCGATCCAGGGTATGGATCATCTTTATATAAACTTTTGAGAGGACTAAGTCTCGGCTTGAGACTGAACCTCTTGGTTAACTCCTCTGTGTTTTTAGTTAAAGTTTATATCCATACAGTACATATTTATTTCATTTTCCGCTGCTATTACTTTGAAATATAATTTATCTTCAAAGCTACTTTGATAGTTAAACTCGCAAGTGTTTATATTTATTGTAAACCAGTAAGTTAGTTTCAAAAGTTAAATTAATCATTAGATTAAGTTAACTGAGAACTAATCAATCTTTGAGAAACTAATTGAACCTTTATAATCTGTATAAATTCACTACAGTTTAATCTGTTTTTGAAATTGGGGGATTTTAATAGAACTTGTTTGTAACAAAAATTTTAATTGGAACTCAATTCACCCCCCTCTTGAGTGTCCACTCCGACCAACATTTGGTATCAAAGGTTGAAATATTTTCTATATTACTCTGTTTTCAACTGTGATTTTAATTGTATTTTAAAGTTCTTAAAATTTCTGTTATTTTTAAATTTTTATCTCTTTAAAATTCTTTTTGTGATATCATGGATAATAGACTAGAGGGTGCTGCTACTAACCAGCCACCTTTCTTTAATGGAAATAACTATGCTCAGTGGAAGCTCAAAATGAAAATCCATTTGGAAAGCATGAGTTTTGATATTTGGACTGCCATAGAATCTGAATATAAAGTTCCCACTACTGATAGATCTACTTGGGATGAACCTACAAAGACTGCTTACAATAATAACTGTAAAGATATGAATGCTCTGTACTGTGCTTTAGGAGATGAAGAATTTAATAGAATTTCTGCATGTAAAACTGCTTTTGAAATTTGGGATACCTTGGCTGTTTCTCATGAAGGAACAACTAATGTTAATGAAATGAGATTAAACACTTATACTATTAAATATGATAATTTCAAAATGAAGCCTGATGAACCTATTTCTGACATGTATCTCAGGTTCAATGAGATAGTAAACACAATGAGCTCACTCGGAAAGATTGTTCCTGCAAAAGAACAAATTATGAGAATACTAAGATGTTTTCCAGATAGATGGAGAGGTACATCCGTTTCAATTAGAGAATCCTGTGACATTGGAGCACTGCCTGTCAAGGAGTTAATTGGTAAGCTGATGATGTATGAAGAAGAGCTTAAGGTAAATAAAGAAGAAGATGAGGAACCCAAAAGAAAATCTGTAGCGTTTAAAACTACTACCTTGAAGAGTAAAGACAAGGATAAACTACAAATGGAGACTGAGAGTTCAACGAGTGAAAATTCAGAATCTGACAGTGATGCCGAGATGGCTCAAATAGCCAGGAGATTCAAGAAGTTTTATAGGAAAAATAAATTCTTTAGGAAAACAAATTACAAAGGAAAGTATGATCAACAAGGCAAATGGAAAAAGGATTGGAAGAAGGCTGACAGGACTTATGAAGTTGTGTTCTACGAATGCAAGCGAAAAGGACATATAAAAGTAGACTGTCCAAAATTAAAATTCAAAAAGAGATATGATTACAAAGACAAGAAGTACAAGAAAGCCATGAAGGCTACCTGGAGTGCTTCAGAAGAAAACACTAGTGAAGCTGAATCTTCGGACTCTGAAAGGAATCGAGCTAACATGTGCTTCATGACAATACTTCTGAGGTAACATCTGACACTCCTGTTTTAAATTCATATTATTCTGGAGATGATTCTGAATGTGATAACATGTCTAAATCTGAATTTTTTGAATATTGTGATATATTAGAAGAGACATGCAATGAACTTAAGGATAAATACAAATCATTAAAGAAACAACATGCTCTCACCACTATAGTTAAAAGTGAACTCACTATTGAAAAAGAGAAAAATGCTCAACTGTTAAAGGAGAACACTGAATTGAAATTATCTAATGAGCAACTCAGAAAGGATTTAGAGAAATTTACCAATGGTAAGGAAACTCTAACTCAAATGCTAGGAAAACAAGTTGCACCAAAATACACTACTAGAATAGGTTACAAACCTGGACAGAGACAGTTTACCAAGAATAGATTCATTCCTAAATCTGAATAGAATGTAGCTAACTCTGGAACTTTATATGCTTCAACGAGTTATATTCATAGTTATGGATCTAATAAGGTTTATCTTTCAAAATCTGTTGATTCTAGAACTTTTATGGGACCCATAAAACAAATCTGGGTACCTAAAGCCTTGATTTCTTACCTATCTGGACCCAAGAAGATCTGGGTACCAAAGTCATTTCCTATCTAAATCTGTTTTGTAGGAAATATGCTTAAAGAGCGATCACAAAAAAGATATGGTACTTAGACAGTGGATGCTTAAGACACATGTCTGGAGATTATTCTTGCTTCAAGAGCTTAATAAAGGTTGATGGAGGTCATGTCACCTTTGGTGACAACTCTAAGGGAAAAATCATCGTCCTAGGCCAGATTGGTAACACTGACTCAGTATTAATTTCTAAAGTTTTATTCGTTGATGGACTTAAATATAACTTGCTTAGCATATCTCAATTATGTGACGATGGTTTCAATGTCAAGTTTGAAAATGATTCGTGTGATGTTTTTAACTCCAAAAATTCTTTAGTATTTTCTACTCTAAGGAATGAAAATGTTTATGCTGTTGATTTAAATTCTTTAGCCAAACAAAATATTTCTTGTTTGAATGCTTTTCATAAAGAATCTTGGCTATGTAACAGAAGATTAGGACACTGCAACATTCACTCACTTAGAAAACTGGCTAGAAAAAACTTAGTTAGAGACTTACCTAAATTAGAATTCCCAAATGACAAAGTGTGTAATCCCTATCAAAAGGGAAAACAACACAAAGTTTATTTTAAATCAAAGAAAGAAGTCTCAACTTCTCAACCACTTGAGTTGGTTCACATGGATTTGTTTGGACCATCAAGAGTTTCTAGTCTAAATGGGAAGCATTATGTCTATGTCCTTATAGATGACTTTTCTAGATATACTTGGGTATACTTTCTAGCTCACAAAAGTAAAGCTTTTTCTTACTTTGTTAAATATTCCAAGTCTGTAGAGAACCTTAGTGGACTTAAGATTAAAACCCTAAGAAGTGATAATGGTCGTGAGTTTGAAAATCATGAGTTTGAATCTTACTGCTCACACATTGGCTATAGTCACAATTTCTCTGCCCCTAGGACACCACAACAAAATGGTGTAGTAGAAAGGAGAAACCAAACCCTTCAAGAAATAGCTAGAACTATTCTAAATGAATATGAAATACCTATTTACTTTTGGGCTGAAGCTGTTAATACAGCTTGTTAGGTTATCAATAGAGTCTTGATCAGACCTGTTCTTAAGAAAACCCCTTATGAGTTGTGGAACAATAGAAAGCCTAAGGTTAATTACTTCAGAGTTTTTGGTTGCAAAGTCTTTATACTTAATACTAAAGATAATCTGGATAAGTTTGCTCCCAAAAGTGATGAAGGAATTTTTCTGGGTTGCTCTATTTCAAGTAAAGCTTATAGAGTTTTCAATAAGAAAACCAAGTGTGTGGAAGAATCTGTTCACATCAAATTCGATGAAACTGATCCACATGAGCCTAAAACCTCTCTTGAGAATCTTGAAGAAGATTTTTCTATTCTGGACCTTAATGATAAATCTAAAGAACCTATTATAAAAACATCCAGTTCTGGACTTTTTCCAGAATCTGCTTCTGTTGAACCCGAACCTATAGATGAACCTGAAGTTTCTAGTCCAACATTTACCAAATCGACTAAGATTCTAAAGAATCATCCTTTAGATGTTGTTGTTGGTAATCTTGACAGAGGAACACAAACTAGAGCTTCACTAAGGAACCAGGTTGAACATCAAGCTTTTCTGTCACAGCTAGAACCCAAAAATATCAATGATGCTATCAATGATGAATTCTGGGTAATAGCCATGCAAGAAGAGTTGAATCAATTTGAAAGAAACAAATTTTGGGAATTAGTTGACCGACCCAAGGACACCCTGACAATAGGCACAAAATGGGTTTTTAGAAATAAAGTAGATGAATCAGGAAACATAGTTAGAAACAAAGCTAGACTAGTTGCACAGGGATATAGTCAAGAAGAAGGTATAGACTATGGAGAAACTTTTGCACCTGTAGCTCGACTGGAAGCTATTAGGATCTTACTTGCATATGCATCACATCTGAATTTCAAGTTATATCAAATGGATGTCAAAAGTGAATTTATAAATGGTTTTATAATTGAAGATGTTTTTGTGGAACAACCACCTGGATTTACAAACCCTCATTTTCCAAATCAAGTTTTTAAACTTTCTAAAGCTTTATATGGTTTAAAACAAGCTCCAAGAGCTTGGTATGATAGACTCAGCAATTTTCTTATTTCAAAAGGTTTTACTAAAGGGATTGCTGATCCAACTCTTTTTATTAAAATAATTTCTAAAGATGTTTTAATTGTACAAATCTATGTTGATGATATTATATTTGGATCTTCTCAACACTCTCTATGTACTGATTTTTCAAAAAGTATGCAAAATGAATTTGAAATGAGCTTAATGGGAGAGCTTAAGTATTTTCTTGGTTTTCAAATTTTTCAAACTAGAGATGGAATTATTTTAAATCAAAGTAAATATACAGAAGATATTTTAAAACGTTTTTGATTGGATAGTATTAAGGAAAATGATACACCTATGAGTACTACCTGTAAGTTGGATACAGATGAAGCTGGGAAACCAGTGGATCAAACCAATTACAGAGGTATGATTGGGAGCTTACTTTATCTTACTGCTAGTTGACCAGACATTATGTTCAGTGTATGTATGTGTGATAGATTTCAAGCTAATCCTAAAGAATCACACTTACTGGATGTTAAAAGGATTTTTAAATATCTTAAGCATACTATAAATTTAGGTTTGTTTTATCCAAAAGGACAATCATTTGACCTAACTAGCTATTCAGATGTTGACTTTTCTGGGTGTAAGTTAGAAAGGAAGAGCACATCTGGAACATGTCATTTACTTGGAAGATCCCTAGTGTCATGGTGTAGTAAGAAACAGAACTCAATTGCATTGTCTACTGTCGAAGCATAGTATATAGCTGCTGGTAGTTGCTGTGCACAAATTCTGTGGATGAAACACACTTTATTGGACTATGGATTTGAGTTTAAACATGTTTCCATCAACTGTGACAACGCTAGTGCAATAAACATATCTAAGAACCCTGTATCTCACTCTAGAACCAAACACATAGATGTAAGACATCATTTTCTGAGAGATCATTATCAAAAAGGTGATATTACTCTTGAATTTATTGGCACTGAACATCAATTGGACGATATTTTCACTAAACCTTTAAGTTCTGATAGGTTAAGTTACATTAGGCACGAGCTGGGGATGTTTAATTCTCACCGATGTTGAAATTCTCACCGATGTTGAAATTATCACTGATGTTGAAATTCTCACCGATGTTGAAATTCTCACCGATGTTGAAATTCTCACCGATGTTGAAATTCTCACTGATGTTGAAATTCTCACCGATGCAATGTTTTAAAACTTCTGTCTACCACCTAGAATATGAATCGTTTTATTTTTATGTTAGTTTACTTTATTCGTTTATTTATGATTCCTACGTGATAAAACTAAGCCTAAACCGCTTCTCACTCCACCGGACCCAAAACCTTTCACCTTTTCGAATCTTAGCTCCCTAATCGACTGAGAACCCTAAATCCGCGATGGAAAAAACCAAGATTCCTGCCAGCAGAGATGATAGTGTAGAGCCTAAAACAAAGAAGTAGAAAGTGCAGCAAGAAGCTAGTGGAAGTAATGTCAGAACTAGGTCAGGAAAGCGACCAGTAAACCCTCATTTGCAGAATAGAGATATTGTGATTGAAAAGGAGCTATGCGTAGATTGGCTGCTACCAATAAAGTCGTTGGTGCTTGAAATTCTGGAAGATCAGAGATGGGTAGATTGTTTTTCAAATAACAATGGTCCCTACTACCCGAAGTTAGTGAAACAGTTCTACGAATTCGTAAGCTTCGAGAAGTCTGAGAATGAGAATCGGGTAAGTTCTTTTTTAAATGGAAAAGAAATGTCGTTTTCTTCAGTAGAGTGGGCTGAATGTTTAAAAGTCCCACATGAAGGTGTATCCGGGTATGTCTCAAGAGCAATTCCACCTACCAGTAACATCTTTGACTATGAGACCGCTTTAAAAGAACTAACGGGTAATGGAAGTCAAAGGCAAGTGGTTGCTACTGAATTGGATGGAGAGAAAAGATTGCTTTTCAAATTTGTTCAACATGTTTTGATACCGAGGAGAGGAGATTTTTCTAATATGAGATATCAAGATATTTATCTTCTACATCTGTTAAGACATGGTGTGAAAGTTAATCTGTGCAGACTGCTGTTGAGTCAAATGGAAGACATGATTAGGCCGAAATCAAAGAATAATGATTTATTCTTTGCCAAAATGATATCTGTAATGATAAAAGTGAAAGGGATAGCTGATTCTCAAGATGAGACAGTTGTAGTTAAGAATAACTTCTGTATCACTACTACAGTTTGTAAGTACATGAAAATCAATTGGAACCCGTGGAAAGGAGAATGGGTCAGTGATGACCAGAAGGTGTATGATAAATTTAATCCTATGGATTATCCTTCAAGGCCAAAGGATAAAAGAGATCTAGGTTTAGGACCTGATGAAGAGGAACCCGAGTACAGTGATGATTCAGGAGAAGAAGAAGAAGAAGAAGAAGAAGAGTAAGACACTCCTATGGATATTGGAGGAGATCTAGACTTGCCCCCAAGTCATGTTACTGAGTTTGTATACTCAAGAAAAGGAAAAGTAGAGGAAGTGTTATCTATTCATGAGGAAGACCAGCCAGTTCCTCAGCAAGAAGGAGAAAAAGAGAATGTATCTGAATCGTCTAATTCTTCTAGGCTGAGTCTGAGTCCATTGATTGGAAACTCAGTTGTGCCTACTGCTGAAGTAGAAAAATAAAGAGAAGAAGATGTAACTTTTTCAGAAAATCTCCTTACTGCTGCTGAGATGGAAGTTGTTGTGGAAGATTATGATGAAGAAAGACCAGCAGAGAATGTAGCTGTTGTACATAAGAATGCACCCATTGAGGGGGAGCATCATTCCAATCTTGGAAATGTTACAGTGACTGTTGAGGTTGAAGACTGGGTAGAAGACCCAGGTTTTATAGTTTGTGGTTTGGATTATCCTGATTCTGATAATGAAGTATCTTTGAATAGACCAAAGATCAGCTATGACATCAATTCTGAGTTATTACCTGATGATGTGATCTGAGTACATGATTTAGATGTGTTGAAAGAAAATCTCAAAGTCAGTTTTGTAGATGAAATAAAGACAATGGAATCTTTTTTAGTATCCTCGATTCAATCAGTCATGAATGATTCTGTAGTCAGTTTAGCTTCTGCAAGAGTCTCTACTACAGTTGCTCCTACTGATTTTATTACAATTTCTGATCTCGAATCCCTAAAGCATGAGCTGAAAGAATCCTTCAGTGCCTCAGTTTCTGAGATGAAGCACTGTTTTAGTGAAGAAATGAAGTTTTTAGAACAATCTTTTGAGCTTTCTCTTGGTTTCAATCTGTCAACTTTTATGGGTGAGCTGATGGAAGCAGTCAAAGAGTGCCAGACCCAATCTTCTAGAATAGAAGCAGATCTTGAAGCCTTAAAGAAGTCTGTTACTGCCTTAGATTCTTACATGAGCTCAACGCCTCAAGCTGACAAGGATTTAGCCTATGTGAAAAGTGTTGTAAGCCAAATGGTCTCAGTATTTGAAGATTTCAAATCTTCTATAAAGGATCATGTTAAAAATTAGGACTCTCAACTGCAAACTCTGATTAGTGGTTTGACCAAAAGTTTCAAAGAAACTGTATCTTTCTCAGTTGGTCCTCTAGCTTCAAAACCTGCATTTGATTTGAATCAATTACGAGCTATGATGAAGGAAGAGCTTGGTTCTATTTCAACCAGTGGCTCTATGGACTCATCAGATCTAAGCTGAGTAGTGCTCTCTACAAGAGATTCAGTCAGGGAAATAGTGAAAATCGTCCACGACACTATGAAAGAGGCCTCTACCTCTCAGGAGGAAATCAAGAACAAGGTGGATTATTATTTCCAAAGGATTTTTACCAAGCAACAACTCAACCATCATTTCAAGCTGATGTTGGAAAACATGAAGTTACCCCCTGTAACTCAAGCCTTCTGAGAACAAGTGAGAAAGCTAAGGCATATGACTCCTGCCTTAGAAAAATTCATGGAGAACAAAGATGATTTTATATCTGCTATGGAAAGAGGAGGAGGAATCATTATGGATTTTAGAAATCTGTTGCTGCCCTTTTTGCATGTTGATGCCAGACCCGTTATTGTTCCTCCTGCCTTGCCTGCCTCTGCCTCTACTGAATCTCCAGTCCAGATGACTCCTTCTCAGGCCATCAGAAGCCTCACACCTATGATCACTCAACAAACTTCCTCATACAGGCCAGGCACTGTATCAGTGGCTCAGCCTCCTGTGATCATTTCTGGAATTCCAAAGCCCTCACCCACATCCTCCCCACCTGCATCCTCTTCTGATCCAAAAGGAAAATCTCATGTTGAAGATCAGGATTGATAAAGTGGCCAGGATGTTTGATAGGAATCATTTTTTTTTCTTTTCATTCTGTTTATGTAATTTTTGTCCGGTCTAATACAACTGCTTTTCTTTACACTATCTCTGTTTATCAGTTTTCTATGTCTGCTTTCCCACTTTTTGATTATCACAAAGGGGGAGAAAAATATAAAGAAAGGGGAAGAAAGGGGGAGAACATATAAAGAGAGGGGGAGAAATATCAAAGGGGATAAATTTGAGCCTTTGATACTATTTCTTACATTTCCTTCTTTGGTACCAATTCTTTTAAAGCTTATCTCTGATACTATTGTATTTAATACTAACTGTGATAATTTTTGATCTATCTCATTCTATTACTATTTCCTCTATTTCCTCTGATACTGCTTTCTTTGAGAAATTAGAATATAAATGTTATATTCTCTTATACTATATTCTCATTTTTTTGGTCATATCATAAGTTGTGATTATCAAAAAGGGGGAGATTATTGACCTCACCTGGTTTGATAATCCCAATCGTGTATTTATATGTTTTGATAATCCCAATTATGTGTTCATATTTTATGATATTCTCAATTACTGTTGATCTACACGTTAATTCTTTCAAATCAGTGATCAAGTTAATAATAATGTTTAAATAATTTCTGATTTATGTTAATCTCGATTATCCTTGTTTATACAAGCTTTGAAACAATTCTAAGTCAATTTGATGTGGTTTACATAAGAGCTACTGATAGCCAGACCTACCGATAGCCAGAGCTACCGATGGCCAGAGCAACCAATAGCCAGAGCTACCGATAGCCAGAGCTACCGATAGCCAGAGCTACCGATGGCCAGAGCTACCGATGGCCAGAGCTACCGATAGCCAGAGCTACCGATAGCCAGAGCTACCGATAGCCAGAGATACCGATAGCCAGAGCTACCGATAGCCAGAGCTACCAATCGCCAGAGCTACCGATGGCCAGAGCTACCGATAGCCAGAGCTACCGATAGCCAGAGCTACCGATGCACAGAGCCACCGATAGCCAGATCCACTGATATCCAGAGCTACTGATGCAAAGATCTACCGATAAGAGCTACCGATAAGAGCCACCTATAAGAGTTTGAAGAGCTACCGATGGAAGATCCTACACCGAGTCAACCATACACGTCTATAAACAAACAGCTACCTATAATTAACTGCGGAGTCAAATCCTATATCCTCGACACTATTTGTTTATTATACTAACGGTTACATTTGTTACTTTTGATGCATTTAATGTTATTAAATGATTTTTGTTGCCATTTCAGGAAACCGTACCAAGTACGATCGAAAAGCATAATCCTTCTTTCTTCTCAGAAAAACAAAAAAAAGGGGCATAAAAAGGACATCGTGGATGTATCAAAGGAGTGAGAGAGACACTAGACTAAAGGAGATCGAGCACACAGAACACACTTGCGATCAAGCTCAAAACGTGCCAAGAACAACTGGAGAACTTGCACTCACGAGACTACTACTACCGGCCTCCAGAACATAGATCATACATTGAGCAATTTATGCAAAAGAAGAACTACACAACACTCTTCATTCTTTGAGCCGATAAGCAAGCTGAACCTGGAAGTCAAGGAAATAGATGATACTCTGTTTTCCAGACAAAAACCAGGAGAAGACTCAGAACGAATTCTAATCAACAAAAGGAGTCAAGAGCTGCACAAAGATCACTAGAGCCATTTCTAAACTCTAAATCTTTATCTCTGTGATTTACTTTTTACATTACGAGTAGTGTGTGTTATCTGTTGTATTTTATACACACACTGTCTCCTGAACCTTAACTGGAGGATTTGTAAATCCTCACTCACTATCTTTTCATTATTTTTCCCACTGTGGATAGTGGTAGAGGTCGTGTGTGACCTGGACAGCTGGTTGCTGTTGTTTTGTTTCCCACGAATAACAGTGGTAGAGGTCTTGGACCTGGATAGTTGTAAACTGTTGAACCCCGATCCAGGGTGTGGATCATCTTTATATAAACTTTTGAGAGGACTAAGTCTCGGATTGAGACTGAACCTCTTGGTTAACTCCTCTGTGTTTTTAGTTAAAGTTTATATCCATACAGTACATATTTATTTCATTTTCCGCTGCTATTACTTTGAAATATGATTTATCTTCAAAGCTACTTTGATAGTTAAACTCGCAAGTGTTTATATTTATTGTAAACCAGCAAGTTAGTTTTAAAAGTTAAATTAATCATTAGATTAAGTTAACTGAGAACTAATCAATCTTTGAGAAACTAATTGAACCTTTATAATCTGTATAAATTCACTACAGTTTAATCTGTTTTTGAAATTGTGGGATTTTAATAGAACTTGTTTGTAACAGAAATTTTAATTGGAACTCAATTCACCCCCCTCTTGAGTGTCCACTCCGACCAACAGGAAGGTAGTTTAGAGTGGATGATGGGTTCATTTGGTAATATTTATTGTGGAAATTATTTATGTCATGAAGCAATATAGTTTTCTATCATCTCATTTACATAGTCTTTGGGAAGCTAACCAAGACCACATCGATGTTGGAAGAGGGAAAACCCCAATTACTAAGTTTGTTTATTTACAAAAGAGTTGTGATGATTAATTTTCTGTTTATAGATCTGTGGTAATGACATTAAAAAGGTTTTTAGATAATGAAAGGTCCCCATAAATGGGTAGGATCCTTAGAAGGTTTAGAAATAAGTAGGAACATAGTGAGAGAAAATGATCACACTTTCTTTGGTTGCGCTTAGTAGTGGTGTCTAAAACTTTACAAATTTATTTTAGTGGGAGTTCATTATTCTATTGTTATTAGAATTTATGGAAGTTACATTTCAGATGGATTTTAATAACAATGGTGTTTCATATGTTTAATATACCTAAAGATCTTGGATTATAGATGATCGGTGACCGAGTTTCAAAAATATAAGATCCCATAAGAGTGAGGTCATAGACATGGTACATGGTGTATTCTATTTAAAGGACTTCAATTATATCATATAGAACTTAGTCTTATTTTATTTGGATAAATTCCATCATTTCATTTAGAATTTTTTTTGGTTTAATAGTAGGGAGATTATGGTATGAAAAATTTCTGGGGATATAATGACTCAGTGGGGCCTGGATGATTGAAATCATGGTGGATAATCATATAAAAACTGTAGTGAATGCACAAAACGTTATTTTTGTAATATAAATGATGTAATTTTGGTGAAATAATTTGGAATGGTCTTGGAGTGGTAGATTTTTGGACTTAAAACACAAAAAAAATTCTCAAGTGGGAGATTGTTCAGTTTTAGTGTGAGAATTATTTTCTTAGTCAAGTGTTAATATTTATATAGGTTAAGTTTATAGAATCCAACTTAGTGGAACAAAATAGAGACAAAATCACCTTAAATATATATGTATGGATTTAGGTAAGTGAAAGTAGAAGAAACACCAGTGTTCAAGTATAGGAATTTATGAGGAATATTTGGACACATGCACTTGGAGTGGTATCCATGTTCCAAAAGTTAGAGCGATGCAGAGGAAAGAATGTTATGGATTTGAAACAGAAGTTCCTAAAATATTGGCAGGGTAAAATTATTAGTTTATAGATAATGGGGTTTAGAAGTTATGAATTATGTTAGATTAAATTTGATGAATTTATATAGGGTGTGATCTAGGTTGTGTCAGAGTAACTAGACAATTTCTAAAGGCTACATATGAATCATTAGAAGCGCTGCATGAGAATAACATACATATTCACTAGAAGTTAGCGGTTGAGGTAAGATTTTATACAAGAAATTTAAATTAATCATGATCAATGGTGGGTACCCCTTAAATATTACAAGGTAGTAGAACTGGTTGAACTAATAGTCCCCATTACAAAGGATGGACTACATACACATGTTCAGTGTGCAAGTGCTATGTTAGAGCACATAAGTGCGGTGTTAAAGGTCAAGATGTTGTATAACACCCCAAGTTTTTATGAACCATTTTTTAGAAAAAATTAAATTTAATGGATATATTGTGTTATACGATACTCTATGTTAATATTTCTTTATACAAAAATAATGAATTATCTTTAATTGAATGCAATACTGAGTTTCTATGAAACAATATTTTTTATTCTAATAATTTAAACAAGGCAATTATAACCTAGCCACTAAATTAGAGGGAATGAATAGTATTAACCACACTATAAAATATATATATATATATATATATTCAATAATTTTTTTTGACATTCATCTAATATATTTGATATAAATAAGATATGAATAAATCCTATTTGATGCATAAAAAGCTATATTGTTCTAATGGTGGTTTTATCACCTTTTAATGGCCCACTTTTTCTAGAACTAAATTTTGTAACTTTAATAAATTATATTTGAAAAAATAAACTTTATTTTTGAAATTGGAATGTCAAAATTAGCATAGGGATAATTTTTAGTATTTTTTCTGAAAAGTTTCATCTTTTAATGAATAGTGAAAATACTATTTTTTATTGAAAACTATATTTTATATTGAAGTATTTACATGGTAAAATTATGTTTTAGATTAGTTTTAAATTTTAATTGGTTAATTAAAATTTAAAACAATCCAATTATATTTTTTAAAAGTATTTTATACATGAATTTATTATAAAAAATTTTATGTTTTAAAAGGGATTTTTTCTGAAAAACCATTTTCATTGAGTTTTACTGGTTTTATTTTAAATTAAATGATAAAACTTATATAGTTTGAATTTTGAATAATGCATAAAAAAATTGGATTTATAAGTTTCAAATTTAGTGAATATTACTCTTTTATTTTTCACCAATATGAATAGTAACACAGGTAAATTTTGTTACCATGGTAAAGGATAAATTGGGTTATTTAGTTTTAAAATAAAATAATAAGGACTATAAATTTACCCTAACACATGAAAAAATTTTATGGGATGAAGATAATTTGACCATTAACACATAAGGATTGAAATTAAATTTTTTAATGGACAATTGTACTTGAAAATGACTTGTAAAATATTTAAATCAAAGAAAGTCACAAAATGTTACTTTCTTTGTCTTAAATATCCCTTATGTGTCCACATTGGGAGAAAGGTATGTTATGAATGGATATAAATGTAAAGTTTTAATATAATAAACCTATTTTCATAATATAAATTTATTTTTTACTTTTTGGGCCACTTAGATGAGATTATAATATTTATAATATTTTATTTATTAAAAATTTAAAGATGTCACATTCATGTTTTAAATACTATATCATTTTTAATATATGGTTACCCAAAATACATATTTGACAATAAATATTAATATTAAATATAGAATATTTTTCTTCATGATGGTATTTTATTTTTAATTTTTAGTGAACAAATAATTATACTAAATAATTACACAACATTGATGTAGTACTTATTTTAATAATGAAAATATAAAATAATTATTATTAAAAAAATTAAAATAAATTTAAATTTAGATAATTAATGTGATAATTTTTTTTCTAGATGACCCTGATCTCTTAGTGATATAATAAAATATTTATTTATAATTTAACTTTCTATATTGATATTTTTAAAAGTCTAAGTAATGAATAGTCTCAAAATTAACACTAATGATATTTTATTAAAATAATATTTTATTAAATTATTTAAAAGCCATAAAACATCTTTAAAAATAAAAAATAATTATAATATGGTATGAAATATTATAAATTGTTCATTTATGGTCTAATTGACATTACATAAGTAAAAATTACAACATTTTAAGATTGAAAATTTTGTTATATTAGTTAAAATTAAAATAGCTTAACTAAGGGTTAATCAAAATGATAAGGTGTAAAATAATTCCAAAACTTGTCAAAAATATATTGGTTGATGATATTACAACATTATGTCATATTATATTCTAATACATGGACTTTCTGAGGTATTTTTATTGATATTTAATTTATTATAAATTAATATTTTGAGAAAATTCCAAAAGTGCCCCTCACCTCAGTTATAAAAGGGAACCTCCTCCCTCACTTCTTCACATCACATTGAGCCTTAAATCTCGACCATAACTAGATAATTTATCTTTTAAACTTCTCTATACACATTCTATAGGTTCTAGGATTCTCAAAAGACCAACCCTAGTGTCCCTAAGAGGAGGTCTAAAGAAAGATCTCCAAAGAAGAGGTAATCATCTTTACCGACTATTTCAAGATTATTTATTCTTCTACTTCCTCTTCATGTGTTGTTTCTATTATAAATTAATAAATTCAGTATCAATTATATGTTGATATTTTCTTATGATTATTGAACTACCATATTCCACATTTTATCCATCATGCAAAAAACAAAAGCACCACGCGTGAGTATGTATGACTTTCCATCTCCACAGCGCGGTGTAATATTTTTTTCATAACCACTTTATTTGTATGAGTATAATGATAGAAATAATATATATATGATAATTATAAAATTATATTTATTATGTATTGAAAATTAATATACCATCCTCTTCCTTAACATTGCACCATTAAGGGAATGATACCACCGCTTGTGTGTATATAAAACCTACCGTCACGACAACATGATGTGACTCATTTTCCATGTTAACCATTCAAGAATGATTATATAAATGTATATAATAAATAATATGATATATATTACCCTAATATAATTATGTATATTATGTAACTATATCCTATTCAAAATAACATGGACTTATATGAAAAAACATGCATAGAAAAATGAAGCAGTTAGCACCTGAGAGAAGGATAATAATGAAACATTATTAACAAACGGGTGATAAGATGATGTAAGAGTATCATATATAATATAAGAAATATTAATATGGTTATAGTATAAATTAATAACATTTTTAAACCATTATACATGAGTTTTGGATCTGTAAGAAAGAAGTTGGACCTAAGGTAAGAGATTTTTTGTCTGGATTTTATTTATGTGGGGCACGTGTATTATACACTAATTGTTTCTTTTGTGTAGTGAATATAATTCCAATTAATTTTTTTATGAGTATTATTATGAATATTATGGTATTTTCTTATAAATATATTTTTCTTTATTTCATGAGTTATATGATTCAAATTATTATAAAGTGGTAAGGGATAATTTCCCAATCTCATTATTATTTGGGATTATTTATACTTAAGAATATATTTTGGAATATTTATATTCCATGTCCATGTTTCCTAAAAATGTTTTCAAAAATATTTTAATAATTATTCTAAAAATTTTTAAATTAATTTTTACCCATGTGTGATTTTTTACAAAACGGTTTGAAAGGAATCCTTTTATCATCTTCCAAATGAAGTACTTTGTGACTTTTTTTGAAAAAGTATAAAGGGAATATTTTTTTAACTTATATGGAATAAATATATTTTTCCACTTTCTTGAAACCATAAGGAATTAAAGCTTCCCTTATAATATTACAAGGTTAATTTCAAATAAAATGTTTTATTTTAAAATCATGTGGCATTTTATGAAAAGAAAATGTTTTAAAAATAGAAAAGATATTTTCCTCAAGAATTATTTTCAGGTGATATCTCAAAATTATTTTCCATTTATGATAACATTATTTGATGTTACTTATGATTTATTAGGGATATTTTTCAATTATACCATCCCTATTATTTATATGGTTGGTTTATGTTTATGATGGAATGATATTTATAAAACCCATTTCTTTTTTATGGGTTATGTTATGATGGAATGATATTTGAATATGATGGGTGGGACATATATCTCCCTCTGATGCATTGGTTAAAGATTTATATCTCATGAGATATATAGGACTGAAATGAGGAGTGGAATCGATTCGGTAATATAGGGATGGAACAGGGGGTTAACCCAATAAATCACTTTTTCCACTATGATGGTCTTGGAAATAAGCCTTGACTAATATGGAAATTATTTTATATTCTTATTTGTATGCCAAAATTCCATGTCCTATATTATGATCTCATGGAATATGTTCTTTTATTATTTATAAACTTATATGGTTTACTCTATGACATGATATAATGATCTTTGATATATAGGATATTATTTTAAAATGTTTTGTTTATATACTTATGCTTTATGGTTATGTTATGATTGATATGTCCCTTGTTTAACCTTCCCGAGCATATAAGCTCACCCTTTTCATATGTTTCTTTTTCCCATGTTATAAAGAATTTTTTTAGGTCAGAATACTAAAGAGGAAGATCTTTTTGGAAAACATTAAATATATTTCACCAGATTAAAAGTTTGTGTTCCAAGTTTCCAAAGGAAATAAACTATTACTGCCTTTGGGCATGTGTTTCTGTAATGTATGAAATATTTCAAGAAAATTTTGTAATATCCATTCATGTTAATATTGGTCCATTATAATTGGTATTATAGAAAAGGTTTAGTTAACCTTTAGAAACTAGGATGAGAAAACCTTGGTAAGATCCATAAGGATAAGTCTATGTATATGTTTCAATTCTATAATTTTGGTAATGATCATGGATAAACTAAGATTAAACCTAAGATGTTATAGATTGGAAGAAATTTCCCTTGATTATGTAGTTTCCCCAGTATGGTTAGTGTTTCTCAGACTATTATTTTTGGTTTTAGTCAATGGATAGAAACCAATAGAACCATATTAATGATGAATACAATGGTAAATTCAATGTTTTTCCTCTTGAGAAACCAAGTGTTATGGGAGCTGTAATGAAAAATCTTATTGCTATACTCACACAAGATATGAATAATTTTGGAATTCCAAATGATCATAGGAGGGAACAAATTTATATTGAGTCCTTCATAAGGAAACATACACCTTCTTTTAGTGGGTCTTTTGATCTAATTATTGATGTACAATGGATCAATACCATTGAAAAGATATGTTTCATCCTTCATTTTTTAGAACATGAAAAAAATCCATTTTGGATGTTTATTATTTAGATGGTGAGGCAGACCATTGGTGGAATCTAATCCATAATATGAGGCAGTAGGATGAAATTGAATCTATGTAATAGGACGAGTTTAAGAACTTATTTTTCAATAAGTAATTTCCGTGTATTATTTATATGATTATGGAGAAGGAGTTCCTTGAGCTTAATAAAAAGGATTATGAATCCATTAATACCTATGAGGAAAATTTTATAATACTTATGAGGTATGCTTCTGTAATAATTATCTAACCTGAAAGTAAGGTCGATCGATTATTCAGTTTCCTAAAACTAAGTCTTCGAAGGGTGTTATCCATAATATTCTTCAGTAGCTATGAATAGATTATGTGTTGTTATAACAAGGTTGAAATTAAGGTTGGAGTTACATATCAATCTCATGGTTTTGACAAGAAACAAAAGATTGAGATTAAGGGAAAATATAAAAACCATAGTGAAGAGAAGATGAGCTTTCCCATATGCTCTAAGGGTGGAAAGAAACATAGTGGGCACTACCTTAAGGAGATTAGAAAATGTTTTAAGCATGGGAAAAAAGGTCATCAGGCAATTGACTGCTGATGTGATGTGAAAAATATATCTAATGATGAAAATAGAGAAATGGATGCATATAATTCACCTCCAACACCTCAATACTTTAAGTGCAAGGAAAATGGTCATTATGCTAACCAATTCCCAAATACAAGGGTTATTGATGATGATCGACATTAGTAACCTCTTAATATCAAAGAAAAAGGAAAATTTCATGTGATAACTATTGGAAATGTGGAGTATGACAACGAAGTGGCAGAATAATTGAGTGTTTATGTAATTAAATTCAATAATAATGTTGTAGAAGTACTTTTATGGTATTATAGAATAATGAAACATCTAAGGATTGTTCTATTGGAGTTTTTTCTTAAGGATTTTAAAGAATATGTTGAATGGTGCTGGTAACCATGAAAAGTGATTGAGGTTATAAGGTAATATTTTTGGAAAACGCAAAATTAAGGGAAAGGTAACCCTTAATATATGAATAGTGTTGGGATAATAATGAGATAAAGATATGTTTTATTATGATAAAATAAATGGAATAATATTGATGAAATTAGAACTGATGCAAATGTGTTATATGATATAATGGATCAAGTTTATAGAATTTTTTGATTTATGATATGAGGAAAGAGTCAATTTTTCAAAGAATTCATGTTTCAATAAGGTTTTATGGTAATTTAGGTCATTAACCTGTTAAAAGAGAATAAATTATAATGGTCTTCACATGTTTGGTGTGCGACAATTAAGAGATAATAAAAAATGTTTGGGGGATAAATGATAAGTTGATTTTGGAAATTTAGAGACATTATTTCAAAAGTATTTTATTTTAATCTTTTGGAAGGTTCATAAGGGTAACCATTTATGAAATCATTTTTTTTTGAAATTTGTATGAGGTTTTAGATATTAATGTTTTACTAAACCATATGAATATTTTTTTGTATTGTATAACCTATGATACTCATTTTTGTTATGATGATAACTAGATATAGATAGAATGAATTTTCATTCCATTATGGATTTTATGATCCACTAGTTCTTCAAGAATTACAATTTCAACCTAATTTTTTGGAGTAATAGATAAAGTGTAAATTGATCAAGGAATAACTAATAGATGAGATTTTTCTTATAAAATGAAATGAAATCTAGTAAGTATATATTATTGTGAAAATTATTCAACTTTAAGTAAAGTATCTTGAAACAGAAATATTATCCTTGTAACTTAATTTCCTATGAATCCAATGGCCCCTTATATGAATATAGATTTATCGCTCTATGATAGTTAACTTTATAATGACCATGTTCTCTATCACTCTACATCAGAACATGTTGGTTAGTTTTCTCTTTTATGTCCTTGTTTTCACTTTCCACCTATGTTCTCCTATGTTGAAACCTGGTTATGAGTTACCTTGGGTAACTATTAAGTTTCTAACTTTTTTTTAAAGAAAGTTTTAGTATTCATTTTTATGATGTGGGTTTCCCACAAATAAATTCTCAAACATCTACCTTTGATTTTCAAAGTGCAATTTAAAATTGAAAGGAGTTTTTCTTTAAATTATTGATCATATAATAATGGTAGCATATATATTGGTGATTCCACAAAATATCTCTCAAGTTCATGAATTGTTACATGTAGGTATTCTAAGTAAGTACTTACCTGATCCTTCACATGTACTAAACCCAGAGGTCATACCGCTGGAGCAAGATGTTTCTTATGAAGAGAAGCTGGGAGAAATTTTGGACCATAGAGATAAAGTTATATAAAATTATACCACTCACATGATTAATGTTTTTTTGGGGAAACCAATAGTTTGAAAAATATACTTTGGAACTTGAGGATATGATGAGGCAGAAGTATCCTCATTTTTTTGTATTATAATGATGAATTTTGAGGGCAAAATTCATTTTATGGGTGGTAGAATGTAACACCTTGAGTTCTTATTAACATTTTATTTCCAAAAAAATTAAATTTATTTGATGTATCATGTTATATTATACACCATGGTAATCTTTCATTACACACAACACTGTATTATCTTATGTTTCATGCAACACCGAGTTTCTATGAAAGAACATTTTATTATTCTAATTATTTAAACAATAAAATTATAACCGAGATGTTAAATTAAAGGGAATGAATAGTATTAAACACACCATGAAATTTATATATATACACATTCAATAAAATGTTTTTACATTCATCTAATATATTTTATAGACATAATATAAGAATAAATCCAATTTTATGTATAAAAAGTTATACTTTTCTAAAGATAGTTTTATCACCTTTTAATGTTGCACATTTTCTATAACTAAATCATGGAAATTTTATAAAATATATTTGAAAAAAACATTATTTTTGAAATTAGAAAATCAAAATTAGCTTAGGGTAAATTTTCAGTATTTTTCTGAAAAGTTGCATCTTTTGATGAATAATGAAAATAGTAATTTTTATTGAAAATCGTATTTTCTTTTTAAATTATTTACAAGGTCAAATTATGTATTGGATTATTTTTAAATTATAATTAGTTAATTTTAATTTAAAATAATCTAATTATGGTTTTTTAAAATTATTTTATACATTAATTTATTATAAAAACATTTTATGTTTTAAAAGGGAATTTTATTGAAAAACTATTTTTCATGGAATTTTACAAATTTTATTTTAAATTAAATTCTAAAAATTATATGTTTTGAATTTTAAAAAATGGATTAAAAATTAATATTTATAATGTAAAAATTTAGTGAATAATTTCCTTTTATTTTTGGTTAATATGAATAGAAACCTAGGTAAATTTTGTTACCACGGTAAAGGGTAAATTGGGTAATTTAAATAAAATAAAATAATAAAGACTATAAATTGACCCTAAAACCTGAATAAAATTTATTGGATGAATATAATTCGAACCTTAGGACATAATAATCTAAATTAAACTTTTTAATGGAAACTTGTCCCTACAAATGACTTATATAATATTTAAATGAAAGTAAGTCATGAAATTTCACTTTGTTTATCTTAAATATCCCTTATGAGTCCACGTGGGGAAAAAGGTATTTTATGGGTGAATATAAATGTAAATTTTTTAACTTAATTAACATATTTTCATGATATAAATTTATTTTTTTACTTGTTGGGCCACTTATATGAGATTATGATATTTATAATTCTTTATTTAATAAAAATTGAAAGATGTCACATTAATGTTTTAAATAATATATCATTTTTAATATAGGTTTACACAAAATATATATTTTTCTATAAATATTATTCTGAAAAATAGAATATTTAAATTCATCGTGGTATTTTATTTTTAATTTTAAGTGAAAAAATAAGTATGTTAAATAATTACACAAACTGATGTAGTAATTATTTTATTAATGGAAATATCAAAAAATGATATTGAAAATATTAAAATAAATATAATTTTAGATAATTAATGTGATTAAATTTTTTATATATTACCTTGACCTATTAAGGATATAATAAATTTTTTATTTTTGATTTAACATCATATCTTGATATTTTTAAAATTCCAAATAATGAATAGTTTCAAAATTGACACTAATGATATTTTATTAAAATAATATTTTATTAAATTATTTAAAAATCATAAAACATATCTAAAAATAAAAAATAATTATAATATAGTTGAAAATGTTATAAATTGTTCATTTATGGTCTAATTAACATCTCGGAAGTAAAAATTTCAACCTTTTAATATTAGAAAAGTTGTTACCTTAGTTAAAATTAAAATAGGTTAACTAAGGATTAATCAAAATGATAAGGTTTAAAATAATACCAAAACTTGTCTAAAATATATTGATTGATTATATTAAAACTTTATATCAAATTATATTTAAATAAATGTCCTTTTAAAGGTATTTGTATTGATATTGAATGTATTATAAACTAAATTTTGAGAAAATTCTATAAGTGCCTATCTACTCAATTATAATAGGGAACCTCCTCTCTCACTTCTTCACATTAAATTGAGACTTAAAGATTAACCATCCCCTAATAATTTCTTTTCTCAATGTCTCTATCCACATTCTAGAGGTCATAGGATACTTAAAATACCAACACATTGTATTATTATATATGAAGTATACTGATTAGGATCAAAAAAATGTACTATAGATGGACTAATTACAAGAGGGGATGAATTATAGATTTAAAAAACTTTAGTTTAAAAATAGTTAAACTAAATAATTCACAATACCACTTTTTATAAAAGACCAGATTCGATATTGGACTCATTCCGATTATATCAATGTAACATAATCATCTTGATTATGATAATATTAGGGTATGAAAAGCATAATCATAATAGATTCAATTAGGGTGGCTCGAGATTTGCAGTTTATGACCGTATAGAGTCCAAATCTTGTGGTTTCTGATAGCGGAGAGTCCATATCCGTGGTTTCTGGCCACAAAAGATCAAGATCAGTGGTCTTCAACCCTGGAATATCCAGATCTGATGATAAATGAAGAGCTTCTGTGCAACATTAATCTGTTGTAGATCCAGTTCTTGAAGAGATATGGACAACCATACCTTAATAGGTTCGACCTTGTTCCATTTCATGAGTAATGTCCTCCTCTAACCTCATATCAGACCTACATGAGAAGGAAGTGAGGATTTACTTGAAAGAAGAACCACTAAGAGTTATTAATCGATGAGAGAAAGAAATTTCTTTCCTCGAAGCCCTGACGGGTGCAGAATCCCTCAAGATGCATACCCGAAGACTTCTAGGATCAAAATATTGGAAGATGGAGGATTCTGTGTAGAAGCTGACCCAGATGCGATACGCCAAAGAGTGAAAATATGTAAGTTTTCCATTATGGCTTGGATCGCGTATATCTAAGGTAACAAACCCTGGCCTTACACTGATTTGAAACTGAGAATTGCTGCTTGCTAGGGATTTTCAAACTGAAAATTATTTCCACTTGGTAAGGGTTGTTTTCATATATTATTTACGTCGTAAGAGGACCTCTATAGGGACTGGAATACTGGTAATTTGAATCTTAAACAGGGGATTCTTTGCTTTTCTGAATGGGATGCTGCTTTCAACCCATTTTTACACAGGAATAACATAGCACAAGTTTGGGATAGATTGAACAATCTAAATTGGTTTTACTCGTACCCACAAATTCTCAATGACCTCTCATCCTGTATTGGATCCCCACTAAAAGTGGACCAAATAACATTAAATGGATACATTGGCCTCTATGCTAGGGTGATCATAGAGGTCAATCTTGAGAACAAACTTACCTCCTCAATCACTTTCAATTCCACTAATTATAAAACTGAAGTTAAGATAGTGTATGAGAGGCTTCCACCCTACTGTGAGTTCTGTAAACTGGTTGGTCATACTGTCTATAACTATAGGTTTGTGAAAAAACCTCCCCCTCTATAGAACCCCAATGAATGGATAGAGGTTATGAGAAATAATAGGGGAAATGAAAATGTTCCAGAAAAACCTGAATCTCCCAAAAGGATAAAGGAGAAATGGGTTGTAAAAAACAACTCATTTGAGCAAATGATTTCTGAAAAAGAAGAATATTGGGCTAATATGGTTGATGAAAAAGAGTCTGAAAACCTTGAACAAATACTTAGAAATGACCTTGAGGCTAATATATTTAAAATTATATCACATCCCCAAGCAGACCCTGGAAAATCTGATTCCCCTTCAGAGGATACTATCCTTATTTTAGGCACACCTCTAAATGAAACAAAATTGGACACCGCTGAACAGACCCCCCTGCTGAACTTAATGCACTCTGACACACTGGGCACTCAAAACACTACTAAAACCGATAAATCAACACCCATTAAACAAGTCTGCAAGTATGAAAGGTTAATGTAGGGACCCAAAATGGCTTTGCTGTCCTCCCATTCTTAGGACAAGGATGAACAATATGGGATGGATAGATACCCTCATCTTGATGAATAAGCCACATTTCCAGAGGCTGAGAACAAAATAGCTGCACTAGCTACAACTCTGATTGAGCTAGATGTTAACAAGAAAGGTGAGTTTAGGGCGGAAATTGTTTTGGTTGATACTAACACCTCATTGTATCTCCCCCTGTCAACATAGGTATATCATGGTAATAAGCACAAGAAAAACACCATGGGAGTTGCAACTAGATCAAAGGATGCAACCTCTAAAAAGAAAGGGGACAACCCCACAAAAAAGAGGTATAAATGAATGTTCTTTTCTGGAACTGACAAGGGATAGAAAACACTGACATAGACAACATTTTGTAAAGATTTGTTTTCAATCACACACCAAAACTGTTTTCTATCTCTGAGCCCAAAATTAATTTTGCTTCTAGATTTTAGCATGCTTTTCCCTCTGGTTACTCCTTAGTTGGGGTTTTCACTAATCACATCCCAATTGAATCCTTATGGGTTTTTTCTCACTCCTCCCTTCAAAATGTCAATGTTTTTATAACTTCAAATCAAGATTTTAATTGTGATTACATGCTTGAAAAAACATACATCTTCACTACATTTTTCTATGCTTATAATAGATATCATGATAGAAGGTCTCTTTGGACTGAAATCACCCAGCCCAGTATCCTGATTCAAAAACCCTGGTTTATTGTTGGGGACTTCAATTCCATTCTAGATGCTAGTGAAAAACTGGGCCCGCCACATGATTCAATATCTAATAGAGAATTCAAATAATGCATTGAACATAATAACCTTATAGAGATTAATCTAAGAGGTTCTAAGTTTACTTGGTACAAACATCATTATAATAAGATTGTGGCTAGAAAACTGGACAGATCCTTCACTAATGATCTTTCTCTTCATAAATGGGACAACATTTCCAGTATCACCCTTAATAAGTTGTCTTCTGATCACCACCCAATTCCAGTTAGTTTCTTCTTCAACTACTTAAATCCTATGTATCCTTTTAGATATAACATTTCCTAGTCATTTGACATAGACTGTGTGAACATTATTAAAAGATATTGGACTAAAATGAACACTAATAATGATCCTTTTTCCTTTCCTATGAAACTAAAAATTCTAAAACAAATCCTCAAAACCTATTGTAAATCAAAATCATACAAAATAGATACTAATATTTACACTCTAGAAAAAGATCTTAAACAAATTCAAAATCATAAAACCTCATCTAATTTTTCTCAACACTCCCAACATGAAATTAATATCTCTTCCAATTTGATTACCCTACTTGAATTTAAAGATAACCTAAAGAAGAAAATATTTAAAACCAAATGGCTAAACGATCGGGATAGAAACACAAAATTCTACAATGCTCTTCAAAGAGTTAAAAAAGCTTGTAAACCCCTCTCCTATATTAGGGAAGGGGGAAATTATTTGACACTGATGAAAGCATTTCCAACCATGTGGTTGCTTACTTTCACAATATCTTCAATGGCCCTAATATTGATAAAGATATTAAACCTAAATTTATTCCTCTTATGGTCACAGATGAGGATAATCTTTTAATCAATAATGGACCACTGGATCAAGAGATCAAGGATGTTGTTTTTATTCTTAACACGGATGGTGCCCCAGGTCTGGATGGATTTAATAATGGGTTCTACCAGCATTATTGGTACATCATTCAGGATGATGTCTTCTGAATGGTTAAAACTTTCTTCTCTAGAGGCATTATTCCTCATGGTCTGAACTCTCAATTCCTTGTCGTCATTCCTAAATCAGATAATGATGATGAAATCAATCATTTCAGACCCATCACCCACTAGTGGAAATACGGGCTTTAACGTCGTCGTAATAACGTCGGTTTTTTAAAAACCGACGCGAATAGTATGTGCGGGGAATTTTTGGCGTCGGTTTTACAAAAAACCGACGCCAAAAATAATTATGCGTTGATATTTCGCGTCGGTTTTAAAGAAAACCGACATGAATAATATTAGTATACATATTTTCCGCGTCGGTTTTCCTGAGAACCGACGCAGAAAATAAATTTTTAAAAATGTTTCGGCGTCGGTTTTCATGAAAACCGACGCCGAAACTAATAAAAAAATATATATTCCGCGTCGGTTTTCCTGAAAACCGACGCAGAAAATAAATTTTTAAAAATGTTTCGGCGTCGGTTTTCATGAAAACCGACGCCGAAACTCATAAGCGAACATATATTCCACGTCGGTTATTTTAAAAACCGACGCCGAAATTTTTAAAACAACATTTTGGCATCGGTTTTTCTTAAAATCGACGCGAAAAGTCTTTTAAAAATATTCACGGTCAGAAACCCTCATTTTGTTCGTTCGTCGAAATCGAGTTCCGCTGTGGCGCTTCGGACTCCCGACGACCTTCGAACTTGATTTGCGATCTTGGACGGCCATTGTTGAAGGTTTTTTGTCGTCTGCACGATTTTGGGTATGTGTTCTTCCTATTTATCTCTTGTTTCATATCCCATTGTTTATTTCTTTATCAATAACCCTATTTTTCTTGATTTTGATTATTGGTTAGATTTTAGTTGTAATTTATCATTATTTTTTGTTTGTATTATCATTGTTGGTGTAGATTTGATATTGTTTGTTTTTGGAAGTAATTATACCGGTCGCAGTTTGGATTTAACATCTCCATTCGGGTTGAACTTCAAATTTTTTGTTTGTATTATCATTATTCCTGTTTAAAATGATCTTTCATTACATTATGAAGTACTATATTTTTAATTCCATTTCCATTTTAATAAATTCTTCTTCAAAAAAATAATTTTATTGTGTTAAATGAATTCACTCACATTTTTGCATGTAGTTTGTTGTTATTTCATTCCTTCTTGAGATTTACCATGCCAAATTCCTCAATTCTCTTTGGTTCTCATCATTTAACTAAGACATGAATAATTACCACTATCTATTATGTTAAAAAAATTTGAATAATTATTTTCATGCCATTATATAATAAATAATTTTTCTTGCAATGTCCATAATACGACTAGAATCATAAGGTATTGTAATTATTTCTTCGTAGATAATAATATAATCATTATCCCTCTATTAATCTTCAAAAATACCTTTCCACTTTCATATGTGGGGTTAGATTCATGCATTTTTAATAAATGTCCTCTTAAACTAATCTCATTCCATTGATTATATTTATTCATCTTTCTCTCCCTCTAAATAATAGTCATGAAATGATTTACTTCCCCCTCTAAGTCATAGGCTGCAAATAAAACATTCTCATGATCTAATCTTTCATGGATGGATAATATATTTCTCTTCATGTTGATCCATTCCTTGACATGTTTTGCTGCAATAGACCCATGGATGGGGGTGTAAGTTGTCACCTACAATATGCAATGGAATTTTTAGCCCTCCATAATGAATTTATATGTTCATAGTTCCCTATTATAAAACTCATGGATTGAGGGAGTTGAGTTATCATAGTCACCAAAAATTGTATCATGTCTCTTAATACACATTGTCTTAAATAAGGATAGTTATTGCACTATTTTTCACATTAATTTTTCCATGATTCATTCATTAGTGAGAAATCATATTATCTTGTATGTCATTCATATAATATTTATATCATGAAACTTTATTTTCAAAAAATGAAACCTTTGATTTAACCATTTTGTCCTTGTATTTCAATATAACACACATGTATATAATATGAAAATAAACTGTTTACTCTATTTGTAAACGTGTTTCATATCTGATGTCTTTTATCTGATTATCAATAGTTTTTATGGAATATGTTTTTGTTTACAATTTATCTGATAGATATTTAAATGTTTCTATGTTTTAATATATTCATCAATTATATTGTGATATCAGGTATTAATGGATCATAATTGGATTTATCTACAAAGAACTACTAGTGAATATGAAAGAGGAGTTGACAATTTTTTGGAATTTTCTAAACGGCATAATCAAAATATTGATTTGATTTTCTGTCCATGTGTGAAGTGTGTAAATATGAGAAAGTTAAACTTCAGAGAAATCAAGGATCATCTCATTTGTTATGGTTTTAGCCTTAATTATACACGTTGGATCTTGCATGGTGAAAGAACTGAAAATTCAACATCCAATGTTGATGACGATATTCATAATGAGGCAGAGGATCGTATTGAAGAATTAATTCATGATTTAGGTGTTGAAACCATCGAAAAAACACCAACTGTTGAACGATTGTATAGAGATTCTGAGAAACCATTATTCCCAGGTTGCAGTAAATATACAGTGTTATCAGCAGTTTTGAGATTAGTTAACTTAAAAGCAAAAAATGGGTGGAGTGATAAAAGTTTCTCCAGTTTACTTGAGCTTTTAAAAGAGCTTCTTCCAGAAGGCAATGGGCTTCCAGATTCCAATTATGAGGCGAAGAAAATATTATGCCCAATGGGATTGGGGTATAAAAAGATACATGCTTGCCCCAATGATTGTGTACTGTATAGGAAAGAAAATGAACATTTATCAAGTTGTCCTACATGTGGAACATCGCGATATAAGATGGATGAGAAAGTCAACTCAGATTCATTTTCAGGTGATGTCATGTAACGTTATGAAAAATCAATTTTTTTACTTTCCAATGATATCATCCAATATTTTTTTCAAACAATTCTGATAATTCAATTCTGATTTATTTTTAGGTACCAAAATCAAAACTCCATCTAAAGCATTTTGGTACCTTCCAATTATTCCTCGTTTGAAGCGTCTATTTGCAAATTCAAATGATGCAAAAAGGTTAATATGGCATTCAGATGAGCGCATTTCTGATGGTAACTTACGTCACCCTGCCGATTCACCACAGTGGAAGAGTTTTGATAAAAAATTTCATGATTTTGGAAGTAAAGTTAGAAATCTCAGAATGGGATTGTGTACTGATGGAATGAATCCATATCGGAGCCTCAGTAGCCAACATAGTTCATGGCCTGTTTTGCTGGTACTTTACAACTTGTCCCCACATCTATGTATGAAGAAAAAATATGTTATGATGAGCTTGATGATTTCTGGACCAAAACAACCGGGAAATGATATTGATGTGTATCTTACACCATTGATTGAGGATTTAAAACTGCTATGGGAGAAAGGTGTTACAGTTTTCGATGCATACAAGAAAGAGTATTTTCTTTTGCGTGCTATGATAATGTTCACTATAAATGACTTTCCTGCGTATGGAAACTTATCTGGATATAGTGTTAAGGGACATAAAGCATGTCCAATTTGTGAAGAACAAACTTTATATTATCAATTGCAGAATGGAAGAAAGATAGTGTACATGGGACATCGAAGATTTTTGCGAATTGATCATCCTTATCGTAGATTGAGAAAATCATTTAACGGTTTACAAGAATACAACCTCCCCCCTCAACCATTGTCAGCTGAAGAATATTATGACAGAGTGAAAGATATTGATTCAACAATTGGAAAGAGAAAAAGTTCTGGTTTACAAAAACATATCTGGAAGAAGCAGTCTATTTTTTTCGAACTACCTTATTGGAGATTTTTAGAGATAAAACATAACATTGATGTTATGCATGTTGAGAAAAACATATGTGATAGTTTGATTGGAACTTTGTTAGACATAAAAGGAAAGACAAAAGATGGATTACATGCTAGATTGGACTTGATATTAATGCGAATACGTTTGGAGTTAGCTCCCGCTGTGAAAGGAAAAAGAACATATTTACCTCCGGCTTGTCACACATTAAGCAAGATTGAAAAGATGAATTTTTGTCAGTGTCTTCATGGTATTAAAGTACCCAGCAGTTTTTCTTCAAATGTGAATAATTTTGTGTCATTGAAGGATTGTAAATTAATAGGTATGAAATCACATGATTTCCATGTGTTAATGCAACAAATTCTACCAGTAGCAGTGTGTGGTATATTACCGAAAGCTGTCAGGAAGACAATCATCAGGTTATGTAATTTCTTTAAATCCATTTGTAGCAAAGTCGTTGATCCAAATTTGTTAGATTTGTTGGAGAATGAAGCAACTCTTATTCTTTGTCAACTAGAAATGTATTTCCCACCCACATTTTTTGATATAATGGTTCATCTATTGGTTCATTTGGTGCATGAGATAAGAATGTGTGGGCCTGTTTATTTAAGATGGATGTATCCTTTTGAAAGATATATGAAAATTTTGAAAGGATATGTTAAAAATCCTTATCGACCAGAGGCCTCTATTGTTCAAAAATATGTATCAGAAGAGGTGATTGAGTTCTGTACTGATTATTTGAATGAGGTGGAGCATATTGGTCTCCCTCTATCTCGACATATGATAGTTGACAGAGAAGGTAGAGGGGTTCGAGGCTTAAAGGTAAAGTTCATTCCACGTGATGAAGTGATGCAAGCACATTTATACATTTTGAACAACACAGATGAGGTTCAACCATATATATCCTCACATATTGCTGAATTAAAGTTACGATATCAGAAAAGAAATGAAAAGTGGTTGATGATTGAGCATAAGAAGACATTTGTTTCATGGTTTAAAGAGAAAGTCACCTCAGATATATCTGTATCAGAAACATTTAAGTGGTTATCAGGGGGACCATCTTTTAATGTGATCACTTGGTCTGGTTTTTATATCAATGGCTACACATTTTACACAAAAAACCTGGATGACAAGAGTACCGTTCAGAATAGTGGTGTGATGGTATTCGCTGAAGCAGTGCATTTTTCGAGTGCCAAAGATAAAAACCCAATTTCTGCATCAACATCATATTTTGGAGTTATTGAAGACATATGGGAAATTGATTATATTAAATTTCAAGTCACTATTTTTAAGTTCAATTGGGTTGATAGTAATAGTGGCGTGAAACATGATGAATATGGGTTTAAACTGGTTGATTTGAAAAGATTTAATCACAATGAGGAACCATTTATCTTGGCGACACATGAAAAACAAGTATTTTATGTCATTGATCCGTCGAATGATCAGTGGTCAGTTGTTTTGCAAGGGAAAAGATATCATTTGGGTGATGATGATGATTCTGATGATGCTAGTGATTTACATGAGCCTTATTCATCTATTATGCAATTTTCAGATGATTACAATGAATATAAGACAGACATAGTGCATGCAGTACGTACCGATCATGATGAAGGGACGTGGGAAAACACTAAATTAGTCTCCTAATTTTTCTGGTAAATATTTATATTTTGTGTCTATTTTTAAAACTTACAAATGCATGCCTCTATTTTTACATATTTATTTTTCATTTCCTTGTTTCTAATTATTCAGTTTTCTAATGATATGCAGGTACCCAAAATTTCATTACACTTTCTAGTAGCAATGTCAAATACAGATAGAGAGGAGCAGTTACCGAGGTATATCTATTTTGACATATTATTAAATATTCAGTAATATACATATTTAATGAAATAAAACTGTTAATTTATAAAAAAAAATTGCAGGACTACTGATGCGTCCTCGGTGGAGGAGACTTCTCCAGTTACTACTCAAAAATCAAGTTCTCTAGTTGGTAAACGTGGTATTACACGTTTACCAAAACTATCACTCGCTCGTGATGATAACAAATTACACATCCGTTTTGATGATAATAATAATGCAGTTGGCCCAAATGCAGTTCAGTTTGTCAGTTATATAGCGATGCAGAGCCGTTGCAGGATTAGTATTTTATATCCTGATTGGAAGTCAGTGGACAGGATGGCGAAGCAACAGCTTTGGGAGGCCGTGACGGTAAAATATCTTTATTTATTTATTTTATCTCATTTTTTAATATTATATAGTTTAAATGACATATTTAATTTTTTCAATTACAGATGACATTCAATTTTGAGGAAACCAAAGAAATTAGGAAAAGACATCTCTCTTTAGCGGCGATTCGATGGAGAGATTTTAAAAAAAAACTGACGAAAGATTATGTTTTTGGAAAGAGAAGGTTTGAAAGCCCATGTCTTAAGTATCCATATATAGATGAAGAAACATGGAAGCGATTTGTTGACAGTCGTCAGGAAGAGAAATTTCAGGTATTGTAATTGTTTTATATTTTAAAATTTATGCTATATTTTCCTTATTACCTATGTGTTTATTTTTATGTAACAGGCCTCCAGAAGATCTCATCAGGAGATCCAGTTGAAAAACGTATACCCTCATACTTTATCACGTGGAGGATACTCGTATTTGGAGCAGAAAATTATTGAAGAAAAATTTTAAGCATTAAGAGCTCGATCAAGTAGTGGTTCAGAAGAGGTCCAGTATGGTCCTCCATCTCCTCCCACTCGCCATGAGAAATGGAAACGAGCAAGAAGAAGAAAAAATGAACAATATCTTACAGACAAAGCTCATCAAGTGACTGATAGAATTGTAAGTAAATATTAATTCTTTGTTAACAATTTTCCTTTTTTATAATTTATAAACACTAATATAAATTTTTTATTTTTCATTTCAGGATGAACTTCAGGAGAAAGAGACACATGGCTCTTTTATCCCTGAGGGTAGGATGGATATCCTAGCCACTGCTTTGGGAAAGACTGAACACCCCAGCCGTGTTAGAGGATATCAGGCGGGTGTTAGTATTCGGAAGGTTTTTGGTAAGAGTAAGCAACCAAGAGACCCGGAAATGGAATCCTTAAAAGAAGATCTGCAGGATATGAAACGGTCTATGGGTGATAAAATTCAAGCAGCATTACAGAAGGCTTTATTAGAACACTTGTCAAGACAGTCACAGTCTGCTCATCCTTCCGAGGTATATTATTTACTGTTAACAATTTTTCTTTTCTATAAATTATAAACACTGATATAACTTTTTCATTTTTCAACATTCTCAGCCTACTCACTCAGACTATCCTGCCTCATATGCTTACCCAACACCGTCTGGGCAGCCTTTCGAGGTATATTATTTAATGTCATCAATTTGTCTATTTTATAAATTATAAACACTGATATAACTTTTTCATTTTTCAATATTCTCAGCCAACTCACCCGGACTACCCTGCCTCATCTGCTTACCCTGCCCCGTCTGCGCAACCATTTGAGGTATATTATTTTATTTAATTTTTAATCAATTTTTCTATGTTATAAATTTTAAACACTAATATACCCTTTTCATTTTTCTGACTTCTCAGCCTGCTCACCCTGACTACCCTGCCCCACCTGCTAACTTTGAGCCTCCACCTCCTCCATCGGATCGAACCTTATATTGTGAGTTGTTTGCGGGAGATCCTCATGTACATATTGTTGCGTTAGGACAAGTGTATTTTTTGGGGGACTCGGTACATCATCATCCTATGCAGATGGGTCAGGTTAGAGTATCAGTACTTGTTATTATAGATCCTACTTCTCTACTACCATTTCCTACTACGGAGATCACCAGTGTTGGGGAATGTATGGGCCATTTTTTACTTTGGCCAACTGCACTTCTTCTTTATATTTCACAAGAGGTATGAGTTTTTTTAACTAGTAATTAGAAATGATTCCAAATTACTTATAATGTTTTCTGACATTTAACTTATATAGGAATATCTGAAAGCAAAAGAAACTGTACAAATGCAGCAAAATGTTCAGAAACAGTCGGCTGTAGATACTTCTGATATTTCTTCTGGGTTGAAAAGATTATCTCAGTGCTCTTCTTCCTTGAATTTTATCTATGAGTTTCGGATGACGTCCGATATATGTGGAAGAAATTATAAATTGAGAATATTGAAAGAAGATATCATGAATTTAGTTAATTTTGAAGAGATCGGGCTGAATGTGGTGCAGTTGTTTTCCATGTAAGTAAATTGACGTTTGAATTGCTATTTCTTTAATAAAATATTGTTATGTCATTGACTAACTATATTTTCTTTTTAAATTAGGTATCTATACAGGATTCTTTTACAAAATGAAACTACAAGAATTTATAGCTTTATAGATCCAGAGTACATTTCCTTGGAAGTCAAACATGTGAAAAATGATGAAAGAGTTCAATATATATCCGAGAGATTATCACAAACAGAGATTCAGTGCTGGTTTTTGCCATTTCTTGATAAGTAAGAATATCAACATAATTTTGAACTCATGATCATTATAATGTCATTAATTATGAACTTTTTGTATTATAGGGGGCATTGGATGTTAGGTGTATTTTGCCCAAATGAATGCACCTTATATTGGTTTTGCTCTTTATTAGGAAAAGTGCGTAAACCGTTTTCCAACTTATTAAACAGGTAAGTTGTTTTTTTATTTTTAGAAGTTTGTTATGTTTAATTTTAATTGTTTACACAAGTTTTATTAGTTCTTATATAAAAAAATGCAGTTCATGGAAACATTTTACAAATGAAAAGAAACCAACGAAAATCAAATATGTGGAAGTACAGGTAATTAGTTTTTATATTTTTGTTATATATTGGGTTTCATTATTAGTTAAATAATTTATAACTGCAGTGTCATCATCAAAATGGACATGTTGAATGTGGTTATTATATTCTACGATTTATGTACGAGATAATCACAACTGTGGAAACTACTGATTTTCATAAGGTTAGTTGTATTAATTTTTTTATATATTTTCACCCACTTTCTTCTATTTATTAATTTCATATCATTCAATATTATTGTAGGTATTCAATGATTCACAGTCATATTCTCAATCTGATATGATCCATATTCAATCTACTTTTGCGGACTATTTGTTAAGTCTGATTAAGATTTGAGGTATGTATACTAATATTTATAAATAATAATATATATGGGTTTAAAAAACTAACTCTTATGATATATTAGGTGTTTGAACCTACTAATAATCAAATGAATGCTTCAACAATAACAAACAATGAGCATGTCATATATTTCAGGTACGTGTATTTTAATTCTGCTTTACTGAGTTTTCTCAAGTGCCTCTGCAAAAACTGTTTTATTGAATCTACTAATAATCAAATGAATCCTTCAACAATAACCAACAATAAGCATGTCGTATATTTCAGGTACGTGTATTTTAATTCAGAATTAGTTATTATATTTCTTTTCATTGTTATTTCTTAAAATCATTTGTCTGTACAGTGACAGATCTGTAGGGTGGTACTTGGATCATGAACATAGAGATTCGTATAGCGAAATAACATTCACAAACACTAAAAATTGTCTCCCTTGAATGCACATCAATATCTTCTAGGCATTTTTATTTTTTATGCAAATAAATATCGGAAAATGATTGCCGAGAAGCATATCACATAATACCTAAAACAGCGCTTAGTGGGTTTGCACGAAGATAAAATAGAAGGCGTCAATTTTTAAGGTATGTTTCTTTATGTCTCTTCAATCTGCATTTGATTTCAATTTTCTAACCTATTTTTTGCACTCAAACTTATTTCTCTGTTATTCCATAACTTAAACAAATAACAATAGTGAATGGGTAATGCACGTCTATATAGAGCAAATATAAAAACCTAAGGTTGGGGGTGGTGGGGATCCTATGGTGAAAAGACACCCCCAACATCTTCAGTGGGGGAGGTGAGGAAGAGGTTACATCGGCTGAGTGTTCCTGGAATTTTGATCAGGAGTCGTAACATTTCATTTTGGTAATTTACTTCGTGAAAAAATGAATGATTCAAATAAATTACACATTTTCATTTAATGTTTATTCATTGCACTAATATCTTGGATTGATTTTTTCACGCACATCTCCTTAGTTTCATTACTGTTTTGACAGGATTGGTGCTATCTATGGGAGGAAACTTACAATGATTGATACTGATTATGGTTAGATTAAGAAAATGCACCATGTAGGTACGTGTATTTTAATTTTGCTTTACTTTGAGTTTTCTCAAGTACTTCTGTTAAAGCTGTTTAATTGTTTTTGTATACTTCGTTATTTTTTTTTCAGGGTTCCGATTTTTTTGGAGGAGAAAATATATGTATTTTATTTAAAAAAAAAAAATTTACGGCGTCGGTTATTTTAAAAACCGACGCCGAAAATCCTGTGTAAATTGGTTTTCCGCGTCGGTTTTTAGAAAAACCAACGCGGAAAACCGATATTTCGGCGTCGGTTTTATATAAAACCGACACTGAAAACCTAGTCGACTATATTTTCTGCGTCGGTTTTTTAATGAACCGACGCGGAAAATAATGTCTAAATGTAGCTTCGGCGTCGGTTTTATAAAAAACCGACGCCGAAGCTCATAAGCGAATTATTTTTCGCGTCGGTTTCTATGAACCGACGCGAAAACTGTATTTTTAACGTCGCCTATAAAGACGTCGGTTTATAACCGACGTTAAAAATTAAAAAAAACCGACGCGAAAAAGTGTTTTTGCACTAGTGACCCTTATCAATTCACTATTTAAAATTATCACCAAATTGATTTCCAATTGTATCTCTGATATCAGCAATATAATTATTTCATGGAATCAATTTGGTTTCATTAAAGGCAGATTTATACAAGATTGTATCTGTTTAGCCTCTAAATACACTATCATTTTTAATAGAAAAACCAGAGGTTGGAATGTGGCCATTAAACATGATATAACGAAGGCCTTTGATACCATTGACTTGAACTTTATCTTTAAAGTGCTTAGAAATTTTGGATTCAATGAGACCTTTATCAACAGAATTATCACTCTTTTTAGTTCGGCTCATATCTCTATTCTTATAAATGGTATGCCTAGAGGCTAATTCAATTGTTCTAAAGGGGTCAGGAAATGAGAACCCCTATCAGCTATCCTTTTCACTATTGCTAAAGACTATTTTAGTAGACTCATCTCTCAAACTATTGGAAATGGTAATATTAAGCCTATCCCTGCTTCTAGAAACGTGAATTCCCCCTCCCACTTGTTATATGCTGATGAAATAATCCTTTTTTTAAAGGGGACAAAAGAAACATAAGAAACCTTAAAACTATAATCTCTCACTATGAAGATGTCTCTGGTCAACATATCAATTGGTTGAAATAATTTATTTACTTTGGAAGAAACTATCCCCCTGGGCGAAAAAGTTTCATTACAAATATGCTTGGAATTCAGGAGGGCTTTATCCCTTTCAATTATCTCGGGGTTCCCATTTTTGGGGTAGAACCAAAGCAATTCATTTCTCTACCATTGTTGATCAAACTCTTCAACACCTATCCTCTTGGAATGGAAAAAATCTCTCAATGGAAGTGATAATTTTCCTTGTTAAATCCATAATTGTTTCTAAACTGGTCTACTCTATGATGATCTATAAATGGCCAGCTAGTCTCTTAAAACAAATCAACGTTTCCATTAAAAACTTTGTCTGGATGGGAAGCACTCTGGAAAAGAAATTAGTTACCATAACTTGGTCCACATGCTATAAACCTATTGAAAAAGGAGGCATTGGAATTAAAAACCTCACTAACATTAACCAGGCCCTCCAGACGAAACTCACACGGAATTTCATTTGTAACAAGTCACCTTCCATGGACTTCCTTTGGGATCGTTTCTTGGGAAAACTCTGAAACAACACGCATAATTATCTCATGTCCTTCATATGGCCATCCATTAAATGTACCTTCAACTACATTATGTCCAATTCTAGATGGATGACCAACAGAAACTCGAATTTGAATTTTTGTCTTGATAACTGGACTGGAACGCCCTTGATTTCCTTAATTTATTCCTCACAACTCCCTTTGCATACTAGTGACACCATTAAAAACATCATGAAAATGAAAAATACTCCCTTTCCTGAAGAGATTAAAACTATTGTCGATAATTACAATTTCTCTATTAATGAGGATTTCCTGATCTGGGAACCTTTATATAATGGGATGCTTGACTCGAAGAGTTTTTACAAACATTTGTACACCAATGATATGAACAACTTTAGCTAGCTTAGCAACTTCAATAAATCCTAGATTAAACCTTCAAGATTTACTGTTGTTTGGCGTATTTCTCATGGTCAGATTCCAACGGGCTCCTGTTTACAAACCTTTGGAATCAACCTTCTCTCTAAATGCCGTATGTGTAACCAACATCGTGAATATATTAACCATCTTTTCCTTTTTTGATATGGATACTACTATTTGGAATTATATCTTTGACATCTTTGAATGAAACTGGTTGTTTTGTAGCTCTTTAACCTCTTAGATTAAAAACTTTCTGGAGAAATCCGACTCTCAACAAATCAAGAACCTATTTGTGGCAGAAATTGCAGAGCTTCTGCATGTGATACGGTATGGCAGGAATGATTATACCTTTCTCAATAGTTCTTTCAATCTTAATGTAGGAAAAATGAGAATTCTTATCGCTACCCGAGAGGCAGCCTCAATACAGAAGGATCATTATAACATCTCAGTCAGAGATTTGGTGATCCTACGACACCTTATGATTGTAGGTAAATTTCCTCACCATAAATTCATGCTTGAAGTTTTTTGGTAGCCCCCCTATATAATGGATGAAAATCAATGTAGATGGCACCTCTAAAGGCAACCCATGTCCAGTGGGTTGTGGAGCCATCTTCAGAAATCATCTGGATCAAGTTCTCGGTTGCTTCTTTGGATCATGTGGAATTGGTACCTCCCTTGAAGATGAGATGCTTAGTGTCATTCACGCAATCTTGTTTATCAAGATGCACAACTGGAACAACATATGGATTGAAAGAGACTCCCCCACTATCGTCTAGGAAATCTAGAAGGGCACCTTCCACCTGGCTTGGAAGGTCACTTCCCGCTAGACTGACTGCCATCACTCTCTCTCCTTCCTCAAATTCATTACTACGCATGCTTACCTAGAAGTCAACAGAGTTGCCGATGCCCTTGACAACATGGTCGTTGATAAGGACACTACCTGGAGAGATGATCTTCCCCCTGATCTTCTTCCTCTTTATATATGGGATGTAAACAGAATACCTTCCTTTAGACTTGTGTAACCCCTTTCTTTTTTATAATAAATTTTGTGTTTTGGTTTTTGACCAGAACACTAACTTTAAAAAAAATAATAGACCCAATTAAAATAGAGTAATCAAATCATATTTAAGAAAGATACAATTAAATAAATATGTCTCAGATTCACATTAGATCCTATTAAGTAATATATATTGTATTTATCGTAATGAGTTATATTGAGATAGAACTATTACATAAATGCACAATAGAATTTAGAACTTGTAAGAAATAAGTAATAGAATAAAAACAATATAATAATGAATTACAATTATTTTAAAAAGAATATATCTCTTTTAACCTTAAGAGTGAGGTAGTCAAAAACCTTGGCTAAAGGTATCCCTTGTTTTATACTCACAAGAATGTATATCTTTCCTCAGTGTAGAAATCCCTCTATCCAATGATCAACTTTTCTATCTACTTAGTCTCGATATCCCTCGATCTAATGGATCATAATCTCTCTATTGCTATCCTCGTATGCCCTAGATCATAAGATCAGATTCTATCTTGCTATCCATGCAAGCCCTCGATCATATTCACACAATCAGATGCAATGATTACAAAACAAAAGACTCTAAATGATTTAAATGACTAAGAATAAGATGCCCACTCTTGCAATATTCAGAGCTCTTGCATAAGGGGAAACTTGAAAATGGGTTGCACACAACACAAAATCATCAGCTCCAAACTATTTTAATGAACATGTATTTATAGAAAAGTTTCCAATGGTCATTTTTATCCTTTAACAATCATATTTTCTCTGAGTTTTTTGCAAGAACTTGGACACATGAAAATTCATTGGTTATATCATAATAGAATGTCCGAAATAATTTTGTTCTACACCATTACAGTGTAAAAGAGGTTCCACTATGATAAAAATAGTTTTCTGTATTCAAAATTTAAACTTTAGAAAATCTGATAGATTTTCTTACATATTCTATTATGATGATTTTAATGTAATTTGGATCTAAATTTTATTATTTCTGATATCAGTTTGATTATAATAATTCTATTAGTATGAAAGTCATGATAGAATGTCTAATAACCAGTCTGCTAAGTTGAATCCAATTTTCATCGGTTCTATACTCATTTTGATAATCATAATGAATAAAGTTAGTGTAAATTATTTAATACTTTAGAACTATTTCTAAGTATGGTAAAACATATATGTTTTCTACAAACAAATTCTAAAAACACTTTATACACAATAAGTTAGTAATCAAGTATTTAATAAAGATCTTGTGATTTCCAAAACAAAAGGAATGAAAAAGTCATAAAATAAATTTTGAATAATCTTACCCTTTCTGGAAAGTATAAACTAAAATAATAAAATAAAAAAATTACATTTAAAAACTTAAGTTCATTATCTTTTAAGAACTTCATATTCAGAAATAAACAATAAAAACTTATATCCCCCAGAGTTTTAAAACTCATCTTAATATAATAATGAATATGACTAACTCCCCCTTAGGATAATAACTCTCTATAAGGATCCTATTCTTTTCTTTAAAGATATTTCTATCCCCATTACTTAAACATATCCCCATTTATGTAAAATTCTCACACTTTTTTATTTTCAAAAAGGAATGGGGAAAATATTATAATACCTGAAAAGGGTTAGATAAACAAATATAAGAAACAAAATGATGAAGTAATTTATAATCTAAAATAAATGAAAGAACATTCAACCAACTTGGAATTGGAATATATTCAAATGATTTGAAAATATATGAAAAAGTCTTTCATTGAGAAAAATATTTACAAAAGAGATCAACAGGAGTTTAAGGAAAATTTTAATCCTTCTTTTTCAAAGATCTCACAATTTTTTTTAAATTCTTGGATTCATTTATATCTTCCTAGATATTTTCAATAATATCTTCTTGGGACTGAATTTTTTCTTCTTGAATATAGAGTCTTTTATCCAACTCTTCATTCATCTTTTTAGAGCATCGATTTCATCCTTTTAAACTTTCTGTCTTGAAATTTTTGAATGAATGTATTTTATTTTCCCATTTTACTTCTCAAGATTGTATATTTTCCTCATAATTCATCCTCTCTAACAAACTTTTGAATAAATATTTTATGGATTTGTTAGATTCATTAAAAGACTTATTTACATCAATAAAATTTTCATCAAAAAATTTGAGATCATAATTGACTTGATGATACCACTTTGTTACTTCTCAACCCGACTTTCTATGAGTCTGAAATTTTTTTTGATGAGTTTTCAACTCAACTTCAATTCTGATAACTTTTTTGATTAAAATGTTTTTTGAGTCTAGTTTTTGATTGAGAGTATCTTGAATTATCTAGCACCGAGACTCAGGATTCGAAAAATATGGGATTGTACCTTTAAGTATTTTCAATGAACGAAACATATAATAAAATCCTTCTGAAGAAGTTGTTTTGACTGAATTAGTTTGGTGTTGTTGTAGAAAAAATAGGAGTTTTGGGATGACTGGTTCTAGTTTCACTTTGTTTTTTTTTCTATTTATCATCTTTATTTGATACTATCTTTTCAACTTTATATCTATCCTTATTTGCATCATGAATTTGAATTAAATCATCATCATCATTTATTTGATCATAATAGACTTTAACATCTTCGAATTTGGAACCATGCACTTTTTCATCATTCTTTTATGAAGATTCATCTTCTTGAATTGATGGAGACTTTTGTTTCTTGGGACTTTTGGATTTTTCTTTTGGATTTCTTATAGAAGAAAATTCTGTCGAAGATGTTTGATAATTCCTTAATGAAATCTTATCATATGGAAGATCTTCTTTATTAGCATTTTGATTTTCATTCTCTTCCTTATCATTATTATTTTTAGTTTTATTTCCTTCTTCTTCTTCATCAACATACTCTAATAATTCTTCATATTCATTAACTTTTACTTCTTTACCTTCCACTTCTTTGTTTTAGACATCTATATCTACGACACCTTCTTCTATTTCTTTTTAAAATTTCTCACAAAACTATTCATTTACCCTTAAACCAGTCTTAATAGTGAGAAATGGTTCTGATGATTTTCATTGAGGTTTAAGAGGTACTGATTGTTCTCGTACCTTTGCCTTTCCCTTTTTTGTTATGGAGGGAAGACCAATATTAACAACTAATATTTCTTTAAAAGATAAACCAACATCCAAAATTATTTTCTCTGATAGAAGAGAAATATTTTCTGAAGCTTCTTCTATAAATTTCATCTGGGACTGTATAATACTCAAACATTGATATTTATTTTTCTTCTTATTTTACTTTCCTTATTTCTCTAGAACATCGGCACCGTGTTTTTTCATAGATAAAGCCTCTACTAGGTTGAGTCCAAACTACAAATATCTTTTTTTTTCAATTTTATTTCTCTATTAATTGGTTACTTTATATATCTAAGTCTTTTGTTTCTTTGATTTATAAGGCTTTGAAGATTATTCCTTTATTTTATTTTCTTTCTTACATTGAACAAATTTCTTCTTCTCAACACTTTTATTCCGATTCTTAGAATATTAACCTTTCAGAACAACTTCACCTGATCTATCAATAAATTCCATTATTTCCTCATCAAAAAAATATTTCATCCTTTTAATAGTGTCAACACTTACATAATGAATTTTTATTTTCTTCAGTTTTGATTTACATTCCACATTTATGGAATTCTTGCACTTAAGAAACAACTTTGATAACATAAAAAAACATGATGATTTGAGATTTGATAGATCTAGTCTTCAACTTACTAATAGTAAAAAATATGAATATGATTAAATATATATTTCTCATATTTACAATAAAATATAGGATAAAAAAATCTATTAATTTAAGGGTATCTTGATCCCCTTTTTCAGAAATAGGAAACCTTGTATCCAAAAATCTATAATCGGATTTTTTACTGTAAGGTGATTGATTTTCATAACCTTTTCATAATGATAAAATATAGAATCCTTATCTTTTTTTATTAAAGGATATGAGATTATCAGGAATTATATGAGAGCTTATCCTTCCAATGGAATATTATGAAAAAGAGCAGCTTTTCTATTTGACACTTGACATCCTTTCCCTTAAATCATAAAAGAAACCTTATGTCTTCCATATTCTACTTGAATCACCACTGATATATAAATTTCTATAACAATATCAAGAATAACTGGATCCCGATCCTCATTAGGTTTTGTTACACAAATGGATTCCCATCCATGAAATTGTATGATTTTATTCAAAAGAGAATCATACTTATCAAATAAATTTATTTTGACTAACCTCTCTTTAAAGACAAACCATTCATCAAAATATTTTTTAAGCATCATATCATGAGAAGAGGCCTGAGATTCTGACATTCAAACATGAAGAATTGGGATGGATGCTTTTGAATTTAACAATACTTCTACTCAAAAATCTTGAATATTTCTGATGTGGGATTGGTGGGTCCCCTCCTTTATATAGGTGAATGAGGTGACAATTCTAATTATAGAGTCAATCCAATGGTTGAGAGTTAATATTTATGATTTGACAGTTGATATTGATACAAGGAGTATTTTATAAAAAATTTAACTCTTGAGGTTTTTATCACATTGGTAGTGGATACGATTTGAAAAAATGGAAAAAATAAAGTTTTTATGAAATCTAAAAGATATTGTAACAATAACATAGATAAAGTATTGTAATGAAATAGTAAAAATTAAAAGATAAGAAGAATAACTTTTGGAGTTGGAAAGACTTATCAGTAAGATAATTATGTTCTTCTTGTAATTTTTAAATTAATTAGATTATAATGGATTTTTAAAAAAAATTAAAACTATATTTTTAGTATAAAAACTAAGTATCAAAGTTTTAATGTAAAATTGGATATGTTTTTTTTAAATATGAGTTTTTTTAGAACATGAGTTCAGAAGATTTGTAATTTTTTGAATCTGATGATTCTTTTAAGAAAACAAGATCTGAATTTTTTTAAAGGAAATATAAGTCTAGAAAAATCATTACGATAAAGTGTTTAGAAAAACTAAAATTTGAAAAACTAAAAGTTTTTGAAAAACTACAATCATATGTACTCCCCCTATAAAGAGGAGTAAATTAATATAAGGATATAATTAAACAATAATTTTATATGAATGATTACTTTACAGTGACCATTTCTAGCTGTTATTTAATGTATTAAAATCTATCGAAAGGTAAGGGTTTTGTGAAAATATCAATAAGTTGTTCTTAAATTCTGATGAATTGTAAAATGATATCTCCTTTAATTATGTGGTCTCTAAAAAAGTGATGTATAATATCTATGTGTTTTTAATGGGAGTGATGTTTATGGTTCTTACTTAAAGAAATTACACTAGTATTATCACATAGTATTTGAGTTTTAGTAAAACTCATGCCATAATTAGTGAGTGTGCATTTCATCTAAAACATTTGATCACAACAACTTCCTGATGCCATATATTCAGCTTTAGTAGTGTAAAGTTATACCAAGTTTTGTTTCTTACAAGACCAAGAAACTAATGAGTCTCATAATAAATGAAAAGTTCCAAAATTACTTTTTCTATCCATTCTACAACCATCAAAGTCAATATTTGAAAAAAAAATTAGTTTGAAATTTTTTCCAAAAGAATAAAAAAGTCATAAAGCCATAGTACCTTTTAGATAACGTAAAATTTATTTTGTAGATTTTATATGGGATACCTTTATATTTTCTTGATATCCTGCACATAATCATACAAAAAACATTAAGTCAGGGTTACTAGCTATTCACTATAGTAGACGTCCTATCATACCTCTGAAAGTTGTTTGATCGACTGGTTGTCCAACTTTATCAAGATCAGAAATATTTGAGGTGCCAATGGGAGTAATAATACTTTTAGTATTTTTGTATAAATTTTTTTTAAGAAGATATTTTATATACTTGTGTTGAGATATATAAGTTCTTTCTAGTTTTTGAGAAATTTTTAAAACAAGAAAAAATGTTAACTCACCTATCATACTCATCTCAAACTCAGATTTCATAAGATCTAAAAAGGAATATGTTATTTTTTTTGATTTTATCCAAAAATAATTTCATCAATATAAATTTGAACAATTATGATATATTTGAGTAGGATCCATAGCTCCCTTAACAAAATTGTTTTATAACAAAAATCCTATTAACCTATTATACCAAGATCTAGGGGCTTGTTTAAGTCTATATAAATAATTTGTAAGTTTATAAATGTATTTAGGATGTTTTTTATTTTCAAAACTAGGTGGTTTTTTAACATAAAGTTCCTCCTAAACATATCCATGAAGAGAACAACACTTCACATCCATTTGAAAATGTTTAAAATTAAAGAATGCTACAAAGGATAGTAGAATAAGAATAACTTATAATCTTGCTACTAGTGCATATATTTCTTAATAGTCTATGAATTCTTATTGATTATAAATTTTTAAAATAAGGCTCGATTTATTTAAAATGATTATTAAATTTTCATCACATCTGTTTCTAATGACCCATTTTACTTTAAGTATAGAAGTTTCTTTGGGTCATTCAACCGGGGTCTATTATTTGTTCCTTTCAAATTCATTTAGTTCATATTGTATAGCTTTAATCCAATCCTCATCACCTAAAGCATCATTATGTTTTTAGGTTCAAATTGGGAAAGAAAATATAGATGATCTATTTCATTCCTTAAATAACTTCTAGTCCTAACATGTTGATCAACATTACCAATGATATTATCACTAGGATGATTCCTAAGAAATAGATGAATGGGGTTTTATAAACCTAGTCATAAACATAAGGTAGAAAATATTTTAGATTAAATACTTAAAAAACGATTTCTTGAGTATTGTTCTTATAAGAAGAGTTTTTTTATCAAAGGCTGAATTATTTTTTGAAAACACATCTAAGGATGTTGGTTGGGATTGTTTAAAAATTAAAGGGTTAGTTTAATCAATTTTGACATGTACTATTTCCTCAACAGTATAAGAAATTTTATTAAAAACTTCATATTCCTTAGATTTATTGGAATAACCTCAAAATATACCTTCATAAGATTTAGGTGAAAATTTATATAGGTTATCTTTCGTATTCAAGATGAATAATTTTCATCCAAATACATTTAAGTAAGAAACTTTTGGTTTATGGATTGTCCACAAATCATAAGAAGTTTTATTAATAAAGAGTCGGATTAAAATTAGATTTATACTATACCAGGTAGTACTAACCACTTAAACCCATTTTTTTAGCAATTTAGTATTCACTTAACATGGTTCTTCTTATTTATTGAATAATATTATTTCTTATTTCAATAAAACCTTTTTGTTGAGGAGTTATAGGAGTTGAAAATTTTTATTCTATACCTTTCTTTCTGCAAAAACCTTCAAAATAAAAATTTACAAATTCTCCTCCATGATCACTATGAATAGTTATCAAGGGAAGGTTTTTCTCATTTTTAACTTTTGCTACAAAAGTTTTAAAATAGAAAAAGGATTCAGATTTATTTTTTATAAAATAAACCCATTTATATCTAGTGTAATCATCAAATAAGGAATATACATAGTATTTTCCTCTAATACTTCCATTTTTTATAGGAAAAAATAATTTGATGTGCACTGACTGTATAAAATTAGTAGTTGATACTTCAATCATAGGTTTAAAGTCTGACTTAAGTTTTTTAACATATTAAAAATAGTCACAAACTTTTAAATAATCAAATATAAGCTTCTATAGATCCTTAAAAAGTCTTTTCTTAGACAAATTACATAAGTTTATAAGGTTAAAATTTCCCAACCTTTAATTCCAAAACCCGGATTGATCTTCCATTTCACTAAGGCAAGGTAAGTCTTGGCTTCTAAGGTCTTTTAAGTTAAGTGTGCATACATTCTCATGCCGATGAGTAGAAATAATGAATTCATCCTTATAATTGTGTACAAAACATTTATCATTACTAAAATTCACAAGGTAACCTTCATCACATAATTTAGTTATTCTTATAAGGTTTTTCTTAAGACCTTTAACAAACAAAATATTTGAAATTAAAGCTTTACTAAGAAGAACTATGTTACCTATTCTGATAATCTCTCCTTGAGAATTATCTCTGAAAGTAACTTTTCCACATTTCATCTTTATGATATTTTCAAAGAAATATTTTTTTTCCAATCATATGTCTAGAACACCCACTATCCATGTACCAAGTATTCTTATTTTTTTTACTTCCTTCGTTTCCCTGAAAACAAAATAATTAGTCTTTCTGAACCCAAACCTTCTTAGGTCTGAAAATGTCAGTAAATTTTTTTTTGGAATCCACTTTTTTTTTGATAAATATGATTTATGGAAACCTAAATATTTAACTTTATTAAGGGAAAAATTCCCTTCCCAAAATCCTCAACTTTGATACTGTCCAAAAGGGGTCATTTTTTAGAACAAAGTAATTGTTACTAAAAACTTGGTTTTTATAAGTATAACACATTCCAAAACTATTTTCTTGTGGTAGAAGTTGTTTATAAATTTTATAAAAACCTTTATTACCAGAAGTAAAGTCTGATAAAAGTTTTCTTAGAGAAGAAATTTCAAATTCTAGTTTAATAACTAAATCTTTATCTACCTAAATAATGGTTTCAGAATTGAGTTTTTCAAATCTAGTTTGTACAGAATCTTTTTTAAAAAATTTATTTTTCTAGATCTTTATAAATAGTATCTTTTTCAAAAAAATACTTATCAAAATATTTGTATAGATCTAATTATTCAATTGGTAAAATATTAATCCTTGAATTCACCTTATCAAGTTTTTTTTCTAACTTTGAAATTTTATTTTTCAAAGATTTTTACAAAATGAGATACTTAATTATATAGAATAAAAGTATTATTATCACTATCTGAGGATGATTATTCATTAGAAGGTGTAAAATAATTATCATTGGGATAATTTTCACTTAGGGAAATATTATTTAAGGATTCAACTACATGTACCTTGGTCATAAAGCACTGATATTTAGAAGGTACTTTAGAAAAAAGAAAAATATTCCTCTATCCATAATTTTCATTCTTAGAAGAATTATCTAAAGAGGATCCTCCACCTGCACTCAAGGAATCATTTTTTTAATAAATTTCTTTTTTTGGAATTATAATACATTTTATGATTCTTATCAGAATGTACTTATTTTATATATTTTCTTTTCATCTTGGGACAATTGGGTCTAATGTGTCTAGATTTTTTACATTCATAAAAAGTAACCTCTTATTTCTTATCATTTATATCTTTTTAACTTTTCTTATATTAGTACTAAAACTAATTTTTACCAACTATCTTATTCATCCTTCAAGTAATATTATCGAATTCATTATCAGAATGATTAGAATCACTTGAATCCAATTGTATAATAACATTTTTCTTTCTGTAATACTTAATAAAGTTTTTTGATGTCTAAACCTTAGTAGGACTATAGAGGTATTGAAAAAAAACCTTCATTATTTTTCTCGAATTTCTCATTACCTCTCCTTAGTATATCCTCATACTACATAAGAGTACCCCATTAATTTATCAAGATTAATATTTATTAATTTCTTTATATAATCAATTGTTGTCCATTTAGACTCCCATTAATTTTTAATGATATAAATAATTTTATCTACAAGAATTTGATTATATAAACCTTCTTATATAAGATATTGTAAACTATTTATGATATTAATAAACCTTTCATTCATTTTATCAATTGGTTATCTAGGTAATAATTTAAAATATTGATGTTTGGCTCTTAACATAGCTATCATAGTTTTAGTAACCTTTGAAGTTCCAAAATGAGTAATCTCTAAATTTTTACAAATACTATTTTATACTTCATAGGAAGAAATATGATTGTTTATACTCCTAGTAATTTAGTATAATAAAGTATTTTTAACTCTATATTTTAGTTGATACTCTTTATTTTCATGATTTTTAAATGAAATAACTTCATTATTAGGAATCTTGTAATTCACAGTGATCATTACAAAATTATCAACTCCAGTGTTGATTATGAAAGTCTTCATCATATCCCTCCAGTACTCATAGTCATTACCATAAAAAATTGGTGGTCTCTTGGGATTCATATTATCCATGGATCCGATATTAATTCCTACCATCTAGAAGAAAAAATTTCTTTTCCAAAAACACATTATTATTGTAAAATTTAATAGGCTTGAAAAAGTAAAGAAGATAAAAAATTTATCAAGTGTTTAAGAAGTAAAAACATCATTTGATACCAATTTTTATATCATTATATATGAAATATACTGATTATGATAAAAAAATGTATTCTACAGGGACTAATTTCAAGAGGGAGGGGGTGAATTTTATATTTAAAAAAAATTAGTATAAAATTTTTTAAATTAAAAAATTCTCAATACCTATATATATAAAAGATTGGATTCAATCTTGATCTCAGTTTGATTATATCAATGTATCATAATTATCTTGATTATGATAATATTAGGGTATGAAAAGCATAATAACAATAGATTTAATTAAAACCAAGGAATCAAATCATATTTAATAAAGATACAATTAAATGAATATGTCTCAGATTCACATCAGATATGATTAAGTAATATATATTGTATTTATCATAATGAGATACGTTACAATAGAACTATTACATACATGCATAATAGAAATTAGAAATTTTATCAAACAAGTAATATAATAACAATAATGTAATAATGAATTAAAATTATTTAAAAATAATATATCTCTTTTAACCTCAAGAGTAAGGTAGCCACAAACCTTGGCTAAAGGTTTCCCTTGTTTTATACTCATAGGAAAGTATGTCTTTCCTCGGTAAAGAAATCCCTCCATATAATGATCAAATTCTCTGTCTACCTGGTCTTTATATCCCTCGATCCAATGAAACAAAATATATGTCATGTTATCCCCACAAACCATTGATCAAAAGATCAGATTCTGTCTTACTTTTCCCAAAATCCCTCGAACGTATTCTCACAATTAGACAAAACGATTACCAAACAAAAGAATCTAAACGATTAAAAAAACTAAGAACAATTTGTTCATGCTTGCAATATTCAAAGCTCTCATACAAAGAGAAATTTTAAAATGGGTTTCACACAACATGAAATATTCAACTTCAAACTCTTTGAATAACCATTTATTTATATGATATCTTCTAATGGCCATATTGATTCTCCAATGGTCATATTTTCCCTAAGTTTGTTGCAAGGACTTAGACACCTATCACCTTAATGTTTATATCATAAAAGAATGTTTTATGATATTTTTTTCTACACCATTACATTGTAAAAGATGTTCCATTACAATAAATATAGTTTTCCTTATTCAAAATTTAAAATTTAGTCAATCTGATGAATTTTCTTACATATGTCATTATGATGATCTTAATGTAATGTGTATTAGATGTTTATCAGTTCTGATATCAGTTTAATTATAATAATTCTATCAGTATTAAAGAGAAGATAGAATTTCTTATAACTGGTCTGATAAGGTGAATCTGATTTTTATTGGTTCCATACTCATTATGATAATCATAATGAAGAAAGTTAGTGTAAATTATTGAATACTGTAGAACTAATTAGAGGTATAGTAAAACATATATGTTTTCTATAAAAACATTAAAAAAACACTTTAGACATAAGAATTTATTAATCAAGTATTTAATAAATACTTTGTGATTTAAAAAAAGAATGGAAATATCATAAAATAATTTTTTTACTTAATATAACCCTAGTGTCCCTAAGAGGAGATCTAAATGAAGTTATCCAAACAAGAGGTAATCATCTTTACAAAATCCTTCAAGATTATTTCTTCTTCTAATTTCTATTCACATGTTGTTTCCATTATAAAGTAATAAATATAGCATCAACTATATTCTTAGATTTTATTATGATTATGGAACAACCATATCCTACATTTTATCCAACATATTAAAAATGAAAGCACTACACGTGCATACATACAACTTACTATTTCCTTGCCATGGTGTAATATGTTTTTCATCACCAATTTATTTGAATGGGTATAATGATGGAAATAATATATATATATATATGATAATTATAAAATTATATTGATTTTTAAACAAAAATTAATATATCATCCTCTTCCTTATAATTTCACCATTAAAGGAATGATACCATCACTTTTTCATACATACGTCCTACCATCTTCATGACATGAGGTGATTTATTTTCCATGTTCACCATTCAAGAATGACTATATAAATTTATATAAAGAATAAATATGATATATATTACCTTAATATCATTCTGAAGATAATGGAACTATATTCTATGCACAATAACTAAGACTTATTGTAATAACTCGAATTTCCCTAGGCCCTTACATTGTGAAAATATAGTGTTTGAGGTGTTCTAGGAGCTATCAGTGGTTTGATTCAAGATTTTTCCAAATTTCTAGTTTTTTGTCGGCATGTCAGTGCATTGGAATATCAGTGTGTCATCATGTCAGTGCATCAACATTGGTGAGTCGAGAGCGTCAGCATTAGTGAGTCAAGGGAATCAACATAAGTGAGTTGAGGGCATCAGTATCAGTGAGTCGAGGGAGTTAGCATTAGTGAGTTGAGGGTGTCACTAGGTCAATGAATTAGTAGGTCGAGGTAATGGTAGGTCAGGGCGTCGGTAGGTTAAGGTTTCAGTAGGACAAGGCATCAGAAGGTTGTTGCGTTAGTAGACCGTGGCATTGGTAGCTCAACATCAGTGGCTTAACATCGGTAGATCAACATCGGTGGATTAGTGTCGGTGGATCTGTGTCGGTAGGTCGCATCAGTAGCTCACCTGTCGGTGTCTCAACATCGGTGACTCACCCATTAGTGACTCATTCCTAGTTTTTCCATTTTTTCCCAGTTTTTCCTGTTTCTCCCCTGTTATGTGTTTATATCCATGAAATGGTAACCTATCAAATCACAACCATGAACTAGTCTGTCTCCACCATCTCCCAGGGGAATTATTACATTCCCCATATCTCATAACATTCCACCAACCTTGTAATCTCCAAGATGTGTGGTCAAACCACAGTCCAATTTTCAAGAACTTTGAAATCATCTCCATGATTTTTAGGATCTCACCCTTTCATAAGCCAATATATCTTATTTTCTTCTTACTTTAATTTCCCATGGTGCTCTTAGATATTTCCTCCCTAGACGAGTTGTACGCCTATGCTAGAGCTCTCTTGCTCAGTTTTTATTAGAGTTCTTCCCTGCTGCTCATGCAACCCCTATTCTTGGAACAAGGAGGAACTTCGATCCTTTAAACTTATGGTAGTGATTTATTTTTCTTCCCTTTACTTGTGTATCATGTGGGGAGGGTATAGAAATGAATCCTTGTGGGGAATGGATAAATACCTTTCTTAAAAACAAGAAATATATAAGAACTGGATTTGATCAAGAGATAACACGTGTAAACAAAATAATATGCAGAGAGTGGGTTGATGTTGATAGCCTATTTTATCTGTTATCCTTTATTATTTTATAGATTGTTGTGGCCGCAAATCCTTATAAAAATTATGTTCATTGGTGGTCTTTACTTGTGCACTAGTGATGTTATGTTTTATTAAGATGATTGAATAAATTAATATAACATTAAATATTCTTAATCACATACACTGGTTAAATAAATGGATGCCCCTAGGATCAAGCATTTTGTATGATCACCCCAGTTATAATTAAGTGGAATTAAAGAACCTATACCAGTTAAACCTGAATATATGAATATCCTGTTTATAGGTGTGGATGTGTGCTGTGTTCTGTTGGGTTGTGTGACCTTGTGTGAGTTATGTGGTTCTACTATTGGGATCACATTTGTGGGTACAAGGTTGTATAGAGGAGTTTGTCCGGATAGAAGGGTGTGGTAGGTGTGTACAATAGGGCTATGGGTTAATGGTAGTTACAATGGGATTGGTGCATGTTTTGGTATAGGTGGTGTGTTAGTATCTTATTTTGAGAGATTTATTGATTGTGTAATGGATAAAATTGTAGGTATATGAACGTCATTTGTTATGTTTTGGTCGCGGAGTGATGTTGGGCAGTGGGACTGCGGTGTGGTTATGAACTTGTGGTGTAGTGGGACTACAGTTTGGTTTTGCTTATTGTTTTGGTATGGTTATGCTTGGAAGTTTCCTAGTAGTGCTGTAATGAATTATAGTGAACCCCTTAAGTAATAAATGGAAAGTGTTTAAACAAAAATGGGTTGGATTATGATTTGGAGGTGGTTGTTGTGTGGTTATGCATATAGGGGTGACAACAAAAGTGGTTCTGAGTGAGTTGATTTTTTGTTCATAAACCCATAGGTTAGGTTTAGTGTATTCTTACCTATATATATATATATAAATTGTATTTTCTTATGATTTATATATGAACCCCACCCTTTTTGAGCACTATGTGCTGAACTCCTCCATTTCATAGGGGAGGGTTTTTTTCCCAACATCCTAGTGGGATGATGGATGGATAGTTACTGACTTCCTTCCTCACACCCTTTTCCAGTTTCTTACCACTCGAGCATATCCAAGCAGGCTGTAATGGATTGAAGATTACCATATTCTAAGACTCTTTGGGTGATGGTTTGTTTTAGATGAGAGGCCTAGGTGTTTTCAGGATAGGGTTTTTCCCAAGTGTCTTCGGGATGAGGCCCATGTGCCTTTGAGAAAGAGGTGTGGTTGTTGTGGACCATGTGTCTGTGGGTGGGATTGTGTTCGGTTTTAGGCTTAGGTGTGTGTGGTTGGGTTGTAGTAGTGGGACTGCGTATGAGAAGAGTTATAACATCAAGACACTAGATATTAGGAATGAGCAGCTATCCAGTGGGAAAGTGGTGCGGGGTACCCAAATATCAATGTGCTTATACTATTACTTTACTTGACTTACATTATTTAGTGAGTGTGTATTGGTGGGGATGAGTTGGTTAGTATTCCTTGGTAGGTGATTTGAGGTTCTAATTTTTTCCCATAGGTACATTAGTATGTTCCCCCACTTGTTCATAGGTAGATTTAGTTTTCCTAATGAGTATACTTGCATACTCACCCTACATATATAAAATTGTTTTCAGGTTTCCAGGAGGACTGTCCTGGACTTTACTAGATCGGGTGGTGGTATTAGTTTTTGTTTCTGCCTAGTTCTTTTCTTTTGGTACTTTAACTAGGAGTCTTGTTGTACTCTGTATTATCTTTACTTTTAAACACACATCTGGGAGTGGATTTTGGATTCACTTTTACTTTTTTTATTTGGAGTTGTTTGAAATTTAGTATCTTATCTCCCAATATTGTTCTATAAAAATGGGTAATGCCTTCCATTTCCGTGTGAGATTTTATACCCTTGGTGCTAGTCTCTACTCTAGGTCCTATCGAAGGTTGGAATTGGGGGTCATTATCTCTCCTTCAACTTGAGGAAGGAAGGGCGAGACACTTTGTTGTACCTTAACTCATCTTGATGAAGATGGTTCATGAAAAAATAGTATCAGTGGCAGGATTGGGAGTTGAGAGATAGGAAGTAGTTCAGAGTTAGGCACAATGAGGATTTCATGGGATAGTTGGAAAATGGTGTTAGGAAATATTGGAATGTGAAATAGGCCAGGGAAGATCGTCTAGGACACAAGATTTTAGGGCCCTCATGATCTAATGTAAGGACTATGGACCTACTGAATGACCTAAGTGAGGCTACACCAATTGTAGGGTAAAAACCCTAGGAAAGGTACATACATCATAATGACTTGTGTTCTTATGTGTCTTGGGTGTTTTGGGAATATAAAATAAAGGAAGAGTTAAAACAAAATTTAAAAGGAATTTTCCATACTACTCGGGCTTAGGAGTTCCTTGTTTACTTTTTCAGTTATGGTAACTAAACGTCACCCCCATGTGATATGAGCAGTTGAGGCCCGATAGGTTGAACTAGTTGACCAGCAGAGGGCTGATCAAGAGGAAGAGGCTAAATAGTGGAATAAGACACTTCGTTCCACCAAATGGAAGATTTTGGAGAAGTTTGAGGGAAGCATCTCAGACATAGAGACAGAAAGTTAGATCGAGGAGCTAATGATTTCTTTTAGATTGATCCAATCTCCAACAGAGTACTGGGTTCCTCTAGAAGGAATCCAGATATGGGGAGTAGCATGTCAGTGGTGTATACTTTACCTTAAGGATGGGAAGAAAACTGAGGTCTCATAGGTTGAATTTGAAAGGGAGTTCTGGATGAAATTCATTTCTTCCAGGATGAAGGCTGATAAGAGGTATGAGATACTCTCCCTTAAATAGGGGAGTATGTTGGTAAGGGAACTGAGGATCATGTTCAATGATCTCATAAACTTTTCAATGGATCTTTTCCCAGATGAGGAGTCCCAAATGAGACACTTAGAGGGGGCACTCCGACCTTCTCTTTTGTATGTTGTTACTCCTTTCACTGTACCGACGTACTTAGAGGTTCAGAAGAAGGATGAGGTAGTGGAAAAGATGCCCTCACTGAGAAGTGTTCCGTGAGATGGGAGCCAACTGAGTTTTTCAAAGGTGAAAGCCATCAGCAATAGGTATCCAGTGTCAAGTCCTTCTAGGTTTCGGCCAGCGGGGAGTAAGCCTCGGTAGTTCCAGTTCTGATCTCCTAGTACTCGCCCTTTCCCAATGATCCTGAGACTGAGGATATTGGTCTATGGAGGCCATGGAAATATTCAGAACCAGTGCCCAGTCTGAGAACCATATAGTAGTGGTGGGAAGGTTCAGCACCCACCTCATCAGTAATAGTTTCCAGTCAAGACTTTCCAGCAGTAGGGGCAGCAAGCTCCCGCTCCACCAAGGGTAGATGGTGCAGGAGGAGGACAACCTCACAGTTCTCCTCAAGGGCCTAAAACAAGGAATGGTTAGGGATTTGGTCGATAGAAGAGAGGCAGAAGAGATGGGCGTGGGTAGTTACATGCTGTAGAGGTAGCAGTTCTATCAGGGCCAGAGGTTTTTCGAGGTACGATCGGTCTGTTTAGTACTCTTGCATGTGATTTGTTTGATTTAGGAGCCTCACACTAATTTGTTACACCTGTTCTATCCTATTCTATGGGACTATAGATAAAGAGACTTCCCATTCTCCTAGTATTGAGTATGCTAGTCAGAGGTCATACCAGTCTGTTTGATGTTTGTCGAGGATTTAGACTGATGTTGGGGCCACACCAGTCCAGTGGGAATCTTCTTATGCTACAGATGCAGCCATACGATGTCATCCAAGGCATCAAATGGTTGTTTTCCATGAATTCTGTTATCAACTACTTCCAGAGAAGAGTCACATTCTCAGATGTGGGCTGCCAGTGCATAGCTTTCATTGGAGAGAAGAGTTTTCAGGAGGTAAACCGATGTGTGGAGCCTCTTCTTTACTTTTTAGCCGAGCTATCAGGGGAATCAGTAGATATAGAGATGGTGAAAGTTTTAGGGGTTGTCAGTGAGTTTCTGGATGTCTTCTCTGAGGAGTTTTTTACTCTACCGCCTCGATACAAAGTTGAGTTTAGGATATAATTTCAGCCTGGTGCCCATCCAATTTTTATGGCTCCCTATCGAATGACAATTTCTAAGTTGCGGCAGTTGCAGATTTAGGTTGACGGCCTGATGAAGAAGGGTTTTATCTAGACATGTGTGTCACCATGGGGTGCTCTAGTCTTGTTCATGAAGAAGGAATACAGTGGCCTAAGACTATGCATAGACTACCAGAGGCTGAATTAGGTGACGCTCAAGAACTGTTACCCACTTCCAGGGACTGAATATGTTTTTGAATAGTTAAATGGGGCAGGTTGGTTCTCTAAGATTGACCTACGGTTAGGATATCACAAGTTGAGTGTAAATGAGGGTGACATTCCAAAGACTACTTCTAGGTTTAGGTATGGGCACTTTGAGTTTATGGTCATGTTTTTCGGTGTCATGAATGCACTAGTAATTTTAATGGGGCCCATGAAATCGATTTTTTGTGAGTACCTAGACCGGTTCGTCGTCGTGTTCATCGATGATATCCTGATCTACTCAAGGTCTGAGGAGGAGCATTCCAGGCATCTGAGAACTATCTTGAAGGTCCTATGACACCACTAGCTCTACATAAAGTTGTCCAAGTGAAATTTCTGGATGTGAGAGGTGAACTTCCTTAGACATGCGGTGTCTTGGAAAAGGGATAGTATTAGACTCATCAAAGGTTGAAGCAGTTGTTTCTTGGGAAGCACCAAATAATGTGGCGAAGGTTTGTAGTTTTCGGGGTCTGGTAGGATATTATCAATGTTTTGTACATGAATTCTCTCAAGTAGTAGCTCCATTGACATCTTTGACTAGAAAAGACTAGGGTTCCATGTGGAGTGAGAAATGTCATGCAGATTTCAGCTATCTGAAGGGGAGGCTGGTCTTTTCTCTAGTGCTTAGGTTTCTGGAGGAAAGAGTGATGTTCGAGGTGTTCTACGACACTTATGGATTAGGATTAGGGTGTTTGTTGATGCAACAATGGGAGTAATATCTTATGGTTCTAGGAAGTTATGTCCTCACAAAGGTAACTATGCCACCCATGACCTGGAACTTGCAGCGGTCATGTTCGCGCTAAAGTTGTGGTGTCATTACCTCATCTGGGAGTAGTTTATAGTCTTCACAGATCACAAGAGCTTGAGGTATGTATTTTTACAACAAGACATGAACTTGTGGTAGTGAATATGGATGGAGTTTCTCTAGGATTACAACTTTGAGATCTATTACACCCAGGGAAAGGGGAACATGGTGGCTGATTCCTTGAGTAGTAAGTCGTAGAAGGAGATAGTTTAGGAATCCATGAATGCTTGGAAGTCAATGGAGGAGTTTGATGCTTTACAACTGGATGCTGGGGAGGATAGTGGAATATTCTATCTATTTTAGATTAAAGTGTAGTACTCTTTGGTGTGGTAGGTAGAGGAGTCTTAGTGGGGAGACTCAGAGGCTGAAGTGATGCGTGATCGTGTTGTCCAGGGTGATGCTTCAGAAGGATGGTAAGAGGATAGCCAGAAATATATGTTGTTATGTGGGAAGATGTTTGTCCCATTGGAAATGCATGAGGGAGTTCTCCATGAGTTCTATAGTTCACCCCTGGTGGTGTGTCCATGAGTCTCTAAGATGTACCGAGGCCTGAGGTAATAGTTTTGGTTTCTGGGATAAAGCAGAAAGTGGCAGAGTTTGTAGAAATATTCTTAGTGTGTCAGCAGGTGAAGGCTGAGCATCGTGTTACTAGTGGTCTGTTTCAACCCTTAGATGTTCCTGAGTAGAAATAGAATGACATCTTGATGGATTTTTTCATGGGTTTACCCATATCTCAGGGAGGATGCAATGATTTTTGGGTAGTGGTGGATTAATTGACAAAATCAGCTCACTTTTTAGCAATCAAGGAGTAAAGCACAATGGATGCCTTAGCATATAGGTACATATGAAAAGTGGTGTGGCTACATGGAGTTCAAAGAACCATCGTCTCGGATTGAGACACACATTTTACGTTGCAAGTCTGGAGGGGATTGCATCATTCCTTTGAAACCCAACTACGACTCAACACTACATTCCACCCTTAGACGGATGTGCAGATAGAAAGTATCATTCAGACATTGGAGGATATGATGATAGCATTTGTTCTAGACTACATAGGATCATTGGTATGACACTTACCCCTGGAAGATTTTTCCTACAATAACAGCTATCACTCTACCATTGGTATGACACCTTTTAAATCCATGTATATAAGACCGTGTTGTTCACCCATGTGCTAGACAAAGGTAGGGGAAACAACCCTTCTTGGACCAGAGGTAGTGCAGAGCACAACAAAGAAGGTTTAGCTTGTGAGAGCGAAGATAAAAGCATATTAGGATCGTTAGAAGTTGTATGTCAATCATAGGATGAGGCCTTGGGAGTTCTAATTTGGGGACCACATGTTCTTAAAGGTCTCCCCTCGACATAGACATCAGAGGTTTGGCTAGGGAAGAAAGATTTCTCCTAGGTTCATTAGACCTTTTGAGGTGTTGGGATGAGTTGGTGAGGTGGAATATCAGTTGGCGTTGCCACCACAGTTGGATAATATCCATGACATATTCCATGTATCTCAGATCCATTGGTATTTACATGATGAATCCCATATCTTTGATTGGAGAGAGTTAGATATCGAGGATGACATGATGTTCGTGGAGCAACTAGTAAGAATCAAGGATTGCGAGGATAAAGTGCTTCATGGGTGGACGATTCCCTTGGTTCGTGTGTTATGGAGGCATGGTGGCCTTGAGGAGAGTACTTAGGAGTGAGAAGCATATATGTGTTCTTAGTACCTAGATTTGTTCTGATTTTTATCTTATGTTTTTCTTTGTACATTTCTTTTGATGTAATGTTTGACCTCACTTTCTATATGATAAGTAATTCCCTATTCTACGACTTTTTAAGAAAATTTCTAAGTATGGGGAGTTGAGAACCTGATCCCTAATCAAGACGCATTAATTCAAATGCGATTAAACCAATGTGGGTGAGACAGTGCCACCCAAAGTGGATATTATATTGACATGGAGGAAGGAGCTCCCTAATCCATGTGTCTAGACATTGTAACCATTGGTATTTTCGTGGTTGTTTGGGCCAGTGCAGTGGTAGGGTTTCTATAGTTGTTCAGGAGATATATGTCAAGGAGGTGTCCTTAGATATATAGGTTTTCACTCTATCTTTAAAAATAACACAAGGTGGTTCGTTCCTAAGAGGTATATTAAGGAATGGTTGTTTAAAACTCTTTCCTTCTAGGTTAGTTTTAAATTCTTGAGGAAGAGAATAATTTTAGAGGTAACTGATGTAATAACCCAGATTTCTCTAGGCCCTTACCTTGTGAAAATCTAGTGTTTGAGGTGTTATGGGAGCTTTCGATGGTTTACTTCAAGAGTTTTATAAATTTCTAGTTTTCCATTAGCATGTTAGTGTGTCAGCATGTCAGTGCGTTGGCATGTCTGTGCATCGGCATGTTAGTGCATCGAAATCGGTGAGTCAAGGGCGTCAGCATTAGTGAGTCGAGGGTCTCGACATCAATGAGTCGAGGGAATCAGTATCAGTTAGTCAAGGGCATCGACATTAGTGAGTCAAGGGCATTGAAATCGGTGAGTTTAGGGTTTCATCAAGTCTAGGTGTCAGTAGGTCGAAGCATTAGTAGGTCAGGGTATCGATAGGTCAAGGCATCAGTAGGTCAAGGCGTCAATAGGTTGTTGTATCGGTAGACCATGACATCAGTAGCTTAGCGTTGGTGGATCATCATCAGTGGCTCAACGTCGGTAGGTCACATCAGTAGCACACCCATCGGTGGCTCAACATCAGTGACTCACCCATCGGTGACTCATTTCCAGTTTTTACAGTTTTTCCCAGTTTTTCCAATTTCTTCCCTATTACGTGTTTACCTCAGTGAAATGGTAACTTATCAACTCATAGCTATTTCCTGGTCTGTCTCCACCATCTCTAAGTGGAATTATTAAATTATCTATATCTCATAACGTTCCACCAGCCATGTAACCACTAAGATGCATGGTCAAACCATGATCTGATTTTCAAGAACATTGAAATCATCTCCCTGATTTTTAGGATCTCTCCATTTCATAAGTTGATATATCTTATTTACTTCCTCATTTCATTTCCCATGGTGTGCCTAGATCCTTCCTTCCTAGACGAGTCGTACACCTATGTCAGATCTCTCATGCTCAATTTTTCTTGGAGTTCTTCCCTGATGCTCGTGTGACCCCTGTTCTTGGAGAAAAGAGGAATTTCGTTCAATTAATCATCTAGTAGGGATTTATTTTAATTACATTTAATTTTTCATCATGAAGGGTGGGTATAAAAATGAATCCTTATGGTAAATGACTGAATAATTTTCTTACAAACAAGAAATATATAAGAACTGGATTTGATTAAGAGACAACATGGGTAAAAAAAATAACATGCAGAGAGTGGGTTTATGTTAATCACCTATTTTATCTTTTATCCTTGATTCTTTTATAGATTTTTGTGGCTATAAAGCCATAAGAAAATCATGGACATTTGTGGTATTTTTATGTGCACTAGTGATGTTATGTTTTTTTAAGATTCTTGAATAAATGACTATAACATTAAATTTGCTTAATCATGTACACTGGTTAAATAGATAGAAACCCCCAGGATCAAGCCTGTTGTGTGATCAACCTGGTTATAATTAAGAGGAATTAAAGAACCTCTACAGGTTAAACCTAAATATATGTATATCCTATTGATAGGTGTGGTTGAGTGCTCTATTCAGTTGGGTTATGTGACCTTTTATGAGTTATGTGCTGCTGCTGTTGGGAGCACGGTTGTGGGTACATGATTAGAAGGAGGAGTTAGTCCCAGGAGAAGGGTGTGGTAGGTGTTTACAATGTGGTTGTGAGTTAATGGTAGTTACTATGGGCTTGGTGTGTGTTTTGGCACAGGTGGTGTGTTGGTATCTCAGTCCAAGAGATTGATTGATTATGGAATGGATAAAATTTTGGGAAACTAAATTACCTTTGTTGTGTTGTGGTTGGGGAGTGACATTGGGAAGTGGGACTGCAGTGTGGTTATGAACTTGTGGTATAGTGGGACTAAAGTTTGTTTTTTCTTATTGTTTTGGTATGGTTATTCTTGGTAGTTTCTCGATAGTGTTGTAATGAATTATAGTGAACCCCTTAACTAATAAATGGAAAGTGGTTAAATTAAAAGGGGTTGGGTTATGCTTTGGCAGTGGATTTTGTCTTGTTATGTATATAGGGGTGGAAATGAAAGTGGTTCTGAACAAGTTATTTGTTTTTTCTGAAACCCGTAGGTTGGGATGGGTGTATGTTTACCTATTTATATATATATTGTAGTTCTTTGTGATTTCTATATGTACCCCACCCTTGTTGAGAAATATGTTCCAAAAACCTCCATTTCATGGGGGAGGATATTTTTCCCAACTTCTTGATGGGAGGATGGATGATTGGTTACTGAATTCCTTCGTTGAACCCACTTCTAGTTTCTTATTGCTCAATTATATCTGAGCAGGATGTAATGAATTGAGGCTTACCACAGTACAAGATTATTTGGGTGAGGGTTTATTGTAGATGATAGGCCTAGGTGTTTACAGGGAAGGTTTGTTTTCCCAAGTGTCTTCGGGATGATGCCCAGGTGACTTCAGGCGAGATATGTGTTTGTTGTGGTCCAAGTTTCTGCAGGCAGGATTGTGTGTATTTTGAGGCTCAAGTGTGTGCATGCAGGTTGTGGCAGTGGGACTGCATATGGGAAGAGTGGTAGTGTAATGATGTTATCCATTAGGAATGAGAGGCTATCCAGTGGAAAAGTGGTGTGGGGTACCCAAATATCGATGTTCTTATACTATTACCTAACTTGACTTACATTATTTGGTGATTGTGTCTTGGTGAGGCTAGGTTGGTTTGTATTCCTTGGTAGGTTCTTTGAGGTTCTACTATTTTCCCACAGGGAAATTAGTATGTTTCCCCACTTGTGTATGGGTACCTTTAGTTTTCCTACTGAGTATACTTATATACTCACCCCCCATATATAAACCTATTTCCAGGTTTCCAGGAGGACTGTGATGGACTTTACTAGCTCGGGAAGTGAGATTAGTTGCTGTTGCTTCCTAGTTATTTTCTTTTGGTACTTTACCTTGGAATCTTGTTGTACTTTGTATCAGATTTACTTTTAATTATGCATGTGGTAATGGATTTTGGATTCACTTTTACTTTTGGTGTTTGCATTTGCTTGGGATTTACCATCTTATCTCCCGATCTTATTCTATAAAAATGGTAATACATTCCATTTCTATGGGAGATTTTATACCCTTGGTTCTAGTCACCACTCCAGGGCCTATCAAAAAAGGGACTCTAGGGTTATTATCTCTCCTTTAACTTGAGAAATGAAGGGAGTGGAAATTTTATTTCCCTTCTCTCATCTTGAGGAAGGTGGGCCATGACTCTTATATGAAAAAAAAGCAAATAAAAATAAATTAGTTGACACTCGAGAAAAGGATAATAATGAAGCATTTTTAACAAAAGGGTGATAAGATGATATAATATGATCATGTATAATATCATAAATATGAATATGGTTATGGTATAAATTAATAACATCATTTAAAACATTATATAGAAGATTTAGATATGTATGAAGAAAATTAGAACTAAGGTAAGTGATTTTTTTCTCACTTTTATTTATGTCAAACAAATTCCTTATATGATAATTTTGTGTGTGTGTAGTATATATACTACCCATTAATGTTTTTATGAGTCATATTATGAATATTATGGTATTTATATATCCATATATTTTTCTTTCTCTCACGAGCCATATGATTTGACTGATTTTAAAATGGTAAGAGATAATTCCACAATCTTATTATTATTCCGGATTATTTATATGTAAGTATTTGCTAAGTAATATTTATCATTATTTTCCATGTTTCCTAAAAAAATTCATAAATATTTTTACTATTATTCTACAATTTTTTAAAGTCATTTTCCTATTTTTTTTACAAAATGGTTTGAAAGGAATCTTTTTGTCATCTTCCAAATGAGGTACTTTGTGACTTTTCCATAAAAAGTATGAAAGGAATGTATTTTTAACTAATACAACATGAACATATTTTTTCTAATTTTATGATTCCATAATACCTTGAAGCTTACCTTACAATCATAAAAGGTTATTTCCAAAGAAAATGTTTTTATTTAAAATTGCATGACATTTTAAGAAAAGAAATTGTTTTCAAAATAGAATGAATATTTTCCTCAAGAACTATTTTCAAGTGATCTCTCAAAATTATTTTCCATTTATGATAACAATATTTTATGTTACTTATTCTTTATTGGAGATATTTTCTTAGAATACTATCCCTATTATTTCTATAGTTGGTTTATGTTTATGATGGAATGATATTTATATAATCCATTTCTTTTCCATATTTTTTAATAGAATGATTCTTATAAAACTTATTTAATTTTATGGGTTTTGATATGATGAATGATTTAGGTTTTTTTGGAACACATAAGTATGGTTTTTATTATGTGATGTGTGGGACCTATATCTCCCTATAATTAATTGGGTAAAGATTTATATCTCATGAGACAGACATGACTTGAATGAAAGGTGAACTCGGTTCAGTAATATAAGGCTAGAATGGGGAGTGAACCCGATTCAATAAAGGAACTTTTCTACTATGATGGTCTTGGAAACGAGACTTGACTAATATAGAAATTATTTTCTATGATTATGTGAATTCCAAAATTCCATGTATTATATTATTCTCTCATGGAATATGTTCTTTGATTTTTATGAACTTCTACTATTTATTCCATGACATGATATCATGGAATTTGATATATAGGATATGATTTTAAAATGTTTTGTTTATGTACTTTTGATTTATGATTATTTTATGATTGATATATCCCTTTTTTACCCTTACCGAGCATCGAATCTCACCCTTTTCATATGTTTCTTCTCCCCAAGTTATAAATAAATGTTTTAGGTATGAATACTGAAAGAGAAGTTATTTCTGGGAAACATTGAAGATATTTCACTAGACTAGAAGGTTCATGTTATAAGTTTCCAAAGGCACTAAACTAATATGGTCTTTGGTAATGTGTCTGTGCAATGTATGAAATAATTCAAAAAAATGATGTAATGACTATGTACATTAATCTTGAGCTATTATACTCTTTTAACCTGAAAGGATGGTATATCAAAAGTAGTAGAGTAGTATATGGATCTATTTAAGTGGTTTGAGGAGTCTAGTGAATATTACCAACCTATTATGTATGGTTCATCATAGTGGGAGTGCTTGTTGTAGGATTTTTTCATGGATAATGATGTAAGATATTATTCTGTTAATCTAGGAAGGATTCTAGAACTTGATTCCATCATAAATTAGATGTTTATTTCTTAAATGAAATTATGGAGCATGTTCTCCCATGGATGTAAGATTAAAGTATGAACTGTGTAATCTTGATTGTGTTGTATTTGTTTATTTTTTGTTGTTGTGTACTTGTTCTTTATTATTTTCTGTATTTGGTGGAAGATTAGAAATCTAGGGAACTAAAACAGGAGGGTTGTATACCAATGTAGTGGATAGGGTGTTGAGTCTTCAAAGTTTTATAGTTTGATTCAACATGGTGTTGTGGTGTTTAGAACTTTAGGGTGGTCATGTTTTGTGTTTTAGGTATGGAATCAAATTTCATTTCTAGGAGGTTGGGTGCTTTTTATTTGTAGGTTACGAACTCAGTTTTGGATACCAAATATTGGAATGGATTAATATCCCCAAGGAGTGCTATTTGTATCTTACATAAGGTTTTTCTTATGGTTATCAACCTTGATTACCATCAAGTGGTATCTAAAATTGGTTTCAAGTGTATCTGGTGGTTTCCTACCATGTGATCTACTAAGTTTTTGAAAGATTGTCACTAGTAAGATAGATTTGGTACGTGAGAGTCTTGATATACCTAATGAATTATAAAATCCTTGGGTCTATAAGTATGCTTCTTTATTGAGGTAATATTAATAACTTGATAGTAAGATAACCTCTTCATACCTTATTCTTTTTAGAATCAATGGGAGCTCATTGTTTTTTAAGGATGGAATTGAAATGGGTAAGGTCCAGTTAGACATTTCAATGGTGTAATATTTGAAATTCATAGTATTTTGGTTTTTTCTACTCATAGAGAACCCAAAAGTTCTTTTGATGGTGAGTAATTCAGAAGTGAGGTGTTGAAATAATGAAGAGATGAAACAATAAGCACACAGGTTGTTTCATAAAGTGTATCCAATATTAGTGGTGCATGACCTGGAAGGTGGTTTCAAAGGTAAATCCAATGGAAATCACTACAATATGATCAAAATTATGGAATAAAAATTCAATGAAATTCAAATGGTTCCATGATTTTTCATCTAAAATTATGGGGGGAGATGAGATACTGTAGTAGGACTGTTGGGACTGAAAGGCCTTTTTTAAAAGGTAAAAGTTCTAGAAGTTCCATAAATCCTATAAGTATTATGGGGTGGATTGTTTTTCTATTAAGTGTATTCTAGACCACTTGAGTATGGTTTTTTCACTTTGGGGTTCTCATCACTCAACCTCTAAGAAGGGGAGTAGGTGTTTGATTTTGGAAGTTTTAGTTAAAGTTATCATGATTTCTAGAGAAGTAGTGGTTCTGTTTGAACATGGAATGTGAGAAAGTGGTATGGTATAAGACTATATAATCAAAAGGTGAATATAATGATCTGTTGGTGCATGTATTTTTATGTGTTCTTTAATTGATTCTTTTCTCCACATCACTTTTGTTGGTTAAATTATGTTTTTAATGCTATATCTAACATTAATTTGGTGAATTATGTATTTAAGGTCAGTTTATAATATATTTAGTTAATAAATAAAATTATTTAATAATAATGTTTGTATTATATCTTAAACCATATTTTTTAATTATTTTAATTATTTATTAATGTTTGTTTTATTTATAAATTGTATAATTATTATTTTCTATCATTTCTTCAATTATTTTTTATTTCTGAGTTCTGTTTATTTAGTATTTATCACATTTTTTTGATATTAATATATTAATTAATTAATTGAAGTTTAAATTTTAGTTTATTTTCTTTAAATAATTTTATAATTGGTAACATTAAATTATAACTCAGTTATTTTATAGTTATTTTATTTTCTTATTTAGTTTTTTAATTAATCAGTTAATTATTTTAAACAGGTTGTTTTTAATTTTTAATGTTTTATTATTTTTAAAAAATTAATGAGCATGAATTTATTTTAAGTTTAGTTATGTTTTTAATTAACAAAGAAATGAAATTAGTTTTTATTTTTTTTCTTTGATGGATTTTAGTCAATTAATTTTATAATTTTTTGGGATGTAAAAACACTTTTATACAATTTCTATATGAAATAAATATATCCAATTTATCCACTACTCATGAAGCAGAATTTTTGGATAGCGATACAACCGATTTCTCTATCGTTTTCACGTAGCCAATAATAAATGATCTTGATGTAGCCAAATTGAAGAGGGAACCACATATCCATTTTTTTGGGTATATGAAATTCACATACACGATTCTTCTGTAACAAAAATAAGATTTTCTGTGGCTGAGAAAAGCTCAACTCCTCCTTAGTACAACTGGAACTGAGCACGACATACTTGAAGATGATATATATAAATGAAGGATAATTTCATGCTTAGATGACCTTCGCTTCCAAAAGAAAATGAGGATTGACCAAGTCAGTGAAGATGAATAGTTTAGATCATTCTAAGCATGAATTTCTGAGGCTCAATCAAAGGACACCTAATAATCCTTGAAAGATTGACTGAACATTGAGCTTGATTTTATGAATGATGTGTATATTTCAATAGTTTTTTTTGGGTTTTATTTGAGGAAGAATATCTTTTGAGCTTGAATGTTCTAACTAAATATGATAAATTGATGAATCTAAAAAACTGAGCCAAGGCTTATGAAATTTTTTAGAATGAGGGTTAAATTTTTATATTTGTTGTGGGAGGTTCATGGCTAGTTTAATCTTGCATGAATGAAGACGAACTCATTATCAGAGGAATATTATGAACTTATGGATGGATAAAGTTATTTGTTGTTGAATATAAAACAATTTTGGATATGAAATAATGATCTTTCAAGGGAGGTTGAGGCTAATGAGGATACAATATCTAGTCTAATATGAAGATAAATAAATTCAGTATCCACCATGAATAAGAACTAGTGTTTTGAGATTCTGAGAAAGAGATGACAATAGTCTGCCAATGATGAAGATGATGTTGACAAGGTAACTTTTTGATATAGGTGTGAAGTTGGAGGGTCCTCATGGTTATCTATTATTGTGCCTATATGTCTGTAAGAGGGTGTATGATAGATGTTCAATGGAAGTCCTCAGTGAAGACCTAGCATAAGGTTGTGAGATTGCTTTCTATAATAAGGTTTGGGTGTAATAGACTTCTTCAGGTCTAGAGAGTTCATGTATTTCACTGTACAATGGAGGTACCTTGAGGTTTCATGCATTCTTCAGGTTCCGTTTCAAGTATTTTGTTCTAGTTCAAGTGTCATTGGATCAATTTGGGTTTTGTTTTGAAGTAAAGATAGTGGCATGAGATATGTATAAGTTGAGAGGTAGCCCAATGTAGAGACCCAAGCTTGACGTACATGGAAATTACATTACTTTTGCGAAATACTTAATACATGAAAAAAACAGATGCCCAAAGTCCGTATTAGTTTAGTGTCTTTGGAAACTCAGAATGTAATCTTATAATCGTGGTGAAAGATCTTCAATATCTCCCATAAAGATCTTCCCCTTTTGTTTTCTTACCTAAAACCTTTATTTATATCCTAGGGAAAAGAAAACATATAAAGGGTGAGGTCAAATGCTCATTAAGGGTAAGCATGGAGAAAATAAAACAAACCATATACATTTGAACTTCAAAACATGAACATAACATTTAAACATCAAAATCTTGAACAATGACATAAAACATGGCAGTATGTAAGGCATAGATCATAAAGAAACATTAATCATGATAAAATAGCATGGGAATAAAACATGTAATTGTGTAAAAACATTAAGGACATGATGTGATTTCCATAGTAGCCAAGGCATTGCTGCCAAGACCATCTTAGTGGACAAAGTCCTTTTCTGAATCGAGTTCACTCCTCGTTTCAGTCCTGTAACACTGAACCGGATTAAACTGCCATTCCAACCATGTCTATCTCATGAGATATAAATCTTTACCCAATTCATTGGAGGGATATATAGGTACCACCCATCTCATAATGAAATCATTCTTACTTTTGCCACAATATAAACATAAATCGTTCATCTAAACCCAAAGAATAAAAATGGATTTCATAAACATCATCCCATCATAACATAATCCATATGAAACAAATGGATATCATTTCATCATAAGAAAATTGAAACCATGTAAATCATAAAGATATTATACTTTAAACATACACATATGAAATAATTTCTTCTTAGATGGAAAATGGTTTTGATAAAACACTTAAAACTAATTATTGAAGAAAATATCCTTTCTTCTTAAAAATCATTTTCTTTTCACAAAATGCCACGTAATTTTAAAAGAAAAGGATTTTATTGAAAATAACCATGAAATCTTGTAGAGTAAACTTCATGAAAATAATGCGTAATGAAATCATAAAAATTTGTTCAAGCTGTATAAGTTAAAAAAACATTCTCCTCGTACTTTTGTCAGAAAAGTCAAAAAATACCTCATATGGTAAACAAAAGAAAGATTCCTTCCATACAATGTGGTAAAAGTAAAAAGAGGGTAAAAATTTCTTTAAACATACATGTAAGAAAAGTTAACATTTTATGAAAACATTTTGAGAACATATGGACATGGATAATAAACATAACCCCAGTAAATACTTACGAATAAACAATCTCGGATAAGAATGAGATTCAAATAATTATCCCTTACCTTATGTAAAATTTATTCTGTATGTGTCCGAGACTCCAGTATAATGATTTAAATAATGTCATTGACTTATTACAGAATCATACTCATTGTTATGATATCATATATGGATCACTTATGACTTTATATTACCCATTATTTTGTAAATTCCATGTTAAAATAGCGTTTTGGGTAAAATCGTTTCATTTATCATCCGTGTTTTGACTTGTAATTATTAATATGATTAATTAAATCATTATTACTTAATTCCAGAATATAAAGCATAATTTATTTATAATACATATTTATAATATACATATATATAATAGTTCGATAAATGGAAAGAAATACACCGTTCATAGAGACGGTAGGTCGTACGTATGCATGAATGTTAATTTTCGTTTCCTTAATGAATTGAATGGAATTAAGAAAATGACATAAATATATATATACATAAATCTAGTAGCATTATTATGTCATATATTTCATGATTACTTATTATATATACTTTATAATCATTCTTGAATTATTAACATGAAAAATGAATCTCATCGCGTCGTGGAGACGGTAATCCGTACGTACGCACGAGTGATGATATCGTTCCCATATTCATTGAATGGAATTGGAGTGGATGATATAATATCTTATAATCATTATGATGTTATAATAACCATATATATATATATATTATTTACACCATTATACCCATCCAAGAAAGGTGGTGGTGGAAAAACAGATTACACCACGGCGTGCAGACGGTATTCCGTACGTACGCATGCGCGGTAATTTCATTTTCCGTAGGATGGATAGAAGGTGAAATAGGGTTGTTTCATATTTATAATAACATATCAGTATATAAGTAATACTTATGTTATTACTTTATAATGAAACAACTAAAGAATAATAAGTTGAAGAAGAATGAAACTTGAAAGAATTGGTTGAAGAGATTACCTCTTCTTCGACGCACCTCCTTTAAACTTCTTCTTAGGGTACTAGAGTTGGTATTTTGAGAATACCAGAACCTCTATGATATAAATAGATAGGTTGAGAAGAGAAATTTTCAGGGGTTTTCTGATCTTCAAGGCTCAAAAGGGTGTAAAGAGAAGAGGGAGGAGGTGCCCTTTTATAAGGGAGGAGAGGGGCACCTTAAGAAAACTTAAAATATTATTTTATAATAAAGTCATATTCGGTTTATAATAGCTAAAAATTGATTTATTTCGAAGCTAAGGTGGGGATGGGTCTAAATCCTCTCAAACAATATGTTTTAGACAAGTTTAGGTTACTATTTTATCCTTATCATTTAGATTTAACTCTAAGTTAAATAATTTAACTTTTACCGTGTCTTTTTGTTTTCTTACACTAGATGGTTAATAAACTTACTATAACAAGCCCAAATAACCCCAAGTGGTTAATTATTAATATATATATATCCTTATATAAGTCATTTTTACTAACCTTTTATTTTTAGGAATAAAATAACAATTAATAATATAATATTTGTTTTAAAAACTATTTTATGTCAATTTTGACACTATTTGGTAATTGATTTTTGTGAAAATCATAACAGCATTAATAGTTCAAATAAAGTTAATTAAATAAATACTAACATGTCATAGTAACCTATAAAATTAGTGGAATTCATAAAAAGTCTCAAATTACATATATTTGGGTATTTATAATATCAATTATTTTAATATGTCATTATTTAGGTAATTACTGCATCACCATTGTTTCATAAATAAATTAAATTATTTAATGTATAAAAATTATAAATAAAATACAATTAGGTAGTAAATCGTTTTATCTTTCTAATGAATATTTATAGTCAATTTTACCTTATGTATAACCCTATATTAAAAATGTTTTTTGTTATTAAACTTTGATTTTAACTATTTTAACTCTTCTTTAAATAAAATAATAATAAATGTCATAATCTAATCCAAGTGGACCTAAAGGAAAATATTTTATTCCTAAGGTTGTTTTTGGTCTAATTACACTTATCCAATAGAATTAGGACATGTTTTAGGGTAATAATAATATCATTTTTACCCTTAATTACCCTATTAACTTTTAACCGTAGTAAATAAAAGTAAAAAGCTACTATTCACCAAAAATTATTTTTATCTTATTGAACCAAATCTTACTCTTTGATATTAACTGTGTCTCTTAGATTTTTGAAATTCCACTCACAGAAGCAGTAAAATTAATATTTATGTAAGTTTGCAAAAAGCTCCTAGGAGGTAGGTAAAAGACGGTGAAAAGTTCAATAAATTTTTTTTATATATAAAATTATTATAAAATGACTCCAATGAATTACATTGAACTTATATAGGTATTATGTATCAATTTTTAACTAAAATAAATTTAAATAAAATAAATAATTATTTAAATAAAAAGTTGGTTTTTAAATAGTAACCCAGTGTTTTCACTATTCATCAAAAATTGAAAGTTTTCAGAAAAATACCAAAAATTCACCCTAGGCTAATTTCTATATTCCGAATCCAAAAATGAAGTCCATTTTGAAAAATAAAATTTCAAAAAGTGGTTATTACTATTCATAATGCCTATTTTATATAATATTTTAATAACATATGGTTGTTTAGTGAAACTCGGTATTGCGTACAACACACGCTATCGTGGAAGGTCGTGATTGCGTGTAAAGCAAGCCAAGTCAGGGTTGCATGTAGTGAAATATTCCTTTGTTGTTGTGTATAATATAATCCAACCGTATTTCATTTATACATTGAATATATATATATATATACACTCAGTTTTGTGTAGAATAACTTCTATCAAACAAACTTGAAATTTTGTGTAACACGAGCCAAGAATAGTCTTGCGTATATGGTGTTGCATATAGAACAAGCTAATTTTGGTGTCACATACAACATAAGACATCAATGAAATTAAAAAGAATAATTCTCATAAAATCTCAGGTTGTAACATTCTACCCCTCTTAAAATGAATTTCTCCCTCGAAATTCATCAGGGTTATAAATGATTTACAACTTGAAAGTTTTAATAGAAACCCACATCATAAAAAGGAATACCAAAACTTATCTTTAAAAAATAAAGTATGAAACATAATAGTTACCCGAATTAACTAATCACTGGGTTTCCACATAGGAGAACATATGTGAAAATATGGATATGTAATAGAAATCTAACCATCAAGTTCTGATGGAGAGTGGTAGAGAACATGGCTATGAAAAAGACAACAATCACAAAGCCATAAATTTGTGATGATCTAAGGTACCATCTGATTCATCAGATATAAGGGCACTAGGACAACATTTTTGGTTTTCAAGATGATTTCCTGAAAGTTTAAGAATTTGAATTAGAAGAAATACTTACTTTATATCGGTATAATCTCACTGTTGTTTGTGCCTTGAACAATTTTCACTTCATCTCTTAAATAAATGAAGTTGAATTTTTCATTCGTGAAGTGTTAGCAGATCATGTGATAGAATGATGAGTCATTCCATATGTCTCAAACAAAAGGTTAGAAAAAGTTATCAAATATACATAAGTCTGTCTATGGTGAGGTTAATCGTATATGATTCCAAAAATGGACTTATACTTCATCTATCATACTACTTAATAAAACTAGTTTCTACTAACCAGGGACTTCCTGTAGGCCAGTGGTAGGCGATAAAGGCCTGTCGCACTTCGGTTGTGGGTTCGATTCCCGCATCCTTGTTCGACACGATGGGTTGTTGCCCATCCTATGAGTTGTCCTTTTTCTATAACTATACTATTATAACATAACAAAAAGTTCTAGCCTTAAACAATACTATCTGATATCTAACTTAATCTATTCCAATCTTTAGGTTTATCCAAAATACTTCTGTCCAATCTCATAGTATAAAGATAATGATTACTTGAAATGTCATATACCGAGGATGTGAATACCATCATTTATCATACGATATATCTTGTTGGTAACATTCCAAACATGTGAATACCTTAATCATGTATTCTCGTGAAACATGAATTACCATAGAACCTTAGTGAAAACATGAGTGCTGTCAAAAGTTAACTCTTTCCACATACCAAGATCCCAAAAAATTCTATATACTCAAACCATGATATCACTTATTCCTTGTATCAATCATGAGCTCATGAATACTATCAAACATATCATTATCTTCTTATCCCTTCATTATGTGCATATCATCTACTTTCCAAAAATATCTGAATAACCTTTCATGGTTACCAGTACCATTCAACATATACTTTCAAATACTCTAGGAAAAAAAATAGTGTAACAATCCTTAGATGTGTCTTTATTCCATAGTACCATTACCTATAAAACATAACTCTTGATTAATATAAATCATTCCACTACCTTCTTAAACCATTGACTGAGATTCAACAATTATTTCATCTCACATATCATTTGTAGTCTTTTCATTATCATCAAAATAAATACAACCCATACGAACATGCTGATTCTCTTCATGAGACTTTCCCTTAGGGCATTGTTTTTCATAATGCCCATACATTCCACATTGAAAACATTTAATCATTTTTTATGTTGTAGCAATACCATTATCCCTGTACATGGTGTTAACTGAACCTTTTCCTTTGCACTTATTGGCTTTGTGTCCTTCTTTTCCACACCCAAAGCATCTTCCAGTTCCTTTGAAACATTCTCCCTGATTGCTCTTCCCACATGATTTATATGAGGGAAATTGAACATTCTTTCCTCTATGATCATCATGAAACTCCATATTTCTCTTATTAGCTGAGTCAGGATACTTACCAAAGTTGAGATTATTGATCATATTATGAGATTACTGATTTGGCATAATAACGATGTTTGGACTTTCAAATCCTGTTTCATTTGGTTACTCATGAAGAATATCATTCCATTGTCCATCATATCCTCCATTATCATGAATCTTCCTGTTTTCAACCATTTTATAAAACCCAAAAAGAATAGTGTGAGAGGCAAAAATCATGCTAGGGAAAACAAAATAATAAAGGGGGATTACCTTCAATATATAACATCTTAGGTTTAATTCTAATATCTTTACCATAATTCTAAGACTATAACCTATACATATACTTAACCTTAGTGACATCCCTAGACATACCTTAGAAATATCTCTAGGGATTTCACTAATGTTTTCACATCCTAGTTTCTAAAGGTTAACTAAACCTTCACTCTGATACCAACTGTAGATACCCAAGCTTGAATTACATGGAAATTACATTACTTTTGCAGAATACTTAATACATGACAAAAACAGACGCCCAAAGACCGTATTAGTTTAGTGTCTTTGGAAACTCGGAACGTAATCTTCTAATCATGGTGAAAGATCTTCAACATCTCCCATAAAGATCTTCCCCTTTTTTTCTTACCTAAAACCTTTCTTTATATCCTGGGGAAAATAAAACATATAAAGGGTGAGATCAAATGCTCAGTAAGGGTAAGCATGGAGAAAATAAAACAAGCCACATACATTTTAACTTCAAAAAATGAACATAACATTTAAACATCAAAATCTTGAGCAATGACATAAAACATGGTAGTACGTAAGACATAGATCATAAAGAAACATTAATAATAATAAAATAGCATGGGAATAAAACATGTAATTGTGGAAAAACATTAATCTCATGATGTTATTTCCATAGTATCCAAGGCATTGCTACCAAGACCATCTTAGTGGACAAATTCCCTTTCTGAATCGAGTTCACTCCTCATTTCAGTCCTGTAACACTGAACCAGATTAACTTGCCATTCTATCCATGTCTATCTCATGAGATATAAATCTTTACCCAATGAATTGGAGAGAGATATAGGTCCCACCCATCTCATAATGAAATCATTCTTACTTATTCCATAATATAAACATAAATTATTCATCTAAACCCAAAGAATAAAAATGGGTTTCATAAAAATCATCCCATCATAACATAATCCATATAAAACAAATGGATATCATTTCATCATAAGAAAAGTGAAACCATATAAATCATAGAGATATTATACTTGAAACATACACATATGAAATAATGTCTTCTTAGATGGAAAATGGTTTTGATAAAACATTTGAAACGAATTCTTGAGGAAAATATCTTTTCTTCTTAAAAATCATTTTCTTTTCAAAAAATACCTCACAATTTTATAAGAAAAGGATTTTTATTGAAAATAAACATGAAATCTTATAGAGTAAACTTCATGAAAATAAGGCTTTATGAAATTGTAAAAATCTGTTCAAGCTGTATAAGTTAAAAAAACATTCTCCTCATACTTTTGTCAGAAAAGTCAAAAAATACCTCGTATGGTAAACAAAAGAAAGATTCCTTCCATAAGATGTTGTAAAAGTAAAAAGAGGGTAAAATGTCTTTAAACATACATTTAAGAAAAGTTAATAATTTATGAAAACATATTGAGAACATATGGATATGGATAATAAACATAAGCCCAATAAATACTTACGAATAAACAATCTCGGATAAGAATGAGATTGGAATAATTATCCCTTACCTTATGTCCAATTTCTTCCGTATGTGTCCGAGACTCCTGTATAATGATTTAAATAATGTCATTGACTTATTACAGAATCATACTCATTGTTATGATATCATATATGGTTCACTTATGACTTTATATTACCCATTCTTTTGTAAATTCCATGTTAAAGCAACGTTTTGGGTAAAATCGTTTCATTTATCATCCGTGTTTTGACTTGTAATTATTAATATGATTACTTAGATAATGATTACTTAATTCTAGAATATAAAAAATTATTTATATATAATATATATTCAGAATATACATATATATAATAGTTCGATAAATGTAAAGAAGTACACCGTTCATGGAGATGGTTGGCCATATGTACGCATGGACGCTGTTTTTCGTTTCCTTATTGAATTGAATGGAATTAAGTAGATGAAATAAATATATATATACATAAATCTGGTAGAATTATTATTTCATATATTCATGATTACTTATTATATATAATTATAATCATTCTTGAATTATTAACATGGAAAATGAATCTCATCACGTCGTGGAGACGGTAATCCGTACGTACGCACGAGCGATGATATCATTCCCATATTTATTGAATAGAATTGGAGTGGATGATATAATATCTTAGAATTAGTATGATGTTATAATAACCATATATAGTTATTATTTACACCATTATACACATCCATGTAAGGTGGTGTTGGAAAAACATATTACACCACGGCGTGCAGACAGTATTCCGTACATACACACACGCGGTAATTTCATTTTCCATAGGATAGATATAAGGTGAATAGGGTTTTTTAATATTTATAATAACATATCAGTATATAAGTAATACTGATGTTATTACTTTATTATGAAACAACTAAATAAGAACAATTTTAAGAAGAAAGAAACTTGAAAGAATTGGTAGAAGAGATTACCTCTTCTTCGACGCACCTCCTTTAAACTTCTTCTTAGGGCACTAGAGTTGGTCGTTTGAGAATACCAGAACCTCTATTATATAACTAGAGAGGTTTAGAAGAGGAATTGGCAGGTTTTGGGCGAGTTTCAAGGCTCAAAAGGGTGTAAAGAGAAGATGGAGGAGGTGCCCTTTTATAAGGGAGGAGAGGGGCACCGTAGGAAAACTTAAATTATTATTTTATAATAAAGTAATATTCGGTTTATAATAGATCCAAATTGATTTATTTCTAAGATAAGGTGGGTATGATTCGAAATCCTCTCAACCAATAGGTTTTAGACAAGTTTATGTTACTATTTTATCCTTATCATTTAGATTTAACTCTAAGTTAAATAATTTAACTTTTACTGTGTCTTTTTGTTTTCTTACACTATATGGTTAATAAACTTACTATAACAAGACAGAAGAACCCAAAGTGGTTTAGTATTAATATATATATCCTTATCTAAGTCATTTTTATGAACCTTACATTTTTAGGAATAAAATAACAATTAATAATATAATATTTGTTTTAAAAACTATTTTAAGTCAATTTTGACACTATTTGGTAATTGATTTTTGTGAAACTTATAACAGCATTATTAGTTCAAAAAAAATTAATTAAATAAATACTAACATGTCATAATAACCTATAAAATTAGTATAATTAATAAAAAGTCTCAAATTACATTTATTTGGGTATTTATAATATCAATTATTTTAGTATTTTATTATTTATGTAATTACTGCATCACCATTGTGTCATAAATAAATTAAATTATTTAATGTCTAAAAATTATAAATAAAATACCATTAGGTAGGAAATATTTTTATCTTTCTAATTAATATTATAGTCGATTTTATCTTATGTATAACCCCATATTTAAAATGTTTTTTGTTATTAAACTTTGATTTTTACTATTTTAACTCTTCTTTAAATAAAATAATAATAAATGTCCTAATCTAATCCAAGTGGACCTAAAGGGAAATATTTTTTTCCTAAGGTTGTTTTTGGTCTAATTAAACTTATCCAATAGAATTAGGACATGTGTTAGGGTAATAATAATATCATTTTTCCCTTAATTACCCTATTTACTTTTAACCATGGTAAATAAAAGTAAAAAGTTACTATTCACCAAAAATTATTTTTATCTTATTGAACCACATTTTACTCCTTGATATTAACCGTGTCTCTCATATTTTCAAAATTCCACTCACAGAAGCGGTAAAATTAAGATTTATGTAAGTTTGCAAAATGTTTCTAAGAGGTAGGTAAAAGACGGTGAAAAGTTCAATAAAATTTTTATATATCTAAAATTATTATAAAATGACTCCAATGAATTACATTGAACTTATATAGGTATTATGTATCAATTTTTAACTAAAATAAATTTAAATAAAATAAATAATTATTTAAATAAAAAGTTGGTTTTTAAATAGTAACCCAGTGTTTACACTATTCATCAAAAATTGAAAGTTTTCAGAAAAATACAAAAAATTCACCCTAGGCTAATTTAAATATCCCGAATCCAAAAATGAAGTCCATTTTGAAAAATAAAATTTCAAAAAGTGGGTATTACTATTCATAATGGCTAGTTTATATAATATTTTAATAACATATCATTGTTTAGTGAAACTCGGTATTGCGTACAACACACGCTATAATAGAAGGTCGTGATTGCGTGTAAAGCAAGCCAAGTCAGGGTGGCATGTAGTTAAAGATTCCTTTGTTGTTGTGTATAATATAATCCAACCATATTTCATTTATACATTTAATATATATATATATATATATATATACACACTCAATGTTACGTAGAATAACTTCTATCAAACGAACTTGATATTTTGTGTAACACGAGCCAAGAATAGTGTTGCGTATACGATGTTGCATATAGAACAAGCTAATTTTGGTGTCACGTACAACACAAGACATCAATGAAATAAAAAATAATAATTCTCATAAAATCTCGGGTTGTTACACTCGAGAAGGATGGATACTACACTGAGGATAATTCAAGATTTTGGGAATTGTGTTTAATAATTGATTTAAGACCAATGAGTTTCTCACATTTTTTTGAGGTGGAGATGATCTAGAATCATGTGCATTTGTTAAATAGTTTGAAGGGGGAATCTAGAGTCAAATATGTTTTAGATAAATAATTAATACAAAAAAACTAGGAGTTGCCACTTGGAAAAAGGGGGCTATGAGATATTTCAGGCGATGGAGATTTTAAAAAACTAAATAAATGATGTTATTCAATCATATGAAAAATAAGGGGATTCAATAAATAAAGTAAAGAGTAGTATTTAAAGAATAAAAAATGGATCCAAAGACAAGAGCACTCTTGACGTAGGAGTATAGTGTAAGGAGGAAGAGGGATATTTTGATAGATAATATTCCTTTCTCTCTCTCATCTTCTTGTATTCAATTTTTTGATTTATTTTATGAAAGATTATATTTCCTCAACTATGAACATGTTAAATTAATTTTTTTAGGATCTTTGGATTGGAATGAATTTATTTTTCTTTCAATATCTTAGAATTAATTTGCATAATTGTATGAGTGCAAGCTTTTGTATACTGATATTCATTTCATTCTTAATGAGAATCATTTTTATACTATTATATGTACTAATGGGTGATGATAAAATATAACATCCCTTCACCTTATCTCAGGTAATTCTAGTCTCTTTTCTATTTTCCTCTTTATTTGGGTGCATTTTAGGCCTTTTAAGGGTATGGAGCGCTTTTCAGAAAAAAGGAACTAAATTTTAGGGATGGATGTTTTTTTGAATAAATGGAGTCCAGATATAAATGTGTGAAATTACTATGAGGATGTCCTTTGGGGTCCAGGTTGACTTGGGGGACCTTTCTAAGTTTTTCTGAAGAATCTACATGTTGGACAAATTCATGTCCTAAACAAGTTACATGATGTGAATTAATTGCAAGGAAGATGTCATGAAATGGTTCGAATAATGAAAAGTTTACAAGCCTTGAATTTTGTTCACACTATGAGATGGTTGAGATTGGTATTTTTAATTCATGGGGTTGACTTTTTTGACATATCTTATAAATCATGAAATTTATGTCATGAAAGGGGTTCAAGTTGTGAATGGTTTGGGACCAGTTATTTTTACTACGCTGCATGTATTATTATTTTCGTTTGATATGTAGGATTCTCTCTCAAAACCTATGATATCTCCTAGGTGATTTTGGGGATTTTGTATCCTTATGGGTCAACTCATTTGGCACTTGATCTTCATTGTGGTTATGCAACATCTCTGTAGGTAAGTAAAATTTATACTTCTTTGTTCCCATTTATTATAGTAGCACTGTTGCATTGTGTTTGTAGATCCATTAATCTTGTGGTGATGTTCTTCTTGATCCCTTATAGATTCATTTTGTGATATTCTCCCAAAGTCTCTCCCTTGTGGTGGTTGTGGTGCAGTGTGTGAGTTACTTGATGTATGTGTTGTTTATATTATTATCTCAATGCTTTAATTGTTAAATTGATTCTAAGATATGATAATTGGTCATGGGTCCTATGATGTTGTATTTTTGTTCCTTCCTTGTTAGTGGATTCAATTTTGGGTGTGTGTGACTCGAGTTAATATAAGTGGTTCAATATCTATCCTATGTTGGATGAAACTTGATTGATCTAGTTTTATAAATTATTTATAAATAAAATGGCATGATTGATTGATTGATTAGTGTGTGTGTGTGTGAAAATAGTTTTTTGAGAAAATATGCATTTCTTCTTGTTTTGGTAAAAGAAAATGTATTTTCAAAGCATTGTGAAATGGATTTATGAAACGGTATTCAAATAATGGTTTTTATGAAATGATTTGGAAAATATAGCACATGGGAAGCCTTTGGTACTTAGGTAAAAGGTTTAGAAATAGGATTCATCCATTTATACCATTAGGGAGTTCACTGATGGGGTGTTCCTCTAATCCCTAGGCCCATTATTCTAGGGAATTTTTAGAAATTTTGGGAGGTTTACTTTCTTGGGTGTTCCTATACTCTCTAGATTCGACACATATGTCTAGTACTTGATGCACATGATTATCTATATTTGGGTATGAGTGTTCTAAGTAGCATGAACTGTAGTGATCCTTGGTGTGATGTTACCTGTGCTTTTGGTTTGTATTTATTTGATTTTATTACCTTCTTTGATATGTGTGATATTCTTTGAAACTGTTTTACCTAGAATATTTAGAAATGTGAAAAATGGGAAATTTTTTACCATTAGTTTGATATAAAAACTACTCACCTAATTATTATGACTATTTTCCTTAAATTTGAGCATGTTCATATTTTTTTACATATAATATTTATAGAACACCTAGGTGGGATCCTACTAAGCCTGTTTAGCTCACACTTTGCACACCCCTTCGGTAATGTGTAGACCTATTTATGTATTTTTATACTGGGAAGGGAAAGACACCACAATAAGGTAGTGAGGTTAATCAGCTATTTCTAGGTGGATAGTGGTGAGATGGTGGGAGTTCTCCCATTCTATCAAATAGAGTAGATATTTCTCATTTTGGTTTTGTCATTTTATTTTGGAACCATAGATTGGAGTTTGTTTATCTACTTTTGAGTTGTATCATTTTTTCTGTTTTATTTAAATTATGTAAAATATATTTATTCATGTTTTTTGTTCCACTATTTCTCTATGTTGTGTATATATATTCCTTGTTTTCTACTTTAAGTTGGGAGAAGTCATTACCTAGGGTTATTCTGATTCCTGAGTTTTAGTCACCAACCCATGGAGATCTAGAACACCCTATAGGTATGTGATCGGTCAGGCTGGGTATCAGTTTGTGAGGGTATCCAGGTCAGTTCATCACAATTAGGTTGAAAAAATTATTTATACTTTGTCTTAAGATGTTGTCAGACTAAAGATAGGATTGTCAGGACTTAAGAGGTAAGTTGTGGTGAGTGCCTGTCCAGATCTTTCCATGAAGAGACTCAAGTTACTATGGGATGTTGGGATATGTATCTTTTGTTTTTATTTCTTAATCTTAATCTCAATTTTGATTATGGTTTTTGGTTTGAAATGATATTTTCTAGTCATTTGATTATTTATTCCATTTTTGGTGTGTTGTGATATGCCTTCGATATGTCTTCCATAAGTCCCACATGAGGGTGAAATGGATGATCCTCAAAGGAATCTACCTTTGGATAAAAATCTTATAGAGAATATCATGTGAGTAGTTTGTTCCTGGGACCACAATGTATCCAAAGTCTAGAAGGAATTTGTTTAGGTACATCCAGGATCCAAGAGAGAAATAGACTGATATTGGAAGTTCTTACATGAGAAACCACTATACTTTAAGGGTAAAAATAATCCCCAAGAGGCAGAGGACTGACTGGAAAAGAATTGATCATATCTTCAACTTCCTAGATGCACCTGAGAATATCAAGGTGAAGTGTGCGGTGCATAGACTCAATAGTCCCAGTAAGTGATGGTGTGATTCCATGGTATAAGGTATAAATACTTCAACCCTAGTAGCCTAGAGTCAGTGTTTACTATATTATATTAGCATAAGATGAATGGAATAATATCCCAAAGAACTAAATAGTTTTATAGTCTTGGTAAACTAGATATATACCTGAATCCAACATTATAATTAAGAATATAAAATATAAAATATTATTTTCTTTGAGTGAAACATTATTTCTTCTAGCATAACCTTTCATATAAATCATAATAGACATTTTAGAATCTTAGGTAAAGAAATGTAAGAAAGGGGTGAGCTCAAATGCTCAGTAAGGGTATGTGTATAGTGAAATATATCATGAATGAATAAGAATAATCAATATGAAAAGGTAAATTACTGAAACACATTCTATTTAATCAATTACTTGAGGATAATATCACAAGAAAAAATGATTATCAAATAATTCCATATAAATAATCATATGAGCTTGAAAACTATCCATGGATATCCTAACTAATCGAATAATCACATATAACATTAATAAATAATCACATAATAAGGGAATACATACTTCTAGACATCACAACCATATTGTCATGGCCCTGATCTAAGAATCTTATATAAATGGGTAACGCCTCAGTCAAAAACCCAAGCTATTTTGTCTCATGAGAGCTACCAATGCATCAAGGGGCTATAGTGGGCCACTACCATCACTTATTAAGTCCAATTCATTCCTCATATAAAAGGGGTGAAACATAATCAACATAAATATTCATATTGAAAACTAGAATATGAAATGTTAACAATTACCCCAATCAGTAAACATAATCATAAACCATCCATAGTAATATGAATGGTATCAAACTGGTACATCCCCAGGAAAAATGATCATAAACCATCTTTAGAAATAACAAAGATGATATAATTACAACATATAACTAGTGTATTATAAATACAATAAAGGGTTTATGTCATTTGTGAATAAAAATACCATAAAATGTCATTAAAAACATTCATGAGGAAAATAACTTTTTTACATTGAAAATATTTTTAAATATAAAATTTCAAAATGTATTTTGAAAATAATCTTCTTTGAAAATAACCTTTAAAAATTATAAATGAATATTTAAAACATTTATTGGTCATGATGACAGAAATTTCATACATGTTTTACATGTTAAAACACACATTCCTTTCACATTTTCCATAAAATCCAAAAAAGCCTTGTTTGGAAAGTGACACGAAGATTCGTTTCAATTTTTTTGTAAAAATTAAAACATGGGTAAAAATGTATTTAATAAATAATTTTAAAAATGTTAAAAACATTATTGTTTTTTTAGAAATCATTTTTTTGGAAGAAATAAGATTTTTGACCAAAGAATGAAATGAAGTCAAATTTTATTAAAAACATTTTATCAATCATTTTAAGCACCAAAGAGATTAATATGATACTATTAATTGAAAAATTCATGAATAAATGTAGGAGAATAAAATAAAAGTGTTTTAATATAAAATTATAAAATAATTTTCTTCAATGGAAATTCAAGTATAAGAAATCTTGATTAAAATGGGATTGAAAAATAAATTTATTATCACTTTGGTAAAATGGAATCATAAACCCCATGAAAAAATAACATTACATGAAACTTAAAATAACATGAGAATAAATAAATTCATTATATTAAATTTAAAAGGAGTTATATATACACCTTATAAAATAATATAGGTGCATAACATGATATATGTCTCAAAGAAGAAAAATTGAGACCAAAATCCCTTACCTTAGGTCCGAATTCTTTCATATGTGTTCAAAACTCCTATATAATAAATATAGGTTTAATATAATTATATTAAAGAAAAATAATCATATATATCATACCATATATTATTTAATTATATTCTTTTATCACCCATTTATTAATTATTATTTGTTAAAATCACTGTTTGAGGTGATAATTGCTTTGTTTTTCATATATGTTTTGGTTTATTAATTTCAGTCATTTTACTTTGATCATGGTTGTATAATATCCAGAATTTAAACCATATTATACATATCATATATATTTATTATATATATATTTATATTAATCTATAAAATCTAGAGATAAGAAATGGATTACACGGTTCATGGAGATAGTTGACTGTACGTAAGCATTAACGTTGTTTCCATTTTATTGACTGATGAAAAAAAATTATTTAAAATTTATATAATAATTTTTCTGTTACATATAACATTTATTTTAAAACATTCATCCTCATTACCATCCTTCAAAAAATAAAATGAAAAACATTCCATATCACTACGTGGAGGTGGTAGTCCACACATACATACGATATACATTAATGTTTTCTAATGGATTAGAAGGTAATAAGTTAGATGCGATATTATATTTAAATAATTATATTCATATCATAAATATCACATATATTCATTAATTTTAACCTTAATACCTTTAATGTAAATCATAAGTGAAAAACGAATCATATCGCTTTGTGAGGCGGTAGTCCACCGTACACTTGAGTGACGTTATCGTATCCCCCATAGAATAGAAAATGAGAAGTTATATATAATATAATATTTATATAAGTATAATAATTTCATAAATTTAATATAAATATGTTAAATACATCATTATATTGATCCTTTAAAGGTGGTGATGGAAAACAAATTACACCAGTTTACGAGGAGGTTGTCTTCCCTACACACAATTGAAAATTTCATTTCCCATTTAATAGAAGTGAATATGGATATAGGTTATGAAACTAACATAATAACATCTCTTTATATATGATATTTTTTATTATATTATCACAGTTTTAGATTATTTTAAGGACGTGGAAGAATAAATAAAACAAATACACACATTTAATAATTTTACCTCTTCTTTGGAGAGCCTCTTAAAATTTATACCTAAATCCTTATTAGAAGGTATTCCTAATCGAAATAATGGATTTATTATGTGGATAGGAAATTAAGGAAGATATTTGGATAGGTAGTGGAAAAACCAAATACTTTTGGAAGTTTGAATTGCGGAGGAGAGGGGTGGCCTTTTATAAGTCTGGGAGAGGACACACATGGAATTTTTGAAAAGATAAAGTGATACCCACGTTTTTCTCATTATATTATCCTAAAAAATGTTCATTATATACCTTTGTAGGTTATAATGTTGAAATATGTACATAAAATGGTTTTAATACAATTTTTAGGTCATTTTCAACCCGTATCTTCTTAGTTTAACCCCCGATAAACCTATTTTTACCTTAACTACGGTAATTAATTTTACAATTTTTACTATTTATTATGGTAAAAAATTATTTTTACCTTATTAGATAATATTAATTATTATGATTCCAAATATGTAATAATTTTTTCCAAATTTAGTTCATAGAAGTTTCATAATTCAATTTAAAATTAAACCAACAGATGCATTAAAAAAATAGTTTTTCCAAAGAAAAACTTTCAAAAGTTTAATTTTTTTAATATTATAATTTAATATTAACATTATTCCAATGATGTAAATTTGTTAAATTGTAATGTAATTTAACTAATTTTACTTTAAAACCAATTTCAAATATAATTTATAATTTTAAGTAATTTAAATAAAAAATAATTTTTTAATAAAAATTAGTATTTTTCACTATTCCTCAAAAAAATAATCTTTTCAGAAAAATAAAAAAAAATTAAGTCAAAGATAATTTTTACATGAACATTTAAAAAATAAAGTTTATTTTTTCAAATAAATTTTCAAAAAGTTGTAATAAATTAATTTTAATTTACGTGTACAAAACATGGCTAAACCTTTTTTTTTAAAACACAGTTTTTCATAAAACATTTCATTTTATTTAAAATAATTATTATTTTATTTCTAATAAATAGATAACCATTGAATTCATTTTATACATTTATAAACCATATAATTTTCATAATTTAGTTATTCATATTCATATCCTCCAACTTAATGTCTATGTTATAATGATCACGTTTAAATAATAATATTTTAATAGAATATCATGTTTTATTTAAACCCGGTGTTGCATGCATCATAAGATATCAAAGTGATTGAATTTATTTAAAAATAAATATATTATAAATTATTAATGTGTTACATTATCTTTTATCTTTGTGTTGCATTTCATATATGCTATCAAAGATGATGTTTCTCTTTTAAAATATCTAGGTGTTACATTCTACCCCACTTAAAAAAATTGCATCCTCTCAATTTAATCTTAATCTCAAAAATGAAGGTTTTGAAATTTTAAAATACCTTTTTTTGGAAACATATATTGTAAAAAGGGTTAATAAAATATTCTCTTTATAAGAGAGATAGGTAAGTATAATGCTATTTAGAATAACACATAACCATGTTTCTATGTAAGAGAACATTGGTTGGAAGTAAAGATATGGACATTGAAGAAAAGAGTAAATAATTATAGAGTGACAAATATCATTGATTATAATAAATTTAATGACCAATGGAAATTTAATTACCTCAAAATCATAAATATATGATGACTTTAAAGAAAATTTTTATTCATCATATATGAAGGTAATATGATAATATTTTTCTTTTAGGATCCTTTTCCTAAAGTTGATGAATTATTTCACTATATAAGAATATAAGGAAAAATACTTACTTGATATATTTATTTTTCATATTCACAATTTCATTATTTGGTTTTTCTTTGATAAATTTCTATTTCATCTCTTACTCAAAGAATTGGATATCCAAAAATGAGTTTTTATACATGAAGCACTAAAATTAACTTTTAACAGAACTTAAGATCCATAAAAATATTGAAAAGTCATTCCTTATATCTATGGATATTTTCCAAAATAGAAATGGTTAACACAAGTTATCCAATATAATATTTTAATCTTTAAACATTAATAGTGACAACATTTGATCAACATTAATATTTATCCATTAAATTATTTAAGTAAAGACAATGATATATTAACTAGAACATCGTGTTGGAAAGTGGTAGGTATAGCACCATTTTCACCCTTCTGTTGTGAGTTCAAGTCCCATGTCCTTTCCAGATGTTATGGGTTGTCACTTGGAATGCATGTTGTCTTTTTTCTAAAAACATTAGTAATATAATTCCTACAATGTTCTCAAATTGTAATAACCCATAATTAACTCAACATTAAAGATAAGATAAACCTTAAAGGTTAGAAATTATTTCATAAAAACCACTTAATAATTATAATCTCAACATATATCACATATTAAGGGTTATTTTCCCTTAATCATATATTTTCCAAGAAGTTCAACTTACCACTGAATCACTTTTCCGGGTCATCGGTACCATTAAACATATGATATCAAATCCTTAAAGAAAAATTACTATAGTAAAATCTTTATACATTTACTAATTATTATAACTAGAATATAATTGATCAAATACTCATATAACATAATTATAGAATCCAAACACAATCACATTAATCATTCCAATTAATTTTTAGTAATAACATAATATTGACCTCGGTCCCTTAGTTTCTTTTAAGGTATATTCCCTTGATTATTGGGGTATTCATTTATATAGTGCCCCATATCCTTAAAATTGAATCATTTAACATTTTAATATTCTTTCATTACCTTAAAATCACAATCATGGTGTAATTTCTCTCTATACTTGTAGAAAATTCACATTCTCTTCAAGAAAGTATCAGAGTGTTTCTTTACACAATTATCACATGAGGGAAAATACTTCATTCCTTTATTCCCTTTATCTATTTTTTTATCTACCATCATTTTTTTCTCTTTGTTCCCTTTAAATACATAAGACTTAGAGAATTATTTCTCTATCTTTGTACCATATAATACTATGTCATCATATGATGAGAAAGTTTTAGAGACTAGTGACGTTTTAAATATTGGTTTAAACCCATCAAATAAAAAATTAATATTTTTCTTCGGATTACATACGTATCCCATAGAATTCCTTGATAAACTTATAAAGTTGACATCATACTCAACAACATTTTCATTTTCCTTTTATCTTAGACTTAGGAATTGTCTCTCCATATCTGCTCATTGATCATGATGAAAATACTTTTCCAAGAAGAGTACCTTAAAATCCTTTATAATGGTTTGTAAAGAAAATTTGATTTATCCAAAGATTATCTCATGGGACAATAAAACTAGGTTTGAAGTATTTACCATTATTGTGTACCAGGTAACGTTTGAGTCAAGTTTGATGCACCTTTTTTATATTTATTACACCTAGGTACATATGTTCTAGAAGCATGTCCAATTATAGTATCCAAAAATGCTTTTATTTATAGTTAAACCATATAATATATTCCTCACAAAAACTTTAGGATATTATTCTATACTTATCCTTAGTTAATATTAGGCTTATGTTCGTTAATATATGTTTTTCTAAATCTAGTTCCCAAGTTTTCTACTAAACTTCCTCCAATACCAATTATAAAAAACCCAACCCTAGTATCCTATTATCGTTGGTTTCTTTATTACATTGGAATAAGACACCTAGAATCTCATCCCAAAGGACCAAATAGTTTGTTAGTCTTGGTAAACTAGATACATACTTTAATATCATATTGTGATTGAAAACATAAAATACAACATAGTATTTTCTTTGAGTGTATAATTATTTCCTCTAGTATAACCCTTCATATTAATCATAATACACATATTTTAATCCTGAGGAAAGAAATATAAGAAATGGTTATGCTCAAATTCTTAGTAAGGGTATGAGTATATTGGAATATACCATGAATAAATAATAATAATCAATATAGAAAGGTAAATAACTATAACACATGACATTCAATCAATTACTTGAGCATAATATGGAAGGTATAAATGATGATCAAATAATTCCATACAAATAATCACATAAGATTCAAAATTATCCAAAAATATTCTAACTAATAGAATAATCACATGGAATATCAATAAACAATATAATAATTAGGGAATGAAAAATACCAAACATTTTAACCATATTGTCAAGGCCTTTTTCCAAGATATCATATATAAATGGGTAAGGCCTCGGTCAAAAACCCAAGATAGTTTGTCTCATGATACCCATCGATGAATCGAGGGAGTATAAAATTCCCAATACATCACTTATTAAGTCCAATTAATTCCTCATATGAAAGGGGTGAAACATAACCAACATAAACATTGTTATTGAAAAAATAGCATACAAAATGTTAACAATCACCCCAATTAATAAATAGAATCACAAACCATCCAGATTAATATGAATGATATCAAACTAGTACATCCCTTGTAAAATTGAACATAAAACATTTGGATAAATAATAATGATGGTATTATTAAAACATATCCCTATTGGAGCATAAGTACAATAAAGGGTTATTGTCATTAATGAATAAAAATACCATAAAAATGTCATTAAAAACAATTTTGATGAAAATGATATTTTTTCATTGAAAATATTTTTAAAATAAAAAGTTAAAAAAATATTTTTAAAATAATTTTCTTTGAAAATATCCTTTGAAACTTATAAAAAAATATTTAAAAAATTTATTGGTTATAACGGAAGAAATTCCACATGTACCGTACACGTTAAAACAAGGATTCATTTAACATTTTTAATAAAATCAAAATGTTCCTTGTTTGTAAAATGACATGAAGATTCCTTTCATGTTTTTTTTTTGTAAAAAGTCAAAAATGGGTAAAAATTTCATTAAAAAATCATTTGGTGAATTTTAAAATCATTTTTGATTTTTTTGGAAAATATGGGTTTAGAAGCAAAAGGCTTTTTCAACGAAGAGAGAAATGAAGTCATATTTTATTGAAAATATTTTCTCAATCATTTTAAGTATCAAAGAGTGGAATATGGTACTATTAATTGAAAACTTCATGAATAACTAGAGGATAAAAAAATTAAACGGGTTTATTAGAAAATGAATAAATAATTTCCTTCAATAGAAATTCAAGTATAATCAATCCTGATTAAAATGAAATTGAAACATAAATATATTACCACTTTTGTAACATAAAATCATAAGAACCATTAAAGTTTAACATTAAGTGAAACTTAAAATATCATGAGAATAAATATATTCCTAATATTAAATTCCAAAGGGTATGTATATAAACATCATGTCATGAACCAATCCAAGATGCCATCCAAACCGACACCTGAACCATTCCAAGACAAGGCCAGAAGGGAATTCTTGATCCCTATAGGTTGACAACTAGTGCCAAGACATCAATAGAGTAACTAAGGGAATTATTTCTACCATTAAAATAAACTGAAACAATATAAATAAATAGAGTATCTCAATATAAATACAATTACCAAACTGAACATCATTTATACATAAACTAAACATATAACAACTGAACAAAAAACAATAAAAAACCCAAATTGAACCTCACAACCACAACATCTCCATGTGACCCTGAGGGTCACTATCCAATCCATAACCAACCATCACCCATAGTGATCAAACCCAAGATGGAATCTGTAGTAGAATATAAAAACAAGAAATAAATATAGACATGAATATTTAAACTCAGTAGGCATTCCCCAACAAATCTATTCCCAATGCACTTACTTTAAATAAAAGAAACATTAACTTCAAGTTTGAAATACAATATACAAAACTAGGTTATTCACACACCTTTTTCTAATTTAAAACCAAACATAGTCTATTTCCCTTTTCATTTAAAACCCAATATTTTCCAAGGAGGAACCATTAGCACTTTAGATGAGGAGAATAATGTTTTCACTTAAAAATGGGAAAAAAGAATGTAAAAGCAATTTCAAAACATTTCCCACAAACCTTTGAAAAATAACTCATCACTTTCTAAAAGGATTACACCACAAAAGATAGCAGCAATAATAATCACATAATAAGGTAAATGGAATTAATCACATAAGAGTAACCGACCAACCGAAATCTCAATCATCTGCTACAAACAACTTATTTCCAAAGAACATGGGGGAACCTAGGAGCTTGTGAATAATCTAGAACATATTATACATGTGACTCATCCTAAAGTCATTCCTTACTTAATGAAATCATAATTCCCAAACACTCGATCACTCCCTATATTGCCTAACCGAGGGGTACAATCCCAAAGCATATTGTATATACTAAGGACCACAATCCAGTGCATAATCTAAACTAGTGAAACAATCATTCACTAAAAATTTTCTTACTATGCTAGATTCCCATGTCATGAATAAAAGGGGGTGATCCAACCAATTCCAACTAATCATCCAATCATAAGAACATATATATTTTACACATAAGTAGCTCACACAACAAGTCACCCCCGAGTCACCATAAAGAAAAAACTATTGACTTTTAACCATTCGAGCATAAGTGAGCCTCTCAACATGGGGCTCCGAAAACATTCAATCATAACCAAGTCAACAAAATTATCCAAGGAGAGTTTTCACCACAACCATTTTCACAAAAGTTCCAATCAAGCCTCAAACACCCTTTGAGAAATCACCCTTTTCCAAAAAGAAACCAACACATTTCCATCACATTCTAAACCATTTTCGAAGAACAAAAAACACACCACTTTCAAGTCTAAACCATTTAGAAATCCATTTAAGAAACACCAACAACCATTTTAGATGTCATAAATACATTTAAAAAACCAAACCATGATTTTAAAAAACACAAACCACTTCCAAAAGCCAATAAGGAAATTTATCAACACTTAGTGTGCACGACTCAATAAATCCACACCATATAATCAAAAAAATTAAGAAACCCACTTCATTTCACATTAAGTAATTATTCTAAAAATCATACATCGCTAATTAGAATCCAAGGAAGGTGAGGAAAGTAAGAAACCAATGAATCTTAAATTTAAAGAAAGTGCAAGGGAAACCTACCTCAAATCACATGTGCTTCAATAAACACTGACCCAAAACAACTCCATGAAGGTGCGAAGAAGAGAGAACATAAAATATGAACATTAAGAAGGCAAAAACACCAATTTTCATCTCCCTAGTTACCTAAAACATTTCAAAATAGCCACTAGGGTTTGATGGGAAAGGGAAAATGGAAGAAAACCAAAGAGGAGGATAGAGGATCCTTAAACTTTCAATCTGGTTGAAGAATCACCAAGAAACTAGATTGAATCCCACTTGTAAGAGATTAGAGGAGCCAAAAACCACCATGGTAGGTATCCTGGTCGTAGGGTTTGAATGGGGTAGCCCAATGGAAGAAACCCCACTTAAAAATAAGGAGAAAATCCAAAAATACCCTTTCTATAGTGGGTTGCACAATTATCTCGCACGATTTAACAAATCATGTGAAAACCATGTAATTCGTCACATTTTATTGTCACACGAGCTACACACTTAGGCTAGATAGTTAGTTTAATCATGCGACCCCTGCACACATAGGCTTTATGGTTAAACTAACCATGTGCCTTAACCCTTAGACCTAGAGAAAATCCCCCAAACACAACCCTTTTCACACCTAAACTCTCTCACTATGGGAAAAACATGCTTTTGCGATGGGTTTTTTGCGACGGGCAGTTCGCCCTGTCGCAAATAATTTTTTATTTGTGATGGGTTTTGGGAGCCCGTCGCAAATAATAATGTGCGGTTTGGCACGGGTTGCGCGCCAAAGCACGAGAAAGGATATTTGCGATAAGATTTCGGATCCCGTCGCAAAAAGTATTGCGGGGTTTTGTGCGGGTTGCGTGCCAAAGCGCGAAACAGGTTATTTGCAACAGGGGGATCCCACACCGCAAATAGTGTGTGAGTCGAAGGGTATTTGCGACGAGCCCCGTCGCAAATACCGGCAGTGGTAAATGGGTTTTTGCGACGGGGGGACCCCCCGTCACCAATAGTGTGTGGGTCGAAGCATATTTGTGACGGGCCCCTTCGCAAATACTGGCGGTGGTAAATGGGTTTTTGCGACGAGATGTGGCCCCGTCACAAAAACAGTTTCGGCAGGTCACTTTTTGCGATGGGGCCCGTCACAAATACCCTTTTTACCACCAAAAATAATTAATGTGGGTGAAAGTATTTGCGACAGGGCCCGTCGCAAAAAGAACCTTTTGCGACGGTATTACCATTGCAAATAGCCCCATCGCAACTAATCTAACCTATACCCCCTCCGTTTTTCATTCTTCTCCTCTCATTTCTCACTTGCTCTCTCTCTCTAAACAATATTTTTAGAGTGAAAAGTTCTTTGATTCAGTTTTTTTTGCAGAAAAGTTGTGAAGTTGCTTATATCAAAGGGAGATCAAGTTTAAAGGTATTTATATTTTATTTTATTTAATATTTATTTCATTTTTTATGTTAATTTTAATTATTGATGATTAGTTGTAATTAAATTAGATTTATATTGTTTTGTTATCTCTATTTATTTGTAATAATAAATTGAAATTATTAGTACTAATTCTTAATAATTAGTAACAATTATGAATAAAAAGGACTAATTAGTAATAATTAGAAAAAAATATGAATAAATAGAACAAAATAGGAATAATTAGAAATAATTAGTAATAATTAAGAATAGTTAGTAATAATTAGGAATAATTAGGAATAATTAGTAATAAATAGGAATAATTAGTAATAAATAAGAATAATTAGTAATAATTAGTAATAATTATTAATAAATAGGAATAATTAGTAATAATTAGCAATAAATAGGAATAATTAGAATTAAATAGTAATAATTAGCAATAAATGGTAATAATTAGCAATAAATAGTAATAATTAGCAATAAATATTAAAAAATAGCAATAAATTGTAATAAATAGGAATAATTAGTAATAAATAGGAATAATTAGTAATAATTAGCAATAATTAGTAATAATTAGGAATAAATAGGAATAAATAGGAAGAAATAATAATAAATAGGAAAAAATAGTAATAATTAGTAATAATTAGTAATAATTAGGAATAATTAGTAATAATTAGGAATAATTAGTAATAATTAGGAATAATTAGTAAAAATTAGGAATAATTAGTAATAATTAGGAATAATTAGTAATAAATAGGAATAATTAGTAAAAATTAGTAAAAATTAGTAATAATTAGGAATAATTAGTAATAATTAGAATTAATTAGGAATAATTAGGAATAATTAGGAATAATTAGGAATAATTAGGAATAATTAGGAATAATTATTAATAATTAGGAATAATTAGGAATAATTAGTAATAATTAGTAATAATTAGTAATAATTAGTAATAATAAGTTATAATTAGTAATAATTAGTAATAATTAGTAATAATTAGTAAAAATAGGAATAAATATTAATAATTAGTAATAATTAAGAATAATTAGGAATAAATACCAATAAATAGAAATAATTAGAAATAAATAGCAATAAACAACAATTAATAGCAATAAATAGCAATAAATAGCAATAAATATAAATAATTAGCAATAAATAGGAATCATTAGCAATAAATAGCAATAAATAGAAACAAATAGCAATAAATAGCAATAATTATTAATAATTAGGTATAAAGAGTAATAATTATGAATAGATAGTAATAATTACGAATAATTAGGAATAATTAGTAATAAATAGTAATAAATAGTAATAAATAGTAATATATAGTAATTAATAGGAATAATTAGTAATAATTAGTAATAAATTGTAATAATTAGTTATAAATAGTAATAAATAGGTATAATTAGTAATAATTATGAATAATTAGTAATAATTACTAATAATTAGGAATAATTATTAATAATTAGGAATAATTAGTAATAATTAGTAATAATTATTAATAAATAGGAATAATTAGGAATAATTAGGAATAATTAGTAATAATTAGGAATAATTAGTAATAATTAGTAATAAGTAGTAATAAATAGTAATAAATAGTAATAAATTGGAATAATTAGTAATAATTAGTAATAAATAGTAATAATTAGTAATAAATAGGAATAAATAGTAATAAATAGTAATAAATAGTAATAAATAATAATAAATAGCAATAATTAGGAATGATTAGTAATAATTAGTAATAATTAGGAATAATTAGTAATAATTAAGAATAATTAGTAATAATTAGTAATAATTAGTAATAAATAGGAATAATTAGTAATAATTTGGAATAAATAGTAATAATTAGTAATAGATAGGAATAATTAGTAATAAATAGGAATAAATAGTAATAAATGTGAATAAATATGAATAAATATGAATAAATAGTAATAAATATGAATAATTAGTAATAAATATGATTAATTAGTAATAAATATGAATAATTAATAATAGTTAGGAATAATTAGTAATAATTAGGAATAATTAGTAATAATTAGTAATAAATAGGAATAATTAGTAATAAATAGGAATAATTAGTAATAATTAACAATAAATAGTAATAATTAGTAATAAAAAGGAATAAATAGTAATAATTAGTTATAATTTAGAATAAATAGAAATAAGTAGTAATAATTAAGAATAATTAGTAATAAATAGTAATAATTAAGAATAAATAGTCATAAATAGTAATAAATAGTAATTAGTAATAAATAGGAATAATTAGTAATAAATGGGAATAATTAGATAATAAATTGGAATAATTGGTAATAAATAGGAATAATTAGTAATAAATATGTATAATTAGTAAAAAATAGAAATAATTTGTAATAATTTGTAATAATTAGAAATAAATAGAAATAATTAGTAATAAATAGGAATAAATAGTTATGATTAGTAATTAGTAGAAAAAATTAGGAAGAAAATAAATTGTAATAAATTGTAATAGCTTGTAATAACTTGGCACAATTTCCAGTGGATTGCCGATACTCTTTTTGCTCAATAACTCTTCTCCTTTCAACTTTCACCGACTCAAAACATTATGAAAAGTATTCTTCTACGTATGCATATCCAATATTGTATGCACAAGTTTAAAAATGAATCTGTAGGACTACATTTTTCATAATGTGTTCAGGAGGTGACAGTTACAAGAAGATGATCCATCGACGAAAAGGGCGCACTTTTATCTGACGACTCATTTACTTGCATCGTTCTCAAACTGAAATCACAATAAAGAATCTACTCGGAGGTACATTTATTTATACTTGCATGAATAAGAATACCTACGAGCATATTATTCATTGTGATTTCAGTGTGAGAAAGATGCAAGTAAATGAGCCGTCAGACAAAAGAGTAGCCATCAATCCACTGGAAATTGTGTCACCCAAATTTAATGGTAATTATTAAGGAGTTGTAATTATTTATATTCTTTTTTAAGATAGTGTTTTTATAATTTCAAATTATTCAAAAACAATGATGATTTTATATTTTGTAGAAAAATATGGAATTAGAAAATTGACATCAGTCATTATTAGATGATCACACTTGGATAAATCAACACAAAAATCCAAATGGTTTTGGTTTAAATCCTATATATATTGAGGGTGTTGAAGCTTTCTTATAATTTGCATAATAAAAACCAGAATATGTTTCTGAAGGAACAATAAAGTGTCCTTGTAAAAAATGTGCTCTGAGAATGTTTGACACATTTGACAAGGTTGAGGGACATCTCTTGCGGTTTGGTTTTCAACCAGATTATGATTTTTGGTATCAACACGGTGAACGCAGTTCCAGATAAGATACTAATAATTTGATTCCAGATCCATCACAGTTTCAAAATTTAGTACATGATGTTGTAGGTCCATCTGTTCAACAAACTAAAACTCAAGATGATATTGATTTAACTCCTGAGTTGGCACCATCTGAATTTAATGAGTTGTTGAGGTCTGTTGAGGATGCATTATATCCTAGTTGCAAGATAAGAAAATTAGAAGCAGTTCCAAAATTTATGTCTATTAAATCAGATAATGCAAGGTCAAACAACTGTTTTGATCAGATATTTTCTTTGGTTAAAACACTATTACCTAAAGTAAATGTGTTGCCTGTAAATTACTATGAGATCAAGAGGCTGGTTTATAATCTAGGCCTTAGTTATCGGAAGATTCATGCATGTCCAAATGATTTCATCTTATATTCTGGTGAAAATGACTCATTGGATAGTTGTCCTACATGTAGACAGTCAAGGTATAAAGAAGCCCAACCAGTGAAGTCTGGATCTATTCTAGTAAAACTGTTGAGATATTCCCCCCTTACACCTAGGTTGCAGCATTTATTTATGTCTCAGAACATAGAGTCAATGAATTCATGGCAGAAAACCAATATTTCAACTGATAAAAGCTTGAATCATCTATCTGATGGTAATTCATGGAAATATTTTGACCGTCTGCATCCGTTTTTTTCATTAGAAGTCTGAAACATGTGATTGGGTCTTTCTACTGATGGTTTCTATATGTTTTGTTTTTAAGGTAGTCAGTATTCATGTTGGCCTATTTTTATAACTCCGTACAATTTACCTCCATGGATGTTGATGAAGGAGCTCTATATCTTTTTGACTCTATTAATCCCAGGACATCCGAAAAAAGAATATTGATGTTTATTTGAAACCATTGATTGATGAGTTAAATGCATTGTGGAATGATGGTGTTAGTACATATGATGTTGCTGCGAAGGGGGCACAGTCTTGCACGACTGATGATTCCAGACCCTATCCCTGAGTGAGATCCACGTCTTTGCTTCGATCCACTCACACAAAGGTATAGTAACTTGTATATTTTAGATAGCTTTCATTAATTTATTTATATATATACTAATTGTTTGATTATTTATTCATTTTTCATAGTTTTGTGCATTTAGCTGTTGGACAGGGGAGCGCTTTCTTGCGCAATTATTTTTCTCATCCATGGATCACATGGGAACAGATTCTCATTGATGTGCGGCGTGAAATGTTCAATCATTGGCTGGAATGTAAATAAATAATATTTATTTTGAAATTTATTTTATTAATAACTTGATATTATAAATTATTTGTAGGGTTTATGGTATCTCATCGATGATATCATGCGTAATGCTATCCACATTGCATGACAGGTGTCTATGCGTGACCGTTTCCGTCAGTTTTTTTACAATTTGAGAAGAACAACCATTAAGAAAGGAGTGAAAGAATTTGATGATTCGTGTAGAGACCACCGACCAGAGTATATTTCAACTCACGTTTGGGATGGTTATGTTTACACTAGTTGGGTGGTGGATTTCAGAGGAGATCTTCAGTGGGACGACAGAATCGGGGGAGATAGGAGGTGATGCATCGAGCTGGTAGCCGTACATTTAGTTTGCATAGAGATTATCTGGTAAGAATATTTTTTAAATATTTTATATAAATTTAAATATAAACAGTTTATTTTATATTTCTATAGGGAGTCAAGAATCCTGATATTAGGGAGTTTGACGTTTATCAGAGGATGTACAGTGATCCAACCACTAGAGAGATTAGAGGTGATCGCCAGCATCAAATTGTGGTTACTATTATTTTTTCAATTTGATAATTAACTTCATATAATATTTTCACAATTTTAATTTCAAATTGCAATTAAAGGAGTCATATGAAGCTGTGACCTCTCAGACATAGGCTGAGGGTCAGGAAGAGACGACTGAGCAGACCAGTGCCCACTATTTCAATGAGGCGGCATGGATGCAGGCGACTCAGTATGGATTTGAGAAGGGCTGAGTAGTTGGTATCAACTCTCATTTGACTCCTAGTACTTATTATGGTACTGCTGCGATGTCAGCATCCAGCTCAAGAGGAGATTGTGGTGAGGCATCATCTTTTGGCTCAAAGTATCAAGAGAAATTGTGAACTCAGGCTGAGCTTATAGAGACTTTTCAGAAGCAGCATGAAGAGATGTGTTGACGGCAACAACATCATGAGGAGGTGATGCGTTGATTGGAGTAGTAGTGGCAGCAGGAGTATCACGAGCAGATGGAGTACATGTGTTGTCTAACTCATAGTTTAGGGATGAAGTTTCCTCAACCTCCTCCAGAAGATGACCCCCCAGTGATTTTTTTATATGTTAAAAAAATTTGAATTCAAGATTTGTAATAATATGAACTATTTATTGTTTCTGTCTTTTATATTGGTGGAAACATTGCATAATTTAATTTTTTTATTTTTAATATTTTTTTATTTATTATTAGTATTATATTTTTTAATATTTGCTTATTTTATTAATAATAATAATATTTTATGATATTTTATAGTTTTTTGTAAATATTGTGAATTTTAATAATTTTTTATTGTTTTATTATTTTAATAATATTAATATTAATTTTTTATTAATCATAATTTTATTAAATATATTTTTTTATTAGTATATTTTTTAATGATTGTTTATTTTGCTAATAATAATATATTTTATTTTTTTTATTTTAATAATAATAATATATTTGTTTCATTAATCATGATTTTATTATTTTTTTTATGTTTAGTATTTGTGACGTGGTCTTCTGTGAAGGGAACCTATCACAAATAAGTTAAATATAATTTTTTATGATTAGTATTTGGGATGGGGCAATGGACCTGTCGTAAATACTAATTGTGATAGGCCCGTCACAAATGATTATATATATATAATATATATTATCGGACGTTTATTTGCAACAAGGAACTTACCCGTTGAGAATACTAATTGAGACGAGCCCGTTGAAAAAGGTTTATGGATATATAATTTATATAATCAGAAGGTTTTTTGCGATGGACCCATCGCAAAAAATTGTATTTGCGATGCCATTTTTTGCAGAAAGCTATTTGCGATGGGGCCACATTGCAAAAGGCTATTTGCGACGGGATCTCGTCACAAATAGCCCGTTGCAAATACCTCTAATTCCAATAGTGTATTAACTCAAGGGGATAAATAATCCATCAAACATATCCCATATAAAAGTGACATTAGCGGTTCCACAAACTCCACACCCTACTCTTTATCCCGACACCTTTCACACTTTTCATGAATAATGCCAAATACTACCCAAAACATCCCTAACACAAAATAAAAATCACAAACACCCAAAAAATAAAAATTTAAATCCGAAATACCTAGAACATGAGATAAAAACCAAGAACCAAAATATATTTAAAAAAAAAGATGAAAATAAAAATTTGGGTGTGACAATTCTCCCAACCATTATGATTTATTCCCCTAGAAAGCCATAAAATTTCTAGTAGACCATTCAAATATGAAGGTTCAAACACTCACATGATTCAAATCCTCAAATCAAAAAACACCTTGAAAAACACTAAGATGAAACACACACTTCCACCTGAAAAAAATCAAAAAACAAAACCAATTCTGGAATAATGATAGAAAACTCAAAACACAAATCCCACAACCTTGACTCAAGAAAAACCACCTGGAATACTCTAAAAGTTAGATGCCCACCTAATTGAAAAAGAACCAAAATCAAAAAACTTTGAAAGAAACCACCTAGAAAAAAACTAACACCAGAGAATAAACTGGGTTATCAACACAGGAGGTTAGAATGGACTCCCCACCATTAGAAACCAACTAATACTGAATGAAATAAAAAAAACCAACACAGACCAACATAAAAACTCCCCACACAAACCAAAACCTTCAGTGATTCCTGATTACATGAAAAAATTAACTTTGGGATCTATGGTTGGAGCCCTGATGTCTTGAATCATATTCTTCCCCACAGTTAGGAGCTAATAATACCTAATTAGAACTCCTTTTGGTGACAAAATCAATCACACACCACCATAGAAAGAACCAAATAAGAACACCACACTGTGGAACTCACTTCACTCCCACAATGAACATTCACTAAGATAATGATTTAAGAGATACATACACATCATACCCTTTCACCCTAATGAGAAACAGTGGGAACATGGCACCCATAGAACACACATCTACTTAGAATAGAAAAATTCATAATTTATAAAATACACACATTCATTAAAAAAATTTCAAAAAAGACACACAACATTCTTCACTGTTATAAGGAAAGGAAAACATAACAAAACACAACCAATACAATGGAAGGAAGACTCAAACAAAATTGAGTATTCAAACTAAACCAAATCCAACAACTTGCTGCTTCAAATGGGAAGGGGTGTCTTTCGAAAAGATGGACCTGGTTCCACATTGCTTCCTGGAAACACCCCAAAACAATATTTACAAGTGACATATGCGCCCATAGATATGGAAGATCTTTGGAGAATTTAGACATGATGAATTCTTATGACCAAAATTACCACACTAATTACACATCAGGATCCTATTCTCATAAGAGGATGGAGAAAGATATAAAGGCCTCTTAATTCCCTTACCAGTACCACCAGCTTTAGGACGCTTTCTGATCTCCTTATTAGGATTCCCTTCACCTCTTCTGGAGACTATAGGAAGATTTCCTTCCACAAGAACTACAGCTAGAACATATTCAACATGAATAGTTTGCCTCACCACATTAGTAAAAGTGTCTAAGTCAAACTCTAATACCTTATACTGCAGATCAGGATGAATCCCATACTCTAAATGTTGAGCCTTCAAGGAATCGCCCGCTACATACTTTGGGAGATAAGGAACCAGATCTACAAAGTGATGATAGAACTCCAACACCGACCCATAACCTTGCTAGAAACATCACATCTTTATCCCATTACTCACCTTCATGACCTTATAAAAACTCTATTGTATGAATGAAGCCTTGAAGAGCTTCCAAGTAAGATCTTCTCGAGGCTTGGTTTGTGAGATGGACTTCCACCACTTCCAGGGTATACCTTCGAGGATAAAGGTAGCAAACTTTACCTTTAATGACTTAGTCAAATGAAGGAAATTTAAGTTTCTATAAATTTTCCTCATCTAACCTTCCACTAGGAAAAGATCTACTTGACCATAAAAGAGAGGAGGATTCAACTTACAAAACTCAATAAATAATTCTATGGGTTGATCATTTGGAAATTATGCTAATACTGAACCACCTATAGTTTCACATATAATATCCATAAAATACTTATGGGGGAAGACACTAAGAAATAAGAAAACCAAGAACTCAATCAAAACCAATCAGTCAATAAGAATTCTAAAACTCAAAACATCACTTAAACAATATTCCCAAATAACAAGAAAACAAGATACACGACCACCGATTTCCAAAATATTATAAATTCTCATAAAAAATCTTTAAAAAAAAAAATAAAACTTGGGAAGTTTCAGCCTCACAAAGGGTATTCCATAAATCCTGACACATGCACATTCCCATGCCAATCTGGGAACCCATCCACTCATTCCATCAACCATCACCCCTTTCACATGCATTATCGTATGTGGAAACTCATAATAATACCAAAGGTCTATCGACACTTATTACCCACTTTTGAAATAGATCATTCAACCCATGTTTTCACATTTTTAAGACACCTAAGAACTCACATGGTTTGGATGTATGGTTTAAGAAACCATACAATGACTGTGCAACTTGGTTCTGCCTGGAATTGCAGAACCATGCACACGCCTTCCTCACAGTTTTCCTAACTGTTCTTAGGCCATGCACCCTCAATCAGAAACACTCAAGGATCTCACAAGATTCTCTTGGGAACCATATGGTTTGGATCAAATCATGAAAAACCCATGCAACTTAAACCATGTAAGTTCAAAATGAACAAAAAAGAGGGGTAGCCTTTGAATGTCCAACAATTACCCTTTAACTGTGCAACTGAATAAAAACAACCCGAAACTCAAAATTAAAATATGAGTTACCCAAAACTAAAGAGAGGAACTGATAATAAAAGAATAAATAAAAATAAAACCAATTAATATCATTCAAAATATTTCCATCAATTCCAAAAATCTTATTTCATCAAGTATCGTTTGATTAATAACTTATTCTGTCAAAAAATAATTTGATTAAGAATCATTTTATCAAAAATACTATTATTACTTAAATAAAATTTACAAAACCATTTAATAAAATGAATATGAAAATTAATTTTCTATCTTAAAAACATCCAAACCATTACAACCAAAAATGTATTTTTTTCTATTTAAATTCAAGGGGTTTCAAAATAATTTCAGAATCAAGAGGTACCCAAAAAAATTGGCAAAGCAAAACTAGTGTCGATGGGTGACTTGTCCATATAGTCTACAGTCATATTCCAATCATGCTACTATCATGGGGAGTAATCTAGGACCATGAACCTAACTCCACATTACTTTATAGGCCCTGTGATCTCATTGAGACCTTTATCCCAACCCAATTTTTGTTTCCCTACACCAAACCAACTACAAGAACCAACGAAATCAAAAATAACCTGAATTCCCATGGAAACCCAAGGGTTGGTATAGAAAGTGATGGCTAGACACCCCCTCACACTTATACCCCAAGTTCTTATAGTTCTACTCTATCTACCATGAAATCCCAAATACAAAGGTTTCTCTGAAAGAAAAATCTTCTAAAGAACCTAACCTGATCTGATACCTTTTATCATTAACAAAGTTGGGATTCCATCCAACCCGAAACCCAACTCGGCATGAGATAAGGCCTAAAGGGCCTTTTCAATCCCCACGGGTTGGAAAATATTTCTAGGGAATCAACAAAGTAACCATGGGAATGATTTTTCCATTAAAATAAATGAAAGCAATTGAAGTAAATGGATCATCCCAATATAAATACAATTACCAAATGAAACATCATTTAAAGATAAACTAAAAATATAACAACTGAACAAAAAAACTTTACAAAAAAACCCAAATTGAAACTGAAAACCACAAAATCTCCATGTGACCCCAAGGGTTTCTCTCTAATCCATAATCAACCATCATCCATGGTGATCGAACCCAAGATAGAATCTATAAAAGAAGTTAAAAATATGAAAAAACTATACACGTGGGTATTAAAACTTAGTAGTCATTCCCAAATAAATTTATTCTCAATAAACATATTTTAAATAAAAGAAACATGAACTTCAGGTTTGAAATAATATATATAAAAATAGGATTTTTACACACTGTTTTCCACTTTAAAACCAAACACGATCCATTTCACTTTTAATTTTAAACCCAATATTTTCCAAGGTGGAACCACTATAACTTTAGATAAGGGGAATAATGTTTTCATTTAAAAAGGTAAATAAAGGAATGTAAAATAATTTTAAAAACATTTTTCATAAACCTTTGAAAATTAACTCATCACTTTCCAAGAGGAGTATTGTAAAGACCCAGAAATTTCAAGGAATTTTTTTTCTTAAATTCTTTGTAATTTTACGAGTACATAGTTTTTGACAGCACCTGATTCTGAGGCCCGGTGTGCCTGGAATCAATTCCTGAAGTTTAGCTTGGGTACGTTCAGTGAACGAACGAGCGGGTTTTTCTATATTTTGAACCGGTGCTTGGAATTTAAATCTGAGGGAACCAATGAACTCACAGCGTCGATATTCGCTTAAGGGTACCTTTACTGGAGTTACATTTTATGCTGGTTGAAAGTTAATAATTGGGAATTTAGAATAAAATAAATAAAATTGGCTACACAATTTTATTTATATCTATGGTAGTTATATCCTACAAAGGAGAGTTAAGGGTGGGACCCACAACCACCCAACTTCTCATGTGTGGATAATTAAGAGGTGGGTCCCACATGAGCCCCAACCTTTCACCTCCCATAACTCTTTTCAAACTCCCTTCTAAACTCCCATGTTTAATTCATGACAACCCCCCTTAATTATGAGGACTCTTCCTCTCCCTCTCCCCCTCCTTAATGTTTTCTAACATATGATAATAAATGAATTCTAACTCTTAAATTAATTAAATTAAGTGGTTTGAATTTTGAATTGCATGGGATAATAAAATAATAGCCTTAGCCTATTATTTTATTTTGGGGCTTTCGTTGTGTTAAGGGAAAGATCTCTTGAGAAAGAGAGAATAGTGTTCTTCTATGACGAAGAACACCAACCTTCAACGAAGAATGACTCGGTGAAGAACATTACACAATTCTACAATCCTCTTCTTCCTCCCTGTCAAGGGAGGAGACTCCGCCGTAGGGAACTCACCAATGATGATAGTTCTTCCTCCAACATTGACGGAGCGACATCGCTTTCCACATCTACGATGAATAAACCATATTCGAGGTAGGGGTTTGTTCCTTTTGAAGTGTTTATCTCATACCCCATTCTTTTTTGAAAATAATTGTTTATTTTTGGCCAACTTCTACCACCTAACACAGAGGGCGCATGCTGAACACACATGGCCCAATGACCCTCCGTAGACTCTTTTTATTGCGATGGAAATCATGACAAGAATGTGGCGATGAACGGGAGTGGCGGCCGTGCACTGGCCGCGTGCGGAAGGACTACGGCCCACAACCATGGGCCACTCGACCAAGGAACAACCGACCATCCATAGCCGGCTGAGCCAAAGGGAGGAATCGCGGCGCCTCACGGCACCGCGCTGCGGAAGACCGCGTCCCACATCCCGCGGGTCGTGTAAGAACCTGAGTTTTTAGAACGGGTCAAAATCCAGAACCTGTTTAAATTTTTGACTTGTTTCCAAGGAAAGTGGATAAAATGGGAAGTTTCTGGAAATTTTCAGACTACACGCCATGTAATTTGAGTACATGCCGTGTATGTGTAGACGAGTGACCAGCCGTGTGCTCGCCGAGTACATGCCATGTGGGTGACCGTGTAGAGTTTTCTTACTACACGGTGTGTAGTTTTGAACACACCGTGTAGACCCCCGACCGTGTGAGGCCATACATGGCGTGTAGTCCATTGGCTGGGTAAGAACCAGGCACATGCCGTGTTCCCTTTGGACATGCCGTGTAGTCTAGCCGTGTATGAGGGATATACATGGCGTGTGAGTATGTCAGCGAGGAAAGGAAGAGGAACCCAGTACATGCCGTGTACCCAGAGGTACACACCGTGTACTCATGTTGGCAGGTTCGGAAAGTAAGTCGGCGGAATCTTTCTGTCTTATGAACAGTTAAATGAACCATACACGACATGTAGTCCCACAGTACACACCGTGTACTTTCTTTTTTTCACTTAAAACAGGAAGTAGCTTCGTTTTTTAGGCAGAACACCCCTCCTCCGCCCGGATACGCGAACCAGGCTGGCCGAACCTCTCTTCCCCTCCCGATCATCCGTCTGAGACCCGTTTTGATTGCTGATTAGTGAATTGGAACCCCCTCGGTAAGGCCTCAATTCCTCTTTGGCCATTTTGTCTGATTTTTCTTCTATAACAAGTTACATCCCTTTGAGTAGTTTTGAATATTTATAGATTTACCGCATTTTAGACCGAATTGGCGGGTGTTACCGGAGGAGTAGCATCGTGTGAGTCTCAGGTAGGTGGTGAATACCTCATTTTGTATTTTTGTGGTTGTTTGTGTGACGCGGCTTCGGCGAATTTTCAGGTATTTTTGAACGGGACCTGTTTTATATGATTTTTCATACTGTATTGTTTATGGGACCTCTGGGATGCCTTTAGGTATGCCCAGTTACAAGTTTGCATGAGCGGGGCTGGGTGAGGGGACATGGCTCATCGGGTCATTTTGGGCGGGGAACGCCAAAATGGTTTTAATTGAATTATTACCGTGTTAAACTGTTAGTTTAATTTATTTAAGCCTTTTATAATTATTGGAGGCATTTAAGACCTCAGTGCTGGTATGGGACAACACCTAGTATAGTGCAATTCAACTGTTTAGTTTGTTTTGCTGGTTTATGTTTTTCTGTTTAAACATGTTATATATGCAATTGCTGAATTGCATCTGCTAGAACCTTTGGGTTGTGTTGGGCATGGCCCGGTTACGCTTGAGTGATGCTTATCATAGGTTGGGGCTTTTCTCGGGATACTTTGGGTGGTTTTAACCACGGGATTGGGCATCATGGACGTCGGTTTGAGGCAGTACGACTGTCAGGTTGGGCATGGCCCGAGATACTAGGGTGGCGATGCCATCAGACTTGAGTGACATGGTCGCAGGGACACGAGGTGTTAGATGTTTTGGTGGCTTAGGACTATTTGGGTGATTACCACTCACTGGGACTTGAGTAGTGTGCACATAGAGATACTCCATGATGAGGTGGTTTTGACCACTCGTGTGGGTAGAGCCCCCCGTAGTTTCGGTTAGGTATTTTTTTAGGGGTGCTTGCCATAGAAAGCCACAAGGGAGGTGAGGAGCCTTCAGGAAATGGGCGTGCCTTTGGGACATCGGTACTTGAGACACAAGGTGTCAGGAGGCACTTGGTGTCGAGTTACTGATTGTGGGCGTGCCTTCGGGACGTCGGTACTTGAGACACGAGGTGTCAGGAGGCACATGGCACCAGGTTACTATTTGGGGCATGCCTTCGGGATGTCTGTACTTGAGACATGAGGTGTTAGGTGGCACACAGTCCCGGGTTATACGACAGAGATTCTGGCGTTGTTCGAAGCAGGTGACACCCATGGTGGCTTTTGAGCACCAGTGGAGTTTGTATTTATTTTTGCATTGTACTGATTACTGCTTTCCTGGTAAATGCATGACTACTTAAACTCATATATTTGGTACGCACCGTTGGGTGGTATCCTACTGAGATTTGTCTCACACCCTGCACGGGCCCTTTGGGACACGTACGGACTTCATGGATTTACGTGCTGGAAGGGGTCTAAATTTAGGAGCTAGGTTACGTTAGTTGTTGCATGGAGATGGTACAGACCTTGAGGTCATGCCTAACTGGGGTTCACTTGTTGTGTTTACTTTTCTGTATCAGCATGCTTACTTATTGCAGCTACTGTTGGTTATCCATTGGCGCCCTTTTGTATATTGAACTGCTTTGGATGCATGTTTACTGTTCATTAGTAGTTACATGTTATCAGCATGCTGTTGTGTTTATTTTCGCTGTTATTGTTATAATTATTTCTTTCGCTGTTTGTTGATATTGGATATGCTTCCGCTCTGCGGTTCTGGTTCGAGTCTATTGAGTCTTTCTTTCTGCTGCATCTTTACTGATATACTTAGATCAGTACCCTTACTATGATCCTCCAAGAGAGTGTAGCCTCCCCACTATACCTATTCAGACCCTCGCTGCTAGTCGGCAGCCTTTGGCATTCAGGGGAGGTGCGCCTAAGGTAGTGACAACCGACCCGCTCGGCACTGTTTGGGTGGCAGGCCGGGTCTGGGATTTTTACAGGCCACTTCAGCAGAAGAACTGGCTGGTCTGTCGGCTGGACGGGCATAGGAGAGCTGCAGCGCCAAAAGGGCTCCGCGCCAGATGATCCGTGGCCCACCCGAGCAGGCCGTTTGTGCCAAGAAGGCCGGTCGGCCGGCTAGGGAGGGCAGCGCCGCTTGGCAGCGCCGGTTCAAGCAGCCGGGGGGCCTCCCCCCCCGCCTCAGACTGCTCGGCCAGCCGGACGAGCCATGGCCAGGCCGCGCCCTACCGAGTCGGGTCGTTCCGCACCGGGCTGGGCCGTGCTGGGCTGGGCCGCGTCGTGCTAGGCCGCGCCGCGCCTGGCCGGGCTACGCGGCACCGGGCCGGGCCGTGCCTCGTCGGGCCAAGCCGCACCCCCTCAGGTTGAGCCACACCCCTTCAGGCCAGGCCGAGCCGCACATTTAATTGGGCTGGTCTGACACCCCTGTCTGGTCGAACCCACCAAAACTGGGTTAACCTGACCCGTCGGTCCACTGGGCCTAACTGGTCGGGCCAGTTGTCACTTAAACGTGAATAACATAAAGACCGCGCATCCAATCGACACGCTGTCTATGGAACTAGGACCTTTGCGACGAGGCGGTCCTTTTTCGATACTCTAAGTGAGTTTTGGAAGACTTTGGGAAATAGCTGGGTTAGAAACGAGGGTATTTTTAATCGGGCACCTGGAACGGAAAAGCCAATATCTCTCAGACCGGGAGTCCGATTGACGCGCCGTCTGTCACGTTGAGTTCCTATTGATGAGACAAAACTTTGGGATACATAAAATCCGGAATTTGTGATAGTTTATGTATCGACCCCCTTGGCTCGAGGAGCAGACCCTTTCAGAATCGAGCGTGCTGTGTGTGGGAACCCTAGAGCTGGCTGCGACTGTGACGACTACCGTGCTGGGATCCTCTGTGGGTTCAATGATGATGATGAATTTACTTAGATCCTCTGTGGGTTTGGTAATGAGGACGACTTCACTTGGATCCACCGTGTGTTTGGCAGCGATGACGAATGTACTTGAATCCTACGTGGGCTCGAAAGTGATGGTTACTGTACTTGGATCCTCCGTGGGTTCAACAGCGACGACTTCTGTACTTGGATCCTATGTGGGTTTGGCAGAGGAGATGATTCAAAGGCTAAATCTAATCATCTCCACTCTTCTTCGTGAGTAGTATACCTGTGTGAGCTGAGCCATGACTATTCAATCATTACCATTGGTGTGATTGACTTCTTTCCGGTGTGGTCTGGGATGTGCATGGGCTCGAGAGTTAGAGCCGAACTAGAATTGATGACTTAGGTATATGTATGGGCATATACCTAAGTAGATTTGGTTGATACTTTGTGATTGTATCTTTCCTTTTTTGGTTTATCCTTGGTGGATTCTAGAAGACCTTCGGGGGTCTCAAGGTCCCTACTGAGTATCGTATACTCTCCTCTGCACGGGATATGCCCGCACTACGTTGGGTTGGATGAAAACAACGGACAACACTAATCGAGGTGGAGTCTTGTGGAGCAAGACGGTACCCGGAGGTGGACCACTATACGGGACGTACACGGAGCGGACGACCGGACCCAAGGAGCTGAGGAGACCATCTGTACCCACAAATCAGGTGGGATATCCAGAGGATGACTTGGTTGTTGCTGCTTTACTTTACTACTGTTGTACTTTCTTTTCAGTTGTATTGTACTTTCAGTTGGGTTTGTATACTGGCACATTTACTTTACAACACTTACTTTTGTACTCAGTTTACTTAGTTCTTACTTCATTTGTGTGCTCTGTTGTGGTTGTTTACTTTTATAAAGGCAATTCCTTCCCTTTTATCGGGATTTACGCATTTGGTTCTAGTCTCCAACGCTAGCCTATAGAAGGCGGTCTTTGGGTAGTCACGACACGAGCCCCGAGAAAGGGTCGTGACAAATTAGTATCAGAGGAATCAGTTCTACCGCAGAACTCAGGACTCTGATCATTCTCTGTCATGAAGCAATAATGTTTAGAGTAATGAGTATGGTTTTCAGTCCAGGGAGTCCAGTGTTGGTGCGGTGGCTAAAATATCCAAACACTAGGCCCCTAACATCTGATTTCTGACTTAGTACACTAAAACATTGACTGCATGTGTGTTTCAAAAGTTTTCATTGTGATTACTTTGTGTCAGCTCACCAGGTATACTTCTTGACTGTGGCACACCTGTTTCTTTTCAGGATGGCCCCACGAAGGCATCCAACTAGGGTTCCGAGTCACGTACGAGATGGTAGCCCACCGAGCGATGAGGCCTCGGTATAGGGCCCCATCACAGCGGAGGCACCAGCGGTACCACTACCCACTGAGCCACTGATACTACCAGCCCCAGCAGTAGAGAGTTCACACCGCCTGAGTGTACTGCACGAGTTTCAGTGACATAGGCCGCCTAGGTTCTGCGGAGAGACGGACCCTCAAGCAGCCGATGATTAGCTGGAGGCTATCGTCAGAGTCTTTAGATTGGTAGGGACACTAGCTGACCTTATGAAAATCCTTTCTATGAGTCTACTACACGCAGCAGTAGGCATATGATGGATCTTGATGTTCCAGGTACACGACGAGGCATATCTACTTTGAACAGACTTTGAGAGTCTCTTCTGCTTGGAGTTTGTTCCAGTCACCTTTCATGCGGTGCAGATCCAGGAGTTACTTCATCTATGGTAGGGCAGTATGACAGTATCTCAGTACTCGGAGAGATTTACCGACCTCTCACGCTACTCCACAAACATGGTATGTGACCCATTCTTCCAAGCCCAGAACATCGAGTAGGGATTAAGGCAAGAGATCAGGGCTTCGATGATATCCCTCAGCATTCCGACATAGACAGGAGTGCTAGAACGATCCCTTATTGTGGAGAGATTTCTTGCTGAGCCAATTCCAACAGCGAGACTCACCGTAGGGCGACACATAGCAGAGTCTTCTGTAGCTGGTAGTAGATAGATGTCACAGAGGTCCAAGCAGACCAGGCCATCAGGAGGGCAACCCCAAGATACTGTTTCGGAGGTGCAGGGCACATGAAATAGAGCCATCCATTCGAGGGGCAGGCGATGCTATGCATGCGGCGGGTAGGGTCACATGGCTCAGGACTACCCGAACTGCCATGCAGATGAGAAGAAGACAGTAAAAGGACCTCCCAGGCAGAGGCATAGGTTTGACCATGGTGGTCTGAAGGGAGCAGGCAAACGAGCCATAGGAGCTGGCCGAGCAACGTGTGGTGGACGACGCTTTGATGCTCTACCACCACCACCACCGGGAGGACCACCCCGACCATAGGGAGCTAGCAGACAGGGGAAGGCTCAGCTCCAGGTGGTTGAGGCCTACGACCACGGCGTACCTGAGATGATTCGAGGTACTATATGTGTCTACAATACCCTTGCTACAGTTATTATAGACATAGGAGTGAGTCATTATTTTATTGCCAATGCCCTTGTTCGGAGCTCGGAGATTCCGATGGATCCGTTGGCTCGATCCTTATGGCCAGAGACTCCTATGAGAGTAGACTCGATGATTACGCACTGGTGCTGGCAGTGTGAGATTACTCTAGGAGGCGAGAGCTTCAGCTGGGATCTTCTTGTAGCGGTGTCGAGGCCTAACGACGTTATCTTGGGTATGGACTGGTTATCTACAGTCCATGCCCATATCGACTGTATTAGGCACAAAGTGCGGTGTGTCCACACAGATGAGAGAAGGTTCACCTTCACTAGCATGAAGGGAGCCTTTGCAACACAGGATGGACTTATGCAGAGGAGAGGGAATCCGATCATACATTAGTTGGCTAGTCTCATCCTAGGAGCGGTTGATGTGCAGAGTCTGAGTTTTCCTGTTGTGGTGGATCAGTATGTAGATGTTTTTCCTGACGATGTTCCTGGACTACCTCCTCACAAAGAGGTAGACTTCTACATAGAACTATACCTTAGGACAACACCGATATCTACTCCAGCATATCAGATGGCTCTCGCTGAGCTTCGTGAGCTGCGGGTACAGCTGGAGGACTTGCAGGGAAAGGGATTCATCCGACCCAGTGTTTCACCCTGGGCTTCTCCAATTCTATTCGCCAAGAAGGCAGATGGGAGCTTATGACTATGTGTCGACTAACGTCACCTGAATCAGGTGACCATAAAGAAGAAGTACCCACTCCCAAGGATTGAAGACCTCTTTGATTAGCTCAAGGGAGCACGATGGTTCTCAAAGATAGACCTCAGGTCAGGCTATCACCAGCTCAGAGTTTGAGATGAGGATGTGCAGAAGACGGCCTTCAGGTGTCAGTATGGCCACTACGAGTTCTTGGTTATGCCCTTCGGCATAACCAATGCACCAGCAGTGTTCATGAGTCTCATGAACAGGATCTTCCAGCCTTACCTCAATCGTTTTGTCATATTCTTTATCGACGAAATACTGATTTACTCAACTTCTGAGGAGGCACATGCCTACCAATTACATGTTTTACTGGAAACACTCTGAGAACACTAGCTTTATGGAAATCTCTCGAAGTGCCAGTTCTGGATTCAAGAGGCTCATTTCTTGGGACACGTCATCTTGGAGGCTGGGGTTGCAGTGGACCCAACGAAAATCGAGGTGGTACTTGCTTGGGAGCCACACAGGAGTGCGATGAAGGTGTAGAGTTTTCTAGGTATGGTTGGGTAGTATTAGAGATTTGTGCTAGAATTCTACTATGTTGCAGCACCGCTTTCAGCTTTGACAAAGAAGGGGAAACCCTTCGTGTGGTCAGATAGATGTCAGCAGAGCTTTCAGGAGATAAGACTGAGATTGACTAGTGCACCCATCTTGAGGCTACCAGAGGAGGGTGTAGGGTACGTAGTTTACTGCGATGCATCAGGGACCAGACTCGGGTGTGTCTTGATGCAGGAGCGAGCAGTGATCGCTTACGGTTCATGGCAGTTGAGACAGTATGAGCAGAACTACGCAACCCATGACCTGGAATTAGCAGTAGTAGTCTTCACCTTAAATATGGGGCGACAATATCTTATGGGAGAGCGCTTTACAGTCTACTCTGACCACTAGAGTCTCAGGTACATCTTCTCGCAGAAGGACTTGAACTTGAAATAGCAGCAATGGCTCGAGTTCCTCTAGGAATATGACTTTGAGATTGTCTATACTCCTGGGAAGGGTAACGTTGTGGATGATGCTCTCAGAAAGTGGATGGGCATTCAGCTACTTGGAGAGGCGACGAAGCAATTATCCACTTTGTAGATATCCTTCATGGATAGAGATGGAAAAGCCTTTCTACAGTCTCTCACAGTCGCTCCTCTACTACTTTAGCGGGTTAGAGAGGCACAATGTGGGGATGTTGACTGTGAGACGCGACGTGCTCAGATATCCATAGGGCATGTGCCTGATGGGTTTTCTGAAGGAGGGGAGCACATCATACTCTTTAGGGGACGTACTATGGTACCAGTTTCATTATAGGAGGAAGTGATGAGGGAGTTTCACACTTCCCCTCTCGCGGTACATCCAGGAGTGGAAAAGATGTACCAGGACCTCAGACGACAACACTGGTGACCGGGTATAAAGAAGGATATAACCGAGTTTTTTTCACGATGCCTCACTTGTCAGCAAGTGAAGGCGGAGCACCAGGTACCAGTGGGATTGGTAAAACCCTTAGAGTTCCCAAAGTGGAAGTGGGATGGGATGCCTATGGATTTTGTGATGGGGCTTCCACATACTTCAAGAGGACACGAATCCATCTGGGTGATCGTCGACTAACTCACCAAGTCGGCCCACTTCCTACCTATCAGAGAGTAGGGCTCAGTAGAGAGATTGGGATGCCTCTACATTCAGAAGATCATACAGCTTCATGGTGTGACATCTACTATCGTCTCTGATCGAGATACTCGCTTTACTTCCCAGCTTTGGAAGGGGTTGCAGGAGGCATTTGGGACATAGCTACGTCTGAGCACCGCCTTCCATCCTGAGAAGTATGGTCAGACTGAGAGGACCATACAAACACTCAAGGACATGCTCTATGCACGTGTCCTTTACTTTGGTCACAGCTGGGAGGATCATCTACCCTTGGTGGAGTTTGCGTATAACAATAGCTACCACTCCACCATCAAGATGGCACCATACGAGGCACTGTACGACCGACCATGCAGATCACCTCTGTGCTGGAATGACCATGGAGAGTCCACACTTGTAGGACTAGAGATGGTCCAAGCTATGATAGAGAAGGTGCAGATCATCCAGGAGTGGATGAGGACTGCACAGAGCAGACAGAAGTCCTATGCTGTTAGGAGATGGAGACCACTGGAGTTCGAGGATGGTGATCACGTTTTCTTATGGGTATCACCTTGATGTGGATTATGGATATTTGGAAAGGGCGGGAAGTTATCTCCTCTCTTCATCAGACCATTCCAGGTCCTCAGCAGAGTAGGCGAGGTGGCTTACCACCTGGCCCTTCCACCTCAGTTGCACTGGGTGCACGACATCTTCCATGTATCTCAGCTGAGGAGATACGTGCACGACCCATCACACATCATTGACCACGGGGAGCTGAACATTGATGACGGGGCAACCTTCATGGAGGTCCCGGTGGAGATCGAGGATTGACAGAAGCAGGTCCTATGTGGACGGATGATTCCTCTGGTGCGAATTCGTTGGTAGCATGAGAACCTCCAGAAGAGCACATGGGAGTGGGAGGCTCAGATGCAAGCTCAGTACCCTCATTTGTTTCCATAGTTTATGTTGTAGATTTATGGGGACGTAAATCCCTGAGGTGGGGGTAATTTAATGACCCATAAATTTCAAGGAATTTTTTTCTTAAATTCTATGGAATTTTACGAGTACGCAGTTTCTGACGGCACCTGATTCTGAGGACCGGTGAGCCCGGAATCAATTTCTGAAGTTTAGATTGGGTACATTTAGGGAATGAATGAGCGGGTTTTTCTATATTTTGAACCGGTGCTCAGAATTGAAATTAGAGGGCACCGATGAACTCATATTATGGATATTCTCTTAAGGGGACCTTTACCGAAGTTGCTTTTTATGCGGGTTGAAAGTTAATAACTGAGAATTTTGAATAAAATAAACAAAATTGGGTACACAATTTTATTTATATCTATAGCAGTTATATCCTACAAAGGGGAGTTAAGGGTGAGATGCACACCCACCCAACTTCTCATGTGTGGATAATTTAGAGGTGGGGCCCACACGATCCCCAACCTTTCACCTCCCATAAATCTTTTCAAACTCCCTTTTAAACTCCCATGTTTAATTCATGACAACCCCCCTTAATTATGTGGACTCTTCCTCTCCCTCTCCCCCTCCTTAATGTTTTCCAACACATGCTAATAAATGAATTCTAAATCTTAAATTAATTAAATTAAGTGGTTTGAATTTTTAATTGCATGGGTTAAAAAAATAATAGCCTTAGCCTATTATTTTATTTTGGGGCTTTCGTTGTGTTAAGGGAAAGAGCTCTTGAGAGAGAGAGAATAGTGTTCTTCTCCGATGAAGAACACCAACCTTCAACGAAGAATGACTTGGTGAAGAACATTCCACAATTCTCCAATCCTCTTCTTCCTCCGCCTCAAGGGAGGAGGCTCTGCTGAGGGGAACTCACCAACGACGACAGTTCTTCCTCCGATATTGATAGAGTGACATCGCTTTCTGTGTCTATGACGAACAAACCATATTTGAGGTAGGGGTTTGTTCTTTTTGAAGTGCTTATCTCATACCCTGTTCTTTGTTGAAAATAATTGTTTATTTTCGGCCAACTGCTACTAGCTAACACAGAGGGCACAGGCCGAACGCACATGGCCCGATGACCCTTAGTAGTCTCTTTTTATTGCAATGGAAATCATGACAAGATGGTGGCAATGAACGGGAGTGGCGGCCGTGCGCCGACCGTGTGTGGAAGGACTACGACCCGCAACCGCGGGCCACTCGACCAATGAAGAACCAGCAGGCCATAGCCGGCTGGGCCGAAAGGAGGAACCGCAGCACCTCACGACGCCATGCTGTGGAAGACCATGGCCCACGTTCCGCGGGCCGCTTCGACGAAAGAACCGGCCGCCCCGTCAGCCGGCTGGGCGGAGGAGAGCTGCAGTGCCAGGAGGGTGCCGCGATGGACGAACCACAACCTGCCCGAGTAGGCTGCTTGTGCCAAGAAGGCCGGCCGACCTTGGACAACCGATTAGGGAGGGCGGCGCTGCTTGGCGCTGCCGGTTCGGGCAGCCGACCCCCCCGCATCGGACCGCTCATCCCCCGTCGGGCCGAGCCGCGACCGTGCCATGCCCTACAGAGCCGAGCCGCACCATGTCGCGCCGGGCCGTGCCGCGCCGTGGGCCGGGACGCGTTGCGCCGGGCCGCGCTGGGCCGGGTCGCGCCGGCCACACCACACTGGGCCGCACCGGGCTGGGCCACGCCAGGCCACGCCACACCGGGCCCGGCCGCGCCGCGCTGAGCCGGGCCACGCCGCGACGGGCCACGCCACGCCGCGGCGGGCCGCGTTGGGCCGCGCCCCCTCGGGCCGAGCCATGCCCCTTTGGGCCAGGCCGAGCCCCTCGGGTCGAGCCACACATTTAATCGGGTCGGTCCAACACCCCTTCCCGGTCGGACCCACCAAAACTGGGTTAACCCGACCCGTCAGTCCACTAGGCTTAACGGGTCGGGCCTGTTTTCACTTAAAAGTAAATAACATAAAGACCGCGCATTTGATCGATGCACCGTTTGTGGCTTTGTGACCTTTTCAACGAGATGGTCCTTTTGCGATTATCTAAGTGAAATTTTGATGACATTGGGAAATGGATAGGTTAGAAATGAGTGTATTTTTAACTGGGCCCCTCGAACGGAAAATCCAATATCTCTCAGACCAGGCGTCTGATTGACGCGCTATCTGTCACGTTGAGTTCCTATTAACGAGATAGAACATTGGGATACATCAAATATGGACTTTTTAAAAGTTTATGTACCGAACCCCTTGGATCGAGGAGAGGAACCTCCTGGAATCGAGCGTGCTGTGTGCGGGAACCCTAGAGCTGGCTGCGATTGCGACGACTATTGTGCTGGGATCCTCCGTGGGTTCGACGAAGATGATGACTGTACTTGGATCCTCCATGGGTTCGGTAGCGAGGACGACTGTACTTGGATCCTCCATGGTTTCGGCAGCTATGATGACTATAGTTGGATCCTACGTGGGTTTGGCAGCGATGGTTACTGTACTTGGATCCTCCGTGGGTTCGGCAACGACGACTTCTGTACTTGGATATTATGTGGGTTCGGTAGAGGAGATGATTCAGAGGCTACATCTAATCATCTCTACTCTTCTTCATGAGTAGTATACCTGTGTGAGATGAGTCTTGACTATTCAATCATTACCATTGGTGTGATTGTCTTCTTTCCTTTGTGGATTGGGATGTGCATGGGCTCGAGATTTGGAGCTGAACTAGAATTGATGACTTAGGTATATGTATGGGCATATACCTAAGTAGAGTCAATTGATACTTCGTGATTGTATCTTTCCTTTTTGGTTTATCCTTTGTGGATTCTGGGAGACCTTCAGTGGTCTCGGGGTCCCTACTGAGTATCGTATACTCACCCCTGCACGGGCTATACCCGCACTACATTGTTTTGGATGTAGACGACGGACAACACTGATCGAGGTCGAGGCTTGTGGAGTTGGACGGTACCCGGAGGTGGACCACTAGATGAGACATACACGGAGCGGACGACCCGACCCGAGGAGTTGAGGAGACCATCTGTACCCACCCATCAGGTGGGATATCCGGAGGACGACTCGGTGGTTACTTCTTTACTTTACTGCTGTGGTAATTTCTTTTCAGTTGTATTGTACTTTCAGTTGGTGTAACGCCCCGACCCCAGTTACCCAGAGTCGGTGCATTATTGCGTAACATTGTCATGATCACAAAATATCATGTCTCAAAAGACCAATCAGTTTAGTAGCCTTGGAAACACTAGATACATTCATAAATGTTACATTACATCATAAAGTGAAAAATCACAATAATATAGTCTCCATAGTCCACACTTCTATCCCCTTCAGACTATCCCTGTAGGTCAGTCATAAAATATTTCTTCACATCCTGGGAAAAATAAAACATTGAAAGGGGTGAGCTCAGATGCTCAGTAAGGATAACAATATAGCAGAAGCTTTCATAAATAAACATAAACATTTAAGGCAATGTATAACTAAAAAAAAGCCTTTTAAACATGAACTTCAACATAATATGGAAAAAGTAAAATGATATAATTCCATTTACTTATTCACATGGATATTCTACTGGTCAAATAATCACATCCAATATCAATAACCACTTTCATAATGATGGAATGCATAATGCCAGACTATCATAACCACGTAGCCAAGGCCTCGTGCCAAGACTACAAATAATATTTTTTCAAGGACTCGTGCCAAGACACTAGTTTGTCTCACGAGACCTACCAATGCATCGAGGAGCTATAGAAGGCTCCACCCGTCACTTATTAAGTCCAATGCATTCCTCATATGAACAAGTTTAAACATATCATAAACCATAACATAATCATATCACATAAAACATGCATAAAGGAAACATAACATTTCCACATTTCAATCACAAGATATCAATACAACACATTGATATAATAAAAACATTATCAAACCCATTTTCAATACAAAAATAATAGAAAAGTAAAACATGTAATTTATTATTCATTTAAAAAATGTTATGGCTTGTAGAGGAAGCCGAAACTCAAACAATGGTCACGATGGCAGAGAAGTCATTGACGCCGGATACGTAAGAAATAAAAAATATCCCCTTTTGTCGTTTAGTGAAACGCTTCGTATAAAAAAATTCATTTTGAATAAATGTAAAAGTCAAAGGGGTTTATAAACCGTATAAAATAAAGTCTTGTATTAAAACAAAATATGTCTCAATGAATGAAGATTGAGACGAAGTCCCTTAAAAAGATCATTTTTTAAATAAAATAGATCTATTATGTGTATTCACTATAATTACACATAAATAAAGTACAAATAAAAGATATGAAATAATAATATCATGACATAATTTGAAAGTAGAAGATTAACCCAAAGAACGGAAATTGGGTTAAGAAGTTCCCTTACCACGTGTCTGACATGACTTGATCATTATTTAATCTCATGAATAATAAACTAGAGTTAATTTATATTTGCTTAAGAACCTTTTTCATGTTCATTATTCCTTTTATATCACTTATTTCCATGTTATGAACATTATGTAATTATTTAAGTTAATAATGGTCATTTTGTCGAACATTGGTACTTGAGTCAAAAATAAACTTCTTATAATTACAAGTTGTTCATGTGGTGAAATATACATTATATCAAGAATTATATTCATGATGTAGATATCATATATATCATATATATCCAGTATATACATGCATTTATAATATTACATAACATTTAGAGATAAGAAATGAAATGCACCGTTCATGGAGACGGTAAGCCGTATGTACGAATGAACGCTACTTTCATTTGTATTTCGTATTTAATGGAATGAAATTATAATTATATAAAGGTATAATATAATTCCAGTATAATATAATGTATAATACCATTTAATCTATCCTTTATGTCAGGACCCATCCTCGGGGCCCGTGCCGTGACTACCCCAAGCCCGCCTTCCATAGGCCAGGGGCTGGCGACTAGTACCAAAGGCGTAAATTTCAAAAACTGGGAAGACATTGCCTTTATAAAAGTAAAAAAAACACCACAGAGTACAAGCGGAAGTAAAACACTAAGTATAAAAGAAGTGCTGAAAAGTAAAGGGCCAGAATACAAACCCAACTGAACGAAAGTACAACAGAAAAGACAAACAGTTGGAAGAATAGAAACAGCTCCTGGGTCGTCTACCTCGGATCCTACCTGAAGGGTAGGTACAGATAGAACAGCTTCTGGATCGTCCACCACGGATCCTACCTGAAGGGTAGGTACAGATAGACTCTACAACTCTCTTTCCCATCAACCTCCTCAGAGTATCGTCACATCGTGAAGTCCACCTCTGGATACTGACTCGTCGTGAGATCCACCTCTAGGTACCGTCCAGTCCTCAAACACTCAGCCTCTATCAGCGCTGCCCATCATCTGCAACCAACACAATGAGGTGCGGGCATAGCCCGTGTAGGGGTGAGTATAACGATACTAAGTAGGGACCCCGAGACCCTCAAGGTCTCACTAAATCCAACAAGGATAACCACAAATAAAGATCTCAACAGATAACCTCTACTTAGGTATATACCCATACATATACCTTAGTTATCAAGTAACCCATCACAATCATGAAGAAACACAAAGATTATGAAATCAAAGGATAACCACTACCCAGGTATATGCCCATATATATACCTCAGTTATCAAGTGACCAATCTCAATCTTGAGGTAAAAACAAGATCATAGACTCACCTCAAACCAAGATTTTCATTATCGATACCGTAACTGCTGATGAGCCCGGTCTCTGGAGTGTACAGTGATCCTGTCACGACTCCGAGGTACTGCTCACAACCGTAACTGTTGAAGAAACCCATATCTAGAGTGTACAGTGATCCTGTCACGACTCCGAGGTACTGCTCACTAACCTAAGACTACTGAGGTACTCCTACTGTCAAGTACCGTGGGTCATCCACCCAAACACAGCAGTGCTTCTTGCCGGGGTATGCCACCCAAACACAATAGTGCACACCCCCCAATAGCTTGCAGAGGTACTCTCCGGACGTGTACTACGGGTCTTCACTATCACACAGTAGTGCTCCATCATCCATGGGTCTGCACCCAAACAAAGTAGTGCTCCATCCACTGGGCTAGTCGACTCACTCCAAGTCGAGTCGGTCAAGCAGTCGTCAGGTCTCAACCGGCTACACGGTCTCCGTACTCTGTGCGCTCGTCTCTGGGAGGGTTCATTCCATGAGATACTAGTTGATAATCCAAGTATTAAAAAGTTCCATGAAGAAGTATCTCAAAGGAACGCCTCGTCATAGGGGTCTCAACGCAACAGATGACGCGTCAATCGGACGCTTGGTCTGTGAGTTATTAGCCTTTTCGTCCCAGGGGCCCGGTTGGTTTTGTGTGCGAACCAACCCGGCCGTATCTCAACTGTACCCTGAACTCTCATAGGGTATACTCATAGGTACTGTTTCTCAACGTGATCACCAACGTCGCTGACGGTTCGTCAAACGGACGTCCGGTCTGAAAGTTATCAGCTTTTCCGTTCCAGGGGTCCGGTTGGATTTTGGGTACAATTTGACCCGGCCATATTCCAACTGCTTCCAAAGCTCAGGAAAAGTATTCTAAAAGTTCCGTCTCATCAAGAGGAATCCAACAAAGTCGACGGCACGTCAATTGGACGTCCGGAACTCAAGATATAAGCGTTTCCGTTCCGAGGGCCCAGTTGGTTTCGTGTTCGAAACAACCCGTCCATACCCAAAGTTTTCCGAAACCCTGAGTGTAATATACTGAAACGAACGTCCTGATCCAAGGATCGCATCACAACTGACGGTGCATCGATTGGAGGTCCGAGGACCATGATATGTGCATTTGAATGGAAACTGCCCGAAAATAGGGGGTTCGGGCCCGGTCTGACCCGACCCGAGACCCCCTGGGTCGGCCCGAACCGAGTCCGGGTCTGGCCCAACAGGGCGAGGCCCAGCCCGGTGGGAACGGACCGGCCCGGTGGGCACGGCTCGGCCCGGCCTGGGGGCGGCCCGGCCCGGCCTGGCGCTGGCGCTGGCGCGGCGCCCGCGTGGCCTGCGGTTGCGGGGGTTACAAACCCCCGCGGTCGACGTAACCGGCATGGATTTGAGCCACATCACTCCGCATCCCGAACGGCTAAGCCGTTCCGGTTCGGCCCGCCACCACGGCTTAGCCGCGGCGGTTTCGTTCCGGCGGCGCGCCGCCGCCGCCTTCCGCGGACCACCGGAGTTGCTCCGGTGGTCCGTTTTCAATTCCGTCTTCACCTGCGGTCCTCCCGAGACCCTCCCTTCACTGTAAGGCCTTCAAATCGCCCCTGCGGCCTGTTCTTCAATGACCCGATGATCCGTACGCCAAATAAACAAACCGCGTCTCTTTGTGGTTTTCCGGCGCGGCGCGACGGCGCCGCGACTTTGTTCGGCTTCAACGGCGCCGCACATTCCTTACCGCATGATCCCACACGGTGCGATGACACCACGCCATCCCCATTCCAAACCACAACAAGTTCAACAACAAAAAATTTAAGGGAGGAGGGTCGGCCGTGTTTGTGTGGTCCGCCCCCCTCCCGTTAATTGATAGCAAGCGATCCAATTTGAAACAAGGAATGATGACGGAAGAAATCATGAACAACAATAACAAAATCCCCTACCTCGAAAAGACGTCTCATGTCGTCGAGCCACGAGAAAAGGCAAGCGTCACGATGATCGGTCGTCGCGAAGGATCGTTGTCGATTCCGTTGTCATCGGAGGAAGATCCATCGTCGATGGCGACGTTCCCCGCGGTGGTGTCTCCTCCCTTGTCACGGAGGAAGAAGAAGAGAAGGCACGTCATCGGTGTCGTCGCAATCTCCGTCGGAGGCTTTCTTCGTCGAAGAAGAATCGTTAATCGTTGAAGATGCGTCATTCTTCGTCGGAGGGAAGTTATCTTCTTCTTCACACCAAAGTTCTCCCAAAAACTCCAGAACGTTGTTAAGGTTTTCTCACACACCAAAAGCTCCAAAATAATATCCCATGATATTATTTTTATTCACACCTCAAAGATTTTAAAATTCAAACCAAACCACATAATTAATTAAAGTGAGTTGGCATGAATAAAGAGGAGAGAGGGGGAGGTGAGTGGTCTCACATTAAAGGGGAGTTTCAAGGGGTTATGGGGAATGTGAAAAGGTGGGGGCTCGTGTGGGCCCACCTCTCATTTATTCTCCCAAGAGTAGTTACCAACCCAACTTCCACACAAAGGATAAAACTATTAGAAGAAAAATAAAATTGGATTAAAATTTTTATTTATTCTTCACTTACACCTTAAAAATTAAACAACTCCTCTCGAGAAAACACACCTTCAAAAAAGGTCTTATAAAGCAATTACCGGCGCTGCGAGTTCATCGGTGCCCTCGTATTTCAATTCCGAGCACCGGTTTAAAAGTTAGGAAAACCCGCTCATTCGTTCACTGAACGTACCCGAGCCTAAGTTCGGAAATTAATTCTAGGCACACCGGGCATCGGAATCAGGTGCGGTCAAGAAACTGCATTCTTTTAAAATCCCAAAGAAAATTAAGAAAAAATATCCCTTGAATTTTATGGGTCTTTACACTTTATACATCCCACATATGGAATTAACTATTCAAATCACTTTGAGGGGGCGTTAGTCCGCACTTCCTAAAATGAAATTATCGCATTACCCATAATGGAAATCCTAAAGGTATGCCATAAATGAAAAATACAGAATCATAAGGAAAATAAAAACTTAATATATATCATATATAAAAATAGTGTTATCATAATTGCCACCATGAGAGGTGTTAAAATAAAATTGAACAAACATCATTTCGTGAGGCAGTAATTCGCCACCCACCGAAACAGTATGTTCTTTAACCATTAGACGAAGGTGTGTGTAAGTGTAAATAAAATCATTCTCATAAAAAAATCCAAGTATATTGAGGATACTGGTGTTGTTACAAAATAAAGTAATAAAAAGATTTTACGGGGTTGGAGAAGCAAAATAAAACAAAAGAACACAAGAGAAGACATTACCTTACAATTGGGTAACTCTTTTTGATTTGAGCCAAAGGCTTACTTGGGAAGACTTCTGCCCAAAGTGAGGATTCTAGGAGTAATATAGGGAAGTTTGGGGAGTATTTGGACAGAGTTTGGCCGATCCAAATGTCTTGAAGGTGTGAATAAAGTGGTAGATGTGGGGGCCTTTTATAAGAGGAGAGGAGGGGCACTCTTGGAAAGTCATGAAATGCTACATTATTATGAAATGATTTTCGGATTTTAAAGGTACCACAATGATATATTTCGAGGATAAGGTGATAAGGGTTCTAAATCTACTCATCCAATAGGTTTTTGAGAAGTTTAATTCTTATATTTTACATTATCTTTTCAATTTATTTAAATCGTTAATTAATGAGGTAATCGCTGTATCATCATTTTGTCATAAAAAATTTAATTTATTTAATGTCTAAAAATTATAAAAATATAACCATGATGTAGGAAATATTTTTAGCTTTCCAATGAATATTTATAGTCAAAAAGTTAACTTATATAACCCCATGTAATAATTGTTTTAGTAAAACAACACATGTTTGTGACAATTTTATTTTTACTTTAAATAAAAAGTTATTAATGTCATTTTCTTACCCATGTGGCTCCATCGGGTCCCCATGTTGACCAATGGATTGTCTTGGTCTTACATGACTCATAAAATAAGTGTAGGACAAGTGTCATGATATTTTTATATTTTTATAATATCATTTTTACCTTAAATTTCAATAATTACCTTTAATCGCGATTAATAAAACTTAAAAGTTACTATTCACCAAAAATTATTTTCATCCCATTAAACCAAATTTTACTTCCTAATTACATCCATGAATGTCGGATTTTTGAAATTAAATTCACAAAAGTGGTAAAATTTCATTTAAACGAAAAATCAGTTTTTTAACTACCACTTAGTGGTTTCACTATTCATCAAAAATTGAAGTTTTTCAGAAAAATACAAAAATTTCACCCTAAGCTATATTTGATATTCCAAATTCAAAAACGATGTCTATTTTAAAAAATTCCAAACATATAAGTTGAATTAATTAATTTAATAATTAACTCCCGCTGTCACAACAAATAGCGTGTTTCTAAGAAACAATATATATCAAAAGATTGACAATTTTTTATGTCCAATTTCAAAGTGAAATTAATTCTAATGACCAAAATTGAATAAAATGGAAAAAATATATTCTAATTATACTTTAAAACCACTCAATATTATAATTTATCACTATAAATTATTTTGATTAAAAATTTTGTTTTTAAGTATTTTTTCTATTCATAGATAATTGGAAGTTCTCAGAAAATTACAAAAAATTCAACTTAAGATAATTTCGATATTCTGAATACAAAAATGAAGTCCATTTTGAAATATAAAATTTATATAATTTTAAAAAGAGGGTATTACTATTCATAACGGCTATTTTGATTGGTCACGGTGTGTTAGAACTCGAGGTTGCGTACAACACATGCTGCTCTATTATTCAAAGAGAAGCGTACCATGGAAGCTTGGGGTGTTACATTCTCTTCTCCTTCAATAAATTGCATCCTTGCAATTTGAAATTTTTCTTTGAATATAAAAGGTTGAAAATAGAAAATACCTTTGTGGAAAACCCACATCGTAAATAAGGTTAATAAAAATATAACTTTAAAAGAAAGAAAGAGAAGTACAAAGGTCACCCGAGATAGCCAATACTAGGATTATATGAAAACATGGATATGGAGGAAAAACAAACCATCAAGGTCAGATGGAGAGTTATATAAAACAAGATTAGGAGAAAGTTTAACTAAAAGAAAATCACAAACTTGTGATTGGTTATACGATCATTGATTCCCCAGTAGGAAAAGTTAACCAACAATGTTTCTATTTTTTGTTACCTTTAATAAAGTTGAGGAATTTGTTTAGGAGATTTAATTAGAACATGAGGAAATATACATACTTGTCATGTAGACTTTTATTCTTTAATAAATTTTCACCACAAACCCATCTTTCACTCGAAAAGATAATAGAACTCAACAATATTATATTTATCCTAATCTTATAAGGTTCCAAATATTAACACATACCATTTAGATTAGGAAAACTATTTTGTAATAACTAGGGACTTCCTGTAGGCTAGTGGTAGGTAATAGAGGCCTGTCGCACTATGGTAGTGGGTCAGATTCCTACAACTTTGTCTAACGCGACGGGTTATCCCTCGACCTGTAGGTTGTCCTTTTCCTAAAACTATTGTATTATAATATTCCAAAAAAAAATCTTCAGAAATGTTTTAACCTTAAACAATACTATCCAAAGTTAAACTTAATCCATTAAAAACTTTATAGTTAACCAAAATACCTCTGTCCAGACTTTCTCTAAAAGGTATCTAAATTCCAAAATCAATTGTAACATCAGATTCCCAAAACAAAGTAAAGTTTATCTTATTGTCACATACTAAAAATATGACTACCTTCATTATATTAAAACCTTAACGAAAACAACAAGTTTTGAAGTACAATCCTTATATATATCACATTATTCTTGTAACCATAATATAGTTCTTGAGTCCGAAAACACAAATACAATAATTATTCAACTTCATCTGTAGTAACAGTATAAGATCAGCCTTGATCCCTTGGTCTTTTCTAAGGTATGTTTCCTTAGAGCTTGGGGAATTCATTTGAATAATGCCCCATTTCTCTAAAATTGTAGCATTAAACAATGATAGCCTCTTTCTTTCCCTTACAATCATGAGCCTAGTGACCTTTTTCTCCACATTTGTAACAAACTCCCATTCCCTTTAGGCAAGTACCAGGGTGATTCTTCCCACAATTATCACATAATGGAAAATCCTTCTTTCCCTTTTTCCCTTTATCTGTATCTTGTTCCACCGTTCTATTCTTCTCTTTCTTTACTTTGTTGTCATAAGAATTAGAGAATTCCTTTTCTGTTTTGATATCACATGAGACAATATCTTCGTACGATGAGAAGGATTGTGATACAAAAGCTCGACAGAGAAATGGTTTTTACCCATCAAATAAACGATCAATCTTACTTCTTGGGTAAAGTTATCCTCATACTTTGTGACATTCTCATCCTCCTTCTGCCTCAGACTTATAAATTTCCTTTCCACATCTGCTCGATGGTCTTGTAGAAAGTATTTTTCTAAGAAAATTTCCTTAAACTCCCTCCATTACATAATTGATACTTCTTCATCTTCCTTTGTGTTTTGAATCAGCAACCACCATTGATCGGCATCTCCAGTGAGGCGGTAAACTGCCATGACAACCTTCTCCCTTTCGCTACTCCCCAAGGCATGGAATATTGTCTCTAAGGAGTTTATCCATTTCTCAGCTACTAATGGATTTTCACCCCCATTAAATGTTGGCGGTTGGTGCCTCATGAAGCGGTCTAACATTGATCCTCCACGTTGCGGATCAGGGTGCTCCATACGAGTATGGTTATTATTACTAACCTGAGTGAGTTGTCCTAGTATGGTGATAAGTTTATCAGTACCAGTTGTATCTCCAGCTCCACTATAATTATCTTGAGCAGGATGGCAATCCCTATATGGAATGCATGCATTGATACGGTTTCCATTCCTACCACTAGGAGCTATTTCTAAACAATGGAACAAACTAGATTAGTTTATGAATCAAAATACATAATTCCATACTTGTAAAAAACTTAACATAGATTGAAAAATTTATGGATATAACCCATAATCATAAAATTTTTTCTTTGACGAAGTATATACTCATAAAACCTTCATAATGGTTTGTAATGGAAATGAGAATTATCCTAAGCATATCCCCCAGGAGTGTCGTAACCAAGAGTGCAGCAAGGCCCGTTGTTGTGCACTTGTTCCCATTTGAGTCTAGCTCAAAGCGGTGCTTTCGGGTTTTACCCCTAGGTACATCTGTGTTAGAGCCTCCTCTACCTGCACGTATCCCGACATGGATGTATTTCTTAGAAAACTCATAAAATCTCTACAATACCAAAATTCTAGGAAGTTCTCCTATACTAATCCTCAAATTTTATCTTAGGGCTATGTGCTCTAATCAGAGTTTATCTAAATATTTTTTCCAAGGTTAGTACTAAACTGCCTCTGATACCAACTATAACGCCCCGACCCCAGTTACCCAGAGTCGGTGCATTATTGCATAACATTGGAATGATCACAAAAGATAAAGTCTCGAAAGACCGATTAGTTTAGTAGCCTTGGAAACACTAGATACATTCATAAATGTTACATTACATCATAAAGTGAAAAATCAAAATAACATAGTCTCCATATTCCACACTTCTATCACCTTCATACTATCCCTGTAGGTCAGTCATAAAATATTTCTTCACATCCTGGGAAAAATAAAACATTTAAAGGGGTGAGCTCAGATGCTCAGTAAGGATAACAATATAGCGGAAGCTTTCATAAATAAACACAAACATTTAAGGCAATGTATAACTAAAACAAAAGCCTTTTAAACATTAACTTAAACATAATATGGAAAAAGTAAAATGAGATAATTCCATTTACTTATTCACATGGATATTCCACTGGTCGAATAATCACATGCAATATTAATAACCACTTTCATAATGATGGAATGCATAATTCCAGACTATCATAACCACATAGCCAAGGCCTCCTACCAAGACTACAAATAAGATTTTGTGAAGGCCTCATTCCAAGACACTAGTTTGTCTCATGAGACCTACCGATGCATCGAGGAGCTATAGCGGGCTCCACCCGTCACTTATTAAGTCTAATGCATTCCTCATATTAACAGGTTTAAACATATCATAAACCATAACATAATCGTATCACATAAAACATGCAGAAAGGAAACATAACATTTACACATTTCAATCACAAGATATCAATACAACACATTGATATAATAAAAACATTATCAATCCCATTTTCAATACAAAAATAATAGAAAAGTAAAACTTGGAATTTATTTTTCATTTAAAAAATGTTATGGCTTGTAGAGGAAGCCGAGACTCAAACAATGGTCACAGCGGCGGAGAAGTCATTTTCGTTGCATACGTAAGACAAACAAACATCCCCTTTTTTCATTTATTAAAATGCTTCGTATAAAAAAATTCCTTTTGAATAAATGTAAAAGTCAAAGGGGTTTATACACCGTATAAAAGAAAGTCTTGTATTAAAACAAAATATGCCTCAATGAACAAAGATTGAGACGAAGTCCCTTAAAAAGATCATTTTTAAATAAAATAGATCTATTATGTGTATTCACTATAAGTACACATAAATAAAGTACAAATACAAGATAGGACATAATAATATCATGACATAATTTGAAAGTAGGAGATTAACCCAAAGAACAGAAATTGGGTAAAGAAGTTCCCTTACCTCATGTCTGACTTAACTCGATCGTTATTTAATCTCCTGAATAATAAACTAGAGTTAATTTATATTTTATTAATAACCTTTTTCATTTTAATTATTCCTTTTAAATCACTTATTACCATGTTATGAACATTTTGTAATTATTTAAGTTAATAACGGTCATTTTGTCGATCTTTGGTACTTGAGTCAAAAATAAATATCTTATAATTACAAGTTGTTCATGTGGTGAAATATCCATTATATCCAGAATTATATTCATGATTTAGATATCATATTTATCATATATATACAGTATATACATGCATTCATAATATTACATAACATTTAGAGGTCAGAAATGAAATGTACCGTTCATGGAGACGGTAAGCCGTACGTATGCATGAACGCTACTTTCATTTCTATTTCGTATTTAATGGAATGAAATTATAATTATATAAAGGTATAATATAATTACAGTATAATAAAATGTATAATACCATTTAATCCATCCTTTATACATCTCACCTATGGCATTAACGATTCAAATCACTTTGAGGGGGTGGTAGTCCGCACTTCCTAAAATGAAATTATCGCATTTACCCATAATGGAAATCATAAAGGTATGCCATAAATGAAAACTACATAATCATAAGGAAAACAAAAACATAATATATATCATATATAAAAATAGTGTCATCATAATGGCCACCATGAGAGGTGTTAAAAGAAGATTGAACAATCATCGTTTCATGAGGCAGTAATTCGTCACCCACAGAAAAAATATGTTCTTTAACCATTAGATGAAGGTGTGTGTAAGTGTAAATAAAATACTTCTCATAAAATAATCCAAGTATATTTAGGATACTGGTTTTGTTACAAAATAAATTAATAAAAATATTTTAGGGGGTTGGAGAAGCAAAATAAAACAAAAGAACACAAGAGAAGACATTACCCTAAAATCTGGTAACTCTTTTTGATTTGATCCAAAGGATTCTTTGGGAAGACTTCTGCCCAAAGTGAGGCTTATAGAAGTAATATAGGGAAGTTGGGAGAGTATTTGGACAGATTTTGGCCGATCCAAATGGATTGAAGGTGTGAATAAGGTGGTAGATGCAGTGGCCTTTTATAAGAGGAGAGGAGGGGCACTCTTGGAAAGTCATGAAAAGTTACATTATTATGAAATGATTTTCGGATTTTAAAGGTCCCAAAATGATATATTTAGAGTATAAGGTAATAAGAGTTAGAAATCTACTCATCCAAGTAGTTTTTGACATGTTTAATTCTTATATTTTACATTATATTTTCATTTTATTTAAATCGTTAATTAATGAGGTTATCACTACATCATCATTTGTCATAAAAAATTTAATTTATTTAATGTATAAAAATTATAAAAAAATTACCATGATGTAGGAAAGATTTTTATCTTTCCAATGAATATTTATAGTCAAAAAGTTAACTTATATAACCCCATGTAATAATTGTTTTAGTAATACAACACATGTTTGTGACAATTTTATTTTTACTTTAAATAAAAAGTTATTAATGTCATTTTCTTACCCATGTTGCTCCATGGGGTCCCCAAGTTGACCCATGGATTATCTTGGTCGGCCATGAATCATAAAATAAGTGTAGTACAAGTGTCAAGATATTTTTATATTTTTATAATATCATTTTTACCTTAAATTTCACTAATTACCTTTAATTGCGATTAATAAAACTTAAAAGTTACTATTCACCAAAAATTATTTTCATCCCATTCAAACAAATTTTACTTCATAATTACAACCATGTATGTTGGACTTTTGAAATTAAATTCACAGAAGTGGTAAAATTTCATTTAAACGAAAAATCAGTTTTTTAACTACCACTTGTGGTTTCACTATTCATCAAAAATTGAAGTTTTTCAGAAAATACCAAAAATTCACCCTAATCCATATTTGATATTCTGAATTCAAAAACTATGTCTATTTTAAAAAATTCCAAACATATAAGTTGAATTAATTAATTTAATAATTAATTCCCGCTCTCACAACAAATAGCGTGTTTTTAAGAAATCATATATATCAAAAGATTTACAATTGTTTATGTCCAATTTCAAATTGAAATTAATTCTAATGACCAAAATTGTATAAAATGGTAAAAATATATTCTAATTATACTTTAAAACCACTCAATATTATAATTTATCACTATAAATTATTTTTATTAAAAAAACTGTTTTTAAGTATTTTTTCTATTCATAGAAAATTGGATGTTCTCAGAAAATTACAAAAAATTCAACTTAAGATAATTTCGATATTCCAAATACAAAAATGAAGTCCATTTTAAAATATAAAATTTATATAATTTCAAAAAGTGGGTATTACTATTCATAAAGACTATTTTGATTGGTCGCGGTGTGTTAGAACTCGAGGTTGCGTACAACACACGCTGCTCTATTATTCAAAGAGAAGCGTACCATGGAAGATTAGGGTGTTACATTATCTCCTCCTTCAATAAATTGCATCCTCGCAATTTGAAATTTGTCTTTGAATATAAAAGGTTGAAAATAGAAAATACCTTTGTGGAAAACCCACATCAGAAATAAGGTTAATAAAAATATAACTTTAAAAGAAAGAAAGAGAAGTACAAAGGTCACCCGAGATAGCCAATACTAGGATTCTATGAAAACATGGATATGGAGGAAAAAAACCATCAAGGTTAGATGAAGAGTTGTATAAAACTGGATTAGGAGAATGTTTAACTACAAGAAAATCACAAACTTGTGATTGGTTAAACAATCATTGATTCCCCAGTAGGAAAAGTTAACCGACAACGTTTCTGTTTTAAGTTACCTTTCATAAAGTTGAGGAATTTATTTAGGAGATTTACTAAGAACGTAAGGAAATATACATACTTGTCATGTAGACTTTCATTCTTTAATAAATTTTCACCACAAACCCATCTTTCACTCAAAAAGATAATAGAACTCAAAAATATTATATTTATCCTAATCTTATAAGGTTCCAAATATTAACACGTACCATTTAGATTAAGAAAACTATTTTGTAATAACTAGGGACTTCCTGTAGGATAGTGGTAGGTAATAAAGGCCTGTCGCACTATGGTTGTGGGTTCGATTCCTACAACTTTGTCCGAGGCGACGGGTTATCCCCCGACCTTCAGGTTATCCTTTTCCTAAAACTATAGTATTATAATATTCCAAAATAAATCTTCAGAAATGTTTAAAACTTAAACAATACTATCCAAAGTTAAACTTAATCCATTCCAACCTTTATAGTTAACCAAAATACCTCTGTCCAGACTTTCCCTAAAAGGTCTCTAAATTCCAAAATCAACTGTAACATCAGATTCCCAAAATAAAGTAAAGTTTCTCTTATTGTCACATACTAAAAATATGATTACCTTCATTATATTAAAACCTTAATGAAAACAACAAGTACTGTAGTACAATCCTTATATATATCACATTATTCTTGTAACCATAATATAGTTCTTGAGTCCAAAAACACAAATACAATAATTATTCAACTTCATCTGTAGTAATAGTATAAGCATGGCCTTGATCCCTTGGTCTTTTCTGAGGTAAGTTTCCTTGGTTCTTGGGGAATTCATTTTCATAATGCCCCATTTCTCTACAATTGTAGCGTTCAACATTGATAGCCTTTTTCTTTCTCTTACAATCACGAGCCTAGTGACCTTTTTCTCCACATTTGTAACAAACTCTCATTCCCTTTAGGCAAGTACCGGGGCGATTCTTCCCACAATTAGTACATAATGGAAAATCCTTATTTCCCTTTTTCCCTTTATCTGTATCTTGTTCCACCATTCTATTCTTCTCTTGATTTACTTTGTTGTCATAAGACTTAGAGAATTCCTTTTCTGTCTTGATAGCACACGAGACAATATCTTCATACGATGAGAAGGATTGTGATACTAAAGCTCGACGAAGAAATGGTTTTAACCCATCAAAGAAATGATCAATCTTACTTCTTGGGTTACATATATAATCTGCAACATGCCTCGCTAACCTTGTAAAGTTAGACTCATACATTGCGACATTCTCATCCTCCTTCTACCTAAGACTCAGAAATTGCCTTTCCATATATGCTCGGTGGTCATGTGGAAAGTATTTTTCTAAGAAAATTTACTTAAACTCCCTCCATTCTATACTTGATACTTCTTCATCTTCTTTTGTGTTTTGAATCAGCGACCACCATTGATCGGCATCTCCAGTGAGGTGGTAAACTGCCATGATAACCTTCTCCCATTTTCTACTCCCCAAGGCATGGAATATTTTCTCTAAGGAGTTTATCCATTGCTCATCTACTAATGGATTTGCACCCCCAATAAATGTTGGCGATTATTGCCTCATGAAGCGGTATAACATTGATCCTCCACGTTGCGGATCAGGGTGCTTTATATGAGTAAGGTTATTATTCATAACCTAAGTGAGTTGTCCTAGTATGGTGATAATTTTATCAGTACTAGTTGTATCTCCAGCTCCACTATAATTATCTTGAGCGGGAGGGCAATCCCTACATGGAATGCGTGCATTGATACAGTTTCCATTCCTCCCACTAGTTGCCATTTCTAAAAAATGGCATAAACTAGATTAGTTTATGAATCAAAATACATAATTCCATACTTCTAAAACACTTAACATAGATTGAACAATTTATGGATATAATCCATAGTCGTAAAATTTTTTCTTTGAGGAAGTATATTCTCATAAAACCTTCATAATGGTTTGTAATGGAAATGAGAATTATCCTAAGCATATCCCCCAGGAGTGTCGTAACCAAGAGTGCCATAAGGCCCGTTGTTGTGCACCAGTTCCCATTTGAGTCTAGCTCAAAGTGGTGTTTTCAGGTTTTACCCCTATGTAAATCTATGCCAGAGCCTCCTCTACCTGCTCGTATCTAGACAGGGATGTATTGCTCAGAAAACTCATAAAATCTCTAAAATACCAAAATTCTAGGAAGTTATTCTATACTTGTAGAGACCCGAAGCTTGACATACATGGACTATACATTAATTTTGTGGAATACTTAATACATAAAAAAACAGACACACAAGGATCGTAATAGTTTAGTGTCTTTGGAAACTTGGAACATAATCTTCTAATCTTGGTGAAAGATCCTCAACATCTCCCAATAATGACCTTCCTTTTTTTTCTTACCTAAAACCTTTATTTATATCCTGGGGAAAAGAAAACAAAAAAGGGGTGAGCTCAAATGCCCAGTAAGGGTAAACATAGAGAACATAAAACAATCCATAAACATTTGAATGCAAAAACTTGAACATAAAATCTAAACATCAAAATCTTGAGCAAAGACATGAATCTTGGAAGTACGTAAGGCATATATCATAAGGAAACATAAATAATGATAAAATAGCATGGGAATAAAAAATGTAATTATGGAAACCATTAAGCACATGATATAATTTCCATAGTAGCCAAGGCATTGATGCCAAGACCATCTTAGTGAAAAAATTCCCTTTCTGAATCGAGTTTACTCCTCATTCCAGTCCTGTATTACTGAACCGGTTTAACTTGCTGTTCCAGCCATGTCTATCTCATGAGATGTAAATCTTTACCCAATGAATTGGAGGGAGATATAGGTCCCACCCATCTCATAATTAAATCATTCTTACTTGTGCCACAAAACAAACATACATAACTTAATAAAAAAAATGGGTTTCATAAACATCATCCCATCATCACATAATCCATATAAAAGAAATGGATATCATTTCATAATAAGAAAAGTGAAACCATGTAAATCATAGAGACATGATACTTGAAACATACACATATGAAATAATGTAATCTTAGATGAAAAATGGTTTTGATAAAACACTTGAAACGAATTCTTGAGGAAAATATCCTTTCTTCTTCAAAATCATTCTCTTTTCACAAAATGTCATGAAATTTTAAAAGAAAAGGATTTTGTTTAAAATAGTCAGGAAATCCTTTGGAGGAAGCTTCATGAAAATAAGGCTTTATAAGACCGTAAAATCCGTTTGTGTCGTATAAGTTAAAATAACATTCTTCTTGTACTTTTGCCGGAAAAGTAAAAAAGTACCTCGTAAAAGAAAGATTCCATCCATACCTTGTAGTAAAAGTCAAAAATGGGTAAATAGGAAATTAAAAATACATGAAACCATTTTTAGGAAACATGTACATGAATGATATAAAAATCCCCAGTAAATACTTACGAATAAGCAATCTCAAATAAAAATGAGATTTGCAGAATTATCCCTTACCTTAGGGCCGATATGCTTCAAACGTATCCGAACCTCCTGTATAATGATTTAAATAATGTCATTGAATTATTACAGAATCATATTCATTTTTATGATATCATATATGTTTCACTTATGACTTTATATTACCCGTTCTTTTGTAAATTCCATGTTAAAGCAGCGTTTTGGGTAAAATCATTTCATTTATCGTATGTGTTTCGACTTGTCGTTCTTGATATTATTACTTATATCCTGATTTAAATAATTTCAGAATGTAAAACATGATTTATATATAATATATATTCATCATATACATATATATATTATAGATCGATAAAAGGAATGAAATACACCGTTCATGGAGACGGTAGGCCGTACGCACACATGAACGCTGTTTTCGTTTCCTTATTGAATTGAATGAAACTAAATAGATGACAAACATATATATATACATAAATAAAGTATCATTATTATTTCATATATTTCATTATCATTCCTTATATAAACTTTATGATCATTCATGTATGGTTAACATGGAGAATGAATATCATCGCGTCGTGGAGACGGTAATCCGTACGTACGCACGAGCGATGATATCGTTCCCATGGAATTGTATTGGAGTGTATGTATACTATTTCAAAATCAATATCACTTTACAATAATCATATATAGTTTTTATTTACACCATTATACTCATCCAAGTAAGGTGGTGGTGGAAAATAGATTACACCACGGCGTGGAGACGGTATTCCGTACGTACGCACGCGTGGTGATTTCATTTTCCGTAGGATGGATAGATGGTGAATTAGGGTTGTTTCATATTTATAATAACATACCAGTATATGAGTGATACTGATGTTATTACTTCATAATGAAACAACTAAAGAAGAGGAAGTAGAAGAAGAAATAAATTTGAAAGAATCGGTAACAGATATTAACTCTTCTTCGACACATCTCTTTGAAACCTCCTCTTAGGGCACTAAAATTGGTCTTTGAAGAAGACCAAGACCTCTATAATATTTCTAAGGAAGTTGAGAAGGGAAATAGGAAGGGTTTTTCCTATCTTGAAGGCTCAATGTTGTGTAAATATGAGAGGGAGGAGGTCCCCTTTTATAAGGGAGGAGAGGTGCACCTTTGGAAATATAAAAAATATTAGTTTATATTAAATCCCAACCCCACATAAAAAATTTCAAAATGAATAATATCAGAATATTAGATGATATAGGGTTGTAATATCATCATACAATAAAATTTAGACATGTTATGAATTTATTTTAAACATTATCAACTTGATTTGTCCTTATTTAATCAATTTAATTTTATTTGTGGTAATAATATTATAAATTTTAAATTATAACAAATAATTACTTATTTGTTGTGAATTTTCCATAATTGGATAATTTATAATATTTTAGACCATATAAATTTAAATTTATAATTTTTAAATATTTTTGTGATTTATAAACAATTTTATAATATGTTTTTTTTATAAAATAACAATAGTGTCAATTCTGACAGTATTCATTTATTTGAATTTAAATAAAATATATACATAAGATATGTTCAAAATAAAAGCTTTAATAGATTCATAAAAGGTCATATGTATCTAGAAAATTAGTGGATCACATTAAATAGTTGATATAATATTTATTTTATTATTTTTAAAACCATTTATTTGGTTTATCTCTTAATAAAATAATTACTACAACATTTTTTGTATAATTATTTAATATACGTATTTGTTGCATAAAATTAAAAATAAAATCATATTATGAATATAAATCTATTACCTTTCACAATAATACTTTTACTAGAATTTATCATCTTAAAATCACAATATTTAAATTGTTATATTTATTAAATTATGAAGGTGACAACTTTGGCATCATTTAAAATAAAATAATATAAGTATCATAATCGCCTTAATAAGGATACAAATGGTCAACCATTCGGCCAGTGGATGACTAGGGTTTATATATACACTAATAATAAGTTTTTTCAGATTTTTTGGCCTTTTTATATGTATTACTATTTCAATAAAAACTATATTATTGATTTTTCACTAAATAAATAATTTCTGCATCATTAATGTATAAGATAATATGGTAATTAAATAACTCTTAAAAATTACAAATAAATTACCATGACAAAGAAAAACATTTTTTCTTTTGAAATGAGTATTTATAACCGAATTTATATTTTGTATAAACTTATATTAAAAATACTTTAATTATTAATGTTGAGTGAGACATATTTCACTTTCCTTTAAATAAAATAAACTAAAGGTCTTAATCACCTCCAAGTGGGTTTTAATGGATTCCATTTAGACCCAAATATGACTTAGGAAATATTATAATCATCCAATTGTATTCAGACAAGTATTAGGATAATTTTATAATATTATATTTACCATTAATTACCCAATTTACCTTTTACTAGGGTAAATAAAATTTACCGTTGTTACTATTCATAAAGCCCAAAAATAAAAAGTAGTCTATTAATATAATTTAGACCCACTGATTCCAAATATGGAATCCATTTTTCCAAATTCAATACACAGAAGTTGTAGAAATTAAATTAAAATTAATCCCTTTGTCGAAAGAAAACATGTTTTTGTTTAAAACATTGCAAAAGATTGAATTTATTTAACCTACGAATTCAATGTAAAATCAAGGATAATGACATAAATTATATTAAATGTTAAAAATATATTCTATTTATACTTTTAAACCATTCAATAATATAATTTAATCACATAAGCTATTACGATGAAAAAAGTTGTTTTTAATTAAAATATAGCGTGTTTTTACTATTCATTAAAATATGAAAGTTATCAGAATAATATGAAAAATTTATACAAGGTAAAATTTTATATCCTGATTCCAAATAATAATTATATTTTGTAAAATTGAACTTATAAACATGTCAAAAACTAGATTTAAAGTGGGTGCACCATCAAAAGGCGGCAAAACTGCATTTTTTGAAAAAAACTTGTTTTACCCAAAAAATTTCTTTTGTTCTTATACCATGTTCTAGAAAATGTGTAAGATGAATAATAATATTATAAAATTCAAAATTTAGTTAATACTATTCATAATGGCAAGTTCATAATAATATTATAATAATATATCGTTGTTTAGTAATACCCGGTATTGCGTACAACACATGCTATCAAGGAAGGTCGTGATTGCGTGTAATGCAAGCCAAGTCAGGGTTGTGTGTTGTGCAAGAATCCTTTATTATTTCGTATAACAGAATCTAACCATATTTCATTTATACATTGAATATATATATATATATATACACTCAATGTTGCATAGAATGACTATTATAAAACAAACTTGAAATTGTGTGTAACACAATCTAAGAATAGTGTTGTGTATACTTCAAGCTAATATAGTGTGGCGTATAACACAATATAATCTTGTTGTAGCATAAAACACAAGACATAAAATAAATTAAAAAGAATACTTATCATAAAATATCGGGTTGTTACATTCTACCCCCCTTAAAATAAATTTCTCCCTCAAAATTCTTCGAGGTTATAAATGGTTTACTACTCTAAATTTTCATTAATAGAAACCCACATCATAAAAAGGAATACCAAAACTTGGCTTTAAAAACTAAAGTATGAAATGTAACGGTTACCCAAATTAACTCATCACTGGGTTTCCACGTAGGAGAACATAAGCGAAAATATGGATATGGAAGAAAAATCTAACAATCAAGTTATGATGGAGAGTGGTAGAGAACATGGCTATGAAAAAGCCATCACTCACAAAGCCATAAATTTGTGATGATATAAGGTACCATCTGATTCATCGGATATAAGAGCACTAGGACAACATTTTTGGTTTTCAAGATCATTTCCCTAAAGTTGATGAAATTGGAATTAGAAAAAATACTTTCGTGATTTTGGTACAGTCTCACCATTGGTCGTTCTTTGGACAATTTCCACTTCATCTCTTAAAGAAATGAAGTTGAATTTGTCATTCGTGAAGTGTTAGCAGATCATGTGATGGAATGATGGGTCATTCCTCTGATACCAACTATAATGGTCTGGAATTACTTCTAGTGGACTACAATTGATACCAATCAGGGCACTCCATGGGTGGCTACACCCCCTGGGCGGGACACACCACCATCCCCAATGGCAGCCATTTCCTCATGAAGCCCTTTGGCAGAGAGCCATGCTTCGTCCAACGCTCACATGTGAGAGTTCCCGAGTATCAGGTTCATTCTTACCTCCTTTGCCTCCGATACCAACTGTAGAGACCTGAAGCCTGACGTACATGGATAATACATTACTTTTTCGGATTACTTAATACATAAAAAAAACAGACACACAAGGATCGTAATAGTTTAGTGACTTTGGAAACTTGGAACATAATCTTATAATCATGGTGAAAGATCCTCAACATCTCCCAATATAGATCATCCATTTTTTCTTACCTAAAACCTTTATTTATATCATGGGGAAAAGAAAACATAAAAGGGGTGAGCTCAAATGCCCAGTAAGGGTAAACATAGAGAACATAAAACAATCCATGAATAGTTGAATGAAAAAACTTGAACATAAAATCTAAACATCAAAATCTTGAGCAAAGACATGAATCTTGGAAGTAAGTAAGACATATACCATAAGAAAACATCAATCATGATAAAATAGCATGGGAATAAAACATGTAATTGTGGCAACCATTAAGCACATGATATGATTTCCATAGTAGCCAAGGCATTGCTGCCAAGACCATCTTAGTGGACAAAGTCCCTTTCTGAATCGAGTTTACTCCTCGTTCCAGTCCTATATTACTGAACCGGTTTAACTTGATGTTCCAGCCATGTCTATCTCATGAGATATAAATCTTTACCCAATGCATTGGAGGGAGATATAGGTCCCACCCATCTCATAATTAAATCATTCTTACTTGTTCCACAAAATAAACATACATAACCCAAAAAATAAAATGGGTTTCATAAACATCATCCCATCATCACATAATCCATATAAAAGAAATGGATATCATTTCATAATAAGAAAAGTTAATCCTTGTAAATCATAGAGACATGATACTTGAAACATACACATATGAAATAATGTCATCTTAGATGAAAAATGGTTTTGATGAAACACTTGAAATGAATTCTTGAGGAAAATATCCTTTCTTCTTCAAAATCATTCTCTTTTCACAAAATGTCATGAAATTTTAAAAGAAAATGATTTTTTTGAAAATAGTCATGAAATATTTTGGAGGAAGCTTCATGAAAATAAGGCTTTATAAGACCGTAAAAATCCGTTCGTGCCGTATAAGTTAAAAAACATTCTTCTCGTACTTTTGCCGGAAAAGTCAAAAAGTACCTCAAAAAAGAAAGATTCCATACATACCTTGTAGTAAAAGTAAAAAATGGGTAAATAGGTCATTAAACATACATGAAATCATTTTTAGGAAACATGGACATGGATGATATAAATATCCCCAGTAAATACTTATGAATAAGCAATCTCGGATAAAAATGAGATTTGCAAAATTATCCCTTACCTTAGGTCCGATATGTTTCATAAGTATCTGAATCTCCTGTATAACGATTTAAATAATGTAATTGACTTATTACAGAATCATATTAATTGTTATGAAATCATATATGTTTCACATATGACTTTATATTACCCGTTCTTTTGTAAATTCCATGTTAAAGCAGCGTTTTGGGTAAAATCATTTCATTTATCGTATGTGTTTAGACTTGTCGTTCTTGATATTATTACTTATACCATGATTTACATAATTTCAGAAAGTAAAACATGATTTATATATAATATATATTCATCATATACATATATATATTATAGATTGATAAAAGGAATGAAATACACCATTAATGGAGACGGTAGGTCGTACGTACGCATGAACACGGTTTTCATTTCCTTATAGAATTGAATGAAACTAAATAGATGACATACATATATATATACATAAATCCAGTAGCATTATTATTTCATATATTTAATTATTATTCCTTATATAAATTTTATGATCATTCATGTATGGTTAACATGGAGAATGAATCTCATCACGTCCTGGAGACGGTAATCCGTACGTACGCACGAGCGATGATATCATTCCCATGGAATTCTATTGGAGTGTATGTATACTATTTCAGAATCAATATCAGTTTACAATAATCATATATAGTCATTATTTACACCATTATACCCATCCAAGTAAGGTGGTGGTGGAAAATAGATTACACCACGGCATTGAGACGGTATTATGTACGTACGCACGCGCGGTGATTTCGTTTTCCGTAGGATGGATAGATGGTGAAATAGGGTTTTTTCATATTTATAATAACATTACAGTATATGAGTTATACTTATGTTATTACTTCATAATGAAACAACTAAAGAAGAGGAAGTAGAAGAAGAAATAAATTTGAAAGAATCGGTAACATATATTACCTCTTCTTCAACACGTTTCTTTGAAACCTCCTCTTAGGGCACTAAAATTGGTCTTTGAAGAAGCCCAGGACCTCTATAATAATTCTAAGGAAGTTGAGAAGAGAAATGGGCAGGGGTTTCCAGAGATTGGAGGATCAATGTTGTGTAAATATGAGAGGGAGGAGGTGCCCTTTTATAAGGGAGGAGAGGGGCACCTTTGGAAATATAAAAAATATTAGTTTATATTAAATCCCAACCCCACATAAAAACTTCCAAAATGACTTATATCGGAAGATAAGATGATATAGGGTTGTAATATAATCATAAAATAAAATTTATACATGTTATGAATTTATTTTAAACATTATCAACTTGATTTATCCTTATTTAATCAATTTAATTTTATTTGTGGTAATAACATTCTAAATTTTAAATTATAACAAATAATTACTTATTTGTTGTTAATTTTCCATAATTGGATACTTTATAAAATTTTAGACCATATAAATGTAAATTTATAATTTTTAAATATTTTTGTGATTTTTAAACAATTTTATAATATGTTATTTTTATAAAATAACAATAGTGTCAATTTTGACACTATTCATTTATTTGAATTTAAATAAAATATATTGAGAAGATATGTTCAAAATAAAAGCTTTAATAGATTCATAAAAGGTCATATGTATCTAGAAAATTAGTGGAGAACATTAAATAGTTCATATAATATTTATTTTATTATTTTTAAAACCATTTATTTGGTTTATCACGTAATAAAATAATTACTACAACATTTTTGTATAATTATTTAATATACTTATTTGTTTCATAAAAATTAAAAATAAAATCATATAATGAATATAAATCTATTAAATTTCACAATAATAATTTTACTATAATTTATCATCTTCAAATCACAATATTTAAATATTTATATTTATTAAATTATGAAGGTGACAACTTTGACATCATTTAAAATAAAATAATATAAGTGTCATAATTGCCTTAATAAGGATCCAAATGGTCAAAAATTCGGGTAGTGGATTATTAGGGTTTATATATACACTAATAATAAGTTTTGTGCAGATTTTTTGGCCTTTTCATATGTATTACTATTTCAATAAAAACTATATTATTGATTTTTCACTAAATAAATAATTTCTGCATCATTAATGTATAAGATAATAAGGCAATTAAATAACTCTTAAAAATTACAAATAAATTACCATGACAAAGAAAAAAATTTTATCTTTCAAATTAGTATTTATAACCGAATTTATATTCTTTATAAACTTATATTAAAAATAATTTAATTATTAAAGTTGAGTGAGACATATTTCACTTTCCTTTAAATAAAATAAACTAAAGGTCTTAATCACCCTCAAGTGGGTTATAATAGATTCCATTTCGACCAAAATATGACTTAGGAAAAATTATAATCATCCAATTGTATTCAGAAAAGTATTAGGATAATTTTATAATATTATATTTACAATTAATTACCCAATTTACCTTTTACTAGGGTAAATAAAATTTACCGTTGTTACTATTCATAAAGCCCAAAAACAAAAAGTAGTCTATTAATATAATTTGGACCCACTAATTCCAAATATGGAATCAATTTTTCCAAATTCAATACACATAAGTTGCAGAAATTAAATTAAAATTAATCCCGTTGTTGAAAGAAAACGGGTTTTGGTTTAAAACATTGCAAAAGATTGAATTTATTTATCCTACGAATTCAATGTAAAATCAAAGCTAATGAAATAAATTATATTAAATGGTAAAAATATATTCTATTTATACTTTTAAACCATTCAATATTATAATTTAATCACAGAAGTTATTACGATGAAAAAAGTTGTTTTTAATTAAAATATAGCGTGTTTTTAGTATTCATTAAAATATGAAAGTTATCAGAATAATATGAAAAATTTATCCAAGGTAAAATTTTATATCCTGATTCCAAATAATAATTTTTTTTTTGTAAAATTGAACTTATAAACATGTCAAAAACTAGATTTAAAGTTGGTGTGCCATCAAAAGGTGGCAAAACTGCATTTTTTTGAAAAATACTTATTTTACCCGAAAAATTTATTTTGTTCTTATACCATGTTCTAGAAAATATGTAAGATGAATAATAATTTTATAAAATTAAAAATTTAGTTAATACTATTCATAACGTCTAGTTCATAATAATATTATAATAATATATCATTGTTTAGTAAAACCCGGTATTGCGTACAACACATGCTGTCGAGGAAGGTCGTGATTGCGTGTAATGCAAGCGAAGTCAGGGTTGCGTGTTGTGCAAGAATCCTTTATTATTTCATATAACAGAATCCAACCATATTTCATTTATACATTGAATATATATATATATACACTCAATGTTGCGTAGAATGACTATTATAAAACGAACTTGAAATTGTGTGTAACACAATCTAAGAATAGTGTTGTGTATATTTCAAGCTAATACAGTGTGGCGTATAGCACAAGATAATCTTTTTGTAGAATAAAACACATGACATAAAATAAATTAAAAAGAATAATTATCATAAAATATCAGGTTGTTACAATACTAATCCTCAAATTCTATCTTAGGGATATGTGCTCTAATCAGAGTTTATCTAAATCTTGCTTCCAAGGTTAGTACTAAACTGCCTCTGATACCAACTGTAACGCCCCAACCCCTGTTACCCAAAGTCGGTGCATTATTGCGTAACATTGGAATGATCACAAAATATAAAGTCTCGAAAGACTGATTATTTTAGTAGCCTTGGAAACACCAGATACATTCATAAATGTTACATTACATCATAAAGTGAAAAATCACAATAACATAGTCTCCATAGTCCACACTTCTATCCCCTTTAGACTATCCCTGTAGGTCAGTCATAAAATATTTCTTCACATCCTGGGAAAAATAAAACAATGAAAGGGGTGAGCTCAGATGCTCAGTAAGGATAACAATATAGCAGAAGCTTTCATAAATAAAGATAAACATTTAAGTCAATGTATAACTAAAACAAAAGCCTTTTAAACATGAAATTCAACATAATATGGAAAAAGTAAAATGAGATAATGCCATTTACTTATTTATATGGATATTCCACTGGTCGAATAATCACATGTAATATCAATAACCACTTTCATAATGATGGAATGCATAATTCCATATTATCATAACCACGTAGCCAAGGCCTCGTGCCAAGACTAAAAATAAGATTTTTTCAAGGCCTCATGCCAAGACACTAGTTTGTCTCATGAGACCTACCGATGCATCGAGGAGCTATAGTGGGCTCCACCCATCACTTATTAAGTCCAATTAATTCCTCATATGAATAGGTTTAAACATATCATAAACCATAACATAATCGTATCACATAAAACATGCATAAAGAAACATAACATTTCCAAATTTCAATCACAAGATATCAATACCACACATTGATTTAATAAAAACATTATCAAACCCATTTTCAATACAAAAATAATAGAAAAGTAAAACTTGGAATTTATTTTTCATTTAAAAAATGTTATGGCTTGTAGAGGAAGCCGAAACTCAAACAATGGTCACGGCGGCGGAGAAGTCATTATCGCCACATAACTAAGACAAAAAAAACATTCCCTTTTGTCTTTTAGTAAAACTCTTCGTATAAAAAAAGTTCCTTTTGAATAAACGTAAAAGTCAAAGGGGTTTATACACTGTATAAAAGAAAGTCTTGTATTAAAACAAAATATGCCTCAATGAACAAAGATTGAGACGAAGTCCCTTAAAAAGATCATTTTTTTAAATAAAATAGATCTATTATGTTTATTCACTATAAGTACACATAAATAATGTACAAATAAAAGATAGGAGATAATAATATCATGACATAATTTGAAAGTAGGAGATTAACCCAAAGAATGGAAATTGGGTTAAGAAGTTCCCTTACCTTGTGTCTGACTTGACTCGATCATTCTTTAATCTCCCGAATAATAAACTAGAGTTAATTTCTATTTGCTTAAAAACCTTTTCCATGTTCATTATTCCTTTTATATCACTTATTACCATGTTATGAACATTATGTAATTATTTATGTTAATAACGGTTATTTTGTCGATCTTTGGTACTTGAGTCAAAAATAAACTTCTTATAATTACAAGTTGTTCATGTGGTGAAATATCCATTATATCCAGAATTATATTCATGATGTAGATATCATATATATCATATATATCCAGTATATACATGCATTTATAATATTTTATAACATTTAGAGGTAACAAATGAAATGCACTGTTCATGGAGATGGTAAGCCATACGTACGCATGAACACTACTTTCATTTATATTTCATATTTAATGGAATGAAATTATAATTATATAAAGGTATACTATAATTCCAGTATAATATAATGTATAATACCATTTAATCCATCCTTTATACATACCACATATGGCATTAACGATTCAAATCACTTTGAGGGGGCGGTAGTCTGCACTTCCTAAAATGAAATTATCGCATTTACCCATAATGGAAATCATAAAGGTATGCCATAAATGAAAAATACAGAATCATAAGGAAAAAAACATAATATATATCATATATAAAAATAGTGTCATCATAATGGCCACCATGAGAGGTGTTAAAAGAAGATTGAACAATCATCGTTTCGTGAGGCAGTAATTCGCCAACCACAGAAACAATATATTCTTTAACCGTTAGACTAAGGTGTGTGTAAGTGTAAATAAAATGCTTCTCATAAAAACATACAAGTATATTGAGGATACTGGTGTTGTTACAAAATAAAGTAATAAAAAGATTTTATGGGGTTGGAGAATCAAAATAAAACAAAAGAACACAAGAGAAGACATTACCTTAAAATCAGATAACTCTTTTTTATTTGAGCCAAAGGCTTTCTTGGGAAGACTTCTGCCCAAAATGAGGCTTCTAGGAGTAATAGAGGGAAGTTGGGAGAGTATTTGGATAGAGTTTTTCCGAGACAAATGGCTTGATGGTGTGAATAAGGTGGTTGATGTGGGGGCCTTTTATAAGAGGAGAGGAGGGGCACTCTTGGAAAGTCATGAAATGTTACATTATCATGAAATGATTTTCGGATTTTAAAGGTCCCACAATGATATATTTCGCGGATAAGGTGATATGGGTTCGAAATATACTCATAAAATAGGTTTTTGATAAGTGTAAGTCTTATATTTTACCTTATATTTTCATTTTATTTAAATCGTTAATTAATGAGGTAATCGATGCATCATCATTGTGTCATAAAAAATTTAATTTATTTAATGTCCAAAATTTATAAAAAAATTACCATGATGTAGGAAATATTTTTAGATTTCCAATGAATATTTATAGTCAAAAATTTAACTTATATAACCCCATGTAACAATTGTTTTAGTAAAACAACACATGTTTGTGACAATTTTATTTTTACTTTAAATAAAAAGTTATTAATGTCATTTTCTTACCCATATGGCTCCATGGGGTCCCCAAGTTGACCCATGGATTGTCTTGGTCGGCCCTGAATCATATAATAAGTGTAGGACAAGTGTCAAGATATTTTTATATTTTTATAATATCATTTTTACCTTAAATTTCACTAATTACCTTTAATCGCGATTAATAAAACTTAAAAGTTACTATTCACCAAAAATTATTTTCATCCCATTCAACCACATTTTACTTCCTAATTACAACCATTTATGTCAGATTTTTGAAATTAAATTCACATAAGTGGTAAAATTTCATTTAAACGAAAAATCAGTTTTTAACTACCACTTAGTGGTTTCACTATTCATCAAAAATTGAAGTTTTTCAGAAAAATACCAAAAATTGACCCTAAGCTATATTTGATATTTGAAATTCAAAAACGATATCTATTTTACAATATTACAAACATATATGTTGAATTAATTAATTTAATAATTAATTCCCGTTGTCACAACAAATAGTGTGTTTTTAAGAAACAATATATATCAAAAGATTGACAATTGTTTATGTCCAATTTCAAAGTGAAATTAATTATAATGACCACAATTGGATAGAATGGTAAAAATATATTCTAATTAAACTTTAAAACTGCTAAATATTATAATTTATCATGATAAATTAATTTGACTAAAAAATTTGTTTTTAAGTATTTTTTCTATTCATAAAAAATTGGAAGTTCTCAGAAAATTACAAAAAATTCAACTTAAGATAATTTCGATATTCCAAATACAAAAATGAAGTCCATTTTGAAATATAAAATTTATATAATTTCAAAAAGTGGGTATTACTATTCATAACAGCTATTTTGATTGGTTGCGGTGTGTTAGAACTTGAGGTTGCATACAACACACGCTGCTCTATTATTCAAAGAGAAGCGTACCATGGATGCTTGGGGTGTTATAGTTGGGTTTGTATACGGGCCCATTTAACTTATATCACTTACTTTTGTACTCAGTTTACTTAGTGCTTACTTCAGTTGTGTGCTCTGTTGTGTTTTTTTACTTTTATAATAGCAATTCCTTCCCTTTTATCAGGATTTACGCCTTTGGTGCTAGTCGCCAGCCCCTGGCCTATGGAAGGTGGGCTTGGGGTAGTCATGGAACGAGCCCTCAGGACGGGTCGTGACAAGTATACCCTATAAGAGAGAAACAAAAATGATCACACAATAAGAAAAATGGAAGTAATCACACCAGAGTAACCAACCAAATAGCATCTCAATCATCTCCATAGTAAAGCAAGTGTCAAAAAACATTGGAGAACCTAGGATCTCCTGAATAATATAGAACATACTATATATGTGATGAATACCAAAGGAATTCCTTACCCTATGAATTCATAATGCCCAAATGCACGATCACTCCCTACCTAACTTGACTGAGGGGCACAATCCCAAAGAAGATAGTCCATCCTAAGGGAAACTAGCTAGTGTGTAATCTAAACTAGTGAAAAAACCATTCACTAAATTTTTTCATTATTCTAGGTTCCCATGCCATTAATAAAAAGGGGTGAGCCAACTAATGTCACCCGAGCATCCAATAAAAATCACACACACACACATATCACACATAATAATCTCACACAATAAGTCACCCCCAAGTAATTCCAAGGAAAAACCTCTTTCCTTTCAACCATTTGAGAACAAGAGATCCTCTTAGTCTGGGCATCCCAAAACATTCAGTCATAACCAAGGAAATAGAATTATCCAAGGATATTTTTTTAAAAAAAATCCTTTTTCACAAAAGTGATAACTAGGCCTCAAGCACCATTCAAGAAATCACCATTTTCCAAAAATAAATTAACATATTTCCATCACATGCCAAACCATTTTAGTAGAACAAAAAACACACCGCTTTCAAGTCCAAAAACATTTAGAAATTAATTTTACAAACACTAACCTCCAATTTATATTTCACAAATACATTTAAAAAACCAAACCATGATTTTAAAAATCACAAACCACTTGAAAAATATAACTAGGAAATTTATCAAGCACTTGGTGTGAAAAACTCAACAAAGCTACACCATATAATCAAAAAATTAATAAAACAACAACATTTAACATCAAAATGTTATTATAAAAATCATAAATCAACAATTAACATCCATTGAAGGTTAAAAAATAAAGAAACCAAAGAATATTAAAATTAAAGGACAAGTGAAATTGAAACCTACCTCAAATCACATGCGCTTTAACAACACTAAGACAAAACAACTCCATGAAGGTCCAGAGAAGTGAAAACATCCAAGAGGAATCTTAATAAGGAAAAAAATCTAATTTGACACAAGAATAGTTATGTAAATTTTCTAAACATGGCCACAAGGGTCAGAGGAGAAAGGTAAAATGCAAGAAAACCAAAGTAGGAGGAGAGGGGAGCCCTAACCATTCAATCATGGTGAAAAATCACCAAGAAAACACATTGAATCCCAATTTGAGGGGCTTGGAGGATAAAAAAACCATGGTAGGCGTCCTAGTCATAGGGATTTAATGGGGGAGGATAATGGAAGAAACCCCACTTAAAAATAAGGATATAATCCCAAAAGGCCTTTTTCTGAATGGGTTGAACAGTTAGATCACACAGTTTAGAAAACTATGCCCAAAGCATGAAATACTTCACTTTCTAGTGTCAAGTAGGCTGTACAATATGGATTCATGGTTATTTTAACCATTCAACCTAACCATGTGGCCCTTGCACACTTTGGATGCATGGTTAAACTAACTATGCACCTTAATAGTGAAACCTAGACAAAAGCCCTCAAACATCACCCTTTTCACCACAAAAATATCCTTAATCAAGGGGATAAATAATACATTAAACAAATCCCATAGATAAGTGACACTATTGGTTCCAAAAACACCACACACTTCTCTTTATCCCCACACATTTCACACTTTTCATTAATAAGGACAAATACTACCCAAAACTTCCCTAACAAAAAATTTAAATCAAGAACACCCGAAACACCAAATTTAAATCTAAAACACCTAGAACATGATAGAAAAACAAAGAACCAAAATTTAGTTATAAATAAATTATGAATGTGAAAATCTTGGTGTGACACCTCATAAAAGAAGATAGGTGCATAACATTACATATGTCTCAAAGAAGGAAAATTGATACAAAAATCCCTTACATTAGGTCTTAATTCTTTCATACCTATTCAAACCTACAATATAATAAATATAGGTTTATTATAAAAATATTATAAAAAATACTAATATATCTCATACCATATATTATTTACTTATAGTTTTTTATCACCTATTTATTAAAAAATCTTTGTTAAAATCACTATTTCGGGTGATAATTGCTTTGTTTTTCATGTATGTTTTGGTTTAATAATTTTGGTCCTTTTACTTTGATCATGGTTACATAATCTACATAATTTAAACCATGATATTAATATCATATATATTCATTATATATGTATTTATAGTAATCTATAAAATTTAGAGATAGGAAATGGATTACACCATTCATGGAGACAATAGGTCGTACGTGTTCATGAACGTTGATTCCATTTTATCGACAGATAGTAAGAAAGGAAAATAAATATTAATTAAAATTTATAGAATCATTATTATTTTATATATTGAATTTATGTTAATTAAATTAATCCTTATTACCATCTATTTAAAAATAAAATTAAAAACAGTTCACATCGCTACGTAGAGGTGGTAGTCCACACGTACGAACGAGTGACCTTATTATTTTTCAATGGATTGAAAGTTAAGAAGTTAGATATGATATTATTTTTTAGAATTATTTTTATGTAATAAATATCACATATATTTATTAATTTTAACCTTTCTAAATTCTATGTAAATCATAATAGAAAAACGAATCACATCACTTCGTGAGGCGGTAATATGTCGTACACACGAGTGACATTATCGTATCCCCCATGAAATAGAAAGTGAGAAGTTATATATTTTATAATAATTATAATAATTTCATAAATATTATATTCATATTTTAAATCTATAATTATATCTATCCTTGAAAAGTGGTTATGGAAAACAAATTATATCGGTTCGTGAGCCGGTAATCCTCCATACACAGGATTAGTAGTTTCATTTCCCATTTGATGGAAGTGGAGACGAATACCAGTTATGAAATTATAATAATAAAATATAAGTATATATGAGATATTTTTTCTATTATATTATTATAGCTTAATATTATTTTAATTAGGTGGAATACGAAATAAAACAAATACACACTTTTAAGAATTTTACCTCTTATTTGGAGAGCCACTTTAGGTTTATACCTAAAGCCTTCTTCAGAGGGATTAAAAATATAAATAATTCCTATATGATATGTTAAGGTAAATAAGGAATATATTTTGGTAGGTTGTGGCTAAACCAAGGGGTTTTTGAAGTGTGGATAGGGGAGGATAGGTGGTGGCTTTTTATAAGTGGGGGAGAGGACACACATTGAATTTTTGAAAATATAAATTGATACCCATATTTTTCTCATTAAAATAGCCTAAATATGAGTAATTATTGAACCTTATATGTTATAAGGTCTATATATGTCTATAAAATAGGTTTTGAACATGTTTTAGGTCATTTTTAACCTTTATCTTCTTAGTTTAACCCTTAGTAAACCCATTTACCTTAATCATGGTAATTAATTTTTACTGTTTTTACTATTAATTATGGTAAAAAATTATGTTGATATTATTAGATAATATAAATTATAATTATTACAAATATTTAATCCATTTTTCTAAATTCATTTAAAAAAAGGGACAAAATTCAATTTAAAATTAAACCCGTAGGTGCATTGAAAAAATGGATTTTCCAAAGAAAAACTTTCAAAAGTTGAAAAAGTTTTTTATATCATGATTTAATATGAAATTCATTCCAATGAACTAAATTAGTTAAATTGTAATATAATTTAATTAATTTTTATTTAAAACTAATTTAAAATATAGTTTATTCTTGTAAATAATTTAAATGAAAATGAAGTTTTCAATAAAAATCAATATTTTTCACTATTGATCAAAAAGTTAATCATTTAAAAAAAATCCTAAAAATTAACCCAAAGATAATTTTGAAATTTATATTTCAATAATTCCATTTATTTTTTCAAATAAATTTTCTATAAGTGTTAAAAAATTAATTTTAAATTATGTACGCAAATCGTGTCTAAACCACCTCTTAGAAAAATATAGTTTTTTAGAATTTGTTTTTCAAATGATTATTATTTTATTAATAATAAATATATAACCATTGAATTTATTTTATATATGTATAAATCATATAATTATCATAATTTATTTAGTCTTATTCATACATTCCAACTCAATTTTTAGGTTATAATGATCATATTTAAATAATAATATTTTAATAGAGTATCATATCTCATTTAAACCCAGTGCTGTGTACATCATAAGATATCAAAGATATTGGATTTATTTAAAAATAAATATATCATAAAGTATCAATGTTTTACATTATCTTATAATATTGGTGTTTCATGTCACATATGCTATCAAAGATGATATTTCTATTTTAAAATATTAGAGTGTTACACTGAAAGATATGCACATAGGGTTAGACTAGAAGGGTTTTAAGAACCTATTATTCTAACAGTTCTATATAGAGTATTTGATGATGGAATATTCATAGGAGTTCTTCTATTTTTAGTAGAGATAGTGACCAGTGTCAGCATACACCAATCAATTAATTGAGTTGGTTTATTTTTCTCCAGTGGTAGTGAAGAATGACGAGATGAAAGATCAGAAGTACCTACATTATTTGTGACTGGATACCAGATTAAAGGTATTAATACTATAGATTTCTAACTATTAATAGATACTAGATAGGTAATGATGGAAGTGATGGATATAATAGGAAATTTTGAATATTTCATTAGTTCTCTTAAACCCTATGAAAACTTTAGTGGTGTGCATGGGAAGAAGAGGAAGTAGCATGATCATCGCAGGGGTGATGGAGGTGGTTCTTAATTGTGGGCATCCTCTGCAACTTCAGTTATAGTCATAAGTGTTCCTATGACTTTTTATCAATGTGGAAAGGTTAGGAACACCTAAAATTCTTATATCATGCCTACAAAGATGTGAAATGGTTGTGACCACTATGAACAATTACAGAGGTTTTTTTAGGAGATGTCTACTCCTCATTATGGCTAGGAATCATTGGATTCATTGGAAACTATGGAATAATTAGATGTTTCAAAGACTACCTAGATATAGAAACATGCCTCAGGAGTGAAGAACCTTCACATAGTGGATGTTTTTATGACTGTGGTTGACACAGGTCCAATGATAGTGAGAGGTTCCATCTTTATTATATCTTCTCTAGAGATTAATTTATTCTATACTAGTTCCTCAACTCATTTGTTTATTCATATTTTGTTTATTTACTTAATCTTCCAATATAACTCATGTATTTTTATGGATTTAGAAGCACCTCTTGGGAATAAGAAAGAGAAGGGGTTTCAATGTCCTTCTTATTCTCTATTAATAGATGATGCCAAGTTATTTTGGGATTTTCCCATTATCGATCTGGATTTATTTGACATCATCATCAAGATGGATTAGATAATTTCTCATCATGTTGAGGTTGGTTGTGATTATTATCATATACCATTTCTTACTTCTAATAGGATCTCTCAGTTGTTTAAGGGAGAGTGGGATTCAAGGTTTGGTCTTACATGACCTTTACATCAAGAGTTCATGAGTTTGTTATTTTCTATTGTAGTTGAGCCTGATGATGTTTCTTATCTTGTTAATATTACTATGGTTGTTTGGGATTTACTTGAAATTTTCCCAGATGAATTATTTAGTCTTAATATAGAGAGGGAGTTGGAGTTCATGATTAATTTAGTGTCGAGTATGTATCCAATCTCAATACCCTGTTATCATATGAAACCAATAGAGTTGAAAGAGCTCAATATTCAGTTAAATGATATGACAGAGAAAAGTTTTATTTACCATAGTGTTTTACCTTGGGAATCTCTAGTTCTATTTTCCAAAAAGGATTCCGGTTCACTTTGATTATGTGTAGATTATCAAAAGTTAAACCGGGTGAAAATTATGAATAAGTATCCTTTTGCCCACATTGATAACTTTTTTGATTATTTAAAGGGGTAAAAGTGTTTTTCTAAGATTGAACTTCTGTTAGGTGATTATAAACTCAATTTTTGGGAATATGATATTATAAAGATGGATTTCAAGAGATGGTATATCCATTATATATATATATTATGTTTCCTTTTGGTCTAACTAATTCTCCTATAATTTTTATGGCCTTAATGAACCAAATATTTCATCCATATCTCAACCATTTTTTATTAGTTTTCATGGATAATATCTTGGTCTATCTGAGATTTGAGATTAATAATGAGCACTGTCCAAGTTTGGTTTTAGAAATACCAAGGAGTCACTATTTGTATGGAAAGATTTTGAAATGCAGTTTATGGATCCGTGAAGTGAATTTCTTAGGGAATGTTATTTATGAGAATGGATTATTAATTGACCCTGATAAGGTGAAGGATATCTTGTCATTTGAGGAGCCACAAAACGTCTCTGAGATTCAGAGCTTCCTTGGTCTTTCTTAATACTATTGATTTTTTTATCAAGGATTTATCAAAGTTAACATCAACTTTGATCGATCTTACTAGAAAAGGGGTGAAGTTAACATGGGATGAAAAATTTTAGTCTTATTTTGATGAAATAAAATGAATTTTGAAATTAACTCATATTTTGATCTTACCTAAGCTCGGTTAGGGGTATGTGTTGTACTATGATTCTTCATATTCTATTCTGGGTTATCTGCTTATGCAGAATGATCATGTTACGGCCTATGGATCTTGTTAGCTTTGGCCACATGAGAAAAATTAACCCACTCATGATGTGGATATTTTTAAAGTTATGCATGTGCTTAAATATTGGAAACACTCTCTTTGGGGAGAGGTTCATTGTGTTTTCTAAACATAAGAGTCTAAGCTATATATTTTCTTAAAAATAATTGAATCTCAGATAGAGGTGGTGGGTGGAATACAGTCATATGTTTAAATTCAAAATCACCTACACCCCATGGAAGGGGAATGTCGTTACAGATGTTCTTAGTAGTAATGTGCCATCACAAGCTGTTTTGGAATCGAAGGAAGAGTGGGACCTTATGGGGCTCTTCACTCATTTTCATATAAATGCTCATGATGATGTTTTAGGTATGGTTTTAACTAATGTTCCATTATCATTCCAGCTCTCAGAGTCTATTATGTCGGGTCAACAGCAGGATTATGAGTTTATAGGAATTCAAGAAACCCTTTATGGTGGGGAGACTATTTCTAGTTGGTCTTTATCTTCAGATGATATTCTATGTTTTGGAGATCTTTTTTTCATCCCATCATATGTGAGGAGATTAGTTTTATTTAATTATCAATGTTATCTAGGGTTCATTCATCCAGGAACCATAAAAATGTATTATGGCATGAGACAGAGATTCTAGTGTCCATGTATGAAGTGTAGCATTAAATATTATGTGTCCAATTGTTACACATGACAACAGATAAAGGAATAGAATTTTAAACCTTCTAGTTCTCTCCATCCTATTTTGATGTTGAATTTGAAATTGGATGAGGTTTATATAGAAATTTTTAGATTATGATAGACTCCTTGAGGGAATAATTCTATTTGGGTGGTGATTGATATGTTGATGAAATTGACCCATATCATTTCGATTAGGGACACCACTAAAGTTAAGGATTTGGGTAAGATGTATATGAAGAATGTTGTGTGGTCACACGGGGTTAACTCTACTGTTGTTTTATATTTAAATCCTAGGTTTACCTCATAGTTTTGGAAGAGTCTCCAAGAGGTGATGGGGACTCAGGTTCTGTTGAGTACAACTTAACATCCATAGACAGATGGTCAGATAAATCATGTTATTCAGATCTTATTGGATATGATATGTGCTTATGTCATAATTTTTTTGGATCATGGGATAAATATCTTGGACCATTTTATTTTTCTTTTAAAAATAGTTATTAGTCATTGATCAAAATGGATCCCTTCAAGACTTTGTATGGTCACCTGTACAAATCACCCCTTTGCTGGGAAGAGGTGGGAAATGCATATCTTTTGGGACCAAGACTTATTCAAGAGACATAAGATATAATTTAGGATATACTTAGGTGTTTGGTAACAACTCAGAGTTGAAAGAAATCATATACTAATTATCAATGTCACCGTTTTTTATTTTTCCATTGGTGACGAGGTTTCCTTGAAGGGTTTTCCTCAGTTGGTTCACTGTTGTCTTAGAAATTAGGTAAAGTTATATATGAGATATGTTTAACTATTTTAGGTTGATGAGCATCATGGGTGTGTTACTTATAAATTAGTATTATCAGCTCAGTTGAAAGGTATTCATGATGTTTTACACATATGTCAGCTCATGAAGTATTATCCAGATCCCTATCATGTTCTAAGTTTGTAAAAGATCGAGTTAGAGACATATGTTTTTGTTGAAGATTTTATAGTAGAGATCAATGATTCTCAGTTTAAAGTCTTACTTGGGAATTATATCCTATTAATCAGAGTGATATGGAATCATATATCAAATTCTCATGAGACTTGGAAGTATAAAACATTAGTGAGGGAGCAGTGAAATCACCTCTTCCAAAAGTATCTTTCCACTACATGACTTCCCATGGGTGGAAAGTCTTATTGTATGGATTTTGTAACATCCCATTACATTTTTTCAGTCATTTATTATCTATCTCTTTTACCTATTCATTTGGGTGTGTCTTGGGCCTTTCAAAGGAAAAGATAATTTATTAGATAAAATGACATAAATGTTGGGTATGTATGTTTGTTTGAATAAATAGAGTCTAGATGTAAGTGTGTCAAAGGCTTAATAGGATGTCCTTTAGAGTCTAGGATGACCTAGGGTATTTAACATGTTTTTCTATATAATATTTTTACTCAACACATTCATTTCATGAACTTGTTACATGATGAAAATTAATTATAGGACATATGTCGTAAACTGGTTCAGAGAATGAAAATTTTACAAGCCATAAAACAAGTTCATGTAGTGAGATGGTTGGAATTGATATTCTTAATATAATGTGACAAATTTTTTGGTGTGTCTTGTAAATCATGAAATTCACTTTTTGAAAGGGGTTCACTTCATGAATGGTTCAGGACTAGTTGATTTTACCATGCCACATATATGACACTTTTTATTCAACATGAATAATTATCTATCAAAACCTAGGATCTCTCCCATGAAATTTTGAGGATATCCTCTCCTTCTAGATCATACCATTCAATGCTCGATATTTATTGTGGTTGAACTGTGTCTCTCTAGGTAAGAGATATTTCTATCTCTTCATTTCCATTGACTGCAGTATTGTCATTGCACTATGTTTGTAGATCTATTGATCTTACGGTGATGTTATTATTGATCTTTTCTAGTTCCATTATGGGATTTTATCCTGGAGTCTATCTCTTGTGTTGGTTATGGTGTGGTGTGTGAGTTCATTGAGGTATTTGTTATTTATATTCTCCTCTGAACACTTCACTTGTTAAATTAATTATATGATATGGGAATTGGTTCTAGGGCCTCTAATTTTGTATTTGTGTTCCTTATTAGTGTATTCTATTTTAGGTGTGTGAAACCCAATTTGGGTTTAATGGTTACATATCTAGCCTATGTTGGATGAACCTTGATTTCTATGGTTTTATAAATGTTTTGATAAATAAAATATCATGATTGACTGATTGATTTATCTATGTGTGAAAATGGGTTTTGAGAAAATATGGTTTCACATTATTTTGGTAAAAGAAAACATAATTTTTAATATTTGGGCAATGTATTTATGAAATGGTTTTCAAAGTGTGGTTTTTTATGAAATGATTTGGAAAATGTATCACATGGGAAGACTTAGTTACTTAAGTGTAAGGTGTAGTAATATTCCTTGTTTATTGATACTATTAGGGGGATTACTCATGGAGTGTTTATATTCTCTCTAGTTCCATTATTCTAGGAAATTGTTAGACTTGTTGGGAGGTTCAATTATTGGGGTGTTCCTCTACTCTATATATTTTATTCATATGTCTAGAGAATTTATGCGTATGATTGTCTATGTTTGGGTATGAGTGTTCTAGCTAGCCCGACCTATAGTGATCCTTGGAATGATGTTACCTATGATTTTGGTTTGAATTTCTTGGATTTGATTACCTTCTTTGACATATGTGATATTATTTGAAACTAATTTACATGAATTATTTAGAATTGTGGAAAATGGGAAATGTTTTACCATGATTTTGATATAAAACTATTTAATGGATTATCATGCCTTATTTTCTATAAATTGGATCATGTTTGGATTGTTTTACAGTGACTTTTTTTGGAACACCTAGGTGATACCTTAATGAGAAAGTTTAGCTCACACCTTGCACTCCTATTTAGTACTGTATAGAACTGGTTAAGTTTTTTTATGTAGGGAAAAGAATGGAACCATAGTGTTAAGGTGAGATTTCTACCACCTGTGTCTGGGTATCTGGTAGTGAGATGGTGGGAGTCTTCCCACACTATCACATGGAGTAGTGATTTCTCAATTTGGTTTCATCATTTTCTATTGGACTAATACCTTAGGGTTTGTTTAGCTACTTTTGAGATGTATCATTTACACTATCTTCTTTTAGTTATGGTATATATTTTTTCCTATTTTCTATTCTACTATTTATATTTTTTATGTATATATATTCCTATTTTATTGCTTCAGGTAGGGTGAAATCATTCCCTCCGGTTGTTGTATGATGCCTGGGTGCTAGTCGTTAGCTCATAGAGATCGGGAATTCCCTTTGGGTATGTGAAGGGTCAGTATGGGTACCATTTTGTGAGGGTATCTAGGTCAGTTCATCACAATAGTGATCCTTTTCAGTCTTGGTCATCATCCAAAGTACTGATAATTAGAAAAGGACGATATATCTATTCTCTATCAATGAACAATTATTTTCCTAAAATTTGGTTAACCAATCATATTTAGGTGTGTTAACTATACTGTGGAGATCATCTTACTACTGTTAGGTGTTTCAACACACCTTCTTCAAAAACACTATCAAAATTGTGTTTAATGATGTTTTAATAGAGAATATCATTTTAATCAATTTAAACCACTCTGATTACCCTATTTCCATCATCTATTAGTATCACTCTCTCTCATCGATTTTGTTTCACAACTAATATCATAACACCAATTCCAATATTTTTTTTGTTTTTTGTTCTTATTTTGATCTCACATATTTTATTTCCTTCTCTGTTGTTTGATACTTTTACGTACTATAATTTTAGTAGCTAGTAAGTTTTAAATTACTAAAATTGAATTATGCATCAGTGAACATGTGCACATAAGGTTTCTATAATAAATTTTATAGATGGTATGGGATTTATTCCTGGGGATTATTGGTTATGGAAAAGTCTGAAAGATGTAATTTTTATTCCTGATGGGTTTTTAGAAGAAGTATGCATGTTAGAGAAACCAAATTACAGAATATAGAGGCTATTGAATGGGTGTCTTGATCACAAAGATATGAAAATAAGATGTAAATTATTAGTATCTTAAAGGATTACTAGAACATGGATACAAGGAGTATGGAACTTCTGGGGAGTGATTTCTTTTAAATCTATAGAAGTGATCTTTTTCTAGAAGGATAAGTCACAAGGTGAATTAGAAGCTCAGAACATTCTGATAGTTATTATAAGGCTATTGTACTTTGTACCTTTATTGACAAGGTGTAATGTAATGAGTGAAAGTGTTTTTTCATAAATCACAAGTTTAAATTTATTTGAAATATTTATTGAGAAGAACCATGGTGGGATAAATGAGACCAGAAGATGGTTTGGAGGATGAGAGTTTTAGAAGAGTGGGAGTTTAGGATGATATACTGGAAGATTGGACTATAGTTTGAGGATATTGAACTTGGAACACCAGAAGGTGTTGTACAGAAGTTTATGAATTTATTTGGCGGAGTATCTTTCAGAAATATTCCAAGTATGAAATTAGTACTTTTTTTCTCTCATCTGTAAAGAATTTGTGAAATCAATCATGACTACATCAATGTTGGAAGAGGGACAACACCAATTCCTTTACATATTTATTTGAAAAGGTGTGGTGACAATGAATTTGGTGTTTTTAGTTATGTGGAAATTAATTTTGGAGATTCATCAGAGAAAATATCGTCTTCTAAAATTGGGAAGAGCCTTGGATGGTTTGAAACCAGAATAAAATATAGTGGGAGAAAAGTACCAATTTTTCTATGATTTCACTTATCAATGATGACCAAAAGTTTTTAAATTTATTTTAATAGGTGTTTTTAAGTCCATTGGTAATAAAATTTATAGGATTTGTGTATGATAGAGGCCAATTTTTATGGTATTAATGAAGTTTTATGTACCTAAAATCTCTCAGATTATGGAATCTCTGTGATAGAGTTTTTAAAGCATAGTATTTTAGAAGGGTTGGGGCCATGGACATGGTACATATAGAATAATATTGATGAGACTTTAAAAAATTTAGATGGATATCATTCTTATTTTATTTATAGAAATTATAGTGAGTTATTTAAAAGGTTTCATGGTTTAACAGAATGAGAGATCTTGTTTCAATTTTTTTGGGGTGGTATTGTCTCGATGGAGTCTAGATGATCAAAATCATGGGGAAGAATCATCAAAATAGTATAGAGAATAAAAAAATGATTTTATTCAGAATTTTTCCAATATAATTTTGGTTAATTTCATAAGAATTATCTTTGAGTGATATATTGTTAGGATTAGACTATAAAAAAATTCTCACGTGGGAGGTTACTGGGTTTTGGGGTGAGAAATAATTTCTAGGTTAAGTGTTGGGTATTATGAATGTTTGGTTTTTTGAAGTAGAATTGGCAGAACTAGATGAATACAGACTCACCTTCACTATAGATGTATAGATCTAGGCATGATGAAGCAACCACAAAAGTATTGTTCAAGTTTGGGAATACAAAAAGAGGAACATCTGGATGCATGAAATTTTTGTGGAACCCATTTTATGGAATGTTGGAGTGATGTAGAGGAAAGGATATTCCAGATGTGGCATGAACTTTTTGGAAGTAGTGGAAGGGATGTAACATCAGTTTATAAATGATAGAGTGTAGAATTTATGAATTGTGTTAGATATAGTTTAGTGAATTTATATATGGTTTACTTTGGATTGAGTTAGAGTAACTAAAAAATTCCAAATGATGCATATGAATCATTATAAGTTCTATGTGAGAATTACCGTCATGTTCATTAGAAGTCAGTGGTTAAGGCATTATTTTTTATAGGCAATCAAAATTTTTTATGATCAATGATAGGTCCCCAAAATATTTTTAAAGGTGGTGTAACCAGTTAAATACTAGGGACCACTTTAAAATATGGACTTCAAACACATGCTCAGTTCACAGGTGCCATGTTTGAGTACCTATGTGTTGGAGGCCTTGGTGATGAATTTTGTGAGTTCATAATCCAAAATGGAAGTAGTATGAAAGGAGATAAGTGAAAGATATATTTGTTGAAGGGAGGAGTTTAGTAAATTTACATAGCCTACCATGTGTGGGTAATCATAGTGGGAGTTCTTACGACATGAGTTTTTCATAGATAACATTGGAATGGATTATTCCATTAATTTGGATAGGGTTCCAAAATCTGGTTCCCTTGAAACTCAGAGGTTTATTCTTTGAATGAAAATAGGTTGTGTGTTCTAATATGGATATAAGACTAAAGACTGAATCATGTAATATTGTTTTCATTGTTATTTTTTATGTTCATTTTTTTTCATGTGCTTATTCTTACCTATTCAATTTATTTGGAAGAAGATAAAAAATATAGGGACCCAAAACTAGTGGGTGGAAGATTTGTGTAATGGCTGGGGTGGAAAATATTCTCATTTATGGATTCTAAGTCTATGGGGGTGCCATGGGTTTCAGAAATTATAGGTTTTCTTGATCTTCATTTGAGTTTTAGAAGAAAATTCTAGTTCTAGGATGATGGGTGCCTCATATTCATAGGTTCTAGACCTAGTTTTGGGTACCATTTGGTGGTTAAAGTTAATATCCCCAAGGAGAGGTATTAGGTGCTTCTAAATGGTGTTTCTTTTAGTGGTCATCCCTAATTCCCAATAAATTTATAACACTCAAATGGTTAGATAAAATTAAAGGAATATCTAAAATTTAGAGGATATGTTACGTGTTTAATCCATTGAATTCTAATCATATTGGTACCTTTATATTTTATTGGTTGAGTTTTCCTATAAAAATAGCTTCTATTTTATAATTCAAATGAAACTATATGAGGCTCTATATTAGAAGAAAATTTAAACCCCAACTTGATGAGATTATTCTAGTAAGAAGAAATTATTGAGGCCATAACTTATATATGAAATTATAGCAGAGGTACATGATATTCAACAAAACATCAAGTCAAAATGGATATGAAAAAAGAGTTATAATGATAATTAATAAAATTATTTAGAGTTAAAAGTAATATATAATCTCTTTTAAAGGATATATCTATGAAAAAACTTCATGTTATTTATAATAATGTTAAAATATAACCAAGATATATTTTTTTCATTTGAAATATTAGAGTGCAATGAAGTCATTGAATACTAATTTACTTTTATCATCTTAACATTCCAAATTTAAAAATGTCCCGCCTACATCCTTTCTAAGGAAGTACATGAATGTGATACTATATTTAATTAGTGTAAATACACTAACTCCAGTATCCCAATTCAGTGGTTAATTTATTATATTATAATAATATATAAGTGATCGTATCACATATGGATGAATAGTTTATTAGTATTGATAAACTAGATACATAATTAAATCTCATATAAATTTGAAAACATAAAATAAAAATAAGTATTTTATTTGAGAAAAAAATTATTCTATATTTAGTATATCGTTTCATATCTTTCATAGTACAATTACTTGCATCCTAGGGGAAGGGAAAAAAATATGGGTGAGCTCAAATTATCAATAAGGGTTTTATATAATATAAGCTATCATTAATAATTAAGGAATAATCAATATAAAAAGTTAAATAATTGAAAACACATTCCACTTAATCAACAACTTGAGCATGAATAATAATATAGAAAGAATAAATTATGATAAATTAATACCATAAAACTAATTATATGATCCTGAAAATTATCCATGTATATAAAACTATTCAAATAATCATATAGAAATCAATAAATAATATCATAATGATAGAATTCATAATTTCAAAAATCATAAACTTACCATCATGGCCTAATGCCAAGACATCATACATAAATATGTAAGGCCCCAACCCAAAACCCAAAAATGTTTGTCACATGAGACATAATGATGAATCTTGGGGATATAGTAGGCCCAAAAATCCCTTATTTAGTCCAAAACATTCATCATATGAAAGGGTATAATAAAAATTCATTATATAATCAACATCAACATTTGTATTGAAAAACTAGCATATGGAATGTTAATATTTCCCCAGTTAAACTGATTATAATCCATCTAGATAAAGAATAATGATGGTATAATTGAAAAATATTCCTATTGGAGTATATTTAAAATAAAGGGTTATTATAATTGATGAATATAAATACCATAAAAATAACATTAAAAATATTCTTAAAGAAAACACCCTTTTTTTACTTTGACAATCAGTTTTAAAGACTAAAAATTTACAAAATATTATAAAAAAAATTATTTTAAAATAATAATGGAAAATTATTGACGAATATTAAAATAATTTAGTGTTAATAAAGGCATGAAATTATATTCATGTTATATAAGTTAAACAAACATTCCTTTCACACTTTTATAGGAAATGTAAAAAAGTACCTCATTCAGAAAATGATAGGAAGATTACTTTTAAATAATTTTTTAATATAAAAAAATGATTGAAAATCTATTTAATAAATTATTGTATAATATTAAAAATATTCTTTAAAACATTTTAAAATAATGTGGATATGGAAGAAAAATATTCCCAACCGAGTAGAAAAATAAAGTCAGTTTTTCTTAAAAGAATTATGTTGATATCTTGGGTTCTAAGAGTAGAAAATAAAAGGAAAAATTTTAATTTATAAAAAAACCATAGGTTAAGTAAAAATATGGGGATTAAGATATAAATATAAAAAAAAATTCCCCCTATGGGGATTTTAACATAAACAATATTGAATAGTGATGAGACTGTGAAATAAACAATTACCGCTTCGGTAACTTTTGAATCTATATCCCCATAAAATAAATAACTTAAAATGATTGTTTAAATACCATTAATCTAAATGGAATCATGATATATCATATCAAAATTGAGGTATATAAATTACATTATATAAATTATGTGCACAACAATAAAATATGCCTCAATGAATGGAAATTAAGACAAAATCCATTACCTTAAGTATGACTCACCACACACGCTCTTTATCATCCTAAATAATAAACTTAAATTAATTATTTACGTACTTAATAACCTTTTAAAAGTTTATTATTCATTTTATTTTATTTATTGATGTGATATATTTATTTACTTAGTCAATTAAGTTCACATCGAACGTTTTGATGATATTCTGTTCATATATCAAAATTGACTTTAGTAAGTTGATTATGGTCAAAGTGGTCATTATTCCATCATATCTAGAATAATTATAATGATAAAATTATAATTTTTACAGATCATTTTTACTTTAAAAAATAACCATGAAATATGGTTTTGAAAAATAACTACGTTACAATCATGAATATGATAAGTTGTACGTACACATGAGCAACATTTCCATTTTTCAACAATCCTGATGGAAAGAAAATTTGTATTATTTTATATTTAAAAAATTATAATTATATCATAAATACAATATTATAAATTTAAATAAACTTATATATATCACCCATGTTATGTGGTGATGGAAAATGAATTACATCTCTTTGTGGAGGTGGTAGGCCATATGTACGCACAAACAACGTTATCATTTTTCAATGGATGGAAAGGTAAGAAATTAAATGATATATTAATATTTTTGAATGAAAAAAATTAATTAATATCATATATAAACATTAAATCCATCATTATAACCAGTATTTAGAGGTGGTGATGGAAAACAATTCACATCGGTTCGTAAGATGGTTGTCCGCCGTACACACAAACAACAATTTCATTTCCCATTTGATGGAATAGAAGAATGATATAGGTTATGTAATTAACACAATAAAATAATGCTATATGGAATACATTTATTTTATTATAACATCATGGTTGGAGGATATTTAAAAGAGGTATAATAAGAAACAAAAAAACACATGGTTAAGAACAATACCTCTTCTTTTGACAACCTCAATTGCTTTACACCTTAAGCGCTATGAAATTAGTATCATACCCAAATTAAGACCAATAGAATGTGGGAATGAATATTATGAAGGTATTTTAGCCATTATTTCCATAAAAAATGGATCTCAAAGTGAGGATAAAAGAGGAGAGGGGTTCCCTTTTATAAGAGTGGGGAGAAGTAATTTTAGAATTTCTTAAAGTATTAATATAATATAAATTAATTTTAATTGAAAAATGGATAAAAAGTTATATATTTATAATATTGGATGAGGATGGGTCTAAATACTCTAATACAATAAAATTTTTACAAGATGAAATGATGTTTTCACCCCTATCATTTTTTAACCCTCCATTAACCCTTTTGACAAATATCGCATTATTAAATTTGTTTACCCATTAAGGGTCAAGAATGCTACCATAAAAAGAAAAAAAGACTTGTAAATGGACCATGGTTGATTTTATAAATAATATAACATTAATTTTTATTAATTCAATATTTTTATTAATTTTAAATCATTTAGTTAATTATTACTTATTATAAAATATTATTAATCTCATTTTTGACACTATTCATTTAATATGAATTTATATAGATCAAGAAAAAGAGGAATTAAAATATAATACCTTAAAAATCCCTAAAATTACATATAGATCTATAAAATTATTTATAATCATTAATTTAATAAAATTATATAACTTTTTATATTATTAAAATCATTTATTTTGTCCTTAAAATTATGGATTTAATACTGTGTCGGTTTTGTATAAGCATTTAATGTAATTATTTCATCACTAAAAAATAGAAATAAATTTCTATGATAAAAAATTTATTGATATTTAATATAAATATTTATAACCAAACATATAGTAAATTTATCATTATGTAAAAAATTTAAAGATAAAAAGAGAATAAAAATTTTGACTTTTTTTAAATAAAATAATATAAAAGAAAAAATCATAGAAAAATATAAAAAAAGATCATATATTAGAATAATGGATGATTATGGATAAAATAGTTTCCTAAAATGAAATTAAAGAATGTTTTAGGGTCATTTTATATACCTTTTTCATATTATTTAAATCTTAATTACAAGATTTACTATTACTGCGGTGACAATTATTTACTATGGTTACTATTCATAATGACAAAAATAAAAGTGAATGATTTACCAAATTTTTAAATCCCGATTCAAAATATGAAATAAAATTTTCAATATTAAATTTCTATAAGAGGTAGTAATCAATTTAAAAGTAAAATACAACATGCAATAAATTTTTTTCCCGAAAAATGCCTTTTTATGTATAAAAATATTTTTATACCAAATTAAATAATATAATTGATTTAAATGAAATTAATTGGATTATTCATAATATTATAAAACTAATTTTTTTTTAATTCACTTTAAAATAAAATTTACCATTTTAAATTCCTAAAACAAAAATACCATTTTCAATAAAAATCGTTATTTTTTACTATTCAATAGAAAATCAATCTTTTCAAAAAAATATGAAAATTTCACCCTAAGATAATTTTGATTTGATAATTTAAAAAATGATATAATTTTTATAAAATAAAATTTATAGAATTTATAGAAATTAATTATAATATTTTCTTACAAAAAACAATAAAAAACGTTCTTAAAGAAAACATATTTCTGAAGCATAAAATAATTTTACTGAAAATTGAGTACTTATTTGATAAGAATTAATAAATTAATTTTTATTGAGAAGGTCTTTTATATATATTTTATAATTCAATTAATACTATGCATTTCTCTTAATTCAACGGCTAGGTTATAAATGGTAATATTAAAAAAAATATTTTGTGGTTCATTTAGGTTCGGTGTTGTGTATCATATATTATATAAAAAATAGTGTGATTTTAAAATATTGAGTTATTATAATTAATAATAAAGGATTAAAATTTTATTATGACATTTTAATTATTTTATAACTATTTTTAATCATCGAATAATGAGAAAAACTACTGTGAAATCAGATAAATCGATTTCTAAATGTGTTGTGAAGGAATGAACAGTTTGAAGAGGAAACATGAGAGATGAAAGATTAATTAAAGAAAAAAATCTATGCATTCATTTAATATTTTTCGTAAAATTGAAATTTTGATAAAAAATTATTTTTAAGGGAGTGGGGATATAGGAATGAATAAAAAATTCAACAAATGTATAAATTAATATATATAATAAAATTAAAGTTATTTTATTTATTGATATAATAATACAATAAAAAATATATATATATATATTCATTATAACCACTAAAAATAAAATAAGGAAACAAATTAAAATAAAATCTCTAAATAGGAGTTGTAAATATAATATCTCATAGTCCCTCTGAAGCAACATGATTATGAAATCATAGTAGAATGAATGAAAAATTTAGTAATTTGATAAAATATTTATAGAATAAATATATGATCTAAATATATATTTAGTAATGATAACTATGTTTTTGAAAGTTTAATTTGGTGGAATTTATCAAAATAAGAGGATGTAAGGTGAGAATTGCATGACCATTAGAAGGGGATAAAGTGTTATTTGAGATAACTATTATGTTAACATTAGGTGACTATAAAAGGTAACTAAGACCATTATAAGGGGATAAAGTGTTAATTGAGATAACTATTATGTTATCATTAGGTGACCATTGAAGGTAACTAGTATGTGATGATTATAATAACTAATAAAAAATAGAAAAAATATAAAAAATATATATAAATAAGTTTTATGAATCATTAAAACATAATGAAATTATATATTTAATCAATTATAATTTTTCATTCAATGATTTTATAATATATATCATTTTAAATTTATGATTTTTAGTCCACATATATATATTTTATTTAATAATTAAAATAATTATATTTAAAAATTTATTTTCATAAAATTGATATCAAATCTGGAATGATGATAAAAAAGTTTATAAGAGTTGAATTTTGGTATTTTTGGAAATAATATAATTCTATTCTAAATATAAAAATATCATAACATATATGGTGTACTATATGAATGGATTTTGATATAAAAATGATTCTATGATTGTAATTAAAATTTATAGAACTAAAAATATATTTTATTTGTGATGTTTCATGTGGAGTTGATGAGCTATGAGAAAAATTGTTTAAGTTGACATTAAATATCTATTATTAAATGGGTAAATTTTTGAGAAAATAATTATGATGTCTAAAGGATCCTCCACATGATATTATATATTTCATTATCAACTACATCATCTATATAAATTATATTAATCATGGTTATATATGGTTAAGTGGATGAAGTATATAATGACTATTATTCTAGTGAATACATACTATAAAAGGAGTTGAAATATGATGTTGATAAAGAGTTAAAGGACTTGTGTAATGATGAATGTGATTTTTTGATTTTTTTTAATTATTATCCAGTATTCATAAGTGAGAAAATTAAAATATTAAGGTTACATGATGGTGGAATGCATAGAATTTGAGTTGTGTAAGAGTAATGATTAACAGAATTTTTTCATGGTTCTTCATTAGTTTTTTAGATATATATTTTTGATTTTTTATAATAATTTTAGTAGTTGGATATTAGGTTTTATATTTTTAGTAATTTTTGATACTAATTGTTATACTTTTACTAAAGTTTTGAATTTATTGTAATAAATTATCTTTTAGATGTTTTTTTGATAAACTATAATTTGATTTGATTTGGGTGTTAACAATTACAGTGGAGATGGTTATGTGCAATTAAATAGGGAATTTCCAAGACTACATATGAATAACATTGGGGGGATAAAATAGTGTTAAAGGGAAAACTCACCATGCTTAAAAGCCTAAGGTAGTTTTACCTATCTAGTATTGTCTATGTTTTCATCTTAAGAAGGAATTACCATGAAAACATTTACTATGCCATACCATGAGAAGTAATCACTACTAATACTACGTCACATCAATCCATAATGTAACAGTACACATCCAACATAGCCCATAGCCTCAACAAAAACTATGAATCTTCTCGACCATAACCTTTATTGTGATTCTATAATTTATAGGAATTTAAAATTTCATAATGATACCATCTATATGAGGAAATATATCCTTAAGAACAAACACATGAGGTTTCAATAATCCAATATAGTCTCAACCTTCAATACACACAACATCAACACCAATAATTTCACAAAAAATCCAATGTTTCTTACATTCTGTAATGAATGCTGTTGTTGGTTTCAACAAAGACATTTACTCTCCCAATGCTTCTACACTCTCAAGACCCTGAATTATATTTGTAGAACCTCTTAAAGAATCCATAGAAATTATATAAGGGAAAATAGGTCTAAATAAAATGGAGGCTGAGCTAGGAATTTGAATAAGAAACCTCTAACATGGATAAAATGAAATTTCAATATCAAACACATTAAAACCTAATGGTACCATAAAATATTCTCCATATTCAACTACCAAACCAAATCAGACAAGGATTCAAATAAAATGAAACATAGAGAACGATCATAGAGTGAGTCTTAGGTGATGACAACAATTCTTAACAATAAAGGAATCAAGATCAATATATATAAGTGACCCAATATTCTATTACCACATTCATAGATCACACAAATGGTTGCAAAATAAAAATTGAAAAAATGTGTATAATAGGATTCCTATAGAAAATAGAGAGGGGATCAATCTCTAGCTTAAGATATATAGGTAAGAGAGAATATTATTTTTTCTAAAATGATTATTAGACTCTAAGAGGGGAGAATAAGTTAGAGGAGAGAACATGATATTTGGAAGATTTTCCCACTTATCATCGAGGACACATGATCCTTCTTATCAATGTTCTCAAATTTCATATTTGATAACATGTGTATCTCATGTTGTACTATAATGATTAGTGTAGGAATTTATGCTTAAATTAATTTTCCTATTATTACATTAAATTGAATATGATGTATAAGGCCCCATACTTAAAACATTACTTAATCTTGAGATCAATCAATAATTTCAATTTAATTCACATTGAGGATCTTTTCAAGTTTAGAGTTTTAGAGAATTATGCCATAAATATTACATTACATCTCAAATATTACAAAGTAGACACTTATACTCTCTCCAATTTTTTTCACAATAATAAAACACCTTAAAAAAGAATTATTTTATTGATAAAAATCTTCTTTAATTCTTCATTTCTCTTACCCCTACTTATACCCTATGAAAAACATTTCAAAAACTTGGGATGAGCATTAGAATCTCAGTAAGGGTTATAAAATAAGGAAAGAAAATATTAGTCTATGAATACATACAAATCAATGAAATCATAATTTTCACTCATAAAACATAATATTTTTAATATACCTCATGAAATCATAAGATTTTTGAATAACACATAGAATTCATAAATCATAAATGTAACTTGTTGCATCCATAACATACTTACATTGTATCGTTCACATCTACATAGGGATTAAACTTCATGGTTATGTTTGGAATACCCATAACAGTATATTCCCTAAATCTATTAGGAGAAACCTTAACATTTACCTCCATCACATTACCAAATTCACTAGAGAGATATCACAGGTTCACCCACCCTAGATTTTTCATGGAACCACCCATATACATAAGAAATTCCCAAGAACCATAACAAAATCATAACATATGAACAAGAATAAAATAAAAATAACATTTCCACATTGCAATCATAAGATATAATTTCAAGATATTGATATAATAAATCCATTATCAAAACCATTTTCAATACCAAAATACCTAAAAAAGGAATATGGTATTTACTTTTCTTTTTAAAAATATTATTTCTTGTATAAGAATCAAAATATCAAATAATGCTCGTGGCAATGGAAAGGCCATTCTCGTCATGTACGTTAAAAAGAAACATTCCTTTTGTAATTTAGTAAAATTATTTGTAGAAAATATTACTTTTAAAAACCTTAAAATGAACTTAAAATTCAATGGGGATAATTATACACTGTATAAAAGAAGATCGTATATAAATCAAAATATGCCTCAATGAAAGGAGATTGAGATGAAGTCCCTTCCCTTGAGTCCAAATCATCAGGTATGTTATTTTTTCTTCCTAAATATTAAACTTAAGTTAATTTATAATTGTTTAAAAACATTTTTCAAGTTTATTATTCCTTTTATATCACTTATTACCTTGTTATAACAATCACATAATTATTCCAGTTCATATCGGTCATTTTTTCGATATTCGGTACTTGAGTCGAAAATGAACTTGTTTTGATGTAAATTATCCATGTGGTAAAAAGAAAATCATATCCAAAATATTATTCATGATTTAAATTTCATATATATCCAGTATATATGTATTTATAATAGTCCATAAATTTTGGGGATAACAAATGAAATGCACTGTTCATAAAGACGGTAGGCCGTACGTACGCAAGAACGCTACTTTCATTTCTTTGTTGTATTAAAAGAATGAAAAATAAATGATACATAGGTATTTTATAATTAAATTATAGTATTTATGTTATATATGTTACATAATTTCATTAACTATATCCTTTATAAATTCCATGTTTGTCATGAATGAGTCATATCACTTTGAGGGGGTGGTAGTCCACACTTCCTTAAATGAAATTATCGTATTTACACATTATGGAAAGCATAAAGGTATGTTGTAAATGAAAATTAAAAAATCATAGAGACAATATAAATATAATATATATAGTATATAAATATAGTACCATAATAATTTCCATGATGAGAGGCAGTGGGAAAAATTTAACAATCATCATTTCGTGAGGCGGTAGTTCACCGGACACAAAAACAGTATGTTCGTATCCATTAGATGAAGGTTTGTGTAAGTGTAGTTTTAATAATTCTCATAAAAAAATCCTAGTATATTTAGGATACTGTTATTGTTATGAAATAAAATAATAATAATATAATAGGGACTGGAGAATGAAAATAATGTAAAGGAACTTGAGAGAAGATGTTACCTCTAAATTGGGTATCTTTTTTTGATTTGATCCAAAAGGCTTTCTTGAATTTCCTTATACTCAAGTTAAGTCTTCTAGGAAGAAATTTGGGATGTTGGGATATTATTTGAGTAGAATTTGGATGATCCAATGGACGTTAAGGGTGGGAGTAAGTGGGTAGAGGTGGTGACATTTTATAAGAGGGAGGAGGGGCACATAAGGAAAGTCTCAAAATATTAATTTATTATAAATTCAATTTATATTAAAAATGGTCCAAAACTAATTTAATTAGAATATAAGATGATTTTAGTTCTAATAACCATCATAAAATAATTTTTAGTCAATTTTTGAATATTTTTTATGCTTATATTTTTATTTTAACCCTTATTTTACCCTTTTTAATCTTACAGTGTTATCATGTTATTTACACATTGTGGGTTCATGTAATTACCATATCATGTCAAAAGACAAAAAAAAGTAATTTATAGAATATTTGGATTTATATTAAACATTTTTATAAATATTATATTTTTAGGAATTTAATATCATTTAATAAACTATTTTATATTTTATGTTATTAATTATGTCAATTTTTGACACTATTCATACCTGACTTTTTTTTACAAATTCATAACAACTTGATTCCATAAAAAAAATTTGAATAAATACTAACATGTAATATTCACCTAGATAATTTATGGGTGATGTTAATTAGGTGAAATAATATTTATTTTAGTATCTATAATAACATTTATTCGAATCCTTTATTAATGAAGCAATCACTATATCATCAATGTGTCATAATTAAATTTATTTATTTAATGTATAAAAATTATAAATAAAATATCATGATATAGGAAATATTTTTAGATTTATAATAAATATTTATAGTATAATATATCACTTATATAACCCCATATAAAAATTGTTTTAGTAAAAAGATACATGTTTATGTTATTTTTCTCTTTATTTTAAATTAATTATTATAACATGTCATTATCACTCCAAAGTGGCTCCCAAATGCCAAAATTTAGGAATAAGGATTCTCATGGTTGGAAATAACTCATAAAATATGATTAGGAAATTTTTTAGGGTATTTTTTTATTATTAAAATATTATTTTTACCTTTATTTACCAAATTTACCCTTTAACCCTGGTAAATAAAAATATTTACTGAAGTTACTATTAATAATGTCAAAAAATAAAAGGTACCTATTCACACAATTTGGAACTTCTGATTCCAAATATGGAATCTATTTATCCAAATTCAAAACACATAATTAGAAGAAATTAATTTAAAATTAATTCCTATTGTCAAAACCAGAAAGTGGGGTTTTAAGAAGTAAAAATTATCAAAAGATTGACATGTGTTCATGTCCAATTTTAATGTGAAATCAATTTTAATGACCAAAATTGGATTAAATGATAAAAAAATAATCTAATTATAATTTAAAACTAATTAAAAAGATAATATAACTATATAAACAAATTATATGAAGAGATAGTTTTTAATTAAAATGTAGTATTTTTCACTATTCATTAAAATATGTATTTCATCAGAAAAATACCAAACTTTATACCAAGGTAAATTTTTTTTTCCAAATTATAAAGAAAAAATTTATTTTCTAAAATAGAATATATAAAAGTGAGAAAAACTATATTTTAAAAAGGGTTCTCCATCAAAATGTGGTAAACCGACATTTCAAAAATATTAGAGTATTTTATGCTTAAAATTGGATTCATTCCCATTTTAAGCCTCTAAAATTTATTGGATAAATGTAAAAAAAACTAACAAACATTTATAATAATATTTTAGTTATTTCTATTCATTCACATCGATACAACGACTAGGCTTTAACAACCATTTAAAATAATAATAATAATATATTATTTTTTTATAACTCAATGTTTTCTGCAATGTAAGATTTCAAAGAAACCTGTTGTTTTGTGTAAGAATCCCATTTAATGTAAAAATAATATATTATTCATAAATATTAATTGAAATGAAAAATTATTATTCTATAAATATATGGGATCCTACATCATTACCCCCTTTTAAAAATTACATCCCCGTAATTTTATTTACTTATCAAATAAGTGGGGGTATTTATCTCTCATATCATTTACAGATTCCCACTTTGCCTCTTTAACCATATGGTTTTTTAAAAAACCTTTACCTAATGAATTAATTTATTCCAAAACACTTTCTCTCTGTGGTCAAGAATCTAGACTGACTGTTCCTCACAAGAATGATTGTCTTCCAACTAAACTACCTCTGGACTCAAAACATGATACGGATCCAGTATATTCTTTCTCAATATTGAAACATGAAAAATATTGTGTACCTAGGATTAACTTGGAGATAAATACACTCTGTAGGAAACTGATCCAACTTCTCTATGATTTTATAGGGTTCAATGAACCTCGGACTATGCTTTCCCTTTTACCAAAACGCATCACTCTTTTCCATGGAGAAACTTTGAGAAAGACATGATAACCTACCCAAAAAGAAAGATCCTTCCTCATGTTATCTGCATAACTTTTATACCTGCTATAAGTTGTTCTCAGGTACTTAAAAATCAAATAAAATTTTTCTTCCATTTCATCTACTAACTCTGGCCCCATCAACTTCCTCTCACCTAATTCATCCAAAAAGTTGGAGTTCGACACCTCTTTCCATACAATGATTCAAATGGTGCCATTTGTATACTAGAATGAAAAATTTTATTATTATAAAACTCAAACAAGTGAATATATTGGTCCCAACTTCCCTAGTAATCCATTGAACAAGCACATATCATATCTTCCAATGCATGAATTGTTCATTCTGACTACCCATATGATTGTAGATGAAATGTTGTACTAAAATTTAATTCAATACCCCACAACTTCTGAAGGCCTTTCCAAAATTTATAAGTGAACCTAAGATCATGATCAGATATAATTGAGTGAGGAACTCCACCTACCCTGACTATCTCTTTAATATAAAATCAATAAATTTGATCTAGAGACAGATTATCTTGAATAGGAAGAAAATGAGAAAATTTAGTCAATTGATCAACAATAACTCAGATTGCATTGTTAACTCGAGAAGTCTTTGGTAATCCCACTAAAAGATCCCTGGAAACGTTTTCCCATTTCTAGTTTGGCACTGGAAAAGGTTGAAGCATCCATTTTGGTAATTTCCACTCTTCCTTAACATACTGACCAATAAAATATCTCAGGGTAAAGTTAATAATATCACTTTCAATTCCATACCACTATTAATAATCTTGAAGATATTTGTACATCATAGTACTGCCAAGATGAACTAAAAACAGAGAACTATGAGCTTCACGTAATAACTCTTTCTTCAACTATGAATTATAAGGCACACATAATATGTTTCTAAACCTCAAAACACAATATTTATCAATGTTAAATTTAGGTAACTTACCCTTCTGAACTAATTATACATTTTTCTGCAACTCATTGTCTTCTTTCTAAGCTTTCTTAATTACATCTAATAGAGACGATTTCACTACTACATGAAATAAAATAGAGAAATTCCCTACACCAATAACTTCCAATACAAAATTCATCAAATCAAAAACCAAAGGATCTCGTTCCAAACGTAGCATGGTTAATATAGAATTACTCTTTTGACTCAAAGCATCAACAACTTTATTTGAGTTTCTTAGATAGTAATGAATCATGAAATCACAATACTTGATTAATTACAGTCATCTCCTCTGTATCATGTTTAATTATTTCTGAGTGAATATATACTTCAAACTTTTGTGATTAGTATATATTTCCAACTTTAGGCCATACAGATGATGCCTCCAAATTTTTAAAGCAAAAACAACAACAACTAATTCCAAATCATGTGTAGGGTAATTTAACTCATGAGTTTTCAACTGACATAAAGCATAAGAAATTACCTAATCATTCTAAATTAGGACACAAACAATTACTTTCAACAAATCATCACTATATATGAAAAATTAAAAATTTATGTAAGGTATTTCCAAAACTAGAGCATTCACCAATCTTATTTTCAATTCTTGAAAACATTCATCAGATTATTTTGTCCATATAAACTTAACAACTTTTTGATTTAACTTAGTCAGTTGGAAAGATAGACATGATTTTTTTAACAAAACTCTAGTAATAATCAAATAAACCAAGAAAACTATGAATCTTAGTAATATTTTTGGGTCTTGGATATTCTTTAAAAACTTTTGTTTTATAAGTATCAAAAGTTATGACATATTTAGAAACAATGTGACAAAGGAATGAAATTTTTTGTAATCAAAACTCACACTTGTTTAATTACCCATATAGATTAATTTCTTTTAAGGTTTGAAAGACAAACCTTAAATGACTTTAATGATCCTATTTACTTTTAGAATATACAAAAATATCATCAACAAACACAACTACAAACTTATCCAAGAACTCAAAAAAATTCTATTCAAAAGATCCATGAATATATCAAGTGCATTGGTTACCCTAATGGAATAACTACAAATTCATAATGGCCATATCTAGTATGAAACATATTCTTTGGAATGTCTTCTTCCTTTACTTTCAACTGATGGTACCCCAACCTTAAGTCAATATTTAAAAAATAGTAATCTCCCTAGATATGATCAAAAAAATCATCGATATGAAGCCAAAGACACTTGTTCTTAACCGTGATGTTATTCAAGGATCTATAATCAATGAAAAGTCTCATTGAACCATCTTTATTTTTAACAAATAATATAGGAGCACCCCATGGTGATGTGATAGGTTGAATGAAACATTTATCTAATAACTCCTGTAATTTCTTCTTTAACTCTAAAAGTTCAATTTTAACCACTCAAAAAGGGGGTTTTGAAATTATATTAGCATCAGGAACCAAGTCAATAGTAAATTCAACTTCTCAATCAGGTATTATACTAGGAAACTCAATAGAAAAAACATCAAGATAATCATTTACCATTGTCACATAATTAATCTAAACAGTTCCGTTATTTTCAACAATATGTGCAAGGTAAAATTGATTTTCATGTTTTACTAGTTTCATAGCTTCCTGACATGTTATCAAAAGTAAGGGTTCATTCTTGTACATAAACAAAAATTCTTCTGAAAATAAATCTCTTTAGCTCGACAGGAAATCGTAGCATGATAAATAGGAATCCAATCCAAGCACAAAATAACTTTAAACTCTACTAGAGGCCAAACAATAAGGATTATAGGTAGATTTTTTTCCACACACAAGGATATGAAGGTTCTTATAATTTTTTTCTCAACATCTCCCCCAGGTGTTTTTACCAAAATTTCAATATTCATATCTTAAGATGGAATTCCAAATTTACTAGAAGATTTATCAAAATTAAAGAATGTGTAGACCTAAAATCAAACAACACATTGGAATAATTTTAATAAACAAAAAATGTACCTGATACTACTTTATTTGATGGAACAACATCTGTTGAGATTGTTACAAAGGATTTAATCACCCCTTTCTATTTATAGTCTGACTTCTTTCCATCATTTGAGTTCTTTGTCAGACACTCATTTTCATAATTACCTATTTCATTGCACTTAATTTTTTTACTGACTGTAAATCATATTTTTTCTTACCATTAACATGATCTTTTCCAGTGAAATTATAAGACTTATATCCCATTTTACCACATTGGAAGCACTTACCAGAATTCAAAAGGCATTCCCTAGTGTAATTTTTACAACAATTTACAGAAACTGTAAACTTAAGTTTCTTACCATCAGACTTTTTTGAGGAGTTCTTCCCTTTCATTTTCCACCTCAACATCTTATTCTACTATTTTTCAAAGAAAACCTGATCATCGACAAACTCTATTTCCCCCTTCTCCACACATTGAACAAGTTTTTCATAACTTATGAACTCATGAGAAGCTAATTCCCTTAGATAATTTTGCTTTAATCTTGAGTAAAAGTGATTGATTTTACTATCAAGATCCCATATAAAATTTGGAGCATACCATGACAGTTGAGTGAATTTTTCATCATAAGAATCCACTGAGTCATCCTCATGCCTCAATTCCAATAATTATTTATCCATCCTAAATCGAACCACCTTAGGAAAATATTTCTCAAGGAACATACCTTTGAATATATCCAAATCAAGAGCATCAATCTCCTCACTATCCCTGATATTTTTAACCATAGACCACCACTGATCAACTTCAACTTCAAAACAATAAACAAAAATACTAACCTTTTTATGTTATGAACACCCCATTACATCAAAAATCTTTTCGAGTAATTCAATCCACCCTTCAACTAGCACAGGGTCAGATGATCCTCTAAATGATGGGGGATGTTGCCTCATTAAATGATCCACCACTGACATGTTCTTTTCTGGTTGATCTGGATGATCTCATGCATGGATAACACCACCATTTATAGTATGAGTCAATAGATCCATCATTGCAACAAAATGTTTAGTTCTAATTCCAACTATTTTAGGTTGTTGATTTGGTAGGTTGTTTTCCTGTAGATGTCGTCCCATCATTGCAACCCTGTTTCCTCTACAGAAAACCATTCTGAACACAAAAATATCTTAGATGAAAAAATATGGTAATCTTAAAATTCTATATCATTTAAATCTTACCATAAAGTAAAAATAATTTATGGATATTCATTTAACAATATTCTAACTCATAAAGTTATATAAACTGATGTATAGTACCAACTACAAGTCCCCAACCTTAAAAAATTAATTAATCTTGAGATCAGTCAATAATTTGACTTAAATTCACATTGAGGATCTTTTTAGGATTATAGTTTTAGATAATTATGCCATAAATGTTACATTACATCTCAAATATTAAAAAGTAGACACTTCTACTCTATCCAATTTTTTCACAATAATAAAATGCCTTAAAAAAATAATCATTTTCTTGATAAAAATCTTATTGAATTATTCCTTTCTCTAACCCTTCCTTATACCCTGTTAAAAACATTTCAAAAACTTGGGAGGAACATAAACAACTTATTGAGGGTTATAAAATAAGGAAATATGAAATTAGTCCATGAATATATACAAATCAATGAAATAAACTTTTCACTCATATAAAATAATATCTTTAATATACCTCATGAAATCATAATATTTATGAATATATCATAGAATTCATAAATTATAAAGGTAAATTGGGGCATCCATAACATAATTACATTGTATCTTTCACATCTACAAAGGGCGTAACCTTCATGGTTACGTTTGGAATACCCATCATATTTTATTCCCTAAATCTTTTAGGAGAAACCTTAATGTTTACCTCCATCACTTTACCCAATGCATTAGAGAGCTATCAGGAGCTCACCCGCCCTTGGTTTATCATGGAACCACCCATATACACAAGAAATTCCCAAGAACCATAACATAATAATAACATATGAACAAGGAAAAAAGAAAAATAACATTTCCACATTGCAATCATAAGATAGAATTTCAAGATATTGATATAATAAATCCATTCTCAAAACCATTTTCAATACCAAAATACTTAAAAAAGGAATATGATATTTAATTTTCTTTTTAAAAGCATTATGACTTGTAGAGGAATCCAAATATGAAATAATTCTTGCGATGGTGAAAAGGTTATTGTCACCACATACATTAAAAAGAAACATTCTTATTATCATTTAGTAAAACAATTCATAGAAAATATTACCTTTGAAAACCATTAAATGAAATTAAAATTCAAAGTGAATAGTTATACACTATATAAAATAATATCGTATATAAATCAAAATATTCCTCAATAAAAGGAGATTGAGATGAAATCCCTTACCTTGAGTCCAAATCATCACATATGTTCCTTGTTCTTCCTAAATAATAAAATTAAGTTAATTTCTACTTATTTTTGAACCCTTTTCAATTTTATCATTTCTTTTATATCACTTATTACCTTTTTATAACAATCACATAATTATTCAAGTACATATCGATCGTTTTGTCAATATTCGGTACTTGAGTCGAAAATGAAGTTTTTTGATATAAATTTTCCTTGTGGTTAAAATTCCATTATCTCCAGAATATTATTCATGATTTAAATATCATATATATTCATTATATATGTATTTATAATAGTCCATAAAATTTTGAGATAAGAAATGAAATTCACCATTCATGGAGACGGTAGGTCATACGTACGCATGAACGCTACTTTCATTTCTTTGTCATATTAATGGAATGAAAAATAAATGATACATAGGTATGTTATAATTAAAGTATAGAATCTATGTTATATATTCTACATAATTTCATTAACTACATCCTTTATACATTCCATGTATGACATGAATGATTCATATCACTTTGAGGGGGCAGTAGTCCACACTTCCTCAAATGAAATTATCGTATTTAGACATTATGAAAAACATAAAGGTATATTGTAAATAATAATTACAGAATCATAGAGACAATATAAATATAATATATATCATATATAAATATAGTTCCATCATAATGGTCACCATGAGAGGCGGTAGGGGAAAATTGAACAATCATCATTTCGTGAGGCAGTAGTTCACCACACACAGAAACAATATGTTTGTATCTATTATATGGAGGTGTGTGTAAGATTAGTTTGAATAATTATCATAAAAACATCCTAGTATATTGAGGATACTGGTGTTTTTATATAATCAAATAATAAGAAGAGTATATGGAGAGGAAAAGGAAAATAAAGGAAAGGAACTTGAGAGAAGACGTTGCCTCTAAACTGGGTAACTTCTTTTGATTTGAGCCAAAAGGCTTTCTTTAATTTTATTATTCCCAAGTTAAGGATTATAAGGGAAAATTAGGGACGTTGGGAGCTTATTTTATCAGAATTTGGATTATAAAAGGGGCTTTATGGGAGTGATTAAGTGGGTAGAGGTGGTGGATTTTCATAAGAGGGAGGTGGGGAACTTTAGGAAAGTCTTGAAATATAAATTTATTATAAATTTATTTTTGATTACAAATGGTCCGAAAATTATTTAATTTAAATATAATATAATTTTGGTTCTAATACAAATAATCCAATATTTTCACATAAGTTTTTAATATTTTTTTATCCTTAACTTTTTGGTTTAACCCTTATTTAAACCTTTTTAATCTTATAGTGATATCATGTTATTTACACATTGTGGGTTAATGTAATTACCACATCATGTCAAACGATAAAAAAAGTCATTTATAAAATATTTTGACTTATCTTAACCATTTTTCAGAATCATATATTTTTAGGAATTTAATATCATTTAATAAACTCTTTTATATTTTAAGTTATGAATTATGTCAATTTTGGACACTATTCATACTTGACTTTTTTTTCAAATTCATAACAACTTGTTTCCCTAAAAAAACTTTTAATAAATAATAACATGTCATATTCACCTATAGAATTTGTGGATGATATTAATTGTGTCAAATAATATTTATTTTTATATTTATAATATCATTTATTTGACTCCTTTATTAATGAAGCAATCACTTCATCGTAATTGTGTCATAATTAAATTTATTAATTTAATGTCAAAAAATTATAAATAAAATATCATGATGTATGAAATATATTTATAATTATAATTAATATTTATAGTCGAATATATCACTTATATTACCCCATATAAAAATTGTTTTATTAAGAAGATACATGTTTATGTTATTTTTCTCTTTACTTTAAATTAATTATTATAACATGTCATTATCACTACCAAGTGGCTCCCAGATGCGAAAAATTCTGCCTAAGGATGCTCATGGTTGTAAATAACTCATCAAATAGGATTTGGACACATTTTATGAGAGTTTTATATTATTAAAATATTATTTTTACCCTTATTTACTAGATTTACCCTTTAACGATATTGAATAAAAATAATTACTGAAGTTACTATTCATAATGTCCAAAAATAAAATGTAACTATTCACACAAATTGAAAATTATGATTCCAAATATGGAATCCATCTTTCCAAATTTAAAACACATAATTGGAATAAATTAATTTAAAATTAATTTCTGTTGTCAAAACTAAAAGGTGGGTTTTTAAGAAGTAAAAACTATCAAAAGATTGGCATGTGTTTATGTCAAATTTCAATGTCAAATCACTTAAAATGACCAAAATTGGATTAAATGAAAAAAGAATAATATAATTACACTTTAAAACCAATTAAAAGGACAGTATAACTATATAAATAAATTGTATGAAAAGATATTTTTGAATTAAAATGTAGTATTTTTCACTCTTCATTAAAATATGAATTTTATCATAAAGATAACAAAATTTCAAAAAAGGTAAATTTTGATATCCTGTTTCTAAGGAAGAAGTTTATTTTGTCAAATATAACATATAAAAGTGGCAAAAACTATATTTAAAAAGGTCTCTCCATCAAAAGGTAGTACACCAACCTTTTAAAAACATTAGTGTATTATATGCTTAAAATTGGATTCATTATCGCTTTAAGTCTCTAAAAGTTACTAGATAAATGTAAAAATAATCAAAAACATTTATAATCATATTTTAGTTAGTTCTATTCATTCCTTCCAATATAATGGCTAGTTGTTAACAACCATTTAAAATAATAATATTATAGTATTATTTTTCGGTATAACTCAATGTTTTGTGCAGTGTAAGATTTCAAAGAAACCCATTGTTGCGTGTTGATTACTATATCAGACAAAGAATCCCCTTTAATTAAAAAAAATAATATCTTATTCATAAATATTAATAGAAATGAAAAATTATTATTCTATAAATACCTGGGACCCTATATGATGTGGGTGGTTTTTTCTTCAATACAATGTGTTTTCTTAGTGAGTAGTTAGAGGATAACTGGTTAGTGTGGATAAAGTAGTGAAAATAGAAGTTCCAATAACATTTGGGTGTCTAAAAATTGTTCTTGAGCATTTTTTTATGAGTTTATGATAAAAATTGAATTTTGAAATTGCACTTAACACATAAGGAAGATCATTTTTCTTCTTGGTGAGGGATATGTAGTGGATTGAAACCATGTACAAGTGTGATTGAAAACTATACCAGTGATATCATAACAAACCCATGCTAATCACCTAATTTAATAAATATCGTAGAAACTCACAAAAATATCACGAGATAACTTCATTCTCTTAAGAGAGGATAAATAGGTAACCTCAAGAGGAACTACATTTTCCTTAGTAATTACTTGACCTATATTGAGAAAAAAATTTAAGGGGTTTTTATTGGGTTCTCATTACACTAACATAATAATTAAGCGAGTCATGGGTAATTTAATTGAACTTGATTTTTCTATATTTTTTTTAATCTTTAGTGAAGGTGAACACATTGTCTATCAAATCTAGAGTAGGATTCTCCTCACTTCTTTCCTATTTTTTCATTCTATATATCAAACCCCATCATTTTACTATTTTAATTTAATTCAACCAAGAGCACTAGTGACATCCAACCTATATATATTGATAAACTTATAATCCCAATTTTTTTTTATGATTAGTATATTGTAATGAAAGTAAAATCAGGTTAATAAAGGATGTTCAAGTATGAAACACAATGAAGTATCTGTGTAATAGTTCCCTATATACTCTGTAAGAGTTACTGGAGAAATATAAAAGTTTTGTAAGTGATAAGTGTTTTTAATTCTTATATATAGGGTTTACTTAGGTTCTATGTAATAGTGAACTAGAAATTATGAAGGCTACATAAGGGTTCTATGTGGTGGAAGAGAATATGCATTCATATTGTGTATTGGTGAACTGAGAAATTCAAATGATATGTAAGGGTGAGAATGGTTTTTTATAAAAATGAACTAATTTTTTCAAAGTTTGTTTAATGGTTGAGTGATGTTATGTAAGAGTGACCAAATTTTATATAATAGTGATTTGATGTTTTTAAAAATGCATAATAGTGAATTAATTTAGTATTTTAGGGATATTTTTAGACCTTATTTTCTATTAAATATTAAAAACTTATTTTCTAATAAATATAGGAAATTTAGAAATGGAAATGATTGGACCATTTTTTATAGGTTTGTGTATATAACCTAATGATTAAAATAAGTATAAATTATTATCCATTATTAGATTATTTATAATTTTGGAATAATAGAGAATAAATATTATAATATTATGATTCATAGAGGAGAAAATAATAAGAGAAAAAAACTAAGTTCACGATATTTTATATTGTTGGTTTATGTTGCGAGTTAAGATTGTTTCACAAATCAGAGAGAGAGAGGAGAGACAGTCAATAGAGAAAGAAAATGGAGAAACATTTATCTATAAGAAATTGGAATAACTCTGTATGAGAGTTAAATAGAGGTAATAGTAATGTTATGTTGTGATATCTATCAAAAAAAGAAGAATAAGAAGGAATTCAAAGTGTTTCTGATTTATCCTTTATCATATTGAGAAAGTTTCTCATGTTTGGAATTGGTTTATATCTATTATAGTAGTATGGAATCAAAATAAATATCAAGTGATAAATTTTAAATAGTTTAAGGTTATCCACTTTCTTTAATGGGACAAAAACCAAAACATATCAAGGATTATCTACTCGTATTGATCGATGAAACTTGTAAGTCATAGTGTTCTACATTTGTGGAAGAATGTGTTTTGTCTTAAATTTAGATAAATTTGAACATAAAAATGTTTAATTTATCAAATCGATAAATGAATATTGAACAAAACGTTTTCATAAAAGGTTATATTTAAATTAATCATTGATTTAATCCTCTCTTAGTGTGTCCATATCACAACTAGGATCATAAAAATTGGTATTAGAGTGGTGGTTAAAGTTATTCTTCAAATACTTTTGTTACTGTAAAGGGGTTATATTTTTCTTTTTAATTTATCAAACGAAGATTTGTTGTTTTTTATTTTTATAGATCATATAAATTTATTCAATAGAAAGGGTGTTCCTGTATTCTATGGAAATAATTATCATATAAGTAAGGAGGGGATGATTCCATATTTGTTATCACTAAGTTTTTATATTGTCAATACTATGATTTTTGGTTATGTACCAATGGTTGAAGGTGCTATAATGATTTCTTTAAATAAGATAAACATTAAGAATAGTGGTAAAGTCTATAATGAAATATTAGTCTCACTATAAAAAAAATATTTTATGAAAGTAATGAAAATCATGGAAATAAAAGTCATATTGGATAAACTAAAAACAATTTATTATATTAATATGATGTTATGATATAGATCTATGGAGAAAAGTTTAAGGATGCTTGTATGATTGAAAAGAAGATAATGTATGTGACTTCCCATGAGGTGTCATTTTTTATAAGAGTGAATTAAGTTTAATTTTTCTAAAATATATCTTATCAATCAATAATTGATGGAGATATACCCTAAAGACTAATTATATATGATATATATTACCCTATATCATACTATACATTATAAATATGTCCCATGGCATGAAATCCTTGATATAAAAAGTATGTATTATACTTTTTGGTTATATAGTTTCTTATAATATGGTGATATCATAAATCTCATTTTCCTAAAATAGTCATATTTTATGATATCAAAAAATCATAATTACATGATATGTGATAATCATAATGTATGATTATCAAGGATTCCTAAAATTTATTATTACATTTAAACATTAAGTGTTAGAATTCAGTAATCTTCCATATATGACTATCATTTATTGTTAATTTTTCATGTGATGAGACATTTGGGAGAATGTGAACAAGGAACTCTAAGCAACACCCCTCCCCTCTTTCTATTAGACAGGGTTTTATATCAATGGAAAATTTGAGAGAGTAGGATTGAATGCTACATATACAATGTCATATCCCCTTTTCATATTCTTCTCATTTTATTCTTCCCTCTCTTAGACCTCTTTGATCTCTTCCTATTCATTGTGATGATTTAATTAATCATTCCCTTTGGTACCTCCCCCTACCGCATGGTGGTATATGGGTTCTCTACCATTTGACTTCATTCCTAACTTGGTTATTCTCTTTCTTCAATGAGGGTTTTCTCCCATGATTCTCCCCCTTATTAGCCCTAATTAGTACATATTTATTAATTTTCATCACCCTTTTTATTTCATGAGTTCATTTATCATTCCCCCTAATGTTAGTTCTTCTTTTTCTTCATCTAGTTTAGATTCTAGAATAGAGTGTTGATTTAGCCTCTAACCGACATGGGTCCCCTATTTAACTATGTCTATTGTTTCTATGAACGAGTCTTCTAGCCCTATGTGGAGTTGACCTAATCCTATTCCTGGATATGTTCATCTAATCATTTTCTCTCTTCATATTAGTTATAGTGTGGATTAATCTTTGATTCATCAACAATGGTCTTAAATATGATTTTACCTTTGGATTATTCATTGGTTATATCATGGAGTGTTGATTCAGATTCATTATGATTTAGGTTTTATAGTGCTTTTGAGGTTCTAGTTCTTTTGGTGTTTCTCTTTGAAAACATGAAGGGTTTCTTTCCCTGGTCAGTGTTTGTTTCTACACCTTAGTTTTTTGTTTGTTGTTTTTTATTAGAGATTCTTCTGGTTGTTCAAGTCATTGTTTCAAGATTATAGTTTGGTTGAATTTTTTTATTCTATTCTTAGTGGAGACATCCATTGTTTTGTTTTTATGGTATAATGTTTTTGATGAGAATGGAGGTGTCATTGGGGAGTATAAGTGGATGGAGGTGTCTTCGTGTGGTGCGGCCTTGGTCTATGCATTAGTGCAAGGCCCATTGTGGGATCATTGATGATGATGAAGAAAATATTTTTAACAGTGATGGGTGTAGTTGTGATGAGTTGTAAGTGAAGTAATTGAGGCCATATTGTTCGTGGCTCCAACGTCGGATGACTTTGTCTCGTGTAGTGGTGAGCTAGGCCCAAGTTGGATTTTTGATGTCCCAACCTTGTTTTTTATTCTACAATTTTAGAAATAATTTTTTTTAATGATCTATTTTTTTATGGTTTAGTCTTTACTGTATTGGTCTTGATTCATACTAGTCATTTCTATACTTGTTTCCCACTTAACCTAAAGTGGAATTATAAAAAAAAATAGATTGGATAGAGTGTGTGAACCACTAATGTTTTCCTCCATAGGTGGATGGGGTGGCACAAGGGTTTGGGGTTTGGGCCGTGCGTCACGGGGTTGAGTCCCCAGACACATTTCTTTCCTTGCAGCTGTTGTACAAAAACAATCTTTTATATGAACTACTAAAGTTTAAATAACATTTGTTACCATAATACATTTACTTGTACATTATAAACATTCAATAAAATGCATGAAGGCTTGGGGATCATCCCCAATGCCTATATAAATAGGCCAAATTCCATAAAAATGGTATCAAGGATTGTCTAATCCTTTTATTGACTTTATCAAAGCCCTCTTCCCCTTCCTCCATTGATTAGAGAGGTACTTCCCAAATGTTGGGTGATTATCGTCCCATGGATACATATATGAGGAAATAACCAGTTGATTTCTTCTCAATGATCTTCATTAAACAATGTGATTGAATACATGATATGACACTATCATCAGTGTAAGTGAAACAAGTTCTTAATTTTTGTTTACATATGATTTAAAGTTCATAATATAGAGATCTTGGGTTTTTGTTTCTTATTGACTTCCATTTCTCAAATAAGTGTTATTCAATCCTAATAAACCCATTAGTGTTATCAAATTATTTTCATCAATTTTTATTCTTGAAATCATCTTGAAAATGAATAAATTATAGATATGACATTTTATACCATTAAGTACAATATTGATATTTAATTGTTCCATGTTTTACAATATGTGATATCATAATTTATGATAGCTTTGTTTCATATGGTATGTGATATCATATAACATGATCTAATATGATCCATTTTATTTTAGAAATATCATAACATATGATATATGGAGTCATATATTATGTTGGTAACAATTTTATATTACACAAGTTACAAAATGAAACATTTCATAGTAAATATGATATTGGGTATATCATAGAATATGATTTTGAGCCATTGAAAGTGATATCACATGAAACCTAATAGATTTTATTTATTTATTAGTTTTTCTATGTAATTCAATGATTTAATCCCTATGAATTTCACAATTTAAGGGAAATTGTCACATATTTAGTTTATAGGAGTATTTTTGGATTTTATTACAAATATGTCCTAAAATGGGATTTTTATTAATTTTATTGTTATTATCATATTAATCAATTAAAATATCAAACATTACTTTAGGTGTTTTGATGTTTAATATTTTTTTGAAATTGTGAATTATGGAATTATAATGAAGAATTTATGGATGATAGAAGTTGAGAAAAGAAATATATATGAGTTTTATACTCATATGTTAAGGTTACCAGCTAAGTAGTTGAAGAGGAAAAACCTAGAAAAGTATATATGTCATGGTTACTATCTAGGATACATAAGACTGAAATGAGGGGAATCAGAGAGAATTGGTAAAGGACTAGGTTATATATGAATTCCTAGCACTGACATGTAAAGGTTACCCCATAACCCATGTGATGTGTTAGAATAAATGAATTTCCATCAGGAGTGAATCAATTAATAAATAAGATTACCCCACATCCAAAGTGATACACAAGAGTAAAACATTTTACTGTGAAAGATAAGGGATGATATGTAAGATTTTACTATAACTGTATTAATATATAATGGTTTTTTTCCTTTTTTATAGAAGAAATATGGGTCAATTATAAAGGTTGTATTAGAGTTTTAGAGAATATTTACGGGCTATCAAAAATTATATGATGGATCCTTGGATGGAAAGGAGATACATAAAGGTTAACATGACACATCTTCAACATGTAAAGGTTACTTGGAATGCATGACTGATTCGTAAAGGTCTAGAAAATCAAAAGAGATTCATGTTAGATGAGAATTAATTTTTTTAAACACTTATAAGGATCGAAAACTATGTGGAACCCTAAATAGGATATTCAAATTAGAGAATAATGAAGTTTTCATTCCAACTATCAAATGATCCCAGGGAAGGCTAATTCCCAATAAGGATTCTCAAAAAACTAAAATATAGAGGGAAAAATTTAAATTCACATGGTGGATATATAAAAAAGTGTGATGCATATATTAGATAATCTCCATGAACACATCAAATTATAATGTATATTCCCTTTTTCTAATTAAATATATCATCACTTTAATTGTATAGAGTGGTTAGTTCTGTTATATAGCATTATAATATCTCAGGTTATTATATTTATTTGTTTCCATTGTAAATATATTTCTACCAATAAATAAATATTAGTTCTATATATTTATCTCTATCTAATAATATTTCTTTATGTTCTTAACCATCATCTCTAATACTCATTATAGATAGTAACTAATATAAATCTCGGCCTTATAATAAGTTCTCATGGTGTTCCCAAATCCCATCTTTTAATTTCTCGATGTCTATTTTATTTTTATAATGTGTCCAAGAGTAGTGTTTTGGATTAGTGTGGTGATTTTACACTTTTCCATGGAAATATTCTCAATCTCATTATATTACCTACAAAAAATTCATTTCATTACTTATCCCAGTTAACTATTTGATGGAGTTGAGTTTGGAAAAGTGATGAAACAACATAGGATAGAGCTAGGGCTTGGAAGGTTTCACACTCTTTATTATGGTGTATTCATCAATATTGACTATTTCAGGAGGTGAGATTTGGGATGAAAAAGCGATCCCATTGGCATTATAAGTTTCACACTAAAATTATGGGATATTGGTTCATGTATTATGGTCTGAGATATCAAATATAACTTATATAGTGGATATAGATAATGAAGGAACATGAGTTTCCAACCCTAAAATCGAGGCCTTTATTACTAACACTTGTTTAGTTTTTTAAATTTAATTTATTTTATTTCATGTTTTCATCCATTTTTAAAGCCCCAATTTTAATTTATTTTCCTTAAAAATAAAATAACAATAACATATAATAAAGAGGTAGGAATAGTAATTGATCCAAAATAGGCTCCTTGAGAGATAACTGTGGTTATACATTGTGCTACACTAGGAGTAATATAAATGTTATTTTATACCATCCTATGAGGATGGTTTCAAAATATGGGACTATTTTTAGGATCAAAGTCTATCATTTATTATTTTATTCACTATTTATAAATACTTTTAATTTTCTTTAATAAAAATACTTTTAAAAAATATGACCATGATTAATTTTGAAGAACCATATTATGTATACTCTCAGGTTAAAAGAGAAGGAATTTATAATGAAAGATAATCCCAATTGTAATAATTTTGATTGGATGTGAATGAGATAAGGAATCAAATGGAATAAATCACTACCCTGCTCCATGTATCCAAAGAAAAAAACTAAGCCAACATGTAAGGGACTGGATTTTCCATATTCCTTGCTATGTGTTCTCAGATTATTGTAGGAATCTATGAAAGGATGGATTACTAAAAGTGATGATGGGTTTAAATTTTTGTATTAGGAGGAGTATTGTGAAGTTATTTGATAGGATATAACATGGTGTAGTCTTGGAAATGTCCCTTAAGATGCAGATAGATCCCTGCATCATATATTCCTAAGATGAAATATTTGGTGGATATATTATTTTAGAGGTATCTATTGTATGGTACTTTAGGTTGCGCTATGGAGCAATAGGGTTCAAGATCCTTGTCTCCGCCTTTAAATGGGTTCCTTCAGTGTTGTCTTGGGGTTATGGTGTATAACTTGGGGGTTAGATTCTTATATATACTTTCTAAAGGGTAACTATGACTTAGGATGAGGGTTGTGTCGTGGGGTTTGGGGAATGAAATTATTTAGCTCTATCAGATTAAGGACCCTTTATGTGTGCTATCCTAGCTACACCATGGTCCTTAACTTAGTTTTTAGGATTGAGTTTCACCAAGTTTTAGAAAAGGAATGATAAATAAGGATTTATTCCATGGATTCCATAGGGTGGATTTGACTTGGAACGTTGAGTTGTTTCCACCCTTGTTGTGGCATGTTTGAGTGAAAGACCCAATTATTGTAGTGTAATCAGGGATATTGAATCATGGTCTTATATTTTATATATCATATATAAATTTAGGATTACATTTTGTTTCCTCATATTTCCTCCCATCTTACTTATAACTATAGTGAATATAGGATATATTCAGAGACCTTTAATTCTCATTTTTCATAGATTTAACTCATGACTTCTAGTGATCAATTCATGAGTGATCCGAGGTGAGTTTCCTTCTTTTTATTAGTTATTGATCTCTTATATTCTATCTTGAAATGTTATTTAATAATTGTTTTCTTTTGTTATTTTGAATTTATATTGATTATTTATGGATTATTTTTTTGGGGATTATATCATTAGGGATCCTAGGTTCATCACATGAGAGGTGATTGGATATTTCTGCTTGTTATTCTGTTATTTCTCAGAGAACATTGAAAGATTCATATTAAGATAAGGGGTTCATTAAATATATTTATTTATGTGTTGATGTGGGATTAACATTATTTAATCCAATTAATATATGGTTTATATTGACCATAATGAAGATAATAATATTCTAATTAAGAAGAGAAGAAATAAAAAATGGTTATTGCAATCGCAGGTGATATTTTTTATGTTTGATGGATGCCTCTTGATACTTACTCGATAGTGTGATTGATTTATATGTATATTATTGTTCCTTTAAATGATTAATATGATTAAATTGGTTAAAAAAATGTAAAATTGGTAATTTGAAGTCAATGATGAATGAAGAATGTGAATATAATTATCATTCTACCTTAAAATTGGTTAAACATTAAAGTATTGCTTCAAGCATGTATATGGTTCATTTTTAGGTTCAGTTAGCTACTGATATTAAATTATTATTAATAAATATTTATAATAATTTAAGGGTTAATTCAAGTTAGTAATGGATAATGATGATTATTAAATTAAAGTGTTTTGGGTTTTTTGAATCCCATCCATGTTTTCTTTGGTGTGATGACCTTAGTTACCCAATGATTTTTTGTGTGTTGAAAATATGTTTCACTAACATATATATATATATACCATAGTATAGTAGATCCCTTTATATTAATTTATAAAACCTATTATGGTTGGGATATTTTTTGAGGGATGAATCTAGATTTGATGGTATATGATGCGAGTGGGGCTTGCCTGTCTTCGAAATTATTATGTAGGGATTATTGATGGGTTTTTCAGTTTGGGTTGTGAGAGAGGATTTCATTTTTTATTTATGTTTTTATTGATGATTAATTTTTGTGGATTTCAACTACTTATTTCAATTTAACTATGCACTATATTGCATCCTTCATATTGGTAGTTTATTTCGAGCCCTAAAATAAACATATTATGGAATGATAAATGAATTATAATTGAATTAATGGGAATAAGTGGTGATGGTAATAAATATTAATTAATTTAAAATCATATATTTGGTTGGGAAATTTTCAAAGAGAATGGAAAGTAAATCAATAATTTAAATGAGGAATTATCAAAGCATGTTGGTGTTTTATGACATGAATCGATAAAACCAAAATTTTAATATAGGGTAAATAAATGATTGTAATTTTTTAATTATTAAATTCAATTGGTTAAAAATAACCTTGATTCACGTGATATCACATGGAATTGAGTTTATTAGGCCCCATCGGTGGTATCTGGGTGTTATGTGAGACGATAGATACACTTTGAGTCTAAGCCTAGGAAATTTACCATAGTTTGGTCATGCATGATATATTCATAATATTTTATGATTTCATACACTAAAAAACATGAGTTGGGTGGGTAACTTATACCTAAAATGTTTTGGGTTATGGATGTTTTCCTCAACATCTAGGTTTGTGAGGGAATATATGGATTGCTATCAACTCTTCTTTTTTCTCTCATCAAATATAGTATGACGTGCAAGTGTGTCTGAGCTATGGTGGATTAAGGTATAGGGTGAATGTCAATACAGGTTGTGGAGGCTATTAATTTTACCATAAATGTGTTAATATGATAGAATGACTTTAGGTTATAGTATAAAAGATACTAGTCTAGGTATGTATCACTTTTATGTTTAATAGGTTGTTTTTTAGGCTTGGAAGGTTTCAGAGGTATTTTGGTGGAGTTCCTAAGTGGACTGGTCTAAGAGGTGGCTATAGGGATCCACCAGTTAGTTGGTGGATTTGAAAAAAAACCATGTATGGATTTTGATGTCACCATTTATCTTGTGGGATTATACCATCCAACTATTAGTCCATCCAGTAGCCACTTCATGACTACAATGGCTACTATCCCACTAGTGGACATCACTGGGTAGTTGGTGGCATCAGGTTGGGTCAAGTAAGTAAGGGTATTATTGTAATTTTAATCCCCCAAACCATTAATTAATCCCTTAATCCCTCATTCTCAAACCAAATATGACAATTTCTAATAGATATGATCCTATTTGGAATTCTAATATCCTTCAAACTTCTCTGCTTCATGTTTCAATCATGGTTTAATCGATTGTCATTGAATCCATAAGTTTGAATAATTATCTTCCAGTTCTTTGATTAATATTTGAATTGGATATATTTATATTCTAATTTGGTTGGATATATCAATCCTTTTATTTTTTTTCTTCGTTTCTCATAGATAATCCATCTTTTCATCTCATGGAGGCTGAAACTCATGTTGGTTGCGGTACAGTGTGTGTGATGTTTTTGGTATGTATCAATCTATCATCTACAATAAAAATTTTTTGTATAGAAACATGATTTTATGTTGTGGGAATCATTTTTATGACCTTATATAATTTTTTATTGCGTTCCCTTTCTTTTTTGTGTGTGGATCCTGTTGTGGGTGGTGTGCGACCTGAATTTGAGGTAAGAAGTTCTGTCTCGAGCCTATGTTTGATAAAATTTAAATGATATTAGTTTTATAAATTATAATTGGAATGATATTTTAATTTATTAATATGTGTGCATAAATGTTTTTTTATAAAATATGTTTTCCCCCTTATTTTGGTAAATTAAAGGTTGTTTTAAAAGAATTATGAAATGGTTTGTGAAATTGGTTTTCAAAGAATGGTTTTGGTGAAATAGGTTTGTTTGGAATTATGTTATGAATTGAAGCAATCCATTTGAAATTATTTGAAAAATGAACCACATGGAATCCTTGGGTATCAAGGTAGAGTGTTTAGTATTAGGCCTTGTCTCTTAACATCATATGGGGTTCAATTTCAAGGTGTTCCTCTGTTCCAAGATCACAAATCCATTGGATCTAGGAACCTGACCTTAAAATCATAGGGAATTCACTCATGGGGTGTTCCCCAAATCCCTAGGCCCTATTTTTATAGTTAAATTGTATAGTTCGCACTAGTCATGGTGGTTATTGGAGGTACGAGTGACCTAAATAGCTTGACCTATGTTATCCTTAGGGTGATCTCTATTGTTCTTGATTTTAATTTCTTAGACTTTATATGATTCATTATTTGATATATGAGTTAAATTATAATTTGAAATATTATTTGAAACTATATTATCTAGTTTTTTTATAATTCTAAAAATGGGAACTATTTTACCATTATTTTTATATTAATGTGTGAAATATTTATCATACCATGTTTTATCTTAAATTAATCATGTTGGGATTGTTTGATAGATGATTTTTATGGAAAATCTGGATGGGATCCTACTTATCTTATTTACTTGGGGGTGTTTAAACCTTGTTATGTATTCTTCAAGGAAGGATAAGGAACCACAATGAGTTGGTGAGGTTTATATCAACTCCTTATGGGTATCTAGTATTGAGACTGTGGGATGTTTCCCACATATCTTATGGAGTGGATGTTGGTTGGTTTGGTTGTCTTTTTGAATGTTCTGGGACATGTAATTTGGGTTATATCATGCTACTTTTTTTTGTATCACTATCATTGTCACTCATATTAATATGGAATTTTTATTCCTGGTTATCATTATATTTTATATGCCATGTATCATGTTTCAGGTTGGGAAAACCATCCCTTCTTGTTGTTCTTGAATGCCCAGGTGCTAGCATCTACCCTATGGGGATCAGGAATAGCCTACATGTCTTGTTGTAGTGTGGTTAATAGCCTATATGGAAAATATTTCCAATATTGGTCATGAAAATTTAGTATCAAATAATGGTTATGATCAGTCTTGGGAAGTTTATAGATAAGAGATAGGGTTTTCAATACTTGATAGTTTGGTTTTAGTGTGTGCCTTGATAAATCTTTTCATGATGAGCCTCAAGTCACCATGAGATCTTGGGATATGTGTATTCTATGCTGGGTTTCAATCTAAAACTCAGTTTTTATTGTAATATCTTGAGTTTAAATTGAGATTTTTTTGTATAATCATTTCTTTCTATTTATGGTATATAGAATAATTCTTTTGAGATGTCTTCTAAGGGTTCCTGAGGAGGATGTAGTGGGTAATTACCTTGAAGAAGATCCTCCCCTTGATTATAATTTCCTAGGGGATATCATGAGGGAAGTTAAATTCATGCACCACAATGCACCACCTATTCAAAATCATGTTGTTAAGGAACAACTGGGAGCTGAAGGAGACATGGAACGAGTGTATGAGTTCCTATATAATAATCCACCATCGTTTAAGGGTATGATGAACCAGAATAAGTGGAGGGATAACTGGAAAATATTGATCAATTATTCTATTTTTTAGATACACATGAGTCTATATAGATGAATGTAAAAACGCTTAAACTCGAGGTTCCAATTAAAATGTGGTGGTATTCTATGGTTTAGGTGAATCAACATGTGGGATTAGAGTAGAAAGGATTTAATATCATATTCTTCCAGCAGTTCTTCCTAAAATATTTGATGATGGAAAAGTATATGTTGTTTCTATCTTTGTAGAAGGGAGAGTATTCACTGATTATGCACATTAACCATTTTGTAGAGTTGGTTCATTTTTCTCTAGAGGTGGTGATGAATGACCAGCGATGACTAAGATTGATATAGTGGGATATAGAGTCTTGTTTTTCTCATCCCTTCCACCCAATGAAAGATCTAGTGGAGTACATGGGAAGAAAATAAAGTGTCATGATAGTCTCAAGAGTGGTGGAGGTGGTTTTGAAAAGTTGAATTTTTCTAATCCATCAGTAGTGACTAGATATGTACCATTTAATTGATACCAGTGTGGAAATATGGGGCACATTAAATGATCTTTCTCCACACCTTCTAATAACAACAGTTATTATGTCTACTAAGACCATCTGCAGAGATTCTTCTAGGATCTTTATATACCCTTCTATGGTTTTTTATTTTCTACTCAAAAGACCACTATGAGATAGTTAGAAGATTCAAATTCAATATTACTCTATCCACATTCCTATAGAGTGAAACATCTTCACATAGTGTTTGATTTTTTAGTGTAATTTTATGCGGGTCCAGTTACAGTGAGTGGTATCATTTTTTTTTCATTTTCTATAGAAACAGATCCATTTAATGTAGGTTCCACACATTTTTCTATATCTTCCCATTTTTTATATGTGTTGAAACTTCCAGTAGAGTGTTTATCCTTTATTATAGAGCTATAAATGCCTTTAGGATTGAGTAAAGGGAATGTATTTCAGTTTCCTTCATGTTCTCTTTTAATATCTAATACAGAGTTAGTACATGACTTCCTAGTTCTAGATCTAGATCTATTCAACAACATTATCAAGATGTATTGGATGGTTTTTCACCAAGTTGAGATCATTTTTTATCATCGGTGTGTTTTCTGTTTTTTTGTCAATGGGAGATGTTGTGTTTTCCATATAGAGTTGGACCTATGGTCTAGTCATGAGAGACCTTTTTTCCCAAATCTCAGAACTCTATTGTCTACTATTGAAAGTGTGCTCAATGTTGTTTTCTCTCATGTTGATCTTAACGTGGTTGTTCAGGACTTCCCCAAGGTCTTAATAGATAACTTATCTAGTCTTTCTCTAGAGAGGTATTTAGAGTTATCAATCAATTTTGTGCTAGGTACTAAGCCAATCCAGATACCCTCTTGTCATATGGAACCTTCAAAGTTAAAATAAATTAAGGTTTAGTTGGATAAACTATTATATAATAGATTTTTTCATCCTAGTGTTTCTCTATGGGTGGACCGTGTATTCTTTTCTAAGAAGGAAAATGGTTCTTTTCATCTATGTACAGACTATCAGAAGTTTAATTAGGTAATAGTTAACAATAAGTATCATTTTTATTATATTAATAACTTGTTTGAATAGTCAAAGGGGGTAAATGTGGTTTTCAAAAATTAATCTTTGGTCGAGTTATCATCCTCCTTGAGTTAAAGAATTAGATATCCTAAAGAACCCTTTTAGGTGTAGTTTTGGCCATTATGAATATCTTGTAATGTCTTTTCCCAACTAACACTCCTATAGTGTTTATATCCTTTATGAACCAAATGTTCCACCAATATCTTGATACCTTTATTGTGGTATTCATGGATTATATACTAGTTTGTTTAATATATGAGCATGAGAATGAGCACTATCTAAATATGGTTTTAGAAACCTTGAAAATTCGCTGCCTTTATGGGAAGATCTCAAAGTGAAGATTTTGGAGATAAGAGGTGAAGTTATTAGGGTACAAGATTTTGGAATATGTTTTCTCAGTCGATCCTAAAAAGATAAAGCTTGTCTTGTCATGGGAGGAACTAAGAAAAAAATTAGAGATACATATCTTCCTAGTCATAGATAGATACCATTGGTGATTTTTCAAGGATAAAGTTGGCATCACCATTGAATAACCTTACCATGAAAGGGGAAAAATTTTATTGTAATTGTAAGTCTCATATCTCTTTGGATCAGTTCAAATGACTTCTGGCATTGAATCATATTTTAATATTTTCAGAACACGGTATGGTTCATGTGGTATACTATGATGCTACCGGTGCTAGTCTTTAGTTCTTACTTATTTAGGATGATCATGTTGTGGAATATGATTCTAGATATATTCAATTGCATGTGAAGAATTATGCCACTCACGACTTAGAGATTACCACTACTATACATGATATTAAGTTTTAGTGATACTATCTCTTTAGGGGGAGGTTTATAGTCCTTTATGATCATAAGATTCTGAGTTACATTTTTTATCACAAGAGCATGAACCTTAGAAATAGGACATGGGAGTATTATCTTAATATATTTGTTTTTTACATCAATTATACCCTAGGGATGGGTAATTCCATTACTGACACTTTTAGTAGGAAATTACCTTCTCAAGATTTCCTAGAATAGAAAGAGTAGTGAAACCTTATTGGGATTTTTCTTAGTTACATTTAAATGAATAGGGGTATGATTTAAGTATTTTTTTGACAAGTATTCGACTATTATTATCTATCTTTGACTCAATTTTTATGACCAAAAATATGATGAAGAGTTTAGAGGAGTTATATAATCTGTATATGGCGGGGAGATAGTTCCAGGTTTCTCTCCCACCTCTAATGAAATTTTTTATTTCAAAAATAGATTTATCATCCCTTATTCTATTAGAAATTTTATGTTTCATTATTGTCATAATTATTTGTTATACATTCACCATGGAACTAAAAATATATTTTATGAAACGCGATTATCTTTTTGGTGGATAGGTGTGAAGTGTGAAATTATTTATTTTGTGTCCCAATATTACACCTACTAAAAGATTAAGACAGAGCACCTGAAGCATTATAGTATTCTATAGTATCTTATAATGATGGTATGGAAATTGGATGAGATGTCTATAGACTTTATATTTGTATTACCATATAATACCTAAGAAAATAATTTCATTTGTGTGGTGATTTATCAATTGAGAAAATCAAAACATTTTATTCTGAGTAGTTAAACTTTCAAGGTTAAAGATATGGGTAAGCTATAAATGTTAAAAGTTTTGAGGTTACTTGGGGTAATCTCTAACATTATCTCTTTTAGGGATCCCAAGTTTACCTGTTGATTCTGGAAAAGTCTCCAAGAGGTAATGAAGACTTAGGTTAGGTTGAGTACAACTTACTATCGAAAGATTGATGGTCATACATATCATGCTATTAAGATCCTAGAGGATATACTCTATGACCAAATCTTAATTTTGGTGGATCATGGGATAACCATCTAGGCCTGATCAAGTTTTCTTAAAATAATAGTTATCATTCATAGATCAAAATGGATTCCTTTAAGGATTTGTATGGTTGCCTATGTAGGTTACCTCTTTGTTGGTTGAGGGTGTCCAAATCCTCCCTTGTGGGACTAAGTCTCATTTGGGAGTTTTTTGTGAAGATTTAGGATATACTTCAATGATTTTTTATAGATCATAGTTGGAAGAAATCATACATGGATTGTTGATGATATCCTTTAGAGTTATCTATTAGTGATTATGACTTCTTGAAACTTCCTCCTCAGTTGGCTCACTATTATCTTGGGAAATAGGGGAAGCCAACTCCAAGATATGTTGGACCATTTGAGATTATTGAGAATCTTGGTAAGGTTGTTTATCAATTAGTGTTACTGGATTAATTGATATGTATTCATGATTCTTTCTACATATATCATCTCAATAATTACCATTTAGATACTTCCCATGTTTTGAGTTGTGTGGAGAATGATTTGGATCTAGAACCCTTAATTAACCCTTTAATCCCTCATTATTTAACCTAATATGACCATTTCTCCTAGAGAGGCTCCTATTTGGTGTTCTAAGATCCTTCAATATTCTCTTATTTGTGTTTCAATAATGGTTTGATCCGTTTTCAATGAATTGGTAAGTTTGATAAATTCTCTTCCCTTTATTCCATTGTTATTAGAATTGGAAGTGGTTCTATGTTTCATTGGTTGGAAATATTTATCATCTGATTATTTTTTATTTTTTTTCTCAAATATCAGTTATTAATCTCTAGAAGCCTAGATATCATTTTAGTTATAGTGCAGAACATGTGATATTTGAGGTATGAGTTGTTTTATCTCTGACACCAAACCTTTTTCTTATAGAAACATGATTCTAATTTTTGGGAATAAATTTTTACGAAATCCACTCATTTTTTATTATGTTCCCTTTCCTTATGATATGTAGATCACTTTGTGGGTGGTGTGTGACCCAAGTTTGAGGTAGGTGGTTCTATCCCTAGCCTATGTTTGTTGAATTGTGAATTCTATTGGTTTTATAAATGGTTTTTTAAATGATAATTATCATGATATTTTAATTGATTTATATGTGTGTGTAAATGGGTTTTTGATGAAATATGGTTTTACCCATGTCTTAGTAAACAAAAGGTTTTTTTTTACGAATTATGAAATTGTTTGTGGAATTTTTTTTTCAAATAATGGTTTTGGTGAAAAATGTTTGTTCAGAATTTTATTATGAAATATGAAAATTCCTTTGAAATGATTTGATAAATGAAGAACATGGTAACCATGGGTATCTAGGTGGAGGGTTTAGTATTGGACCTTGTCTCTTGACACCATAGGGGTTAAATTTCAAAGGTGTTCATCTATTCTAATATCATAGATCCAATTAACTTAAATGTTGACCTTGACATTTTAGGGGGTTCACTCATGGGGTGTTCCCATGTTACATAAGCCCTGTTGTTTTAGGGAACTTCTATAGTGCACACTAGTCATGATTTTTATTAAGGTATGAGTAACCTATCTAGATCGACCTATGTTATCATTAGGGTGATCTCTATTATTGATTTGAATTTCTTGGATTTAATATGATTCATGATCTGATATATGTTTAAATGGTTCATTTGAAATATTCATTAAAACTGTGTTATCTGGGCTTGTTAGAACTGTGAAAAAGGGGAACTATTTTAATATTCTTTTGATATAAATATAGTACCTATTTATCATGCTAGGTTTTATCCAAAATTGAAAATATTGGGATTGTTTGATAGAGAATTATTATGGAACATCTAGGTGGGATCATTTTGAGGCTTTTTAGATCACACCCTAAAAAATCCTTTGAGGATGTGTAGAATTGTTATGTATTTTTCAAGCAAGGATAAAAATCCACAATGAGGTGAAAATGTTTATGTTAGATGGGTATTAGTAGCTAGTAATGAGACAGTAGGACGTTTCCCACATATCACATAGTGTGTCTTGGGGTTGTTTTAGTTTTCTTTTTAGATGTTCCTAGACATGTACTTTGGGTTTTATCATGCTACTTTTGGTTGTATCACTATCATTTTAACTATTTTGATTAGGTCATATTAATTCTTGGTTATATTTAAATTTTTTATTTTATTTATCTTGTTTCAGGTTGGGAAAATCACCCCCTATGGTTTTTGTTGGTTTCCCAGTTGCTAGTTGCTAGCCCATGGGGATTGAGAATTTCCTTATGGTAATTTCGTAGTCTGATTTAAGGATTATATAGATGGGTTGTTTGGGGCAGGTCATGACATATAATATACATTTATTTTCTATATAGTGACTATGGTATCTTATAGGTGTACATTCTCAAGCTATAATGGCATGTGGTATAGTTCATGATACACAAGCTATAATGAATTTTGAAATTAAACTTTGTTATGGATGTGATGAGTGATATGGAAAAGATATGTGTGCCTGGGGTGATGGATGAGATGATTTTACGACTTCGAGATGGTTTTCTATGTGAAAAGGATGACTTATGGAAGGGATTATGGCACATGATATTTCACATTTGGGAATGAGAGAGACAAACTAGTGGACAAGTTGATGTGGGGTATCATTTCTCATATATTCCTTTGATATAGATTAATTTACTTTATGTCATTACTTGTAGATAAATCCTTAGTAAAGATGAGATATAAGTTTACTTTCTTAGTAAATAAGTTGGTTTCCTCTTTTTATTCACTCGGATTTAGTATTCTTCTTTCACATTCACATGAGAGGTTCCAGTCCAGATCTTAATGAGTATACCTATATGATCACCCTATATATATATATAAAATCCATTTTTAGGTCTATAGTATTTGTTTAGTTATTGAGTCGGAAATTACTAGATCATGGAGTTTTTTTTGAGTTATTAGGTTTTTTGGTAACTACCTAGGATTTTTCTTGGTATTTTTACATGTTTGGAGTTTAAATGAAATTAAATTGTTATATTGGGATGGTTTATTTGTTATTTATGATATAGATTTGATTTATAGATGTTATATCTTGTCATAGATTATATATTGAGGTTAATTCCTTCCTTTTTCATACATTCTTTAACCTCAGTTATAATCTTCAACCCATGGCCAATTTGAGGCAGGCATCAGGGGTTATCCTCTTCTTTATAGGTTAGATAAAAGGGGAACCAATGGAGGGTTTGTGTGTGTGTCTGGGTGGGGGGGTCATGATAGAGTTTTATCAAATATTTTGGTTGTGAGATATGATGGGTCTTAGGGATAAGCACTAGTGATAATTACATGGGCTGGTAGGCAAAAAATATCAATAGAAATTAGTTTGTGATGTAAGCAAGGGAGACTAATAATAACATGAAATTTTAGGAACCTATATGATCCGATGCAAGGAAATTATGTTTATTGAATACACTAGGTGAAGTGATACTTATTTCAGGTTAGATACATATGTAAGGGTCATGCATCATGATTATATGGTTGTGATTGAATTGTGTAGACAATAGAAATAAAGTTGAATTTGAATTAATTAATCTTAACTATTCTATATTTTGGGGTTCTAGAGTCCTTAATAGTTTAATATTTTATAAATATGGATCTAGGTAGAAATTCCCATCATGTTTATGACAATTATTTCTAGAAAGATATGCCAAAAATTAATTGTATAGTTGAGATCATTGATGAATAATCTTTAATAGTTTCAGTGAGAGAGTCTTCAAAAGTATGATGGATCTGTTTCAGATTAAGAGGCCAAGGCTGGTTGGAGGAGTTGGGGATTGACTTTAGTTTGATTAGTTCTCAATAAGAGAACTATATTCCATTATTTTTGTAGTATATTTAATGGGACTTATCAATAGTGGTGGTTTATTTTGTTTGGGTATTGCGAGGACTCAACTATTTCATGGGAGAAATTCTGTGATTAGATTCAAGATGTGTTTCATTTTTTAACCATAAAGATGGATTATCAACATAATATTAATACTCTACACTAGAGTGATTATAGCACACAAGATTTTGGAATTCATTTCAATAAACTCTTATGTAATTCTTAATACCTTTATCCAGATGAGAATTATAGAGCCAGAAATTTCAAGGAGGCTTTGCATCAAAATATCTAGGGCTGGGTTAACCCATTCACATTATTGACATATCTTGAGGTTTTAGTGACTATGAAGGTCATAAAAAGGATGATAGATAAGAAAACAATATAATATAAGGGATGTATTTAGGACTCTTGGTAGAGTATATCCACAACCTAAAGTTATCAGTCTCCTAGTTAGATAAAGTCTTAGACAATAGGGATTAAGTTTTAACCCTCTTCATTATGTTTAAATATGTTTTGTATATCTCAAAACTCTTCTAGTGGATCTAGTGAGTTTTTTATTTTATAAGTTGTGTCCCTTATAATATTGAGTGTGTGAATTTCTTCAATTTCCAATATGGAGTTAGAGACCCTCTTCTAAGTCAGCTATTGCAATAGTATCCTTTGAGGTAGTAGAAGTAGGGTGATCCAAATTTTGATCAGTGGAGAGGGGACATAGAAGGTATAGGATAACCCTATGATTCCTATCATCAGTAGTGAAATGGTCAAAGTATGACTGTGGAAGTGGTATTCATTAGGGCCAGATAGGTCATTGATCCAGATGTGTTCAAATGCACGCCTTATTGTTTTTAGCATTGGGTGATCTATATGTTGTGCTAAGTATTATTTGTTTATATTCTAATTGGGTGTATGATTTGTTTGATTTAGAAGATAAACACTTATTAATTGCACCTACCCTATTTTATGATTTGGGACATGATGTGGAGATGATTCTAATACTCTTAGTATTGACTCTTCCGGTTACAGATCAAGTTATCTTGTATGATGTGTGTAGATATTTTGACACGATTATAGGGAATCATCACTCTTGGGGTTATTTCCTATATTTTTGAATAAAAAAATATAACATCCTCCATGGAATGGACTGGTTGTATTTAATTAAAGATATTATTTATTTCTTTAAGTGGATATTTGTATTCTATGATACTGATGGAAATCATGGTATGTTTTTTGGTGAGTGATACCCTTAGAGAGATAGGAGGTGTTTTGAGTTCTTATCTTCCTTGGTAGTCGAGATGATGTTGATTTTAGTGTAAAATCAGTTGGCGTTGTTTCCCGAGGTTGTAAAAGAGTTACCTATTGTATTTTTGGAAGAGGTTGTGGTACTACATCCCCGATATGGGATCATGTTTGGGATAGAGTTGAAACTAGGTGTCACCATAATATTGATTTCACTATATAGGATGACACCTTATGAGTTGCAAGATCTGTTAATTTAAATTGATGATCTTATATTGAGAGGATTTATTCAGCCTAATGTGTTTCCATGGGGTGATCCACTCCTATTTTTGAAGAAGGAAAATGGAAGTATATGTTTTTTCATTTATTATCATCAATTGAATCAAGTGAAAGTGAAGAATAATTGTCCCCTATAATGGATTATACATTTGTTCGGTAAGATTAAGGGAGATAGAAAGTTCACAATGATTGATTTGATGTTAGAATATCATTATATTTTTTTGAAGGATATGGATGTTTTGAAGACTGCCTTCAAATTGTTTTATGACATTATGAGTTTGTCATGATTTTGTTCAGTGTTATAAAAACTACATCCATGTTCTACATTCCATGAATTTTTGGATTAGTTTGTGGTGGTTTTCATTGATGACATCTTGGTGTATTCTGAGTTATAGGAGGAGCATGAAGAGCTCTTATGACTATTTTTGGAGTCATTTAGCATTATTAACTACTTGGGATGTTATCTAAGTGTATTTTTTGGGCTTGTGAGGTCCATTTCTTGGGAAATTTCCTATCATAGCATGGAGTTTCTATGGATCCTTTGAAGGATGAGGTGATTTTTTCTTGGATATTCCCCAATAAATTTATAGAGGTGAAAATTTTACTTATTCATTTTAGTTATTAGAGGAGGTTCATACCAAAATTCTATCATATTATGACTCCATTTATAACATTAAATTTATTGGATCGATTTTTCATGAGGATTGACTAGTTCTAAGTATATTTTGAGTATTTGAAGGAGAAAATAGTTAGTGCTTCTACTCTTTACTTTATGAAGGAAAGTATTTTGTTTGAGGTTTATTATAATTCTTGACTTCTTGGATTGGGTTACATCTTAATGAAACATAGAGAAGTTATCTCTTATATGTATTGGATGTTATAGACACATGAAGGTAACTATGCTACCTTTTTTGAAGTAGTGGGTTACCTATACCAAACATGAACAATACTTTTTGATTACCATATCATGTATACAATTAGTCATGCATGATGTACTCCTACCATAATATTTTTGATATTTCTGAATTCACTATTTATATAGTAATTTCCATAGATTATTTTTCATATAAAAAAGTTATAGAAGTTCCCATGCTATATTGAGCACCTTAATATACAATGACATTAATCTTAAATATATGTCCTATATTCTAAATACATCATACTAACTAGATAAAGATGATGTATAACTATTAGGTGTTGGGGGATCATTAACATCAAGGATTATTCTCATGAATTTTACACTTAGTGATCTTGAGTAGATGAGATCATGAGGATTGACCCATCAATAAGAACAACACACATTTAAGGTTTCATTGGTAGTTCCTATATGAGAACACATGTAATGGTATCATAACTTGAGATTATTATCTGTGTATACTATTTGATCATGTATTTTGATGTAAGGAAAAAAAATATTTCATTGAAGTCGTAACAAGGTAGATTGAGTTGGGTGTGTCATTGGTGGGATGACATTGATTGAATAATCAAGAAAGATCTTTTCTCTTCTAAAAAGAAGTGATATCTGAAGCATAGTTTATTAGGATGGTAGTACCCTCACTAAATCCATGTACATGGTAGAAGAAGTAAAGTCCAACCAGTTAGGTCAATGAATAATAAAGTAATAAAGGATGATGACACAAAGTGTACGTCCTTCTTTATGAGATATCACAAGACAAAGAGATAATATTACACAATGTGTGTTTGTATAATGGTTTTCACTAATATGAATTTTTATTATCTCTTTGAGATCCTTGATGAGTTGTTAGACTCTAGTCCTGGTATTTGAATAATATCCACTTATATCGAGATAAGGGCCTAGAGGTTTACATAGTGATACAATTGAAAAGTGTTCTTTATTCTGATTAATTGGGGTATAAGACATGGTGGCCCCCAACACAGGGATCGAGAAATTTCTGTGAATAAAAGATCACCAATGAATAAATAAATTATTTTTTATTAGTGTATAAAATAATTGGAGTTGTATTTATTTATTAAGATTATTCATAAGAAATTAAATGGATACACAGAAAAATATTATATGAATGAATATTATTTTAATATTCAAGGCCCATTTAATATTTATGGGAATTCTGAGTTGAGTAAAAGACTCGAAGTTATCATGAAATATATTAATTATATATTACAAGTAGGTGATAAAATATAAATGATGTTTATGATGCAGTTATTTTTTCAAAATGTATTATTTATAGAATATTTAGTGGGAGTTATATATATGAGGGCTAGAGAAACCTTTCTAGGCATTTAATTCCCACTATACAAGTAAGAGGGAGATCATTTCTGAGGAACTTTTAATTTCCACGAATTTGAGATCTCCTCTCTCATCCTTACTACATCCTAGAGAGAGAAAGTTCCATTCTAAGCATTCAATTTTCAATATCCATCCCATATTTAAGGAATATGATTTTTATAATAATTGGGACATCATAGCCTTTATTAGACCTCTATAGGATGATTGGTGTTCCTGAAGACTCTTAATGTATGTGTGGATGATCTATAGGTATTTGATCATAGATTCTTTAAAAAATGGTCACTTGATGATGAGATGTAGTGGAACACACCATTGATTCAAATGTGGTAATCATTCATGTAATTTTTGTGCTTAAATAAATTCATGCATGATAATCGATCCATTATTTGGGCTCAGATCACTAGATATGATGAATATATGTTGGTCTAGTGATAAAATTTTTAAACCCCCAACCCACTAGCTTTTTTTTGTGTGCCATGGTACTAAAAATTGGCATCATAGTGACCATATAAATTTTCTAATCCAATAAAAATTAATTATCCTTAAATTTTTATGGAGAGATTCATTTTGGTACCAGCAGAATATATCACACATCAATTTGATTTTGTATGTAGAAGTTATGAAAATTTGAAAATTTAATTTGGACCGAAACCATTTTTTTATAAGTATTAAAAATTGAAAAACATATATTTTTATATGTGTTAATTTTTACCCATTTTCGGTGGTTGGTGGAAATTATGATGACCTCCAGTTTTCCAGCCAGATTCTAGTCATCATAATGGTACTAGCTGGTGGGAATTACTCCCACAAGGTTTTTATGTTGGTAAAAATAATTATAATAGATCATAAACACATAAGATTAAAAAATTAGAAAAAGGGGGAGGTGATCTACCTAAAATTAAAAAAAAAATTGATGGGTGGGGGAGGGTGTTTGATAGCTTATCAAAGAAATAAAAATGAGAGAAAAAACTTTTTAAGTTTTTACACATGAGCCCCATACGCCAAGGTGACCCGCCACACTCTTTGACCCTTGGTCCAGCCAACCACACTCATAGCATCGAATTTCTCACTTATATTTATCTTTCCCCACTGCATTATCCTCCTATCACTACTAGATCCCATGGATAGACACCCTCCTCAAACATTATGTTCACAGCCCCACCCTGTAATCCAGCATCACCTCTAATGGTCACCCGACGTGACCCCACTACCACTACCAGCCTCCTTCATCAACATCCTTCCATCTAGAATTTTCCTCCTCAACCTCCCATATTACAATTATCATATCCAAGGTTTCTGAACTCCCTTCTTACTGTGATCGACACCTCTGAGGGCCCCTGATACATTCATTTTTTCCTAGTGTGGTCTCCTACTTTAAACCGGTCGACCCATGGTAAATCCAGGTTCGCCTGACCTAGTATGGGGTGGGGTGATTTATGCCCAACCTGCAATGAAATTGGATGAGTTATTCTAGACCTGTAATGAGCCTACACAAGTTATTCCCAACCCATAATGGTCTTGGGTGTGTTCTTGGTCCTGGAAAAATATTTTAATATATTCCAAAATTAATTTCAATTTTAGGATTTAAAAAAAAATTAATATTCCAAAATTAATTTAAATTTTTGGATTAAAATTATAATAATATTGGTAAGAAAAGAAATAAAATTATTTTAATTTAAATATTTTATTTAATTCATTTAATTTTCCATGACTTAATTTTATTGTAATTTAATTTTATTACGCATTTATTTTACCTGTTAACTAGTCTTGAGAATTGAATGATTTTTTTTATCTAAGTTTGTTTTATTTAACAAAATATCACAACTTCATGTGGTTATGGTAATGATTATTTATTTTTGATGATCAGTGCATCATCTTTCCTCATTTAATATGTATAAGGGTCTGTATATCCATCAGTTTTATTATGTAAGTTTTTTAACTTCCAAATACCCCCTTGACTGTGTGTGAGTATATTTTTATTATAAAGATGATTCTACAATACATAGAACACAACAATATGAGGTATTATCCTTGATGAGATGTGGAAATATTGGACCAGGGTGTGAGCTGCAACATAATTCAAGACCCGACACATGTATTATACCTCTTAAGTCATGGTTGATATATTGAGTATAAATGGATCGACTAATACCAAATGCTCAAGGTCATATAGGTAGTTTATTTAATTTATTTATTGTTTATTATTTTATGAATATAAAAGATTACAAAATCATATAAAATACTGAACATAAAATTTATAGCTTAAATCAATTTATGACATGATGAATGTTTTTCAATTTAATTCATTTTTCAGTTATGAGTGTGATCTTATATTATATGCATATTAGATATAAAATGATTTCATTCATCAAGAAATAATAAATAAAAACCCTCAAAGAAATATTAAGTCCGTATTCCCTCTGTCTTTCGAATTCAAACAAAATTGGGTGTACAGGGTGCTTATCAGCCCTAATTAAGGGTGTATTCTACTATTGGGGAGTTCTTATGAAAATCATGAGTTGACTTAACTAAATATGCAATTAAAGAAGTATTCATAGATATATTTTTGCATATATAGAGTAAAAGAATGGAGTAAATTGTGTTTATAATTTATAGAAGTTAGGAGTTCACTCAAAAGTTCAAAGAGTTATGAGTCAATATGGTTGTAAATTTAAACTCGTACCATGAAAATCTCTAATTAGTGGTTTAGACATATATTGGACTATAAGGAGAGGTTTCATAGATCTTTTCCACTAAAATAATTGAGTGATTGGGTATTCTGAATCTAGTAGTGAGGGATACTAGGTTTCGATAGAATTGTGGGATATATTAATAAATTAATTAATAAGTAATGCCTAATCAGTAATCAAGATAAAAGTACTAATTTTTTAAAATTTTCTTTTTTGTAAAAATGGAAATTAAAACCACAAGTTAACTATAATTAATTTTGATAAAATAACATGTCCAAAATGGCATGAGTTTCCAATATTATTATATGTGCTTGAATAAAGTACTACTATATATATTAAATTCTATGTGATGGATTCCCAACTACCTATTAAGCCACCTTAGGAAGAAAAGGTGTGAAATATTCTTATAGGAGACTCATGTATGACACATTTTATGTTTACATAATAATGTTATCAATAATTTATGAAGTGATTTGTGGATAAAACATTAGGACATGGATGATTTCACATGTTGTCTCATCCTTAATAATATTGTGAGGAGAAAGTGAAGAAAAATATGAATGAGATGTTGATTACAATGGATATGTATAAATTGAATGATGGATTAAAATATTTTAAAATATCCTATTCTTTTATCTTTATCATTAACTTACTCTTTTTGTTTAATATCACATTACAAAAATTATGGGAAAATGATTCATTTCCTTTTTGGTACTATTCTCCAAGAAAATAAGAACTTAAATAAAGATTAATATTTAGTTATTATGGTGAATAAGTTTAAATATAAGGTGAAAATTCCAATGAAAAGTATGATGTCAATGTAACCTTTATAAATTTCTATAAAAAAGAGAAAAATCATTATACAAGAGGTTATTTTCTTCAAATGTCATGAGATAAGTCTATGGACGTTCAAATTCTATGAATTGAATTAAAGAAGAAAAAATTGCTTACTATTTAGGTATATTCATTATATGTAATGTCTCTATTTTATTTATTGGGTATTGAATACAATATAACTATCACATAATTTCATTAAAATACAGTAACCAAGTAATAACAGAGACATTACAAGAAGTAAGGTGAATTCTCTAAGTGTATGAAAAAGGGTGAATCCTAAGTAGTGATGAGAAGTACACAAATTATAATTTCGAAGATTATGGTTCTTATTGAACTTTTATTGAGTAAAATAGAAAGATTTTCCTTATAACTCCATTTGAAACAAGGATACATTATTCCATTTTAGGAAATAATGTTTCTTGTGGAGTCTAATACTCAACTAACGGTTGAGAAGTACTTGAATCATTGGTGATACATGATGAATATAAAATTAAAGACTCATTTATACCTAGTTATGGAAATAAAATTCTTTATAAAACTAAAATTAATATTCAAGGATATAAAATTATGTTTTTAGACTCCTTATAACTAAATATATTAATAATTATTGACAAATTTATTTTTGGATAGAGAAAATTTTTGAAATAAAGGTTAGTCACAAAGCTTTCAGAATTAGTTCAGCTAGAGAGGGTGAACTATTCCAAGGTTAAGCTACAGGTAAATATAATTCTTGATATTCCTTTACATGTTATTAAGTAATGAAATAATGAAGTATGATAGATGCATGGTTAGAAGATATGAATTTCACCAGGCTCATGTGCCAAAGAATATCTTGAACAAGAATTTATCGATCAGTAAAATATAGTGTGAAGTAATTCCTAAACACACATTTACTTATACATAGAAAACAAATGATGTTATTAAAGGGGATTGATAATGAATTTAACAAGAAAAAATTGATCAATAAAAATGTATCATGGAGTAATTCCTAAACATAAATTCCCTTATACACATCAGAGTTGTGATATAAGTAAAATGATTATCATTTTTGTGACACATATGAATTGAAAAACCTTATAATATTTTCACGAAATTCTTTAAAAATAGTAGTTTTATCCCATAAACATATGAAAACTATAATGAAAAATGGTGACATATTATTTATAGTATGATATAAATCCATTATTTCATAAAAACATGGGTTTGGATGAAAATAAGGTATAATCTCTTTCACATATCTTTGTGTCCCCAATTTTTGGGGCAAATCCAAAGCTTGTCACTTTGGAACTATTGTTGACCAAGTTATAAATCAGCTATATCCTTGGAAAGGTAAATCTCTCTCCATGGTAGGTAGGACTTTCCTTGTTAAATACACTTTTGTCTCCAAAATGGTTTACTCCATGATGCTCTACAAATGGACTACTTGTATCATTAAAAAAATGAACACTGCCATAAAGAACTTCATTTGGAATAGTAGTATTATGGAAAGAAAACTTACGACTATTCCTTGGTCAACATGTTGAATTCCCATAGAAAATGGTGGTACTGGTATAAAAAATAAAAAATACTTTAATGATTCCCCTTAAGCAATACTCACTTGGAACCTTTTTCATAATATTTCTGAAGCTATTACCTTTCTCAAAAATAAGTTTCTTGACAAACATAAAACAGAAAATTTAAACTTCATTAATTAATCAATCTGGCCTTCCATCAAATTCTCCATTACCAAATTATGAATAATTTTCGATAGACGGTCTCTAGAGACTCCTCCATGAAATTTTGGTTGGATAACTGGACTAGAACGCCTTTAATTTCCATGATATCTCCTGATCAAACCCTCGTTAATACCAATAGCTATATCAGAGGCATTTTAAACTCTCAGCATGATCACCCCCTAATACTATTTTGAACGTCATTGAAAACTATTATTTCAGTCACAATAATGATTTACTAACTTGGGAACCTACTCATAATTGTATGTTTAACTCAAAAAATTTCTACAATCACTATTTCTATAACTCAGAGTATGATTACAGCTGGTTAAAACATTTCAACAAACCGCAGATAAAACCTTCGAGATTCAATCTCATCTGGCATATTTCTCACAACAGGGTTCCTACTGAATTTTTCCTCCAATCCTTTGGCATCCAAATATTCTCTAAATGAAAAATCTATAATCAACATAGAGAAGATTCTAACCACCACTTTCTCTCTTGCGCTATTGATTCTACTCTTTGGAACTATATTCTTGACATTTTTGACTGCAGATGGTTGATACTTGATTCCATCAATGATCAACGTAAAAATGTGCATCAAAGTAAGTCTCTAAGAAAATCAAGAAACCTATTCATTGTTACAATTGTATAGCTCCACCACATGATCTGGTATGATCGGAATTCCATTATTCATAAAAATTACTCATTTAATCAAAATGCAGGTCAGACGAAGATCTTCATTACCATACATGAAGCTGCTTTGATTCAAAAGGGACATTGCCACAACACCGTGCATGAATTTGGGATCCTGAAGTGTCTAAGGATTAAAGGTAATTTCTGTCAGCCACATCTCACTCTAGAGGTGTTCTGGAGAGCACCCTACCTAGATGGATCAAATTCAATATTGATGGATCCTCTAAGGGAAATATAGGACCTGTAGGGTGTGGTGCTATTTTCAGGAATCACCTTGGTTAGGTACTTGGGTGCTTCATGGGTAAATGTGGCATTTCCACCTCCCTTGAAGCTGAGATGCTGAGTTTGATACATGCTATTACTTTTTCCAATCTCTTTGGTTGGAATAACCTTTGGATTGAAAGTGACTCAACGACCATCGTTTAAGCGATTTGGAATGGATCAAATCATTTTTCTTGTCCAATTACTACTCACTGGATGGAATACACCCATTCGCCTATCAATATTAACTATATCATCACACATATTTATTGAGAAGAAAACACAGTTGCAGATGGTCTGGCCAATATGGGAGTAAATCAAGACATTACCTAGTTCGAAGGCCTTCTTGCTGCTCTTATATCCTTTCATGAAAAAGATTGTAATATGATCCATTATTTTAGGTTCTTGTAATCTTTATTTTAATAATATTTGTGGTTTGGTCATTTTGGGCCAAGGTGTCACCTTTAAAAAAACACAATGTGCATCTAAAGTAATTATCCTAAAGGTTTCAAAGGATATTAAAAAAATCCCTATGATATAAAAGTTAAAGTCAAGTGATAGAATATATTTCTATGAAATGGTTCTCATCTCTATTTGAGATAGTGAGGGTAAGATTGACTTGGAATTAGTCAATGTTGTATATGAACAAGTAGTTGGCATAGGAACAAGTTCCATAAGGGATTATGGAAAAGGAATTTTCCAGAGACACAAACATCATAGAAAGGGTAAAACCATGGTAATGGTTTTACCTTCACCATTCATGGTGATACATTATTAATTGAGAATAATAAATCCTACATGGAATAAATAAATGGAAACAAGATAAGATTTAAAAGTTCAATTAAAATTCAATAATGGATTCCATGTTTCAATGTAAAGGGGCTTATTATTTTGAATAATATGGTGGGTATTCAAGTGATACAATACATGGTTGGTACAGGTGTGTTACTAATAAGGATATATTGGTAAAACCATTTCATTATGCCTAAAATCCTTAAAATTATACTTACCATAGTTAATTTATATGATAATTAAATTGGAAACTGGATTCCAAGACCACCAATCTTGGAAGGAATCTATACGATGAAAACAAAAAGAGTTGGTGACACCCTAAAATTATAATAATCGTGAAATTTACTAAAATACACTTTTGGATTGAATTAAATAAAAATATCATAGAATATTCACTTGGAATGAATTTTTTCCATGTGACTATAAGAGGTTAGTGGGAGTGCCACAATTTTCCAAGGAAAATATGTTTGGTAACAGATAAAAAAAACTATTGGTATTATAGTTAGTTAAGACTAAAATCAAAGTAATTCTCTAGATATTGAATTAAATTAGCATTGTACATTCTAGGGGAAATGATCTACTAAGGTAGATATAATGGTTACTTAGAAAAATTCAAAAGTATATATACTAAAAAAGTATTGAAAATAAAATTAGGAATAATTAGAGAGGTAATTTTTATAAACATCACATGTAATAAATATGTCCAAAAAGATATGTATAATACATTGGTGGAGATTAATGTGATAAGTAGAATTCCATAAACTTATATGGTGGATCGATCACATATTCCATGATATGTACAAGATATAATACTACCAATATATATTTTATGATAGCAAAATATCAGTTATATCTAGGAGAATTGCATAGGAAGTAGTTAGAACTATCCAATAGCACATGAGAGAGTATAAATGATATGTACCTTGTACCTAGAGAGGAAGGGATACTAGTAATAATGGGTAAAAACTAGTATTCATTTAGATCAATATGATCTAATAACATAGTAAAGAAAATATAATGAGAAATATAATCTTATTCAAGCTACTGGGATCCATATTTACAAATACCTAATATGTTTCCACTTTTAATGCACCTAATGAATTAGTGTAAAATTTGAAACTATTTGTGATAGTTTATGTAGTAACACCTAGTATGTAAAGTTTTATCATTATATAATGTATAAAATTAATACTATTGCTACGAGACAAGATATAGAGTTTTGATAGTGTACAAAAGGAATTCAGTTGGGGATATCATCTCTTGAGGTGTATTTCTCAAGGAGAAAAGGTCACATATAATATAATATGCATTCAATGGATATGTGGATGGGTTAATGACTAAAGCTATAAACTCTACATAAGCATGATCATATCATGTGAGTTCTAAATAGGTTTTCTAGAGAGTTGGATCTAGTGAAAGTGGGACTATTGAAATAGTGGGTTCCCTAGACCAAATTTAAATAGTACTTCTTGATTACCATATCATGTATACACTGAGATATAGATGATATACTCTTAACATAATAGTGTTGATATCTCCACATCCATATTTACATAGTAATCTCTATAGATTATTTATCATATCAACTATTCATAACAATTCCAAGGATATAATTAGAACCTAGAGATACGATGACATTAATCTTAAAAATATGTTCTATGGTGTATATACATTATACTGACTAGACGAATATGATGTATGACTATCAGGTGTTGGGGGATTATAAGCATTGAGACTTTTTTCATGAAGTTTTCACTTTGTTACCTCAAGTAGATGAGATCATGAGGACTGACCCACCAATAGGAATACCGCATGTTTAAGGTGTCATTGGTAGTTCTTATCTATGAAAATGTGTAAAGATCTCCTAAATTGAGATTATTATTAGTGTATACTATTTTATCACTTACATTGATGTAAGGAAATAACTATAAAATTAAATTCATAGGGATATATCTTGTCTTGGGTTCATCATTAGTGGCATGAAATAGATGTAATAGTCAAGAAAGAATTTGTTACTTCTGAAAGGAAGAAATATCTTAGGAATAGTTGATCAAGATGGAAGTATCTTTACTTAATCCATGTCCATGGTTGAATAAGGTATGTTTTTATAGTTAGTTCAATGAATAATAAAGCAAGAAATTATTACCACATGATGTGTGCATCCCTCTTTATGAGATATCATGAGATAAATAGATTATATTTCATGACGTGTGTTCGTAGAAAAGGTCATCATTGCTAGTACTTTTACTTATATATTTATGGGCCTTGATGTGTTTATAGACTCTTCTCCCAGTATGTGAATAATATTAAATAACATCGATATAAGGTCTTATAGGGTCACATAGTTAGCGTATTCAAAATTCTTCCATATTCTAATAAATATGAGTATAGGGAATGGAGAGACCCACCATAGGGTTCGACACATGTTCGAGAATAAATAATCATCAATGAATAAATAAATTCATTATTATTCAAGTATTGAATAATTGGAGTTAAAATTATTTATTAAAATTATTCATAAGGTATTGAGTGAATACATGGGAAATTATTATATAAACAAATACTATTTTAATATTCAAGGTTCGTTTAATAATTTCGGGAATTATGAGTCATGTTAAAGACATGATTTTATCACATAATATATTTATGAAATATTAAAAGTAGGTAATAAAATATTAATAACATTTATGATGCATTCAATTTTTCATAACATGTCATTTATAGCCTATTTAGTTGGTTTTTTATATATGGGGGCTAGGGAACCTTTTCTAGGAGTTTAATTCCCACTATATAGGAAAAAGGGAGCTCATTTCCAATGAACTATTCATTACTAAGAATTTGATATTTCCTCTATACTCTTTCCTACTTCACATAGAGAGATAGTTTTGTTCTAATAATTTGATCTTCGATCGCCATAATAGATAAAAAAATGAAATTGTGGTGAATGTCCAGATGTCATAGACTTCATTGGACCTCTACACTAGCACCCAGATTCTGATGATCAACATTTCCAGGGACTATTGAAGTATATTTGGATAATCTAGAGGGATTCAACCTCAGATCCTTTGAGAAACAGTCACCGATGATGAGATGTAGTCAAATGATCCATCGATTTGAATGAGGCAATCATTAATTTAATTTTTGTACTTAAATAAATTCACATGAGATCCACTATCCATTACTAGGGATTAGATCTCTATCGATGATGAAGTTATGTCAATATAGTGATAAAATTTCTAAATCCATGTACCACCATATTATGCTTCATGCCTTGATACCAACATACCCATGATCTTAAGCATTCCCTAATTGTGTTTTCTCTGATTTTGTGGAGATATTACCACATTGGTGAGAACTTTTTGTTCTTCAAAGATCACACAATATTGAAGTATATCTTTTCTCAGCACGATTTGAATTTGCGACAATTATGGTGGATGGAATTATTATAGGATTATTTTTTTGATATTTTTTATACACCATGGAATGTAAATTTTTTGGCTGATTCTATGAGTAGGAAAGTGTGTAGTGATTCTATGAACGAGTAAAGTAATTCCTAGAGAGTGATGGAGGTACTCTCAGTGACGGACCCTAATATGAGAATTTTGTGGTAGAGGACAACTTTATTTGATAATGGTGAAATATTATTTAGTGAAATGGTTAGAGGAGTCCCATTTGAGAGATTCCAAGGTAGAGGTTTTATGTGATTGAGTTTTTTTTTGTGGCGATTCTCCTGTGGGATAGTCTGAGGATAGAAAATATCAATTTTTGTTCTAGGGGAGGTTCTTCATTCCTTCAGTGATGTGTGATGTGGTTCTATATGAGTACCATAGTTTTCCTTTGGTAGTACATCCTGATGTGGATAAGATTTATCATGCTCTTAGATTTTAATTTTGGTATCTTGGGATGATGATATTGGTTGTAGTGTTTATGTATCAAAGTTTGGTTTTCTAGAGGGTGAAGGCTATGTATTCTTTTCATAGTGGGTTTCTTCTTCCATTTTATATTCCCCAGTGGAAGTGGATGAGTATCTCATTAGGATTCATCATTATTTATCCTTAGTATCAGTGTGGATATGATGCTATCAGAGCCATCATGGACCATTTTATGAATTCATCAAACTTCTTAGTGATTAAGGAGTCGAGTATAATGACTATTTTATCAATAAAATATTCATATGAGGTGGTGAGGATCCATGGGGTTTTGAAGATAATTACTTATGATTGTGATCTCCATTTTACCTCCAGGGATAAGATAGGTATAAAGAGTGTTTTTCACTATCAGTTATACTATAACAATACTTTTCATCCACATAATAATGGTAAGATAGGGCAGACTTTCAGACTTTGGAGGAATTTTATTGTGGATGCATTATGGGATTTAAAGGTTCAGGGTAAGTCTCCTACCCTTGGAAGATATTTATTATAATAAAATCTTTCACTACACTATTTTTATGAGTATATTTTAAGTAATATATGGATAGGATTGGAAATATATATTGTGTTGGAATGATGTTGTAGAGTTATTTATTCTTAGACAAAATTGGTGTAGATCACAGGCGAGAAGGTGCATGTAATTTGAAAGAAAATAAAGGTATAAAAAGTTAACAAGAAGTTATATGATTATCATAAGAGGAGGAATATAGAGTTTTACATTGGATATAATGTTTTTTGAAGGTATCTATTTATCTTAGACAACATAGGTTTGGTTACAGGATTAATATTTCACCATGATTTGTTAAAACTTTCAAGGTTTGAGCTTATATTAAAGATGATTCATATTAGTTATCAATTCCCCCCAAAATAAATTAGATACCTAATTTCTTTTATATGTAATTAAATATTTAGTGATTTTATGATGATTACTATGTCATTGAGTAGGGTGGGATGGATGTTGGAGGTGGTGAGGCCTTCGAGGAGCAGCCTATGGAGATTCAAGACAGTTATGAATAGTTGTTGTACAAGTATAATATTATTTTAGCTCATGTTTTATAGTGACACAATGGATTAGAGGAGTGTACTTGGGAATGATAGTTATAGATTTATACTAAATATCCCATGTTTTTTATGTTTTATATTCATTGATATGTTATGTATAAAATTTATTTATTTATGATATAATAAATGATTTTGTGCATTATGTGCCTTTTTCCTCTGATGTTTTGGTTGTGCACTAATTATAGAGAAATACTTGAGAGGTATCTCATGGGGAAGTTTTTTCACATATTTATTTATTTATGGTATTTTGGTATAAAATATCAAGGTTATGAATTATTTTTGAGGTATTTAATGTAAGGGAATGGTTTTTCCCAAGACATTCCTTTATGTTTTTAGGTGATTAAAGGTTTCTGAGAATGGAAGGATGAGTACAAGTACTGTTGATCTAATATTTTAGCTAGAGTATGAGAATTAAATAATGATTGGCTATGATATGGAATGGTTTAGTCTCGTACATGAACCTTGTGGTGTATCCAAGTCCCTACAATATAGAGTTTTCAAAATAGAGGATTTGGTAGGCCTATTGTTTTAGGGGTAATCACTAAAAGGAACTTTGTGGTATTATATGAGGATTGAGGGGATAAGGTCCTTATCTATACCTCCTTGAAGTTTCTATGGTGTGGAATTGGGGCTATGGTATGGATCTTAGGCTCTATTTCTTCTCTCTTATTTCTAAAGGGGCACTATGGTGTAGGGTGAGGGTTGCACCATGGGGCCTAGGAAATTAATTTTTTTTGGATCTACCAGATTAAGGAACCTTATGGATTTGTGTCTTAGCTATACCATGGTAATTCCCCTAGTTTATAGGATTGGTCTTTACTAAGTTTTGTAAGTTATAGATAAATACTTATTTATATATAAAATTCAAAAGAGCAGCTTTTCTTAGGACCATTGTTGAGTGGGGACCCTTGCTGCGCCATGGTTTGAGTAAAGGACCTAACCATTTTAGTGTGGTTAGGGATTTTTTTCATTAGTATAATGTTTTATTCAACCTATATAAATTCATGAGTCAATTTTATTTCATTTTATTTTCAATATCTCCCTTAAAACACTATATAACTTTATTATCTTTTAGAGACCCTTAAGCCTCATTTTTCTTGGATTTATCCCCCAACTTCTAGATATTTATTTTTGGATGATCTAAAGTGAATCTCTTTCTTCCTATTGGTTCTTGATCTCTCTCATGATCTCTTTCCATGATATGGTTTTTTTATTTTATTATGGATTTATTTCAATGATTGACGGTGGATTGTGAAGGGGATGATATTCTTAGGGATCATGGGTTCCTCATAGGAGATATGACTATAGATTTATATTTTCTAATTTCAATCATACTTGGAGAATGTATATAGATTCACATCGAGGTAGGGGATTAATTACCTTTATTTCTTTACTTATTGATGTATAATTAACATGATTTAAACTCAAGTGATAAATGTTTGTGGTTGACCCTAACATGGCTGACAATCTAGAAATTAAGAAGAGAAAAAATATGAAAGTGGTATTATGATCACATGTTATTTTTTACATTTGATGGATTCCTCTTGAGACATGATAGATATATTGATTAATTTATATGTATATATATATATTTTTTTACTTTGAATTATTAATATATTTAAATTTATTAAAAAACATACATCTATTATATTGAAGTAAATGATGAATGAGGTATGTGAATATAATTACCATTCTCTATTAAAATTAGCTAATCCTGAAAGTCTTTCATGAAGAAATTCTATGGTTGATTCTTAGTTACTATTAGATGTTTATATTATAGTCTTATTGTTTAAGGTCTCTCATAATTAAACTATTAATTCAAGATTTAAATAGTTAATTATAATTGATAAATTTAATTTATTAGGGCTATTTAAATCACAATCTTATGTGATCATCTTTGTTTCCCCCTAAATTTTTATAATGAAAATTTATTTTGCTATTATGTATGTATTATAGGATAGTAGATACCTTACTGTGATTTTGTGAAACTTGGTATCATATGGATATTTAGTGAGGGATGGGTCTAGATTATATTGAAGGGTTTGATAGTAGAGGTTACTTTTTTATTCTTCTAATTATTGTGAGGGGATTTTTAATTGGTTTTTTCATTTTGGGTTAAGTGTGAGGCTTGCCTAATTTATTTTTTTCTTAATGGATGGTTTTCTTAATGATTTATTTTTGTTACTTACAAAAACTTTTTTCAATCATACCTTTGGAATAAATTTTTTTATTTCTTTATGGTAGTTCAGTTCATGTCCTAGAATACTAAGATTATATAATGGTGAATGAAATATAAATGAATTTATGGGATTAAGCATTGATGATGGTAAGTATTCATTAATTAAAAACCATATATTTTTTTTAGGAAATATTATAAGAGTATGTAATGGAAATATATAATTGAAATGAGGATGTATAAAATAACATTGGTGTTTAATAACATGAATTGATAAGAATATAATTTTATGATGGGGTTAATACATGATTGGTAATTTTTTAATTGTTAAATATAATTGGCTAATTCTAAACCTTGATGCTTATGTGCTTTTATGAAATTTAGTTTCCTAGAGCTTAGTAGAGGAATCCATGTGTCATGTGGGATTATAGCTAAAGTTTAATTATAAGGATAGGTAATTTCCCGTATTTTGGTTTTGCATGATATATTCATTATATTTTAAAATTTTATAAGATCCACCAACCGAGTGAGGAAGGCAATCAATAGACAAATGTTTTGGGTTCTAGGTGTTATTTTTAACATACAGGTTGGAAAGGGAATGGATGGATGGATACTTTCTCTTCCCTTATCTCCCTTCAAATGTAGCCTGACTTTTAGTTGTATCTAGGATGTGAAGGATTAATGTATAGGGTCCATGTATACATGGGATGAATATCCCTTAGTTTTTCCATACATTTTTCACTAAATGTACTGTATTGATATTATATCACATACATTTATTACAACTATAAAGATTGTGGTATTATATAAGTGTACATGGGAGGGATATAGTGGATTGAGGTATAGTGCATGATACATGGTATGTAATGAATTTTAGACTTCTATATTGTTATGGATATGATGATATTTGGTTGAGATATGTATATATGGGGTGTAGTATGAAATGATGTTATGGATATGATATGGTTTCCTAGGTCGAAATAATGACTTATGAAAGGGATTATTATAAAATACATTTGGAATTGGGATTTGAGAGTGAAAAACTAGTGGCAAAGTTGATGTGGGGTAAATTTAATTATGGTTATGCTTTTGATAGAAATTTAATTACATCATTTAATTACTTAGTGAACAAGCCTCAATGAGGATTCTATATAGGTTTACCTTCTTAGGTAATGAGTTGGATTACTCTGTTTATTCATTAGGATTTAGTATGATTATTTCACATTTACATGATAGGTTCTAGGGTGGATACTATTGAGTATACACGTATTCTTACCCCACACACATATATACTATTTTTGGTTCTATAGGAACTATTTAGTGATTTATCTTGGTGTTATTATCTAAAGAAGTTGTTCAGGGGATTCTGGAGTTCTTGGTCATTTTCTAGGATTTATTTTTGGTTTTTCCCACTTTTTATGACATTGCATTCATGAATTTGGATGGTTTATTTATTATTATGCTGTTGAGTTTATTGGTGGATATTTTATATTAACCTAGATCATATATTAATGGAAATTCGTCCCATTAATATAAATTGCATACCCTATGTTATAGTATCTAACCAGTAACCAATTCATGGCGGGCTTTGAGGGTTATCACTTCCTTCACTTACGAATCAAGAGGAGTACTATTGGAGGGGGGGGGGTCATGACATAATAAGAATAATGGAAAGTGGTGGAATATATTACTCATATTATTTTTCAATTTGAATAACCTAATGAGGTTGATAAAAAACTACTTTAAGATTCATTATCTAACATAACTATTCGATTGCTAGAGAGATTACTAAAGAAGACTTGTTTTATGATATTATTGCGTGAGTTCAATAAGAAAATTATGAATTATATAATTATTATATATGTAGTGAAATTATAAAAAAATATCTCATCTTATAAAATAAAAAAACCAACACAGATTTACCTCCCTATGGATTTGAAAGAAGATAACACTAAAATTTAGGTTCATTTGAAGAAACAATTTATTAAAATGAATACCTACCTCCATCCATGAAAACAAACTACATAAGGTACTTAGAAAAGAAGAATAACAAATAAAAAAAATCTAATTTATGGAGATAATATGTTATTAAAGTCATTCTTGCCACATTTTATTGAAAACAAATTGATCATTAAATCACACTATTTTGAATTTTTAGATTTTTACAACTAATGGATTTACATAGAGATTAAAAATGAAGATGAAAATACACTTGTATAGGGACAAAAGGATCTCCCTAAACACCTTAAATATTTGATAAAATGAGTAAATGAGGATTTAATAGTCTCCCTTCCTAAATAAACATGTAAGATAACCAATTTTATATGGAATATTTTTATACAACTATATCTTGTTTTAAACTTATTCAATATGAAATGTTAACCAATTTCCCCCTGATTAAACACATTGAAGAAGAACCACTAGATATGACCTTGGATGATTCCAAATAATTAATGACTAAAATAGTAGAGGACCTTAACTTTCTTCTAACCACCTTGAAAGGTGCACCCAATTGATAAAGGGGCGGATATGCAACACATTAATCAAGGTAACCTCTACAACGAATTCATTTGGATAAGTGATTGAAGAATAAAAATGTGGCGGTTAACATCATATAATCCAAACAACCCCTCATATTTAGGATAATATATAAAACTACATTACTAGAGGTAGTCAAAACCCATAACCCCCTTTGAGGTCAAACCAAGTTTCCTTTTTTCCTTCCCCTTTTCATTTTTATATTCTTATTTACTTCCAAAAAATTGATTATTTATTTCGTTTAATTATAGGTTTCCAGTAGGAAGAAACTAAAATTTTAAGACAAGGTTTACACTACTTAATGACAAGGTTATATTCTTTTATATAATTTATTTAATCACTCCTAATCTATTATTCATTATGCTGATCTTAAAGGTTCAGTATTATATAAGTGTGTGGGGGGGGGGGGATTTCAACTTGTTTAGATAACAATTAAACATACTATTGTTTTCTATTTTAATATTATTTTTAGGATATCTTGATCTAAAATGAGTACATTGGTATATTTATATCATGTTGGTATTTTTGTAAAAACCACTTTATTTGAATATGTAAGGGTTTAAATGATTATTGAAATAGATTTTCTTCCTTTATTTCAAATATGAAAATTTAATGAAATTAGATCAAATGTGAATACCATTTGTAAAAGTGTGGTATAATGATTATCTTTCCCAACCCAAGAGACTTATATATCTTTTTCATGAATTCATTCATTTATATTTTTCATTAAAGTTATTAGGCATGTCATGAGATATAAAAGTTGCTGTTTTCTCTTTTTTTAAACTTTTAGAGTTTATGAATTGTATTAAAAATGATTGAGGTACATTTTTAAAATCCATTTTTAAATTTAACCTCTATTTATCCTACCTTATATATAACCATTATATTATCCTTAACATCTATGAACAATCATATTATGAATCTATATTAAAATCCAGGAATCCCTAACTGATTAACACTAGAAGTAAATGCATAATCATAGTTTAACTTAATTTTAATAAAGGGAGTTGTTTTGTGAAATGTATGACTGTATTTTGAGACATGTATATGAAAATTCATTGATAACTAGATGGGGTGGGGGAAGAGATAAAAAGTGGAAACCTTACTGAAGTTATTTGGTGAGAAAATTTTGGAATAAAACATAATGGAAAGGAGCTATCTTGTAAAAAGTTCTAGGAAAATCATCAATATTGAAAAGATAGAAAGGAAAATATCTTTCAGAATTAGGAAAAAAAGTTTGAAAAAAAATTGAAATTGAATTATTATTTTATTTTTTTTAAATTAAACTATATGGATAATTTTAAAAACAAAGAGAAAAAAATATTCTAATGGAAGAAATCGTAATAAAAAATTGATTCTATTAATGTAATATTTATGTGAACTTTATATGAGAATATACAAGGTTTTGGAGGCCAATATTTTCAAATGGGAGTGAGTGAGGATACAATTCTTAGGTTTAAGCATGAAATCATGAATTTTACATTATTTTAGATAAAAAATACTTATTTTTCCTCTATAATATATAACATAAAAACCCGCCAACCCTTATCCAAAAAAACCTAGGAAAATGATCTATGATTGATTTTTTTTGAATCTATGAAGTAGAGAGACTAGGATAGAAAAAAGCATATGGAAATCATAAATTCATTTAATAATGAGAAAATTATTTTTAAAAACACCTTGACTGAAGAGATATATTTTTATGGTAGGTGAAAAATGCACATGGGGATTAATAGGTGATTGAATATATATTTTTTGAATAGTTAGGCATTTGAGAATTTAGATCCATATATAATGAATGATATGTATGGATTTGTTTGAATTAAAAGGTACAAACATTAATTTCTTGAGAAGTTATATTTGAAATTAGTAAAGTATGAGAGAATTTACATATATTATTTATTTATTATTTTTTCTATGCAAATCAATAATTTAATCCTGCTAAACTTTATAATTTATGGGAAATTATCTCATATTTATTTTATTATAGAATTTTGGTACTTCATTACAAACATGGCCTAAAATAAAAATTTTAGTGATTTTATTTTTATTTTGGTATTAATTGATCGAATGAAAAGAAATTAATTTGGGGGATTTTATATTCAAGTTGGAATTTTTAAAAGTAGAAAAATCCAAAAGAAAATTAGGAATTTATAGAAGATAGAAGTTTAGAAAGGAATATATATGAGTTGTATGATCAAACATGAAGGTTCCTAACTAAGTAGCTAAAGAGTAAAAATTTGTAAAATTCCATATATCAAGGTTTTTATCTGGGATACATAAGAGTAAAATAAGGGTAATTATGAAGAATTGGTAAAGGGTTGGGTTATATAAGAGTTCTCTAAACTAGTATGTAATGGTTACCCCATGGATTAAGTGAAGAGTTAGGGTAAATTCCGTTATTGTGAGAGTTAATCACATAATACATAATATTACCCCCTAAACAAAGTGATAAATAAGAATATAATACTTTTATATAAAGTATAAGGGCCCATGCATAAGAATTTCTTACAACTACACTAATATATAAGGGATTTTTTCCTTTATCATGGACGAAATATGGGTCATACGTAAAGGATGTATTATAATTTAAGAGAATACATATGGGTTATTAACACTTACATAAAGGTTTAATAACCCAAAGGAGAGACATAAAGGTTAATAATATACATCTATAATATATAAATGTGACTTAGAATATAAGGTTGATATGTAAAGGTTTAGTCTTTTGTAAAATTAAAATACTTTCTTGTCACATGAGAATTAAATATTTTGAAAACACCTAGAAGAAACTATTACCACATAGGGGACAAGATCATATATTTAAATAAGAGATGAATTAAGCTTATAAGACAATTGTCAAATGGTACTAGTAAATGATCATTTATAGTGTGGATTCCTAGGAACCTAAAATCAGAAGGGAAAAATTTAAATCTATATGGTGAAGATCTCATGAAGTGAACTACATGCATAAGAGAATATCCATGAACATGTTGAATTATACTATAACATACATATGGAAATTTAAATTCATTATCCCTTCCATTAAAGAGATTAGTTAGTTCTATTTTGTAGCATTAGAATATTTTAGGGTTTACTACTTCTTAGTTACTTTTATAAAAAAATTTTCTACATTTTAATAAATAATAGTTCTCTATCTCTTATTTTTTTATTTTAATTACTAAGTATGATATATAATACTCATTATAGTGACTAAAAAATATGATGCTTTTACTTTTGGGGAGTCCTATTGGTTTTCCTAAATCCCAAATCCTAATTTATCAATGTTCATAATCTATTTGTAATGAGACAAAGATTAGTGTTGAGGATTGGTATGGTGATTGTGCACCTTTCCATGGCATGATTCTCAATCTAATTCTATTCCCTAAAAAACATTATTTTACTCAATTACATCCCTTATCTCATATTTATCTTCATATTTTGGATTTTATTATGGTCAAGATATGAAACAATATAAGATGTAGCTGGTTCATAGAAGGTTTCAAACTCTCGACTAAGGTTTGTTCATCATTCTTAACTATCGAAGGAGATGAGATTTTGTGTTATAAAGAGATCACCTAGGCATGATAAGTTTCACATTAAAAGTAAGTGATGGTGGTTCATGTACAATGGTATGAATTATCAAATTAAATTTATACAATTAATATGTATAATGAAGGAACCATAGTTTCCAACCATAGGACCGAGGCCTTTATTTCTCACACTTGTTTAGTTTTTTTACTTGATTTTATTTTATATCATGTTTTCATTCATTTTAAATGATACCATTTTAATTTATTATATTAAGATAAAAAATAATATATATATATATATATATATATATATATATAAATAATAAATTAGTAGGAATAGCGAGTGATCCAAAATAGGCTCCTTGAAATATGACTTTCATCAGACACTGTACTACACTTAGAGTAATATAAATGTTATTTTATACCACACTATGATAGGAGTGTCACTATAACACCCCCTGTCAAAAGTCTGGATAGAATTTTTGAACTATATCATGGATTATGATATAGTATTTTTTGGGATGCAACTGATAATTGCTAGATTATCTATCATAGGCCAAGACACACTAGCCATAAAATGTGGTATTAGTTTTTTATTGAATAAAAAATACCAATATAATATAAATCATAAAACATGATAAAAAGGGAAATTTTGATTTTTATAATTTTTAATTATTAATTGAAATATATAATTTATAAAATTTATAAATTTTTTATAAAATATGAAAAAATTATTTTTGGGTGTTTATTTAATTTATAGTTTTTATAAATTAATTATTTATAAATTTTTTTATAATTAATAAACAAATGTTTCGAAACATTTATTAAATAAATATCCATTATATTAAGTATTAATATTAAAACATAATTTGAATTTATAAGTCATCATTTCAAATTTGGATATAAAGAGTTTATATATAAATTATACTTTAGTTTATAAAGTGTTTTTAAATGAAAACATAAGGAAAAATATAAAAGAGTTTATATTATATTATATTTTCTTCATTTATATTAATAAAAAAATTTAAAATTAAAATTCCTTATTTGTGAAAATTATTATTTGAACCATCCTAGAAAGAGTTATAATAATTTATATGATCGAGGTTCAAATAATATTAAATATATGATATTTTTATTTATAAAATCTCTATATTTCAATTATCATATAATTAAGTAAATTTCACATAAAGAATGATATAAAGGAGGTAATATTATAAATAAGTATAAAACGTTTATATTTATTTGATTATGGAATGTACAAAATGAATTTCTAAATTATAAAGTGTTTATAATTTCATTATTTAATAATTATTCATAAGTGATTATATAATGTAAAAATTTATGAAATGTTTATTTATTTAGTTTATTCCCTATTTTATTCATAGGAATAAATTATTTATATTATGAATTGATGTATGATTTAATTAACATGTTAAATTGTCTCTATAAATTATCATACAGGCATTTAAGGAGTTAAATGCTAGGTATCATAATGGATATACAATTATTCTATATTGACCTTTTATTTTACTAATTTATGATCTCAGATTAAGAATTTATTTATAATTTATACATATTAGGTGTAAAATTATTAGGAAATTAAGGTCTCTCCTAAGTAAAGAACCATTGATGGTGAAAGGTTCTAGGACTCGCAGTAGAAGCCGGTGGGCTAGGGATTTTAAAATTTTTCATCGATGGGTTGATGAAACATGTCTACGCCAATGATCTGAGCCCCAATGAGGTCCGAGGATCTCATTTAAATTTCAAAGAGAAAAAAAATTAAATTTAAAACATAACCATTTCAAATTTAAAGGTGTGCTCAACTGCAACTCGTCACTGGAAATCATTTCTTGAAGAATCCATATAAGGATCCCTCTAGATTATCCACACACACTTCAAAATCTGATGAAGCATCGATTGTAAAATTCTTGGTGCTAGCACGGTGATTCGAAGATATCTTAAACGTCTCGATGATCACAACATTGAGATCCCTTCAATACTTGAGAGTGATCTTGATCTGAGCTTCTTGGATTGATATATTCTCTCTCTAGAGATCGGGAGGAGAGAGACCTCTAGATTTCATTCCATGAAATAAATGAATAGTGAATATCCACACATGAGAGAGAGCCTCCTCATTTATTTATAGTGGAGTTGATAAATACCTAGTTGGGTTCCCCGACCCCCATTTATTTCAACGTCCACTAAATAAATAATTTTTATGGAATAAACTATTTTAATATTATTTATTTTTTTATCACATACTTGTAATATATATAAAACTTACAATGTGATAAAAACCAAGCGATTTAACTCAACTCGCTATCTCGCTTAATATTAAAGGAACCATGAATATTAAAATAATATTCGTTCAATTAATATTATCTTGTATTTACTAAAATTGTAAATACATAAAATAAATTGAATCCCAAATATTCATAACATGAATATTAATGAATTTATTTAATTCTCTTTGTGATCGATACTTTGGACAACACTCAGGCCCCTTGGTGGGCTCCACCATGTCCATATACTTATTCAACTGAATAGGGAGGATTATTGAATACACTTTTGTGTATGACCCTCTAGGACCTTATATTGATAGCAGTTAATAAATCCATAGACCACAAGAGAAGTCTATCAACCCATCGTGGCCCCTAAAGAGACAAGGACTGACATAACAACAACAACCAACCTAAGAACACTAACTGTGTACTATAATCTCTTTGTCATTAAATATATCATAAAGTAGGATCCACACTTGTATCATCGTCCATTTATTGATTTATTATTTGTTGATCTTTTCAGATGGATTTACCATTGTATTGCTTTGGACAAAGACTTATGAAGGAAACACCAACTTGATCAACCATGCCTGAGATATAAAACTTTCTAAACATGGAAGTGACAAATCTTTTCTTGACCATTCAACCAATGTCATACCACCCATGATGCACCCAACACAAGCTACCTCATCACAATTTCAATACCATGGTTTTTTCCTTGCATCAAAGTATGCAATCAAATGATATACATTGGTAATGGTCTCAAGTCAGGAGACCAATACACATGTTTGTAGATAGGAACAACCAATGGCACCCAAAACATGCAGTGTTCATATTGGCAGGTCATTCCTTATGATGTCACTACTAAAGATCACCAAGTGCAAACTTCATGAGATGAATCCTAAGTGATTATGAGCCCGCCAATATCTGATAGTCAAACATCTACTATGTCCTGTCCGTAAGATATATCTAGACCATAAAAGATATATTTAAGATTAATGTCATAGTATCTTGATATTCTCATTATAGCCTGGTATCTGCTATAAAATTTTGATAAGACAATTAATATTTGGATATTACCATTAAAATAGTGGATGCATAAAAAGTATACACTATAATGGTAAGATAAAATCATGTATGACCAACTGTACACATGATATGGTAATCAAATGCACTGTATAGTTGGGTCTAGGGCACCCACTATTTCAACACTACCACTTTCAGTAGAGACAAATTTCTAACCAAACTTTATAGCTACTCACATGATAAAGATCACACTTCTTTTGAGTTATGTGTTTAACTACTGGGCCTGCCACGTTTTCGCCACGTGGCATATTTGATGCATACAACCACATTTCCTTTATTAAAACATCTTAAGATAAGGTATCCCCGAGTATATTAGTTTTGTCCATTATCATAATTTGACAACTTGGATAGTAAGAATATAATAATTTACATTATGATAATAATTTTCTCACTAGGTTTGATTCCATGAACTAGAAAAAATCATTGAATTTAATTACTTCTTAGTTTCCTTAGAAGCTACAACATACTCAGTATTTGTAGGTATGTCTACCACTGGCTATTATGAGCTTGACTCACTCATCTCATTTCCCTACCAACAATACTAGATAAAATTATTCTAAGTATTACTAGTTTGTGTCCCACAAAAACTAGTATACCTTCTTTTCCATATACCAAGTATATATCATTTGTACTTGCCGAAGTACAATATGATGGTTCTGACTGCTTGTCTTCCAGTGCTCCTAAAAACAATTGATATCTGCCCACTATAAAGTATATCCTAGTAGTATCAATTCTTGTACATATTATGGAATACATGATTGATCCATTTCTGAAGCGTATGTAACTGAACTCAAAACTTTAATCTATTCCCATGCTTCGAACATGTCAACCTAGAGAGATTAATCCATGTAATATCAGAAACAATTCTAAACATGAATTGTTCCAACATATATTTTTCAATACAATGTCACTTTATGTATGATTGAATCGATATAAGAAACCATTAAACCTTCCTCAGTAGATCCTATTACTTAAAACATAGGTTGCTAATTTAATTCAATCATTGAAGTATTAATTTTATCCCGATCTTATCTAACTGTAAGATCAATATCTGTTTTCCATATGTTTCTAAACATATTTCTCTCAGAAAATATTGGCGCTCCCACTAACCTTTGTTAGACACAAGGCAAAGATTCATTTGAAATGAATTCTCTAAGATCTTGTCGCTTACTTTAATATAGAACTGGATTTCAGAAACTTGTAACCTTTATTGGAATTTTATGGTGTCATCACACCTTTCTAGTTGTGTCGAATAAACACCTTCCATGAAAGATGATCTTGACATCCAATGATGAATTTAATGATCTTATAAGTTTAGCTATGACAAGTAAAATTATAATGGATTTAGGCATACTTACTTGGTATAATCAATTGATCTTTATTGGTACTAGGATTATACCATCCATTTATCATCTTATTTGAATACCCACTATAGTATTAAATTTATAAGACCCTTTGCAATTTGATAAATGGAATCCATTATTGAATTTTAAATTGTCTTTTGAATATTAGATTATTTCCATATACTTATTACTTGTAAGAATTATTATTATTAATTAATAATTTATCACCGACCACGGTGAATATAAAACCATCACCATGGTTCCATACTTCCTTCACAGTATGCATCACTGGAACATGCCTATTCCACATGTAGTTGTGGAACTTGTTCGTATGAAAACCATTTGTGCGTCTCAAGCATTGACTAAACACAAGTCAATATTGCTCCCACTATCTCAAGTGGAGATGTTCTCCCTCTTTATAGAAATGTAGTCTAATACTTGACTAAAACTTTTATATGTTAGGGATTTATGTAATATCTTAATTATCTATTAGGATAATTACCTTAGATACACCATGTCTTTATCTTGATGCATGTTTGTTTAAATCCTAACAAATGCTTTTAATTTGCAACACATGTCCTATGAAATAATGGATTTCCATCATACTATGATTCATATGATATCCATTTTTCATTTTATCTGTCATATTGGTTATGGGTTTACGCAGTTATTTGCAAGGCACATCATGAAATATAATGGAAGTTTTTGAAACTTACAACATTGATACTTTATACATTATAACTTTGATGTATAAATTTTGTATTTAAGAATTGCTCCATGATAAATTTTTTAGATCAATGTTAATATGTAAGACTCATCATCTATCCTCCTTATGAACATCAATATTGTGATGTAGATAAGGTAACATGCATTTATGAATTACTCCACGCTACATTATCATGATCGATGAATGCTTGGTCAAGATATTCTCCGACATGCCAATCCAAAGAAACTCATATCTTCTAAACATGTATATACTTCACTATTACATTCCTCAATAACTTAATGGAATCTTATGAGGTATATTTACCTCTAGCTTTCCTTTGGAATAGTTCACACTATTTTATTGAACTAACCCTATAATCTTTGTGACATACCTTTATTTTTAATGGTTTCTTTGCCTAAACTAAAGACGCCAGTAATACCATAGGTGTTTAACTGTGTCGAGACTAAATACCATACTGGGTATATTCGTGACATCCACTTTTAGTTTTAATTGAAAAAGAATTATATTTCCACAATTAGGTAAGACTTACATTTTTATATTCATCGTGTATTTCCTTTGATTCAAGTATGACTGAACTATTTGTTGAGTATGAGACACCAAAAATAACATTCATTCCAAAATTTGGAATAATGTATCATTATGACCAAATGGGAACTTGAGATAAATGTTTGAGTTATACTCAACAATTTTTTCAACTAAAATCATTCACTTGGAAATTAGAAGTTATGTGTTTCTCACAGTTGATTTAGGTATCACCCTTTCTCAGTTACTTGGAGAATACACTTTACTTCTTATAATGTTCCTATAATTACTTGGTTATTGTATTTAAATACACATATGTTATTGTAATATTGTATTCAATACCTAAGAAGTATGTTATAAAAATTAATTTATTTGATGAATATACCTGAACCAGAAGTGGGTACTTGCTTCTTCAGTTCAGTTCATTGTGTCTTTAAACTTCCATAAATTTACTTCATTATATGAAATGAAAATAACCACCTATTAAATAACCAACATTTTTCTTTGAAGGACATGACGAAGGTGCCTTTGGTGTAACTTTCCATATACCATTTCACCTTGTCTTTCAATATATTCTCCATAAGAATGAAAGATGGTGTTATCTTTAATATTCTTATTACTTGGAGAATGTTACATTAAAGGTAATGAAGCACTTAATCTATACCATTTGGTTGTATCCTTAAACAAAACTAGTGTAATTGGGCGTAAAAGGCATAATAATGGGATGTCATGAAAGATTGTGAATTGTCTCTCACTTTACACAAAGAAAGTGATACCATTACATCCATATCTTGCTCATCTTTCTCCTAGAAAGTTCTTGGAGATGAGACTACATGTAACATCACCCATTTCATAATGTAACAACCACAAATAACATTAGATGGTGATGATATATTTATGATAGAACTATCATATTCTTGATTCATGAGTCTCCTATAAGAATTTACACCCACACTTCCTGAGGTGGATAAATAGGTTGGGACACAAGCACCTTGAATTTCCATTATAGTAATAATGTGTGCAAGCACCTATACTACACTTGTAATTTCATGCTAGTTTGGAAATTAAATTTTTCCAATATTTATCATAGTATTTACTTGTGGTATTACTTTCCATTTTCTATAATATAAACTTTAACATATTTTACTTTTATGCTGATTATCGAATGTGACATTACCGATTAATTTAGTCATTAAATGCCTCCCACTAATTTTTCTAATTCTAGGAACCCTCGGTAATAGAATCATAATACTCAATAATTTTAGTATTATAGTGGAAAGGATCCCTAAACCTCCTTCATAGTCTACAAGCTATGGATATGCCACTACTCAGAGGGTTCAAGGTAGTATTTTGGATGGATAATCGCATTAACTCGTGGTTCCTTGATCTATTGAGTGAAGTCCCAACTTTAAAAATCATTTCTTGATTTACACAATGCTTGCCTCTAAAATTACAAAAAGATAGATATGGCTATTTATTTGTTGAATTTTTAGTTTAGTCAACACACCACTCTAATAAGAACTCCCCGATAGTAAGAGGCACCCTCATCTATGGCATGACCGATACCTCAAACACCCAGTTCTATTCAAACTTGAATGATAGAAGGTTGTTGTGACTTAATATTTTCATTGAGGGTTTTATTGTTTTCTCTCGATGAATTTAATCGATTTCTATTATACTTGTTCATCTATGTTGTCTCACTCACAACTGAACTTTAACAGAAAGACATACTCCACCTCTTTATGCATTTTATTATCTATTATTTTATGTATTTTTCTGCTTTTTTAAAATTCATAAAATAATAAATAAATTCATAAACTTTAACTGCTACCCAACTAGTCTTGAGCATCTAAATGACCTAGGGGCATCATACCTGAGTCGAATCTTGACTCTTGATGTAGATTTTCCACGTCTTGTATGTTTTCTTCACTTCTGGAGTATCACCTTGTCTTTGCGGGGTCCACGTCACGACTTGGAGTACCACCTCATCTTGGTGGGATCCACATGTCGTATTTCACCATCTCAAATAAATACACCACCTCATCTTGACAGGGTCCGCGTCGTTCACCGTCTTCGTCCGTAGTATAAAAATAATCGTGCCGAGGTGAGGGGAACTAGGGATATAAATGTACATTGGGTAAAATTGGGTGCACATGCCCTTATACATTTTAACCGGAATGAATGACGATTCACATGCCGTCTATTTAATTAATTATAATCATTGCACACAGTTAAATAATTAAATAAATAAATAATTAAATGCATACATACAAGGGTCGGTGATCAAGACCAACAGATGGGTAAATAATGCACGATAAAATTAAAATGCATTAAATAAGTATGAGGGTTATCTAAATTAATTTAAATTAATTAAATAATTAAAATAATTTAATTATTTATTGGTCCTCTAATTAGTTTAATTTTAATATCAAAATTAAATTAATTTAACTTAATTCAATTTAATAATAAAACTGAATTAATTTTATCAAGGTATTAAAATTTATTTATTTAAATCACAACTAATATATAAATTAAATTAATTAAATTCTGTAATTAAATTAATTAATTAAATTAATTGAAATTAAAACTTCAGGTCTTGAAACCTTTCTCTTGTCCGTTGTGTGTCGTGTTGAACCTGCGCAAACCCATAACGGGCAGAGCATAGCCCCTGGTTGGCTTAACTGGGCCAGAAAAGTCTACCCAGACCCAAACTTGGTCAGCCAGATCTATCCAGTCCTGTTTCAAGACAAACTAGACCCTGTAAAACACGTCAGTGTTACCTGCATCTGAGGTTGTTCCACGGCGGAACACAGTGTTCAGATGAGGCAGAAGGAAAGGTCGAAGGCCGGGATGGACCGAGGGGCAGCGGTGTGGCTTCAGTAGGGTGCAGTAGCACTATTTCAGGGAGGTGTAATAGCCTTAGGGCGAGCCATTAGGGAGGCGGGGTGTGGCCCTGACGGGACGACAGTGGCGCCGATGATGCAGCCTAGTGCACGACATCCGTGCAGTGGATGAGGACAGATAGAGATAACATTTTCATTATTTTTTATACACAATTAAATTATTTAGTCACTAATTTTTTTTCAATTTGTGTTATGTACTTCAATTTTGGATATATAGGGTGTTTTGGGCTTAAATGTGAGAACTGCTTAATTTGGAAATATAGTCAGATTTTAATATCTTTTGTAATTAGAGCATATATTATAAAATATAAATCCAATTTATGTGATTAATTTTTTATTTGATTCCTATATTAATTTTCTTCATCTTTTGATATTGGACAAGTATTTAATTCGACCATCCAAGGGTCTAAAAAATTCAATCAAGTTGGACAATTATTCTTGATGACCGCATGGACCCCATCTCAGTAAATTAATCATAAATCGGTATACATACATCCAATTGATGTTATTCCAATTGGATTTGAAATAATATTAAATTTGGTGTTAGTCTGTTGAATATTATGAAGATTTTCTTTCATTAAGGTGGCCCATGGATGCTGAAATTTTGGGGTAGAAAAAAGAAACATTAATCCGGAATAAAATCTCATATTTAATTATCCATCTCTCATACTACACAGGAAGTATCAATCTGAAATTTTGGGATGAAACATAAAATATATTTTGGATGATCTTTTAAGAAGACTCTATTCCAAATTTCGGCCATTAAATTTTCCTACCATGATGAATCTTTCTTTGGGAATAATCCGAAGGAAATCTTAAATTGAGATTTTAAAGATCTAAAGTTTGAAAACACAAGGACGGAATCCCCTGTCCTTTATAAGAAATATTTAACCCATTTTGAAGGGGGATTTAAACACAACACTCAGATATGGGAGTAATCTAAGGTACATTTAGGGACCATCTCCATAAACATCATTCTATTTATTTATTTTATTTTATTTACTTTAAAATGTCTCTCCTCTCCTCTATCATCTCGCTTGCCCCATCCATGGAGGGGCAGTTTCATTTGAGTGATCGGGAAGAGGGTAGGCTAGAGCTATGCGTGTTCTTGATTTCTTTTTCATGAAATGAATCAAATTGTTTCTTCTTTCTTATTCTTATTTTAATTCTTAATTCATTTTTAAATTCTGAATGTGGTTGTGTTAGGTTTGGATTCTATTATTATAAATTTCTTTGGTTGATGATCACATATCCCTCCACACAATTCTAATTTGTATATGGTGGAACAAGATTAGGGTTGGGTGGTGAGTGGTCAACAATATTCAAGCACGTGTGCAGGATTATATGTCAGAATATTGGTTTATTAGGGAACACCAATTTTAGGATTGAGATTTCTCTAATTATTCAAGAAACCTTCTGCAACCCTAAACACATTGGAAGGAGGATAGGCCAATCTAAGGTTTTGGATGAGAAACATTATCATCACATCCAAATGACCAAGGGAGGGATAGGACTCAGTTGATGAATCTTGCTCTTACTATTTAATGGAAGAAAAAGAGACAAAATTTGGAAACCATGATGGCACAACACTAGGTCTATCCAAACCCAATCCGATAACCATATTTATCATTTGTTAACACCAATAAACTGAATATATTTATTTCTCTCACAGTCATTCGAATTAATTAAAACCAATCCTTTTCAGAAAACCCAAAAAATTTGGCAAACTTGTTTTGTGTGAACTCCTCTTTAAGATAATACCTAGGATCAACTACTATACTATACTTGGGTAATTAAAATATTGTTTTTCCATGCCCCACGATAGGCGTTCATCAAACTTGGTTCCATTTCTGGGGGTTCAGTTCTATAAAACCCCTTAAAAAATAAAAATTAAATGACCAATAGTTCAACTGACAATTAAAATCAATTGGATCTAGAAATTGAAAGAACACTATCCAAATTGAGAAAAAAGAATTTGAAATCCGATTTGGAGCAAATTAACCTCTCATAGTCAAGTGACACTCTATGTTTTCACTCTGAACACGAGATCATGGATGACCATCCCAGCCAAACATTACGCGATCTTCGTGCACCTCAATTTGCCATTCCAAATAACAAACTCATTGCACCTACCTTCCCAAATGATTTTTAATTGCATGTAAATATGATTCCAGTGATTCCAAAATTTCTTGGTATTGTAGGAAAAGACCCAAACCGACACATGCAAAAATTTAGCTTCACATATTGAAGATTCAGGCCAAGAAGAACACCTAAAGACCAATTTCAATGGATGGAATTCCCCTTATCACTTGAATGAGTAACTAAGGAATGGTTTTACAATCTGAAACCTGGAGAGATCTGTGATTGGGAAGATCTAAAAAGATGCTTCCTACAAATATTCTTCCAAACATCCAGGAGCACTGTAATAAAAAAATAGATTTATATCATACATCAATAAACTGTAGAAACCTTCTGCGAATATTGGGAACACTTCAAGAATCTCTTTTCCAGGTGACCACATCAAAAAATGGAGGAATACCAATTCCTTGTGTTCTTATAGCAAGGCCTTCTTGATAATGATCGAAATATTCTTGATGCCTCATTAGGGGAGATCTAATCGACAAGTCACCTATATATGTTCACGAACTAATTGATAAGATTGTGCGAAACTCAAAAAAAAATGGAACAAGAGGAATGGGAACCAAGGGTATACATGAGGTAAAAAAATCTGATTCATCTAAATTGATTGAAACCAAAGTTGATGACCGTGTAAGGTTAGTTCATCAAATAGCTCTAACTCAAGAAAATGTACAACAAGATTTAGCTTAGTTATGTGTTTTATGTTATTCTTCCACTCATTATACTGACCAGTGCCTTGAGATACAAGGGACAAAATACCACGCTGCAACCTTTCAACCAAGACAATTCCAACAAAATCAACCACATCAACCCCAAGCCCAACAAGGATATGGGAAGCAAAAAAACTAGTTGATATCATTTAATACCAACCACTACCCTAGTCAAACTCTTTACTATTAGAAAAAATACCAAAACCCCCTACCATTCTAAATATTCTATAAACAACCCTTCCAACAACAATAATCCTTTCAGCCACCACCATTCCATAGAAAGAAATATTAACAACCATCCAAAAACACACAACCTTATGTGGAACAAATAAAATCCATGTATGAGGGCCTAGAAGATAAGGTTGATAAGTTGGAAGACATAGTGGAAAGTCCTATTGAAATCGTGTCCAAAAACTCAAGCAAGCTCCCAGCCCAGATGATTCCAAATCCGAAGCAGAATGTCAGTGCAATCACAACCCGTAGTGAGAAAGAGCTCACACCACTAGAAAAAATGTGAGTAGGATGATTCCAAGGAACCTCCTAAAGCTCATCATGTCCAAAAAAATATGGATTCAACAAAAAATGATAAAGAACATAGTTCAGGAAGAAAAGAATAGAAACACCTTTTCCAAAACAATAAAGGGAGAAAAAGGATATCCCTACACCATTCCCATCAGCATTGGTTGAGTAAAAAAAGGGTGAAGAAGAATGAATTCAACGGGAAATTCCTGAATCTTTATGGAATGTTGAGATTAACATCCCACTACTAGATGCAATCTAACAAATCCATAAATATGAAAAATTTATGAAGGAGTTGTGTACTAAAATGAGGATGGATGGAAATGAAAGAATCAACTTATGAAGATGAATCTTAGAATTTATCACACCATCAATACCACAAAAATGTCAAAATGTAGGGACATTCACTATTCCATGCACTATCAGTTCTTAAAATTTTAAAAATGCACTATGTGATCTCGGAGCATCGATAAATGTGATGCTTACATAGTATTTTCATCTTTGTAGATTGGAGAACTAAAATCAACTCGAGTGGTGGTACAATTAGCAAATAGATCCACCATTTTCCCAGTTGAAGTCATTGTATATGTACTTTTAGGAGTGATAGGATTAATCTTTACAACATAATTTTATGTCCTTTCCATGGAGGAAGACCAAGAACCAGCCTAATCTCCCATAATAATAGAGAGAACCTTCTTGAAAGTAGTAAGGACGATCATCAACGTGCATGAAGGAAAACTCACCATGGAGCTCAGATATAGTATGATACACTTCAACATTCTTGATATGATGAAACATCCATCCATCAATCACTCACTTTATGCGATCTACCATGATGAATGTATAGAACCAATTGAATACTTAGGTATGCTTCATGACTTCTTATTAGTAGGAGAAAAGTTTTCATTTGAATGTTATAATTCCCTTGAACCTGAAAATGCTAATATAATGTTGGAGGATGGGGTAAAATATAATTTTTTTAATGATTTATTAAAATAGAGTGATATTATACTAGAGAATACAACCTTATATGTAGAAAATCTAAATGCAATATCGTCCCTTGAACAACCCCCATGTCTAGAAATTAATCCCTTTACATGTGATTTGAAGTATTATTACCTAATGGAAGGAGAGAAATTTACAGTAATCATTGCTAATAACCTATCCCAATATCAAGAACAAACACTGCTCGAACTTCTCAAAAGGAATATCAAATATGTAGGATGTAGTTTAGGTGATATTCCTAGAATAAACACTAAGGTATGATCTCACATGATATTTTTATAAAGTGATTCCTGATCAGTTAGACAACCTCATATAAGACTCAATCCCACAATTATAGAGATCATTATGAAAAAGATAGAGAAATTGTTAACAGCTGACATCATTTACCTAATATCTAATTCTCAATGGGTCAGCCCAATTCATATAGTCCCAAAGAATATTGGCCTGACCACTGTTAAAAATGAAATAAATTAAATGATCCCCATGAGAGTACAAAATAGCTGGAGAGTGTGTGTAGATTATAGGAAGCTAAATCTAGTTACCAAAAAAGTCCACTTTCCTATTTCGTTCATCTATTAGATGCTTGAAAGGTTAGCTGGAAAAAATCATTACTATTTTTTAGATGGATTCATAGAATATTTTCAGGTACCAATCACACTGGAAGACCATGATAAGATGACCTTCACCTATCATTTTGTAACATTATCCTATAAAAGGATGCCTTTCGGGATATGCAATGACCCAGGTACATTTCAATGGTGAATGATGGGTATTTTCTCAGACCACATTGAGGACTGATTGGAGGGGTTTTTTAATGATTTCACAGTTTTTGGAAATTCATTTGATCATAGTTTGGGAAATTTGAAAATAGTTTTGAAAACATTCATTGAAAAGAACCTTGTCTTGAATTTTGAAAAATGTCATTTCATGGTTAAAGAAGGAATAGTATTTGGGAACATAATTTCACAAAAAAAGGATTGAGGTTGGTAAATCCAAAGTTTATGTAATAAATTCCTTACTATATCCAACTTGTGTAAAACATTCTAGATCCTTTTTAGGGCATGCAGTATTTTACAAAATATTCATCATAGATTTTAGTAAGATTTATCTCCCTCTCTTAATATTACTTATAAAGGACACTGGCTTAAATTTTGATTGTGCATATAGGGAATCATTTTAAGAATTAAAGGAAATGTTGATAACACCACCAATAATACAGCCACCGAACTGGGATTACCCTTTTGAGCTATTTTTCGATGTATCCAACCAAGCAGTGGGAGAAATTCTATCATAGAGAATTGAAAGAAAACCTCAAGTGATCTCATACACATCAAGGACCATGGATGAGACACAAATAAATTACACAAACACTGATAAAAAGTTCCTTGCAGTTGATTTTGAACAAGATAAATTCCAATCATATCTTCTTGGCACTAAAGTTTTTGTTTTTTCTAATCATGCAACACTTAGGTACTTAATGAAAAAGGCGGATGATAAAACATGGTTGGTGATATGGATGCTACTCTTACAAGAGTTCAATTTGGAAATCAAAGATAATAAGGGGACGGAATATTAGGTGGCTGATTATCTAAGTCGACTACCCCACACCACTGAAGCAGAAATCCCAAACCAGAACCCACTTAATGATGAGATTCCGGGAGAACAACTCTACATCATCAATGGTGAAGTACCATGGTATGAAAAAATTGTCAACTATTTTGTTAAATATCATTTACCCTATCATCCAAGCTCTCATAAACAACAACAGCTTAAATTTGAATCATGATTTAGTATTTGGGAAGACCCATTTTAGTGGAAAATTTATAATTATCAAATCATAAGAAGATTCTTACTAAGAAGTGAAATTGAATCAGTGTTTAAATTCGGTCATAAATTATCTTATTGAGGCCACTTTGGACCTCAAAGGACTACCTGAAAAGTTTTACAATCTAAACTCTATTGGCCCACCTTATTCAAGTATGCTTATGAGTTTTGTAAAAGATGTGAGAAATTTCAATTTTCTAGAAACATATCCAAACAACATGAAATACCTCAAAAACCAATAACCTTTTGAGAAATTTTTGAAGTATGGGGAATAGATTTCATGGTACCATTCCTAATTTCATTTTGAAATTAATATATTCTTTTGGATGTAGACTATGTTTCAAAATGGGTGAAAGAAAAAGCAACCAGAACTGATGATACTAAAGTTGTTTGAGATTTTTTTAGGGCTAACATTTTCTGCAGGTTTGGGGTGCCATGAGAAATAATTAGTGTACTGGGAACTCATTTCTGCAACAGAAAAATGGAAGCATTTCTGAAGAAGTATGGGGTACAACATAGAACATCCACCCCATACCATCCCTAAACAAATGTCCAATAAGAAGTCTCCAATAGAGAAATCAAATCCATTCTGGAAACTAATGTTAAAACCAATAGGAAGGAATGGATACAAAGGTTAGATAATACGTTATGGGCATAAAGAAAAAATTATAAGAGACCTATAGGGATGATACCCTATAGTTTGATCTATGAAAAGAGTTGACACCTACCTGTGGAGTTAGAGCATAGAGCCTACTAGGTGGTCAGAGAGATGAATCTAGACCTTAAGAAAGCTGGGAAAGAGAGAAGATTGTAGTTTCATAAGTTAGAGGAGATTAGAAGAGAATATTTTGAACACCCAATGATATATAAAGAGGGAATAAGGATGGAACATGACAAGATGATTCCACCAAGAACCTTCAACCCTGTAGATCAAGTGTTACTCTACAAATCCAAACTTAATCTTATATGAGGTAAACTTCATTACAGATGGGAAGGCCCCTTTATTGTTATTTGTGTATACCCCTTTGGTGATGTATAGATTAAAAAGAAAGGAGGTGGAATCATATTCACTGTAAATGGGATGAGGTTAAAGAAGTTCCATGGAATCCTACCTCAAGAACCAGTGGAGGATATCACACTCTTTCACCCTAATTAAAAATGAATACCTACCAGGTTGCATCATTCCTTTACACTTCATTAAATGAAGTAACTCCACATTTTTGAAATATTACATAAATAAAATCCAATTACATGTATTGAGGACACTACATCGATTAAGTGTGGGGGAGGGAATATTTTAGTCTGGGGTTTTTTAAAAAAATTGAGGGAATCTTATTGTCTAGGTTTTTTTTAAATTCAATTTTTTTAGTCGATCCAATGACATTAAAAAAAAGCACTTCCTAGAGGTAACCCTCATTTTCCCCATTTTCCACTTGTCCTCTTGGTCATATAACAGCATGATGGCTACACTATCAATTGTTTTTAATATTATATTTCAGGTCTATTATTAAAGATTCTATAAGGATGAAAAATTTCAAGCCAATGATGAACCCTCAAGACAGGTGGAAAGCAGGAAAAGAAGTTGTAGTGGGATTACACATCGTCAAGATAAGGATCCATTTGAAAGGGGAGTAAGAGTTTAGATTATATATTATCCAACTATATTCCCTATTTTTTTAGTCTTTTAAAGTGTTAACTAGAAAATGCATGCCCACACTTGAATTCATGTTTTACTTGACTTATCTAGGATACATGAGTTTCTTAGGAATCTAGCGATGCCATGTTTTAGATTTCAATGTCAATAAGATTGAATGAGTAAAATGGATAATTGTATGATTAAAGTGAAGCATGAATATTTAAATGAGGACTCATGATTTGATGGAATTAATTGATTCATGTAAATGAAATTTCCTTACCATTTTTCATGTTTTGAATTTCTAAAATTCATGTGAATTAATTTTTTTATTATTAATCACGACATGAGTGATTTTACAATATCATATTCTCATTCCCAAGAGGATTTATAGAAAAAATATTTCTTATTTTATCTTGAGCATATTTCTTGAGTGATCTTGAGACATGCCACCTTCCAGAACTTGTATTGAAACTTATCAAAGCTATGATTGTGAAAGAAAACCATTTAAAATGATTGAAACACTACATTGACTAGCCAAATAATTACCTGGGACCCACCCTTACATTTATCCTTCGTTATCCCATATAATCCATGAATTTGCTTATATATTTAAGCCACATTACAAGCTGATACTTACTTACCTACCTTCAATTTTAGAATTTTTTCAAGGATATTTCACATTTGAGTGTGGAGGAAGAGCCTTTCATGTGAATTCATTGAGATGTGTATCATTTTTGGGTGTTGTGAGGTGTGCATCATCATTTTGGGAAATGTATTTTTAGAAAATTGGGTATGAGTCATCATTTCATTACGATTATTTCATTTCATCCAGTTCTCCTTAAAAATAGAAAAAATTGAAAATAATGATGTTCCTTTCCAGATCTTTACAAAAAAATATAGAAAAGGGGATAACTTGGATGATATCATTTATTGATTCATGGTGGTGGTGTTTTGTTTCACATTATTAAGGGGATTTGAGTGAGGTTTATCCTGTGTTTTCACTTGATTAATCTTGAATTGTACTTAAGAGTCAAACCTTATACTTCTAGCCTTAAATTATTTCAATTATTTACCCACCAACCCTAAGCCACAGATTCATTTGAACCTTTATTGCAATTCCTCATGATTTTATGTGTTTTTTATCTTTACAAGGTGAATAAAGTAGTTCCATTAAATGACTATGGATAAGGATCATATTCTCATGATATGATCATAACTACACTTTAATTGTATCATGAGTGATGAGAGAAAAGATTCAAAAGAGAGGTAGATCGTGATTTTGCATGTTTAATAATAATAAATTGAGAAGCTTGAATGAATGAAAGGAGAATCTCCATCATTTTTCAAAGGAGAAAAGTAAAATGCACGAATTGATTGTTTCTTTGAAAAATGGGAAATTAAATTGATATTTTTTGTGCATATTGAAAATTTTATTGGACATTGATAATTATTTGATTTTATTATTTTTAAATTTGAATATTGGTAACATTGGTTCCCTTTGAATTCCATGTTGAGATTTTATGCATGAAGACAAGAATAGTTTAAGTGTGGGGGAATTTATAGAGATAATATTTTCATCATTTTAATGTGTAATTCAATGATTTAATCACTGAAAATTTAATAATTTGTGTTATGTAGATTAATTTTGGATTTACAGGGTGTTTTGAGCTTAAATGTAAAAAATGCTTAATATGGAAATATAGACAAATTTTAATATATTTGGTAATTTGAGAATATATTTTAAAATATAAATTCAATTTATGTGATTACTTTTTTATTGTATTAATATATTTATTTTATTCATCATTTTATTATGGACTAGGATTTATTTCAACTATCCAAGGGTCCAAAAAATTCAATCAAGTTGGACAATTATTCTGGAAGACTGTGTGGACCCCACCTCACTAAATTAACCATAAATCGGACTACATAAATCCAATTGATATTATTAATATTTTATTGAAAGGAATATTAAATGGGGCATTATTATGTTGAAGAATATGAACATTTTATTTCATTAAGGTGACCCATGTATGCTCATATTTTGGGGTAGAAAAAGGAAACATTCATCCAAAATAAAATCTACGATTTAATTACCCATATTTAATACTACACAGGGAGGTTAAATCTGAAATTTTGGGATGAGACGTAAAATATATTTTGGAATATATTTTAAGAAGACAATACGCCAAAATTCATCCATTAAATTATCCTTCCATGATCAAACATTTGGTAGATAGAATCTACAGGAAATCATAAACCGAGATTTTGAAGATCTGAAATGTGAAGACCCAAGGATGAAATCCTTTAGCCGATATAAATAGGAGTTCACCCATGATGAAGGGGGAGTTTAACACCACACTTGGTGATGATAGGAATCTAAGGGACACTTGGGGACCATCACCTTCAGTATCGTTCTATTTCTTTATTTTATTTTCATTACATTAAAATGTCTCTCCTCTCCCGCATCATTTTTCTTGCCCCATCCATTGAGGTGTAGTTTCATTTGAGTGATCACGAAGAGGGGAGTATGGACATATGTGTGTTATTAATTTTTTGTTCTTGAAATGAATCGAATTCCTTCTTATTTATTATTCTGGTTTCAATTCTTAATTAAGTTTTAAATTCTGAATGCGGTTGCGTTAGGTTTTAATTCTGTTATTAAAAATTTATTTGGCCGTCAATCACATCTCCCTACACCCAATTATAATATGTGTATGGGGGAACAATATTAGGGTTGGGTGGTTAGTGCTCGATGGTATTCAAGAACGTGTGTAGGATTGCATGTTTGAATATTGGTTTATTAGGGAACAACAATTCCGGGTCAGGGATTTCTCTAATTAATCAAGAAATATTCTGAAAACCTAATCACATTGGAAGAAGGAAAGAACAATCTAATGTTTTGGATAGGAAAAATTCTCATCACATCCATATGACCAAGGGAGAGAGAGGAATCGGTAGATGAATCTCTCTCTTACCAGTTAAAGGAAGAAAAAGTGAAAAAATTTGGAAACCATGATGGCACAACACTAGGTCTAGCCGAACCCAATTTGATCACCATCTTTATCATTCATTAACACAAATAAATTGAAGTTATTTATTTCCCTCAAAGTCATTAAAATTAATTAAAACCAATACTTTTCAGAAAACCTAAAAAAAGTGACAACCTTGTTTTGTGTGCACTCATCTTCAAGAGACTACATTGGATTAATTGTTATACTATAATTAGGTAATTAAAATAAATTTTGTCATGCCCCACAATAGGAGCGCATCAAGAAATTCTTTCGAGTGTTGGGATGTAGTCAGAGTAGTGCCAGAGCGGCAGAGGCCCACTGCATGGAGGCCAGTGGCCACCATGATGTCTCTAGTCCGGATAGAAGGCAACAATGGGAGGGGGAGCCGATCCGGCAGAGTGGATGCAGCAGGTCACCCGAGAGGAAGAGGTGGGCTCTGGCATGGGTCACCTAGGCTAGAGAGAGGGGAGGTGAGATCAGCATTCCGGGGTAGCTCCATGTGAGCTGGGAAGAGGCACTGACTCCTGGATCCGGCGACAGACAATAGAAGGTAGGCAAGGTGACTAGGACATTGGGAGAGCTAGGTGGAAACTTGTGTAGCTGTGCGAAGGGGAGGAGGTTGGGTCGGTCTAGGCGGCGCAAGGAGTCGGCACACGGAGGTCGGGAGGCGGGCTCTGCTTGGCCGATGAGGAGGAAAAAACCATGGGTCTACTTAGTTTCAGCATCCTGAGGAAGAGGACCCTGGGGGTCCATGCGAACCCCCTATTCCACTTTTTTTCCTTTCCCTTTCATGCACACTTTATTTGTTTTTTATAAAGTCTCCTTCATTTTTTTTTATTTTAAATAAGTCTTCTATAAAGGAAATTTCCATGTCTCTTATTAAAATTTTTGTGTGTTTTTCTATACACAAAATTTCGAACGGCTATATAGCCTTTTAATTTAATAATAGAAACACAATTATAATAAAATAATAATTTATTATCATATTATCATTATAATAATTAAATAAATATTACTATAAAAATAAAATTTTTATTATGAAAATTATAAAATTTATAAATTATAATTTTCACATATATTATTTTTTTTTGAAAATTTTGAGAAGGAATAAAATTTTAATAACCTAAACTCAAACCGCAAACAGGGATCTGTTTCAAAAAATTTAAAATGGCCATAACTCAGTCATTCCGCATTGGATTTCCACAAAATTTGAACTTTTGGGACCATATTTGAACCATGTAATTAATTTTATGAAATAAATTTTATTTGGATTATAAAATCTATGTGATCTATTTGATACCATTGTGAGGTTCTGGGGCCCTTAGTGGAAGCAGGTGGGCCAGAGATTTTAAAATTTTCATCAGTGGGTCGATGTAATTTATCGATGCCAACGATCCAAGCCCCGGTGATGTCTAAGGATATCATGTAAATTGTAAAGAGCAAAAAAATTAAATTGAAAACATTCCCATTTCAAATTTGAAGGCGTGATCGACTGCAACTCATCGCTGGAGATCACTGCTTTAAAAATCCATATCAGGATCCCTCTAGATCATCCACACACACTTCAAAATCTGATGGAACATTGATCGTCAAATTCTGGGTACTAGCATGGAGATATGACAATATCTTCGACATCCCAACGATCACCGCATCTAGATACCTTCTATGCCTGAGAGAGATCTTGATACAAGATTCTGGGATCAAGGGCTTATCTCTCTAGAGAGCAGGAGGAGAGAGATGCTCTGGATTTCATTCCATGAAATTAATGAATAGTTAATATCCACACATGAGAGGGAGGCTCCTCCTTTATTTATAGTGGAGTTGATAAATACCCTGAAGGATTCCCTGGACCCCGTTTATTTCAATGTCCACTAAATAAATAATTTTGATGAACTAAACTGTGTCAATAGTATTTATTATTTTATCACATACTTATAATATATTGAAAATATATTACATGATAAAAACTGAGCCATTTATCTTGACTCACTGCCCCTCTTAATATTAAACAAACCTTGAATATTAAAATAATATTTATTCGATTAATATTATATCGTATTTACTAAACTTGTAAATAAATTAAATATATTCAATCCCAAATATTCATAACTTGAATATTAATGAATTTTATTAATTATTTTTGTGATCGATACTTTGGAAAACACTCGGACGCCATGGTGGGGTCCACCATGTCCATATACCTATTCAACTGAATAGGGAGGATTCTTGAATACACTATTGCGTGTGACCCTCTAGGCCCTTATCTCGATAGTAGAAAGTAAATCCATAGACCAATAGTAGAGTCTAGCATCCCATCATGTCCCCTAAAGAGATAAGGAATGTCATAGCAATGAACAACAAACTACAAACACTGACTCTGTACTATAATCTCTTTGTCATTAAATATCTCATAAAGCAGGACACACACTTGTGTCATCGTCCTTTTATGGATTTATTATTTGTTGATATTTCCAGATGGATTTACCATTGTACCACTTTGGACAAAGACTTATGAAGGCAGCACCATCCTAATCAAATAGGCCTAAGATATACAACTTCCTAAACAAGGAAGAGATAAATCCTTTATTGACAATTTAACCAATGTCATACAACCAACGACGCACCCAACACAAGCTACCTCGCCACAATTTCAATAATATGATTTTTTCCTTGCATCAATATATGAAATAAAATGATATACATTAGTAATGGTCTCAATTCATAAGGTCAATACACATGTCTATAGGTAAGAACAAAAAATTACACTCAAAACATGTGGTGTTCCTATTGGTGGGTCTATCCTTATGATCTCACAACTAGAGATCACCAAGTGCGAACTTCATGAGAAGAAGTCTCAATACTTATGAGCCCCCCCCCCCCCCCCGCACCTGATAGTCAAACATATACTATTTCTAGTCAGTAATATGTATGTAGACCATAGAACATATATTTAAGATTAATGTAATAGTATCTTGAGGTTCTCATTATAGTCTGGGATCTGCTATAACCTTTTGATATGAAAATTAATCTTTGGACACTACCATTATAATAATAGACACAGAAAAAGTATACACCATAATGGTAAGATGAAATCATGTATAACTAACTCTACACATGATATGGTAATCAAAATTACTTCATATTTGGGTCTAGGGAACCGACTATTTCAACAGATAGATGGGATTTGGTAAAATTGCTCATTGTCTGAGGTGCTTAGGCTCTATCTAGTTAAGTGGGGGCCAGATACATATCGTTCCATGCTAACTATTTTGAGGATAATTGGTTTGATATGATTCTAATAATTTAAATTAATGAGTTTATTGTATCTTATACATGAAATTTATTTGGATATTTATAAATATAATTGAATTTTAATTTGGGTTAGTATCATAAGTTATAGGTTGTGTAAAGAGTTTCGCATCAATATGGTTTAAGAGTATTAATTTTTTGGAAGGAATGTGGATTCAAAAAAAATAGTAGTATAAATATATGTAAAGGGAATACGATAGATAATATGGTGATATTTTCAAACCAATTAAAAAAAACTAAGTGTTAGATTCTTTCCAAATCAAACACTTATTAAGCCCTTGATCATCCAATTGGGTAGTTCATGCTAAAACTGGGTACCCATAGATTATCCAGTGTAAGGAAAGTAGGTTATGGGTGACCCTAATAGAATCAAGTGCCTATATATAGTGTGATATTTAGGTTACACTTTTCTAGGACAACCAAATATAATTGGGATACCATATGAATAATGTTGAGTGAATCTATATATTAGATTATGATATAGGGTTACCCACTCAACTATCTAAGAGTCAGGTATGATATGATTGACATGATTTCTTGCATAAATAGCTAAGTTATGGATGAAATGATAAATAAACCTAAATATTAGTTAAATATAGATCTTGTCCTTTTAATTTGAATAATGGATTTTAATCAAGGTAATCATTTTAGTTGGAGTATATTTAATAATTTTTTTTTAAATGAATCTAAATCATGTCTCTCATTAATAATGGATTCTATGGTAGATAAAATGACATATCATCATCAAATATAAATTTGAGATCAATTATTAAGAAAGATAAAATTAATAGAATAAACTTTATAGACTAGTACATAAATTTAATAATTATTTTTTAGAAAGAAAGAAAATTATATGTGTTAGATTAACCCATTTATGAATATCCAAAAGGTGAATCCTTTCATCCAACTAATCTAGATGATTATTAGAAGCATATGAAAGATTTTTTGGATAAATTCACTCTCATATTAGTGCCCATAGAGACTACGTTACAAAAATAACATGAAAACATGGTTGTATTTAATATGATAGGTAAACTAAAATGAATCTATCAGGAATAATTCAGACATGATATGGTGGAGTTTCCATTGAGACCTAATCTAGTTATTGACTTCATTATATAATTAGCACTATAATAGTTTTTAAATTTAATTATAAATTAAAATATGAATGTGTTCAATAAAGTTTTACCTTATTTTCCCAAAATATTGAGGATAGGTGACTAAGAAAAGGGATGTCCATGTTCAAGAACATTATTATCAACACAAAAGGATAAAAGAGAAAAGAATAAAAAGAAAATATTTGATGGAAAGTCCAATAATGTTTGTTCTATTATTTATTAATATTCTTTGAATATTAAGGGAGTATTCAAGAAGGAAGGGAATAATTCTTTTATGGAAAGATAGGTCATTGGATGATGAATTTCATAGAATACCTAAAGGGATAAAAAAACTAACGAAGATTCCATGTTAAGTATTATGTTATTGAAATAAATTAATATATTTTAAAGGAAATATGATACCAATGATACATTGAAAAATTATTTTAAATATTTATAGTAATTCAAAATTGATGAAGAATTGATTGATAGAGCTTAATGTATGAATTCAAGTGATGTATTAATGGATTTATACATCAGGGAGTTGGATATAGATGATTATTTTAATGATATAGTTGATAAAAAATTAATATTGTGTATTATATTTTTTTAATTTTATATTATAAGAGGAATTGTTCTAAAGCAATTGGAGTTTATCAATAAGCAATATAATATTGTGATAAATATAGTCCTTATTTGATTCAGTTCTATAACAATTTTGAGAAGGATACATGGACAAAAATGTTTTATCTAAGATAAAAGTTTTTATCCAAATAATTTATTAAAATATAAAAGAAAATTTCCCACTATTTATGAGGGAAATATTTTGAAGCATAAAGTATTATTTTCAAAATAATGCTCCGAACACATAGAATACCATACAAGATATGGTTGGTAATAGTTTATTTGTTAAATATTTTCATTTAAAAAATAAGTTTTATTTTATGACATAAATGAGTTTGTATATATTAACATGATATTATAGATTGAATATAGTTTATGAGAGGCTAGTGGGAGTATGGTTGGACTTAGTTATGTTAAAAGGTTAGCAAATAAAAAATTATACTCATCAAAATTTAAATTTAATGTCTCTTTATATTTTAAAAGATTTTATGGTATATTGGAAAAGAATATAATGTAATGAATTAAATTATACTACCATGTTGACCTAAAAGAAAATATTTAAGGACAGGTGCCAATAATGATGATTATAATGAAATTAGAAATAGTTTTAAGTAGAAAAGTGAGTTCATTGACATCATAACATTGGATGTTGTGAATTGAGTAATTTTGAATACTTGTTCAATGAGTTGAACACTAGGAATATGATTCCTCAATATCATAATTATTTAAATATGATTTCTTCATATATATTACCCATAAAAGAGTTTATTGGGAGCTTTCTTATTATATGGAAACATATAGATGTGGTAATAATTATATCAAGATGTAATGAGTTTAGAAAAACCTAAAACACAGAAAATATATGGAATTCTAGATGTATTTCATATGAGATATGAAACTAAAACTTATGTATGGGTTTTTAGTATATTCTTAAATATTTTTAGAATATAATAAAATATATCATGTTATAAAATGAATTTCTACTTTATTATTCAATAATGTTTACTGCATCTGATATATGATGTGAATAATAATTAACCTCTTAGATTGTGACTTTGAGTTATTCAAAAATTATTTTTTACCATGAAATATTATAAGTTTTTATAAAATTTTAAGGTTAGAATGGGTATTATTTTCTATCAAGATATTAAATTTGATCATGATAGAAAAAAAGTATTGTGTGCTGGATAACCCACAAAGTATAGCTCATGGAGTTTTATACACAATATATTTGGTATACTAGCGGTGTATGTTTTATATTTTGATTTAATCATTATATAAGGTTAGAGAAGATACTTATAATTAGAAAATCTATACTTTAATACAATTCTTATTCCATACTTATGGATAAAAAGTCAGGGGGTTTTGGGTATGTTTTTGATCATATCATTAGTTGTGTTTAATCAAGATGATATTTTCCTCTTGTATAATGAGTATAACATATGAGCCTTCAATAGAGATAGATTGAACAAGTATAAAAATATACCTAAATATGTGATATGTGATGTAATTATATTTTGGGTGAGGATAATGTGATGTTCTCATACATTATAATGAATGAAATGTGATGTGTTCATCCATCTAGTTAGTCTATACTTATAGAATTGAGAATGCATGAGTAGCTATATAAGATTAATATAAAGGGCTCTATTCTGGTGGATGAATTAAATTTGGGATTTGGATATATTTTTAGAAATTGATTATGAAATAATAGGTTCATTTTAATTTTTAGATTTAAGGATGAGTGTTAGGGTTTTTTTTGTTTTGGGGTTTGTTTATGAATTTTAATGTTTAAGGGTAGAACATTAAGTGTTTTTGGACATGGTTTAAGGTTTCATAGGATGTTAATGAGTTAGGGTTAGGTCTAGATGTGGTTTCACCTAAATTTTATTCATGTAGGTGGCAACAAGTACTTGGTGAGTGGTACCGGGTACTTGGTGAGGCCACACAATGTGGGGGTATTTTTAAAGGGACTGCCTAGTACCTTATTGCACTGTAATGGGTATCCAATGGCCCCATGCATTGTTTTGTTAAAAAAAAATTATAATTTTCAATCCCATTATTTTAACCCCCTTAGGGGATCTTCTAACTCCACTTAATTTCCCCAGTCGATAGCACATCCTTGGCTCCTTCTTAACTTTCTCCTTTCCCTCTATTTTCTTTGTTAAGAACGGATGATCCAAAGGTGTTAAAGTAATCCTCCCCTATTATAATATTATACTATATTCTTATTTTATCCTATGTTTACTTTCATCTTGGATAAACATTTAATTTCATTAATTCCCTAAAGCATGTTGAAATCAGATATTGACTTAGGGCATCCACTTCTCTTGTCTAAAAAAAGTTACCATGGGTTTATTTCTTTATGATTTATAGTATATTGATAAAAATATATTGAGACATGATTTTAAATAGGTACTTAATGATTATATAATAAAATATAATGATGTTAGGATTAATTCAAAAGGGGATTTATATACACAAGTTATTAGATGGGAACCTTTAGATCTCCAATAGTTCCTTCACAAGTCTATTGGGAATGTCACCCCAAACTTCTTCTTTCCATGAGAGTTTATGGAATATACTTTTATATATTTATAAAATAATTTTAGAATCCCCTTATTCACTAGAAAATAGTGAACAGATATTCTTCTTCTTTGGAAATCCCTTCACTAGATTCTGTAGATTCTTATTTCTATAATAACTTCTTATTTGTTGTAGGAATGTATATCTCCTTCCTCTCACTCCACTGTGGAAGTGAAAAATATATTATCCTTATGTAATTTAGATATTTCAATGGATTAATCTCTCTATTACTTCTAAATATATATTTTATGGTGCAAATTAGCTCCTATATTATTCTTTTTATGAGATATGTGTCATGTGATACATATATTTTCCACTTATATAGTCATTATCACATGTGATGTAACTTCCATTTTAAGAGTCACAAATGAATCTTAAATTCACCATGAGTCACAAGCTAGATATTTCATATGATAATGATGTGAATTATTCTACTAACTTCTGTTGAGAATATATCCATCTACTAGCATGAATGTCCATATATGTAAATATGAAAAACAATATTTTCTCAACACTAGGATCATGGTCTTAAACCTTAAACTCTTCATGTACAATGATCAAAAAACATTAATAACATGTGTTTGATCCTCTAGTTAATAATAATAGTATAGATCATGAATTTCTTGAATGTTAGGGGTCCCCCAAAATTTCCTCCTATAATCATGCATGGATACCATGGAATAACCACTACCCCCATAGTGAAGTGTCTTATATGTCTAAAAAACCAAAGTGATGATGCGACATAACATCTTCTCTAAATCATGGGAACATATCAAATAGAAGAAATTTAGTGAATATAGTTTTTAACATAGCCAAATAATCCATGTAGCCTTATCCTAATGAGAACAATGTATCCAATTGTGCAACGTAGTCGAATATTGATTCACGTATCCCAATAATGTAGGAGAAGATGCTATATAGATGATTGAGAACCACATAGCTAATTTCTATGTACTTGTGAAAGCCAAGTCTCTATGGTGTGTGATAACCTGCTACATTTCAATGTCCACCCTTATGTGAGATACTTCTTACCCCGACATGAACTTCAGTTACCTTCACGCAAGCTCCCATGTACCTTTACGCAGTGTATAAGAACTCATGGTTACCCTTATATAAGCTATAAGATTTATGGATTAACTTTACATGGGTATGGGAAAACTTGGTATACACTTACACGATCTGAGATCCATGGTTACCCTTAAAAAGGTACCATTACATGATCAAATACCCTAACATAGCACATCTAATACCCTAATACAGCACATCCAGTACCCTTATGAAGTGCATCCAGTACCCTTATACAACATAATGAGTAAGGGATTTACCATTACACGGAGCTTCACATAACTTTAAGAAAAATCATATTATTCAACAGTTACCTTTATGAATAGATCTAGTTACCTTTATGTATGGGTAAGATATCAAAATCTATAATGGTACAAAAATATACATCAACTAGATTTACACCATGATCACCTATTTTGTGGAATGAAACCTAAAAACATTAAATATAGTAAAGTATGAAAACTTACATGAATCCTCTATTATCCTTATGAAACCCCAGTCATAGAGTGATCTATCAACTTGTAGTATAGTTCTTGATCTTGTTGCTTCATGAACTCCTTCAACAAGTTTAACTCACGATCATCTATACAAACCTCAATATCATTGTCATGACTTATAATTAACACCTAATTTTAAAAAAATAAAACATTACTACCCAATGGTTGAAAAATTCCATTCATTGGATATATTTTTGAATCACATATATTAATTCATTCCCCATATAAAATTAACACAATTCTATAATATTTTCACCCCATTTAAAAAAAATAAATTTTTCTACTTCAAAAAGTTTCTACTCCAAAACAAAATCCAGGAGATCTTAATAATTTATCTAAGACAACATGATTAAAATATTATTATTAAAAAAATACAAATAATTAATTGCTTAAATGTTTTCATTTAATTTTAGATTATCCTTCTCATAGTGGCTAACTCCCTTAGGATATTATCTTCACTTATCCTCTACACCAAACAAAAAATATACCCCTATAAGAACATAAAATTTATAAATATATCATTATATATAATTATGACAGGAGATAATCAAAGTATCCTCAAGTTGAGGGAGGTGTTTGAACACTAAGGTTCAATATAATTCTTTAAAATGATGGTGTGCCTAATAGTTTTTTAAATATGTCTGACACCTGTTGATTTGTTACCACTTGTCTTAATTTGATCATGCCTTACTTAACCTTATATTTGATATAATGGTAGTAAATCACAATATGATTCATTAATGACTGTTGTACTAGATAATTTATAATCTCTATGTAATTTTGTTTTCATAATGTATTACCATTTATAGTTTTACCTCTACTCCAAGATTATTCAATTATTGTTTCATTCATACTAGATTTATACAAGCATTTTTAGCTAAAATGTATTCCACTTTGGCTGTAAAAGGAGATGTTATTTCCATTTTCTTACTGATCCATCCAATGAAATTTCTTCCAATGAAAAAATATACTAAACTTGTGTATTTTCTATCCATAATATCTCTATCTGAATCCATATCTGAGTATATATATATAGTTAGTTTTTTCATTTCCTTTATGACATATTAGACAATTTTCAAGAGTTCCTCAAATGCACCTAATGATTTTTCTCATAATAAAAAATGATCTAACTTGGGGAAACTTTTATAGTAGTATAAAAATAATTTTGAAATAATTTGCCTAGTCTTATTTCTATATGAAATAATGGGCTTAAAATCAACCTCTGGTAAAGTGTTTAATTAATAGATTTCCCTTTCTAATGTTTTACCAAATTGGTTCCAACCATTATTGGTTTGAAAAATAACTTTCTATAATTTATATTGAACTTATTTAGAAACTCATCATCATATTTTAAAATAAAAAAATGTATAACTCTCTTTCCGAACAATTTTTAGTTTGAGGTAAAAAATGAGCTCCCCAATCATAGAAATTTCAAACTCTGAGATCGTTATTTTTAAAAACTCTTACATAAAATTCTACTTGTTTAAATTGTATATAATTTCCTCAATATAAAAAAGCACCATGAAACATTCTTATATGTTTTACTTAACATAGAGATAGATATTTAATTCTCCACTTCTAAATTATATATTCTTTAAGAAGGTGTTCAACTGAGCATACATTGTCTAGGGTGCTTATTTCAAGTTGTACAAATCCTTATTAAATATTAATACCTTTGATTAATAATATCTAATAATAAAACTCATTGGTTTTTTAATGTAAAGCTATTCCTTATGAATTCCATTTAAAAATGTTTTTTGACATCCATTTGGTAAATTATGTATTTTATATGGAAAATAATAATAATAAAGAGTCTTATAAACTAAAGTATTTCCACCAATGAAAATGACTCAACGACATCAACTCTATACACTTATGCATACCCCTTACTCACCAATATTTCATTGTTTCATATCACCTTTAACTAATCATTATGTTTATTTTTGAACACCTATTTTGTTCATATGAAATTATGATTCTTCAGCCTATCCAAGATCTCACAAGTCTTTTTTTCAATTTTATCTAATTCATCATTCATGGACTTGATGTCATGACCCGTCCACCGGTGCCCATGTCGTGACTACCCCAAGCCCGCCTTCCATAGGCCAAGGGTAGGTGACTAGCACCAAAGGCGAAATCCATAAACTGGGAAGGCCTTGACTTTATAACAAAAAACACACACAAAAGGTTACACATCTGGATACAAAAAATTAAGTAAAACTGTATAACATGTGAGTGATGAAAAGTAAAGGGGCCATAAATACAAGCCCAACTGAAAGTACAAGTACAACTTAAAAGGACAAAAATAGCTGAAAGGTGAAGAGAGGCTCCTAGATTATCCACCAAGGATCCTACCTGAAGGGTAGGTACAAATAGCCTCCTCATAACTCCACATCCTTTAGTCTCCTCCAGGTACCGACTGATCGTGAGGTCCACCTCCGGGTACCGTCCTGTCTTCGTACACTCAGCATCGGTCAGTGCTGTCTGTCGTCTGCTTCCAACACAACGAGGTACAAGCATAGCACGTGAAGGAGTGAGTATAAAGATACTCAGTAGGGACCCCAAGACCCTCAAGGTCTCACAAAATCCAACAAGGATAAACCACAAAGTATGAAATCAAAAAATAATCCCACTTAGATATATACCCATACATATACCTAAGTTATCAAGTAATCTATCTCAATAATGAGGAAAACACAAAGTCTGTGTTGTTGGACCCACACAGGATCCGGGACGAGCATTTAGAACTGTCCGCCCCACATAGGATCTAGGAATAGTAGTAGGAGCTGTTGGACCCACACAGGATCCATGTCTAGAATTTAGAACTATCAGACCCACACAGGATCCAGGAACAGTAGTCAGAGCGCAGCCAGCCATAGAGTTCCGCACAAAGCAGGCTTTATTCTGAGAGGATCTACTCTTCAATCCAAGTGTCTCAAAGGTCCACCACGTCATAGGGGGAAAATCAAGTAATACATGTCCAAGACACTAAGACAAGATGACCAAGCCATTTTCTAAAAAGTACACGGCATGTTAGAATAAGGCACACGCCGTGTCTACAGACCTCGAGTACTGCCCGTGTACAACAGCCATGTCAAAAGTTTGGTCATATAGTAAAGTAAGTACATGGCATGTGGTATGGTTACCCACCGGGTCTAAGAAACTGGGGTCGGCTCCGTGTATGTTGGTCATGTGCCCGTACATGAACTCAAACCATGTTCACCAACCCGTTTAATTAGTACACATGGTAGCCCGTGGTACTGTCCATGACTAGCCGTGTGGTGGAGTACATGCCCGTGTACTCCACCGCATGTCCCTGTACCCTCGAGATACACGCAAAGTCTCATGAATCTACTTATTCCATTCTGTATAGAGAATACACGTCGTGCCTCTTTGCTATGTAATTCTACTCATGTCTGGATATTTCCCAGAATACACACCATCTCTTGTGAAGACGCTTCTGCCATTCTGCATAGAGAAGACATGCCATGTGACTGGGGTCACATGTTGTGTGTTGTTTGTACAACGTCCAAAACTCAAGACACAGAATGCCTGTACTACACGACGTGTTCGTCAGAAGTACACGCCGTGTATTCTGGAATTTTCCAAAAACGGCGCCTCCAGCTAGCGCGCCTCCTATGAAGTCCATTCCTCATTCTGACAGTCTGTTCATCATAAAACATTAGACACAAGGTCACCCTAATGTCCCATAGTTGTCTCTGGTGTTTTCGGGCCTCTAATGGGCTCCAAAAATACGACTTGATTCACTCGCTCGAAGAATGGTCGAGGAATGGTCCTTCCCAATCCAGTTTGATCTGTCACCAAGTATTGTCATCACACCTCCACTAGGTCATCATGATGTTGGGTCTTCAATTTGGTATCTTTTCATCGTACAACGGTCTCATAATGATCTGTTTTTCTTAATCCATGATGAACGAGAAGAACTCACCAAACATTCACAAGAATGGCAGAGGGATCGGGATATGTTTGTTTGGTCTGACCCTTCCACGTTAGTTTGGTATCAAGCGGTCAAGAGAAAAATTTATGTAAAGAAGAATAAAAAGTTCTCAAATTAAAACAGACCCCTACCTTTGATTATTCATTCGTCATTCGTTTATGGAGTTGTGGAAGTTGGTCGTCGAAGACGTCTCACAATGGTTGAAGCTTCAGGAATAAGTCGAAGAAGGATCGACTTCCTTCATTCTTCGTTCTTCGTTGGGAGGGGTGTTCTTCATTGGAGATCTCATTTTCTCCCAAGTTCTCCTCTTTCCAAGCTCTAAAAAAGTGAATAATGGAACAAAATAATAGATTGTATTCTCCTATTAATTTGTTGGAAAATTATTCAAATTGACTAATTAATAAGATAGACTCCCCTTAATTAATGTGAAAGGGTGGCACAAATTAATTAAGGGAGATTGGAACAAATTAAATAAAGGGGATTTGAAGAGGTTCCCCTATATTAATTGGATCTTAAGAGTTTTCTCCACTTTAATGGGGATTTTCAAGGGGTTAAGAGCTCGGGTGGTCCCCACCTCATTTATCCTTTCATGGGAGGTTGAGTTCGGGTGGGACCCACCACCATAACCTTTCATGGGAGGTTAAGGTGCAGTGGTCCCACGTTCAACCTCCATGAGGAGGTTTTTACCACCACACACCAAATGATGGCTCAAATAAAATAAAGTGTAACTCACTTTATTTTATTATTTTTCCATGAAAACTAAAAATATAACTTTTATTCTCAACCAACTGTTTTCGAGGTGAAAGTATCCTTATGCGAACAACGGTGCTGTGAGTTTAATGGTGCCCTCAGATTTCAATTTTGAGCACCGGTTCAATAGTTATAAAATCTCGCTCATATGTTTACTGAACGTACCTGAGCAAAACTTCAGAAATTGATTCCAGGCACACCAGGACTCAAAATCACGCGTCGTTAGTTTTCACGGTCTCATAAAATTCCCATGTATTTAAGAAAAAAAATTTCCATGGAAATTCTGGGTCTTTAAACTTAACCCATGACTTATCCTTCACTGCTTATCCAAATGTGGTTGACTCCACTTGAGATAATATAGCAGTTAAATAAATATTTCTCATCCTTCATGTTTCTGGAGGTATAATTTTATCACTGATGATATTTAACTCATCAAACCAGCTTGTTTTTTCTTAATAGAGTCCCCAATTGACTCATTTTTTTATAATTTTTTTTCAGATAACTCATCATATAAATATTTATCAAATATTAGACTGTGAACATTGGTTTTATTGGTGTCTATTTACTCTACTTTATCATCAACTACACTTAGATATATAATTCTAGAATTGTTTCAAGATTTATATTATGTAATATTGATATTAATAGTTTTAAAATTTTGGTTTAAATGTTTTTTAGACATATATAGGCCTTAATCTTAAAATATTACCCTAGAAATATCCTTTCATATACATTATCTCAATATTTCCTAGATTTCCTTTCTTGTTTTGAATAAAACATCTTCTCTGAAATATTATATTGTATTTCAACATTTTTTTCTTCCATGACATATCTTGTATGGTTCCATATTTTTTTCTCTATCTCTTACAGAAGCATGATTTTGGGTATATTTAACAACTTTCACAACTTCCTTCCAATAATGGAATTATATTACACATTTGATGATCAAAATTTTCATCATAGTGTCCACTATTTGATTTTTCATTTCTACTACAATATTTTTCTATGGTTTCATTACTAATGAATCTTTATGATTTATCCTATGTTTCTATAAGTATTTTAACACCTCATGTTAGGTGTAATATAGGCTATTTTGTGATCAAATAACATTGATGGGTCTTCTAATTTTACTCATGTATCTCTTCCAGAACCACTTAACCTATTCAATCGCCTCTGTCTTGGCCTACATAAACATGATAAAACCCAGTATAATATAATTATAAATGAATAATAAAAATAAATACTCACCGTATGTTTCTATAACCTTTATGGGATCAAAAATATTAATTCATATCAATAAAATAATGTTTTAAGCCCTCTTATTCTTTGAAAAATAGGGATTTATCACCAGTTTCCCTCTTATATAGGATTCACATGTCTTCTCCTAATCTTATTTTAGAGTTTTTATATTAGATATATCCTTTAATTTATAAATATTATCTAATATTTGTTCTTTATGTGCCTAAGACTTCAATAACACAAACTACTATCTTCCTCCACCATAATAAAACATGTTTTTCCTCTTCAAAATATAATTTATAAATATTACCATTATTTATCCATACATTTAACAATCAATCTCCAGACCTACCTTTGATATAACAAAAATTATGATCAAACATGACTTCTTATCTAAAGTAACAATGTTGAGACACACTGAGAATATTATTTTGAAGTCCATCCACCTAAATAATATTGGTATTTTTCAGTTAATCTATAGCCATCCTCATATTTCTACTTTCCATGATTTTCAATTCACTATTATTTCCAAATATAACCATTCCACAAACATGGATCTTCAAATTATTATATATATTTACATTTTCATTTTAGTGGAATGGGGACACACTATTGAGGATCCAAGTGGTGTTTTTTTCTTTAAGGGAAATTTCTACCTAGATAACCTTTTATTCAAAATAATAAATTTTTTTATTAATCAAATTTAACTATAAGAACAAGAAATAAAAACAAAGTAGAACAAATAAGACAACACCAAGAAATCATGGAGGTCTGAATTAATGAAGTCCAAGAGTGTCCCCTTTGAATATATTCATACATTTAGTTAGAAAATCCTAAGACCTAAAAATAACACGATCTATTCATCATGAGATACCTTAGAGGAAAGAAAATCCACAACCATATTCCCTTTCTGTCACATATGGAGAACCTCTATATAATTGACCACGAACAACTTTAACCTGAATATGATATACACTATAGACTAGGGTATGTGACCCAATCTGAGAGTGTCATTATAGATAGTGTGTGAGTGTATCTCAATAGTTGTAGGTTGGATATTATTCTATCTACATAAAAGGATACTAGAAATCAACGATTGAGCCTCCACTTGAAGAGAGTCAAAAATTACAAAATTGGAAAATAATTCTAGAACCACAGATCCCTTAGTATCCCAGAAAACTCTCCCACCCCCATGATACCTATATTTCAATAACCATTGATAATCAGCTTCAGAACCAAATGATGAGGAAACTAACAATCCTATCACCGTTGCATTGAACTGGGAACTCTATTAGCTTATGAAATGGATGAAATAATTGGATATAAATAAGGTTAATCAAAAAAATCATTACATAGGTTAATCAGATCAATGATTGTTCTCTTGAAATTAGAGAGAATACCAGTTTCAATACCCGGGAGACCCTTGGGGTGAGCATCATTCTGCATTTTCCAGATTCACTAACAACCCACTGAGAAAATGAGATCTCAATCCTTCTTCTCCAATCAAGTGTTTATGGATCCCTAAAACCACATATTGGGAAAGGACATTATCAATAACTCCTGAGACAAATATCCCATGGATTATCTAAGAAGTTTCCAAACCATACTAGTGCACTCCCACAAAATAAATAAGTGATCGGAGGGCTCAACCCATGGATCCTTGCAATAATGGCACCGTGAAACCATAATCATGCCTGGCTACATAATATTACCTTTAGTTAGAAGAGCATGTTTTCAAACCCTCTATATGATAAAGTTTAACTTCTATGGGATCTTTTTACACTACATTAGTTCACCCAAAGTAACCAGATCATTAGACACCAATATAGCTTTTTAAATTTTCTTCTTATCCTTCCAAGAAATGACAAATTGATATGAGACACATGGTTTCCTCCTCAATAATTTTTTCATCATTAGTAGTGATTTTTTACTCTTTATCCAAGGGATATAATATCTTTTTAAATAGAATATCATATAAGTTTTATCCACCTTTCTTATTTGAATCACATTAGAATGATTTTAAGTCCCCATTTTCTTAAAATTTATCACATTGTGAGAGAAATTATAGTAGTTATAACAATAACCATAAAACTAATTCTATATTGAGATGGTCTCATCCTTCATTTCCTACTCCTAAGAGCTTAACCTCTCAAATATATATCTTTCTCTATATACTAGGTCATGTTATACTCAATAAAGACATAAAATTAAAATTTCATATATTTAAATATCTTTCCATCACTTCATCTCCACATGTTGCAATCATTAGAGTAATTTCTTAATTATTTGGTTGTGATTTTTACAAGATCAATTTCATCAAACATCAATTTTACTATATTTTTTTTATCAACTTCATAAGATTTGATTGTATCATCTTCACATCCAAGCTTAAACTAACTCATAAGCCTAGGCTAATGTTCATTTATGATCTTTTTAAAAATAATCATTCTTATTCTTTCTCTATATATCAATTATTTATTAGATAATTTTATAAATTGTAACTTATTTTTTCCCCATTTTGTATGCTTTTCAACCTATAGTTTTTATCACAAAAATATGATTTCTTATTTGATAGATAAAAATATCTTCTTATTTCTTCCAAATTGGTATTGAGGCTATCAATTATTTTGGCATGTTTATCAATTTATACTTTGAAATCAATCATATACTTAGATATAGATTAAGATAAATCAATATATTCTACTAATTTCTATAGTTGAGTAATTTTAGCTTAAATATGATCAAAATATATTTTTTATTCCTTCAATAAATCACCCATATTACTATTTTTATTATGCTATATGTCCACTTATTTAAGATCTCCTTCGAGCTCAAATTTCATGTCAACAACTACCTTGAGTTGATCTTATTTTTCATTATCATACTTTTTCCCTTTAATAGTTTCCATAATAATATTTTCCATATCTGAGATCAAATCAATTTTATCATTTTAAAGACACTTCTCATCTTCTTATTTGTATTTACTCATCAATATGTTTCACTAATATATTTTCCCAATTTGAGCTTATATATTTGTAGTTTCATCTTGCACGAAACCATATTTTCTATGCTGACTACACTTCTTCTTCAACTCCATTGTATATCTTCCTTGGGAATATTTATGCAATGTTACATACTTTTCCACGATTAAAAAAAGTGAATGGAAGTTTACTTTCATTACCTTCCTTTTCCTTGTTTGAATATACTTTCTCCCAGTGATAAAAATCCATCATTGAAATATTCCTCATGGATCTGAACTTAATGTATATTTAGATTCTTCATGGATTTAAAAGAAATATATTTTAAAGATTATCCAGATGTAGTCTCAGGTCTTACTCGCATCTCATATTACACCATATTACCATGAAGGTATTCAAGAGTCATTTTTGAAGGTTTTTTTCCTTCGAGGACCAAAAAAATGGAATCTTAAAAAGGTAGGTAACCCTTCAAGAATCATTATTATAATATCAATATCCATAATTTGATTACAATTACCATGAATGTATCCCAAAACATATATGTATCGATTGAAGAAAGCATCAAGGTTCTCATTTAGTTTCTTCTTTAGATCATCAAATTTATTGTGATATACTTGAAAATTAGAATCCTTCTCCTTGATATCCCCTTCATATATATTTTAAATATTATCCAAAATGATTTTTTATAATTTTAAATAAATTAATTTCATGTTGATTTGGTTGGATAAGGATCCAGATGGATCATTTTGAGCATTCACATTAACATCAAACAATTTCTTATCTGCACCAGTCATAGAAATTTTGTTAGTTTCACTGACTATTACTTCATGTAAAATAGTATAAAAAACATCAAGTACACGAGATTATAAGTGAGAACTCATGTTATTATTACATATCATAAAATTATATCCATCAAATAGAGGAACCCCTTTTCTACAGACCGCATTCTCTATAACAGAAATTGATTCATCTTGTAAGAAACATTATAGTTATGATACCACTTGTTGAACAAACAAGCCTAATACACCCTGGGGGTGAATTAGTGAGAAACATTATTCATATTTTTCACATTATCTTTCTTTAAAGTTAGTATGAACTACAAAAAAAATGACATTTTTCGTATATGCATGTGATATACAAATGTATAAATTAAAGCATGGATATATGGATTTTAGTTGGTTCACCATAATGGGATAATAAAAGGAGAATATACATACATTGGTTCAATGTGCCAAGGTTTTACACTATTCAATATATATGTTATAGTTATTTTAGGATGGTTCACTTCTAATCCAGGGTCACTCAATCTTCTTTTCCTTTACGAACTACTTAAAGATAAAGAATACAAAGGTACGACATAAAAATTGCTCACAAGAATGATTCAAAATATATATAAACACCAGTATAATGGGGGTTTCATCATTTTTATTCAAGTTATTATTCACATTATGATCCTAAAGATATTTCTCTTCATCAAAGTTTGGATCTTGAATGGGGTTCTCTATTTTCTTTTTTCCTAGATTTTCCTATATAATATTTTTCTCTTTTTCTGAATAATTTTACCTTTAAATTAAGGATTCATTTATCAAAAAAATGAGTAACATTAATATCCATTTGTATCCACTTAATATTTCATTAAACAACTTTTTAATAAACTATTAAGTCATTAAAATATTATGATTTTCAAAAAAAAATTGAGTGTTGGATCTTTCCACATCAATTATCTTCATGGTGGTACATCCTTTCATATAAAAAAGCTTCTTGAAAATGTTAATATTACGGCGTGGTGTTTCTTACTATGGCATGGTCAACCATGTATAACTAGGTCCATAATTTTTTGTCATTAATTACTCCCTTTTAATTTTATAGACTAAGATGTGGTCAATTTATCCATAGTTTGGAGTCCTGTAGAATCTGAATAACTCACTTCTTCCCCTCTTCCAAAAACACATCCTCTATAAAAAAATACCATTCTTCATTAATGGATTTCCCAAATAAAACCTGTTAATGGTGTGTCATACCAACCATTACATGGACATCCTTAATCTTCTAGAACCACTAAAAATCACCTTCATTTCTTTATGGAATGGTTAAATTCTTGTGGTGTGGTTTCCTTAACCATTTTATACTATTAGTATATTAAGGTGTGGATTATCCTCCATAGTGTAGAGACCTCAACATATTAAATTCTAATAAAATCTATATCAACAATATTTGTGGCCTATTCACCTATAATATGGTTTTAAACATGAAAAATACAAATATAAAAAGGTATTTAACCTTACATGAGTCTTAAATGATCCTTATGAAACCCCAATAATGACATGGTTTCTTTCCTTGCATCATAATATTGACTCATGTTCAACTATAGAAACCTCAAGATCATTCTCATGAATTCCCATTAAAACCTAACTTGAAAAAATCTAATATTTAAATCCCGTAGTTCCAATAATCCCATGAAAACCTATCATTACTCTTTGTATGGACCAATATATCCCACCTATGCAGAGTTGGAACCTCAATCATATTGGAAACTAACTTCACTTTATCAACTTATTGAGAATTGATAAACTTGAAGATCTTATCAAAACCCTATAACCACTCCTCATTTTCCTGAAGACCAAAATATTCTCTAAATATAGGATGATACTATACTATAATATCTCAATAAAATCAAACACTACTGATAATTCTTATGGTAATCTTATCTCTATGTTCTGAATCACCTTTTGAATACTCTCAATGATATTCTTCTCTAATGGATTTTATGTCTCATCCACTAAATAAATATTCTCAACTTACCCTTCTATATTCACTTTATCATAACGTTCCTGATCAACCTCCATATATTTAAGAAAACACTAATTATTAATTAATCCTTTACCAATAATCAATTTAATAAAATACTGATTACTTTATTAATAATTCAATTATTAATATAAAATTAAAATTACCAATTAATCACAAACACAAACACACACACAAACATATTCCATATACCTAAATAAAAAAAAATGTATTAATAATCCATTACTCACTCTCAACTAAGTAAGAAGAACATCAAAAAATATTGATTATAAATATCACAATACAATCCTGTAATCACTCATAAAATCGGGATTATAATATGATTGTACTGGATTGGAACACTGAGATACATTCCATACCATGACTCAATTCCAAATCTCCAATATTCAAAATCCCAAATATAAATAACTTATAAAATAAATTGATTTAATAACATTTGGTAATATCCCACACTAAAACGACTCTAGCTCCAAAGCAAAATGAAGTATGGAATCAATTTCACTCCCCAATCACCATAGGCTAGTGACTAGTCTATATAGTCTATGACTATCATTCAAAGGGTGATTTACCCTAAAATGGTCTATGAAATAAAAATACAAAAATAAAACATTAAATGAAAATAAGTAGTGAAACCATAAATAAAATGTTCAATATGTCATAAAAACATCCCATATATGGCTATGTGAGTTATACATCTAAACAAGACCAAAAATTAAATCTCTAGAACCCAAAAATGAATAGTAAAATAAAAATAACTAATAAATAATATTATAAAAAACCAATCCACATGACTCAAAAATAAAATTAAAACATCCTCAATATGTCACTTGAAAACATCTCATAACTATTGAGGCCTCCTGCCTTCATCTTCAATATGATTCATATAATCTTCACACAGATGAGGTGTGTAAATACATGGAGTGAAAATAATTTATTAGTAAAAAACTCTCTAAAAACAAGTATCCATTGACATTTAACATGATTATATATAATTAGTGTCATGTTTTAAACAAATTTACAATATCATTTTTAGAAATGTAAATAATGTGTTAGGTACTGAACAAGTCACCCAAGTAACCTCATATCTTCTTAAGCCAATTCTAGTATAACCTTTTATACCAGACATATAAAAAGTATCCAAAGTCATGGATAATCATCATCTCTTATGATAAACGCATGAAATCAAATATTTTATTGATCCCAAAATAAAGATAAGACAAAATCATGGGTTCCTTATCAATATCTCATGTCTCAACCTAACCCAAGGCTTCTTGTAAGTAACCAACATCCTGACACTTTTTATAACTAAAAGAGTTAGAGAAAAATGTCCTCAACAAACTATTATTTTCAACACAACATGTCATAAATTATCCCCAAGTTATCCAACATGAATAACCCAATCAGTTACAAAACCACAATAAAACACCTTTAATTCAAAACATATTGTCATACTTTAATACATAATTTCTAGCAAGCATATTTCACACAAAAATCCTCATTTTAAGAAATATAAACGAATTTATCTATAAAAATCACAATATACATACATTTCCTCTTTTTATTTCCACTTCACCATAGCATATATGCAATTTTATGTAGGTTTCTATTACTTTAAGTTCTATGATTTCCATTATAAAAAATATCAATGAATACCTTTACACTTCTAGTTTACTAGAAATTTTTATCCCCTTTTCACAAGGATTTTATTACCAAATAGTTTAAATCCAATAGATAAACCAATTCAAAACACTTTAAAATTCACATCATTTATCCTCAGTGACTAACAATAATTCAAAAATTTATTTTCTAAATTTAACATGTATTTAGTAACACTTCAACACATCAATTCACCATTAAAACAAAAATTTCATCTCTTAAACTCTCATCATTAATTACACCATTAATTATTACATAAAATTCATAATTTAAATAATAATTTTCCTAATTAGATTATAAATTTACACATGTAATTATATAATTTCATCCTGAAAACATAATTAGAAAAGAAGACAATTTCATAATAAATCATGAAGAATTATTCTTTTACATTAACATAATTTTTTAATGTTAATTAACTCATATGAATAATAAATTCATAAAGGTAGTGTACAATTATTATTTAATATCATGTTAAAGACCAATAAAAAAAGTGTTCACCTATCATACAATCAATGAGAAATCCACATAAGTAACATAGCCTCAATTTCTCTTAAAATCCAAAGAAAACTCAAAATCAAAAAATCAAAAGCAAAAAAATATAGAATTAGAAATTGAAAAACCTATATCCATATCACGTTTAAAAAAAGTATAAATTTATTGATACTCTTACCAAGATGAATCTAATGACATATATGGATCATTATTAAGACTTGTATCTAAGAAGAAAACACTACTTTAAATTAAGAATATGAAGAGAGAGTTTAGGTATAAGAAAATCCATAAAATAATCCCTTTGAATAAGGGAAAAATGGATTAAAAAAATCCCAAAAATAAAAAAGGCACAATTTTCTAGCTTTAAAATAAACCTAGCATCATACTACAAACCCATTATACAAGCACCAGCTACCCAGTGGTCAACCTTAAAATTTTTCCTTCCATGATCTCTACCAAGTACCAGATTACCAACAATGGATATTTGTTAGATCCTACTAGAATATTCCAGCATGATTCAACCACACCATCTCCTATAAAATTACCCTTTCACCCAAATCCCCTACATATAACTCTAATTAAGTTTAAAATAAATTTAATAACACTAAAATTATAATCTAAAACATAACAAAAAAATGAGGTCATTTCAAATAATATTCATTATATTAATGATGAAATTACTTTCATGGATATTTTCTTCAATGATCCAATTGTTTTCTTAAGGCCTATAATTCATGTTTATAATAATTGAAAATAATTTCTATAGAGGTTCTATGAGAATGGAGTATTGATTATTGAACTTAATTTATCCAGGAAAAGAATTCTATAAATTGGAATAAGTGGGAAAGTAATTCACTTATCATAAAAAAATATTGAGTAGATACCCTATTGTATCTAAAATAATCCTAGAGTATCATGAAAGAAAACAAATAATAAATGTAAATATATCTTAGTTGATATTATTCTTTAGGTGGAAATTATAGCACCGTATGGATTCTAGATATTTTTTGTTTATCCCACATAACATAGAATATGATTTCTTTAAAGAATATAAAATGTTGTGTAGATAGAACAGTCAACTTTTGGAAGTGATTGAGATTTAATGATTAAAGGTAGTGATAAAAAAATGTCAGATAGATATGAATTAAATAAAATTGAGATACTCTATCTTTTAATTGGTTGTATTAAATGAAAAACTGATGAATATTCTAGAGGAAATATAGTCTCTGGAGGCTTTGGGTTTATTTTTAGATATCATAATGTTGATGTATTAGGCTACCTTTATTTCTCCTATGGTATTTTCTCTTCTTTGGAAGCTGAAATTCTTGGATTGATTAATGCAGTTAACCTGGAATGTCAACAAAATTGGAAAAATTTATATATTGAGTGTGACTCAATCATAGTTGCGCAAGCTATCCAAATTGGAAACATTCACCTATCCAGAAATATAACTTTGAGATGGATTGAAAGACGGGACATTCATTCCTAGATAAAATATATCATCACACATGTTTATCAAGAATCCAACTCTATTTCTGATTGTCTTGCAAAAAAAGGGGTGAGATGTGATGACACTATCCTCTCCAATACCCTTCTTAACAAGTTTATGTATCTTTTCTAATGAGATAAATGTAAAATTAATTCATTTAAAATGGTGTAACTTTATTTTTCATTAATATTGGGATATATTTCCATCAAATAAGGTCTCACTTTTATAATAAAAACATAGAAATACACTATATGAATGGTATTCAACCTAACCTCTTGAGTATAATTTAATTTTGTGAGTCTAGACTCAAGGTCACAATCATAATAATGTGACACGTTATCAAAGGAAATGATAAAAAACAATTGATAAATAGAATGAGGATGAATGAAAATATCTATCAGGTAGATAACAAAGAAAATACTTGATTTCTAAAAGTGGGTGAAAAGAAGAGCTTGTTAAATCATTGTCATTTCCAAATACATAAAAAAATAAAAAATATCTCAAATCATAAAGCTATGATAAATTTTCTAAATTTAAAACAAGACAAGGACAACATGTGTAATTATTTATTAAGAAAAAATAGTGATAATGACCTATAAGAAAGACAAAAAATGATCTTCATTCTTTCTCAATTTGTTTCACCCTAATGTGCGTGGTCCTATAACACATTCTAGAACATGAGTAGAAAAGTATTTTATCCTGTTTACTGAATAATATAGAAGGATATGCTGCATTATATTTATATAAATTAAAAATGACGTGATAGAGTGTATCAAAAGATACCAGAGGTGAGATAAATATGAAATTAGGAGAGCTATAAAGATTTATCAATCAGATAATGGTACATAGTACACGACTATTTAGTTTTAAAATTATTTTGGAAAATATGGTAGAAAACATGAAGTTTCATCAGTGGTAACTTTTTTGAAAATGGATTTATTAAAAATAAAAATCAAAAAGTGAACACTATAAAAAAGATATTTCTAATTGAGAGTGTTATTTCATGTAGTAATTTAAAAGGAAGGGTTTTAGTGGTGATATACAATTAAAAAATATTTTTAAAGTAAGAATAAATATATAAAACAAAATGATATCTGAAATGGGAGGAAGCTAACTCAAAAAAAATTAGAGTATTTAAGAGTAAATTCTACATCCAGAAGATAGAATAAAATTTATTCAATTATTGAGATGCAGATAAATAATAAGTGTTTCTATGTTATTGAACCATGAGTTAAGATTAAAATTGTTACAAAAAATGGCTCTGTGAGATCATGGAAAATAATCATGTTAAAGTTATTGAGCGAAAAGTTGAAATCAAATCTATAAATTTAATCATTGAGGAAATTTGTGATGAATAAGTTGATCTTGATGAAAATTATATAGTTTTAAAAAACATAACAAATAATGAGGATTCTAAGTCTAGATTAAAGGAAAAAATATGTAATGAAGATTGTAAAACATTGACTCAAAGGGGATAAATGAAAGATAAAGAAATGAATCGAATGTCATTAGCGACAAGATAGATGTAACACATTTTTGGAGAATGAGGATTGTCTAGTATACTACTTTGTTATCATTGGTAAAATGAATATCATTTAAAGAGGTGGGAAAAATGAATAATTGGTTAAGGATATGAATGAGTATTTGGATAAAATTATGAAAAGGAATACATAGAAGATTTTGAAAAGGACGAATTATTACAACATCATCATAAAAAAATTTATATTAATATATATATATATATATATAATTAGCATGGGAACATGATCAAGAAGAAATATAGGTTGTCCTAAAAATGCTACGATCAAATTTAAGGCATATATATGGAAGATATATTTACACTAGTGTTAATAATTAGGTTGATATAATTATTTTTTTGTGATTTATATTCAAATAATATACAATATATATCAAATGTATATGAAGATAGAATTATTTAATGGATTTATTAAAATAAGTCTATATCGAACAACCAAAGAGCTTGAAAATTGGTGATGATTAAGGAAATGTGTATGATTTAAAAAAATATTTATATTGTTTAAATAAATATCCATGATATTTGTATTATTATTTTTATTCATATTTGAGGTAGATGAAATTCAAGGGAAGGTGTTTTTACCACAAACTTTATGTAAAGTAATCAAATGAAGAGTTGTTTATGGTACTTTTATATGTTGATGATATCATACTCTATGTAAAAAAAGGAATCAGTGGAATAATATGTAATATTTAAGTGAAAATAATTTTAGACATCAATGATTGAAGATATTACTAACTTAATTAGTATGAAAGTTAATTAAAAGGTGGAGTATACTTTTTAAATTAATAAAAATATATAATGGAATTTCTAAAAAATTTTGATATGTAGGTTTGTAAGGTAATTTCAACTCCAATCACATTTATAACTAAAATTGGGAATCATGAAGATAGAGCAGAAGAAAAAATTGTTTTTTAATAGAGAATAATTATATGTTTTATATAAAATTATGATATAACTTTTCACTCCACATCCTCATCCAAGTAAAGTCAGAATGATACTGTAACACCCCTAGAAAGTGATACTTAAAATGATAAATGATATTACTCATGTCAACAAGGTTCACCTTCACTTTTAGGATCCTACTTCATTTGAAATTCATAGCTAAGTGTTCTTTTCCTATAGTAGTGATTATGATGGTTAACCTTTTGGGATGTTTGTTAGTGTGTGTGTGAGTGAGGACTAAACACACTGAAAGGACATGTGTTGGGTTGTGGGACAATCATTATTCTAAGAAGTGAACCCAATAGGAAATATCATGTCAGGATCCTATATGATTAAAACTCTATAGTTAGTAATGCTTGGACAAGAGTGTGACATTATGGGAAGTTTCCCTAGGTGTGTGTGAGTGAGGACTAAACACACTGAAAGAACATGTGTTGTCCCCGAGGGACATTCATTAGTTTGATAAGTGAACACAGTGGGTAATATCATGTGGTATGCATAGAAGGAAACTAAGGTATTACATAAGACCCATGGGGTTAGATGACTAGGTTCATGGCCTGAGGAAGTCCAAGTCGTTCCAAATGGTATTAGAGCCAATACATAGCTACAAGTGTAGAGGAACTACCTAAGTTTGAGGCCTGGGGTCCACAACGAGGGTTCTTTACTTTAAATGGGCGGAGAGTGTGACACCCTTTGAAAAGTGAGACTTCAAATGATAAATTATATTACTCATGTAAACAAGGTACACCTTTATTTTTCAGATCCTACCTAATTAGAGATCCATAGTTAAGCATTATTATCCTAGTTTAGTGATTAGATGGGTGAACTTTTGGGATGTTTCCCAGGATTAGTGTGAGTGAGGAAAAAAAATAGAAAACATGTGTTAGCCTATGGGGATAATTATTAGTCTGGTAAGTGAACCCAGTGGGTAATAGAATATAGTTTTCATGGAAGGCAACCAATGTATTACAGGATACCCATGGGGTTAGATGACTAGGCTCATGGCTTAGAGAAGGATGGGTTCTGACAGATACTTGGACTTAGGTGCACCTCCTTGATCACAAATGTTGGTAATAAATATTGAGGGTTTAGAAAATACTATTGGGGAATTGTTTACCCCTCTTATAAATCAGAAACATGAAGAATTTTTTCTTTTAAAATTTCATCTTGAGGTATCCTTAAATAAAAAATTTCTAACCTATAGGAAAAGGAAACAACATAGTGCAATATAACACTAATCTCAACATCACCTTATATTTGCTAATGAGGCCCCTATATATAATTTGTAGTTAACCAAAACTCATTTCCAATCCATCACTAAAAACAAATAAACCTTGTCGACAATAATATTAAAAATTAACAATAAACACAAAAAATATCAACCAATAACTTAATTCCATAATTCCATAACAAAATATATAATCAATAAATAAATAACTATGAAGAACCAATGTGGATACCTTACATCAAAGTGACACGTGTACCATATTGATATTTAAATGGGTTTGAATAAGATCACCGGAGTGGATGTCCAATAACCCCCACCTCTAGAGGTGTACATAGGTTGGAACCAAATAACTCATCATATGAGTGGGATCATCCTTTCAACTATTATATAATAGAACCTCTCAAGGCTAAAAAATGGTATGCATAGAGATTTAGGAAGTGTGGGGTATCAGCTATAAATGAACAAGTCCATACCATTCCATTTTATGGTTGTGATATTTTATAGTCCCTTGAGTATGATTCATGATAATGTGTGAATTTACAACGTATTTATAATACATGATTTAAATACATCAGTCAATTCATGAAATATATTCATGAATGAATCTACTCCCTCATGTTACATCTCATGTAACAAGACTTAAATGATATCTGATTTGGAAGATTTATTTGAAAATTTATTATTGATTTCCATTTATCCATATAATCAAAGGTAGTGACCAAAGACCCTTTACCCAAGTGGTACATGCTCTTGCTTAGAATCCATAAGACCTAGGATCAAATCTGGGCAGGGGAACAAATTCCGAGTGCTGTAGCAGTACTATAGTAAGGCAATGTAGCAGTACTATAATAGCGGCAGAACTGTAGTAGCGGCGACACTGTAGTGGTGGAGGCACTGTAGCGGTGATGGTACTGTAGCTATGTAGGTTCTGTAGTAGTACTGTTCACTAAGGGGTCATTTGGGCCAAAAAACAGGCTTTCAAGCCTTGTATTCAGGCCACTTGGCCTTGGGCCTTCGAGATATGTAATGGGTCTCCCTCTACCCACACTAAAGAGGTCTTTTATTTGAATAATAAATTGAGGCTCAGGCCCCAAAATTTTGAAAAAATACAATCAATGGTAGTGTCATGATATTCCATTCCATATGATATGTAAAGTTTAAGTCTTTGGATTTCATGGAAGGGCCACCATATTACATTACCTTTCATATTTTATGATGAAAAAAGAAGTTTCATGATATGATAATTCATTTATTATGATATTTCTTAATCATACCTTAGGATTGGACATAAAAAAAAGAATGATATCATAACTTATTCTATGTTATATATAAAATAATATATTTCCATGTTCATTTTGTGAAAAAGGATTTTGGGTATATTATCTACATTAATTTCCAACTTCTACTAAAGCCTAATATATTTTTTTCCATTTCAAATTATATTATATCATATTGGATAACTTGTTAAATCATATACAAAACACATTTGGATATCTTCTAAAATACTTTCTCAAAGCTACCATTTAATTCACCATGTATTACATCATATGCGATACCTTGTTAATAACCGTCAAAAACTCTTTTTTATTAAATAATTTTTTTTAGCATAGCTATTTGATCCAAACATAATTCTAATTAAATCAATAACATAGTGTGACCACACAAGCCTTTATAGCATTTAAAACAAATAGGAATAATTAGATCCATAAATTTATGCAAAGAGTTACCTCTTACAAGGAATCAACGATACTCGATCTATAAAAGGATTTGTGTAATGCCTAAAATGTTTTCAAATAATACGATAAAAACTATTTAGAGAATTTAAATAACCAAAAACTAGGATAAGAAAATAATAATACGATTAAATTTATAAAATTACCTGAATCCTCATGGAAACCATCATTTGTCATATAGTGCTTCATGTATTTTATATTAAATTTCATTCTTTTCATAAGATCCTTCAAATTTAAATCATTTGTGGCTTAAGGTGGTTTCTCGATGAGCCCCTCAGATAAAATTTGTTTGTATCGCAAGGCTATCATTCAAGCCCCACATGAAAATGAAATTCATTCATGGTTTAAGGTGGTAGCTCTATTCCCCCAGAAAATGAAATTAATTTGTGGTGCAAGGTCGTTCCCTATGTCCCCCAAAAATGAAATTCATTTTTAGAGGAGGAATTGATTATTTACTACCTCATAGTGTCAAATATGCTATGCAGATGACCATTTTGGGAAAGTGTTTTTGTTTTCACTTCATATAAATAACCTATGTTTCTTATGATTCAAGATAATTGAGGGACACACATGTGATCCCATAGAGACTCAGAGGTAAAGATAAAAGAAGGGGAAAAAGAGAAAGAACAAAAGAGAAATATATTTTTTGGGAAGCTCACCATAAACTACAGGTAACTCAATCATTATAAGGGAAAGAAAAATCACCACAAATGAGTCCTTCATAAATAGGCCTTTACAGAATAGGGAATCCTTTCTGAAAAAAATCTCACCTGGTCATCGACAATGGGATACCTTCCTTCATGAATAAACCCCCTTCATGAGGGAACATCCTTTATGAATGATCACCTTTATGATATCTCCCATATTGTATAGTGCGACTAGTATAAAAAATGGGGTATCCTTAGGGTATTTACCTCTCCTCTCTTAGAACAATCCTTCCACCTATAATTTGAATGGATCTTAGCTCCTCCTTGAAGTATCAAAATGGCTTTATATGACTAAGACCAAGACCCGAGGAAGGATAAATTAAGGAATCCTCTAAGGCCTCTATACCTATATGATCATGGTATCAAACACACCAGTGTGTCCTTCTTTCAATCATGTATTCCCTTGATAAAATATTTTCCCCACTGAACCTCCCTAGTAGGTATGTTCATCGAGACATTTTCAATTATGTGTCCCCTTGGTAATAAGGACCCTAATACTAAAGGTGGTGGTAAGATCATTCCCAATTTAGGTAGTATAACATTCCTCCTAAATTCTACCTAAAATGTGAAGTGAATCAAGAATCATCTGTATCACATGTGTTCTAATCAACGTATGCATAAGCCTCAATCTAGGATTTATAAACACACAAGAAGATAGATTCATATGGGAATCCCTCCTATAGTAATTTATGAGTTTTTCTTCATAGCTACCCCACCATAGTCTCACCCTCATATATCAGTAGAAAAAGAGTTCCTATGGGAATAAATTATAGAGTAATCCTATATCCATTCTTGTGGAATATCATAATTCCATCGACTTTCATACCCCCACCCTCCTTCATCTATGAATTAGTAAGGATTCTAAATCATGAGATTCCAATTTGGGTTTAAGTCCCATATAAACGTTCCATCTATGTGTGATTGTGCCATATGATTGATATTCTACTATCTCATATCCCTCACACTGAGAATGACCCATGTGGTCTTAGATATTAGTGAATTTCATGTCAATATCATAATAAAATTATCTTCTTTGGGCCTCCCCCATAGTTGTAAGCTCCAATATATCTGAACCACATGGGATATGATTCCCGTACTAATAGGATATATAAAATTCCTCCTTGAGGTTCAAACAAAATATCTTTAAGACATTATCATCTTTATTGGGCCATATTCCATGTATTACCATTACCCCACCCAGAGGGATACATTTTTTATAGGTCCTTTCATCTCATCATAATCAAACCATATTCTTAGTGAGAGATATATTCAAAAGGCTATATTATTTAAAATATAAACCCAATATCATCAAGAAATATTCTCTACGGGATCATCCATAAATGGTCACTAATGCATAATCCCCATGATAAACTTTTATAGGAACATTTTTAGGCACATCCTTACCACATGACATTATACTGCATGGTATGGCCCTTGGCACATAACCATAAAATCTTAAACATAACCCGTTAAGTAGAACTAAACTATTTGGGTTATAATTCCATTAATGAAGATTCATAGAAAGATACATTATGGGGTTTGATCCCAACATAAAAACAATAACTATCTCCCTAGATAATGATAAATTCCAAAGAAATCAGCTATGTATCTTAAAATCAACATAAAAAAATAATAAGAAAAACTAAATGGGGAACTTATAATACATAGAAATGGATCCATTGATAAAGAATATCCGATACATACAAATGGATCAATTGATTGAAAACCTATAATATATATAGATGTTCACATAATCATATGTAAATTAATGATTGAAAATGTAAAGGGTGACCATATTTATATTGAGATTTGGAAAGGATTTATGAAAATGACTTAAATCTATAAGTGAGTCTCAGAGTAGGAAATAATCCTCCAAAAATGGTGTGATGAGTCCTAAATCCCATAATATCTGCCAATTTTAGTTCCTAATATTCATTTGAAAAATTACTAGTGACCACCTACCTTTGGAATGTAGGTTTATAGCCCATCACAGATGTGGGAACCATTGGGTGTTGTAGGTTCCATGAATAAAACCCATTGGAAACCATTGGGTGTTTCAGGTTCCATGAACCCATTGGAAACCATATGAAGAGATATATATATATATATATATATATATATATATATAACTGTACAACTTCCTTTTTATGTGACAAAAGTTTTGAACCTAATGTGAAAATTTCATTAAGAAAAATAACTATGTATCGCACATGTCAGGACATTTTGTCTTACATACTTTTATGAAATAAAAATGAGACTAACATGAATCCTATAAATAAATCAATAATATATGTGTTTGTTTACTTATGATTCTAATTTTATGGATTTCCTTGTTTGTGTTTGTTCCTATTCATTTTAACATACACAAAAATTCCATTCAATCAAAATGGTGTCTTAAAATCCACAAAAAATGTACAAATCTATAGATGTATGAGTTGGGTACTCATAAAAACACAATACCCCACCCAAAATCTTCAATGAAAGGTGGAAAATACATTAATTTTGGATTACTTTTTAAATGGTACTATCCTAACCCAAGAGTTCATTTGTTAATCCTTATAGGGAACAAAGCCCGACAAACTATCCAACCAGTTATGAGTGGTTATGGAGAAGTGACACTTGTTTCCATATTTAATCATTTTGGGAGCCTCTCCCCAAAACACAACAAAAATTTCTTCCATTATCATATGGTGGTGGATCAATATATTGAAATATAACTCATAATAATAAAATAGGAGTCACCCTAATGGGATCCTACCAATAGTCACCATCACCAATGTTGTGCAACATCAAGTTCTCAGCCCGTTGAGGATGCCACCACTTGGCCCCCAGCTCAGGTAACTTAGAACCAAGCACCTAAGAAAACTTGGAATGGATCTAATATTATCAACAAACAAGAGAGGGAAAATGTATCCATTTATACCAAAGAATATATGCAACATAATAATATGAAAATCCATGTGTAGGAACATATTCCTTTCTACACTCATTAAGCCTCCAGAATAGTCTGAAAGTACCAAGAGATGTTTTTCATCATAACCAAAATAATAGGGGTCATACCCATTTTTACACCCCCTCACTTGAAGCATACATACATATTATGATAGGAATTGGAGTAAAGGATTAGGTAGATATCCTTTCTCTAACCAATGAAATGGAATATATTCCTATTCTAGTTACAGGAGTCCTCCAGTACATCCTGAAACAATGGAAGGGAATACCTATATCCCGATTCACATTATAGAAATATGTAGACATGTCTTGATAGAAGTATACATAGTCCGGGATCATGAACATAAAATTTCCCCATCATCAAAGTAGCTCATCAATATAATACAAAGGATACTCAGGAGCATGCACATATTCCCGCTCCTGTCCAGGAGGGTCGTCAACACACTCCCATAAAAAATAGTCAATAGGATTGAGAAAACGTTCCCATTATAATATAATATTATTAGTCCATTTTTATAGGAACTTAATGGAATGAATATATCCAGGAAAAAATTATAGAATCATGTTGGTATATTCTAGAAACAACACAAGATTTACTCGGGTATATTTCCATACATGAAAGTCATTATCCATGGTATGTGACTACAACTACCCAAAGGAGAAAATATTAAAATAAGTCTCAAGAAATTGATTTGAAATATAGAATTAGACCCACATTTAAGATATAATTAATTTTTGTGTTCTTTAGGTCCTCAGAAATCTATCAATAGAGGCCTAAGATTATATTGGCTCATTAAAAAATCAAAGAAACAATAGTTGTAGTTACTAAGGTCCTCCGTTTAATATTCCTACCAAAAACTTTGGAGGTATTCCATAGAGTATTTACCATGAAGGAAACCTTCATGAATATTATGAGATTGATTATATGAAACATTCTCATAATAAGAGTCATAGAATCCCTCCTTGTGGTCAGAATATCAAACAAAAAGTAGGTCCTCCTATTATCAAATAAATTATGAGAAATCCCTCATATTGTGAGGCACATGGTAAGATGAGGCCATCCATTCTTGATACCTAGCCATTGAAAAGTGAGTCCTTATAAACTATAGGATATCCCAATGAAATAGTCCTTCTCTGAACTACTCTAGGATTTCTTATCATCCATCATATTAGAGGATATTCATACTAATACTACTTTCTATAATGTAGTTGGGAAACATCCAATTTGGTTAGAACAAGTGTAGGAATCTCCCATATAAGTCAAAGAGACCACATTTCTCACGAGGAAACGAATTGACCAAGATAATATACCTACCATGTTTTCACCCCTAGATAGTCCTCATTATAGCATTCCAAAGACTATATCAAAGGAATGCATACATCACATTTATCTAAATCTAGGGATAGATCTATACTATTTAAAAGAAAAATTATTTCCTTATGATAGATATGTGAATCAAATTAAGGAAATATAATAAATTTACCTCTAGATCGACTTGTATTCTCTTTCAGCTATATAGTGCTCAAAATTAGGAATGAATCATGAAGGTCATAAATAAACATGTCTTAATACTTTTCACAATCTACATTAGTTGATTATTAATGTCCCATATGATTTCCAAATCAAGGGATGAGGAAAACATGAATAATTTTATTTCACCTCACTCACTAATTCAAAAATCATACAAAAAGTGACATCATGCAATGTCATCACTTTGAGCGGAATCCTAGAAGTAGGCTCTACCAACAACAGATGGTATGCTCAGTAGGAATCGACCATGAAGAATTCTCAAAATCATCAAGCTCGATGAGAGAGAGACATCACAAGACTCTTGAACCAAGAATATGAAAATATTGTGTAATATTATCATTTAATTTAATCCAATCATCAAGTTGCATCATTTCCTTTAGAAGAAATCATCTCACATTTAAAGTATGAATTTCACCCATCTCATGGTCAAAAAAATATCCACAAGATAAAGTGGGAAGTCATGATAGTTACAACCACGACAATACAAGATCATCCACAACCCATAGGGTCGGGGGAATTTTTACCATAGCTACCTCCTTCAAGACTACCAAATCTAGCCCAAAATGTTTTATTAATGGAGCATCCAAAACCCTTGACAATAGAGATATCGATATTTTTACCTCAACCTCCCCCAAAGAATCCATCCCTTTCTAGTATAGGAGGTGCATCATAAAATTATTCTTCATAGTTTGTCTTACATTGTGACCCATATTTCTTCTTGGGAATTTATTCAATGATTTTTTTCCAAAGACTCTCTCAATATTACCCTTCAAAAAGTGGCTTTAGGATAATACAAGAAGGAAAGGATAAATACTCATAGAGAATGAAATCCATAGAGACCCTTTGATAGGATCACCACTTCTAAAGATCATGAATTTTTAATGGATTCTTTAAGAGTGACCAACCCTCCCACCCTTTCCAATGGTGATGTGATACCTCTAATTCACTATGCATCGAAAAATTTCATTAGTTTTAGACCTAAAGATGCTATAGAATAGGGATCCATTTTAAAATAACAAAAGCATAATGTTTCTATTTGAAACATGGTACACACCTAAATGAATAAATATGGTTTTCATACCATAAATAAAAGGATAACTAAAAATTTGGGGACTCCATTGAATGTTAATATAACAATGTTTTGGTGGGATTTAACCAAAGAATATTGTAATGGTGTGGCTGCATCTATCCTGTTACTTGAGAAAGTTAAACCTATAACTCTGAAGGATTTTTTTTCCATTATAAGGGAGAGATAAAGGAGTTAAACATACTTAAGAAAATATTACTCTAACATAATATCCATTTTAGATATGTTCTTTAAGTGAATCTCATCTTACTCTCCCAATAGATCTCTCTCAATAGGAAGAGTCTGTCATGCAAAAAAAAGTGGATCTAGGGAATCTTCTTAATATGGGATCTAGAAATCTAATTTATTTAGATACAATGGTATCAATATGTCAATAATTTCATACAATATATAATAATCAAGATCTATGTTAGAAAAATTACCATAGGCCAACCCATACTGGTTATCAGCCATAAATGCAGGGAGACACACAATATCAGGCTCAACCCTTTGTTGTTACGATTAAAATACCTAATTTTCTAGACATCCCATGTGAGATCATCAAAACTAATAAGTCATTGATAGATCGATTGGAAGCTATAGAAGGTTGGAATGCACCATTTTAGTTCCAGATAAATCCTTAACCTAGATAGGTTGATGAAACTCTTCCCACACCTAACATTGGGAATCCTACATTTATAATTGTCAATGGACCGGGGGATCTAGAATAGAACATATTGAATTTTTGTATCTCAGTGTAGTTCCATGATATGAAACCTTAACCAGAAATAAGTAGCCAATCTTAGGTTATTTGTATAAACTTTTTAAGGACTAACCTCTATCTAGTATACCAGTTTACTATCTTGGTCGATCAAAGGATGGGACGACCTCTATTTACAGTTTCTTCATAAATTTAGCTCTACACCATAGATGAAAATAATCCTTAATATTTAAAATTTAAAAAAGTAGTTTAATGAGAGAGTATTAGATTTCACTAATTGGTGGAAGGGTTTAACTTAATCCTTAAAGCTACAGCTTCCTCAATAAGATTTATTGGCTATGTATATAGAGAACCTCTATATTGAGTTTAGAATGACACCCATTCCATTAAAGTATCAATACTGGTTTCAAGAAATTTCCACATTTTCATAGTGGTTAGAATATTCCAATTGGAGAACCAAAGAAAATTCTCAACCAATACTGATACCTCAAGGTAAGATAAAATGTAAGGTGGAAATCGTGACAATCACACATAAACCAACCCTTACCCCGACTCCAGCTCCAAATCTCATACCATATCACATAAAACCTCCTTTTGAAAAATAATAATAATAGAAATATCAACATAAGGATGAGATAAATGAGAATAAATGTCTTCCATTTGAGGAATATAATAATAAAGTTGACTCTTTTCGAGATGGAAAAGTTCTTGGCTACATTATGTTAGCTATGGAATTTTTTTTACTAAGGATGCCATATCCTAAAAGGCCAAACCAGGTTGGTCTTAAAGAAACCCCAAATTATTAAACCTTTAACTAAATGATGGGACACACCATCCATAATTAATTTTTTTGAATACATTATGAATAATATGGTTGATTCTTGGTAGGTAAAATTGGGCAATCCACCATCACAGGTGGCATGTATTTCTACTATTGTTATGGAGGAAGAAGGAGAATGATAAGAAGTTACAAGAAAGGGTTAACATAAGTTTAATGATTGGATGAATATAAATATAATCAATTGAACTCATGTTATCCTCAGGTCATAGTTAAACTAGTTGGTAATTCCCCTAATATATTCTACCATAGTGCAACCAAGCTTTTTGACACCACAATCCTCTAAGATCCGATCATATAAGAGATGATGTAACTAGTAAAAAAAGAAAATTAAAAGAATAAGAACCTATAACAATGTCAAATATAGTCCTAACCTTCTCATACTTCATGCCTCTAGTACCAAGAGGGAAGTACCATCCCACCAAGAACCATGGGCACCACCCCACCAAGAATAATCCTCATCAGTTAAAGAATTAATCTCTGGTTTTGTTAATTTCATTAATTTAATGAATCCATTTTCTAAATATGGGAATTATTATGAATCAAAGATCCCTATGAATTATCTAGAAACCATAGGAAAGGGATGTATAAGATGAGGGAATAAAATAATATATAGTCATGACCAAACTTGATAATTTATCCACATTCCCACTCAAGTTCTTTATACTATCTAAACCCATGGGAAATCCCTTCAGTGATCCCAACAAGAGAATGTAAATTATCCCATATTTTTAAAGAATCATATAAACTTGATTGTTTTAGAGGACTAGCTATAAGATGTGCAATAATCTAAATAGGTCAGATGAGTTGGTAGACTAAGTCCACCTAATCCAATACTAATAAGAGTGTCTTCAACTTCTATTTAAATACTAGACCTGCCAACCTCAAGTACTTAATATCATAAAGAGACTAATAAATATAAATATAATGAAAGGAATCATAGACCTTTGGATCAAAAATATGATATCCTAAAACAATTGATCATGGTTGAAGATAATCCTTTAATACTGAATTCTCTAAATTTATAAAAAAATATCTTTAGGATGCACTTGTAGAATCCCAACTAAGACCTCAAGATTTCAAAGATGTGGTCACGGCTACTCAATTATATTAGATAGGGATTGATCCTATGGAGTTTCATGTGGTTATCTATTTCACAGAGTAGGATAGGTATACTTTCATGCAAGGAATCACTAAAACCTTGTATGTATATAGAAACCTATATAAAATTGACATCCGATGAGTTTTCATTGATAATGACTCAATAATCAAAATCATTCTAGTATGAATAATTTTTCAATTGGATTACAGCAAAGTTTAATTGTCCCCTCAAAACCCACTACTTTAGGGTTATTATAAGAGTTAGAAAAATACTCTCTGCAAAATCAAGCTCATAACTCAATTTAGGGACCTTATATCAGACTCTAAATTCATGATTCTTAGTAGAATATTACTTTAAACATCCTACTAAGGAGGAATTGGGTTCATAAATATACCCTAATACATTAATCCTACCATAAATATCTAAAATACTATATTATTTTATGAGTTAGGACATCCCATGGTGATAAAGATTCATTGGAATCTTCAGAGTCTCAATACATAAATCCAGGATTTTACTAGAGAGAAGGGAAAAAACCATGACTGATGATGTCACTCAGGTTAATACCCCAAATGGGTTGTAAATTAACTCAGATAAACTATTTAAATATATTAGTGATGAATACATATTGAACATGAATCAAATTGAAAATATATGTTTTGATTTGGGTATGTATTCAACAACTCTTATGATATCAATTCTATCAAATGAACTCAATAATACCATAGAGGTATCTGATATTCACAATATCTATAACACCCTAGGTGAAAATTACCTCATTTTGACCCCATAGTTTCACAAAACCCCTATATCATTAGATAAATTATAAGAAACTCTTATATCACAGATAGAGAGTGATAATACCCCTACTTCATCTTCCGAATATCAAGATATTGATGTTTCTTCTAGCTATAAAGATTCCACTTAATCACCCATTTCTATTGTTCTTGGTGTAGATGGGAAAGATGAATAATTGAATATAAAATATACCTCTCCAACATTCAAGGAAAGTGTCTCCACCACTATTGATGAGATATAGCAGATAAATATGGGTACATAGGAAGATCTATGACCAATGTTGATCATTGTGATTATTTATATTAATGAAATATAGGTATATACAACTTTTTTAAATCAAGATTGATATTTTTTTCTCTTGTAATTACATAGAAATTCCAATCCTTGATCCTGATGTATCCACCCACTTATTAGGTTTGCTGAAATATCATAGTGATCACAAGTACGTAGCTAGAAGAATGAATCCAACTGATGCTGCTAAGGTTTAATCCAATGTTGATAATATCGTAAAATAAAAAATCATTTGGGAGGTCCAATAAAGTATATATTTTTACCAATATTGTATTTTTCAAGAAGAATAATGGTAATATTAGTGTCTTCATTGATTTTAGGGATATCAATTTTCCAAAAGATTATTTCTTGGCCATGATTATAAAACTTATGATTTATGAAACTACCAGCTATAAAGACCTCTCCATTATGGATTACTATTCAAGAAATAACCAAATTCGAGTGGCCCCTAAAGATGAATAAGAAACCAATTTTAAGGAACCCCAAGGAATATAATTCTATCAAGTGATGAATTGTAGTTTTAAGAATGTTGTCGGCATATACCAATGTGCCATGAATCATATTTTTAAACCATTCTTGGGAAAATCCATGAAGTGTAAAATTAGAATTTTTTTGGTGAAATCCCAGAAACATTCTAATCATTTTATCGATATTGAGATCATTTTTAGAAATCTATGTCAATGTATCATAACAATGAATCCCTAGAAACATGTTTTCATTGTTGGTTCAAGAAAGTTTATTGGATTCATAATATTCCATCATGGAAATGATGTTGATCCTAAGAATATTAAGGCTACCCTTGACATTACACATCCTCAAAGCCTCAAATAGTTGAGGGGAATTCCGGGACACCTCTCCTACATTATAAACATAACATAAAATCCATATGATTTTTTTACCATAATCGGTCTAATGAAAAAAGGAGTCACCTATCAATGGAATGATGATTCTTAGGAAGCCTTTGAAAGTATAAAGAAATATCTTTTGAGTCCACCTATACTAATGTCTCCTATAAAAGGAAATACACTCATTCTATATGTGAAAACCATAGACTGATCCCTGGGTTCTTTTCATTCACAAAAATAATTATGTAAATAATTATAATTGTATTTATTATCTTTGTATAACCTTGATCAATAATGAGACTCTATAGTTAGATATCAAGAAGTGTTTCCCTAAATTATTATTTTTAGTTTAGAAATTGGGGCACTAACTATAGAACCATAAGGTCTACCTGGTATCTCATAATGACCCAATCAAATATATCCTAAATCATCATACACTAACTAGATAATTAGTATAGTGGGTGTTCATTTTGTAGTGGTTTGACATTTAGTTCATACCGTAAAAGAAAATAAAAGGGAATAAATTATTATATTTCATTACAAAGAATTATTCTATAAAAAAAATTCCATTAAATATTGAATTAATGAATAAATAAGTATTCTACATCTACTACTACCCCAAGACATGAGAGATTTACTTTGATGGAGCTTCTAGAATCCTAACATGAAAAATAATGGATTACCCTAAACTTAATAGAGTTGGTTTGGGGGTCACTATTATCACTTTCGAAAAGAAAGTTATACCTTATTTATTTATATTTTCAAAAGGATTCTCCAATTATGAGATAGAATACCAATCCCTAATTGTATATTTAGAACTAACATTGAAAATACTGGTGGGCCACCTAAAAGTAAAAGGTGATTCAGAGTTGGTAATCAATTAGATAAATGGTGATTATGTATTAGAAAAGAAGAGATGATTCCCCTTATTGACTATGTGTGAGGGTTGATTGAATAAATACCCTTATATCCAGTAATAAATCATGTAACACACACATGAAATTTCAAGGAATAATCATTAACTAATGTCGATATATTCATAGAAGATCCAAATTGAGATAAAATGGTCATCAACATTGTGCATGAAAGAAAATAGTTATTGTGCATGGGTAACATCATGGAAGAGAACAATGAGGTTAATTCCATCCATGAATAAGATAATTAGGTTGTGGAAATACTTGGAGAAAAAAATAAAAAATGATTCAAATAAGAGTAATAGAGTAAAAAAAAAGAACCAGAAGAATATTTCAAGACATAGATATTTATATGGTTCGGTAAATGACCCCTATGTCCATCAAGAGGAAGAAAAAATAACTATGATTCAGAGAAGGATTATAGTGAAAAACAAAGTTTCAACCACACCACATCAATATATATAATAAACTCATTAAGGAAGATGATGATACTATGCCACCAAATGCACAGTAAGTATAATGTTCTACAATTCCACAACCACCGAAGTCCAATATACTATAGGGATAAGTGGATAGAAGTCCATTAGGATATCCTAACCTATCATTGTATCTATTCAAGTATTTATATAGTGTGATGTTGAATTACACACTACTACAATGGCATGTTTCATACTACTATAGTAAGTCCACATTGCAATAACACACTTGTGGTGTTATCGGTCAACTTTACTACAATTATTCTACATCATTACGGTTCCCCCAAAATTTGCAATGGGGGAACTAAACCCCTAGATCAGAGGTGTACTACCCCATGAAATCCTCAATGACCACACCATAGAGTTTGAACCATGATATGTTTGGTCAAGTGTATAGTTTATACCACCATAATTAGACTAAAATTCATCTAAAATGGATCAAGATACACTATTACAACCAAATATTCAAGTATTTGGATGAGACCCATATTGGGATACCTATAAAGTGGAATTATTCCATTAAACAGAGCATGAAAATATAAAATCAGATGGCGGTCATTATAATTTACTATTTATCATAGCTCAAATCCTTAGAACATTCTCTATAAACGAGGCTTTGATGAAGTTCTCCTGAGAGGAATTGATGAAGTGGAAACTATTTTTTTATGAAAAAAGTTCAAATTGGTGCATGTGGAACTCATTGGTTGACGATCAATATTTATCATCAAATCATGAGGCTTGGGTATTTCTGGATTTCAATGACACATGATTGTATGGACTTCACCAAAAATTATCATACCTATCAGATACATTCCAACTTTACCCATCAACCCCCAGATCTATTTCCCCTACAAAATACTTCTAGACATTTTTCATATAAGTAATAGATGTCATAGGTACATATCCCCTAGCTATAACCAAACAATTCATGAACATATTTACTACTACCAAAATCTTCTCCAAATTAGATGAGTCTATACCCCTCATGGAATTTGGGATAAAGAACATCATCTACTTTTTGAAGTGAAATATCATTAGTAGATTTGTTTTCCATCACACAATATTGATGGTAAATGACCCCAATTTATGTTATTATAAATTTAAAATGATGTATCAAGAGTATAACATTGAGTATAACCATCTACCTCACTATCATGTAGTATAAAATTGGAAGATATAGGGTTTAAATAAAACTCTATCAAACATACATCAGAAGATGTTGGGAAAAGATAAGAAATCTTGGTCCAAAAATATTCTTCATGCCTTGTGGTCATATCACACCATAACCCATACTTCCATATATGTAACCCTATATTCAATCTTATATGGGATAGAGACAGTTCTACTCATTGAGGTCCAATTATCATCACTCTACATTTCCATTTTCGAACGTCTATCCATAGATGAGTAGTCTTAGAAGTGATTAGATTAATTGGAACAGATCAATGATAAAATATTACATACCATGCACTATTTATTAGTTAAAAAACTTAAATAGCATGATATTTTAAAAATAAATTATTCCTTTATTCATTCCTCCATGTGGAATTGGTTTTAGATCTTAGAACCCCAATGATACCTAGGAAGAAACCTATGAAACTTGTATAAAAATTGTAGGGACCATTTATCATTTATAAGGTAAACACTAATGGTGTATATTAACTAATAACCATGTACAGAGAGATTATCATTCTTGTAAATACCCGTAAAATTCAAGGGAAATGTTTTCTTAATTTTCTTTGGAATTTTACAAGAGCGCGGTTTCTGACGACACCTAATTCCGAGGCCCAGTGTGCCCGGAATCATTTTCCAAAGTTTGGCTTGGGTACGTTCAGTGAACGAACGAGCGGGAATTTCTAACTTTTTAACCGGTGCTCGGAATCGAATTCCGAAGCCATCGATGGAACCGCAACGCCGGTAATTGCTTAGGAACTTCTGTTCCGGAGTTGCGTTTGCACGAATGTTGATAATAAAAATTGTGGAAGTTTATTATATAATTACACTACAATTTTTATTATTTTACTCTAAGTGTAAGATCTTGATGGAAGTTGGGTAACCACCCAACCTCCCTTGGGAGGTTATGAGGGTGGTGGGGACCACACTAACCCCACCTCTTCATATCCTCTAAAACTCCCCTCAACTCCCACTTTAATTAAGTGAAGTTAAGTTATAACCTATGACTTAATTGTTATGAGTTTAATGAGGTGAGTTGTGTGTGGTTATTCAATTTCAAACTCTTGAAATTCAAATGTGTTGTTGTGTTAATAAAATAAGAAAGAGTCTTATTTTATTTTTGTTAGAGTTTTGTCTCCTTGATAGAGTTTGGAAGCTTTCTTCATCTTCTTCAAACTCGATGAAGAACGTGAAGAAAACCATTCTTCAACGAAGAACTTCTCCACCGAAGAACATGGTTCTTCCGCGACGCCGTATCCGCGACGCGACGTTCTTCTTCCGCATCATCTTTTCCGCGACGGTTTTCCGCGACGAAATCGCCGTCAAAGAACTTCGAATCCTCGCTTCGCGACGTCAACGTTCGTTCCCCGCGACGCCCGACCTCCGCGACGCTCGTCTTCCGCGGGTCGTTGACGAACACCGCTCTTGAAGCCGAGGTAGGGGAATATTGTTATTTTATTAAATCTTTTCCGTTCTTGATTCTAGCATGTCGAACTTCGTGTTTAATCGACTAAATGTTATCGTTTAACGAGAGGGGGCCGGACCGCACAAACACGGCTTAACCCCCTCCTATGTTCATGTTTGTTCCCTTGCGGATGGAACGGGATGGCGTGGTGTCGTTGCACCACGCGAGAATCACACGGCAAGTATTGCGCAGCGCCATCGCGCCGCGCCGTCGAAAGAAATTCAAGAACGCGACGCCGTCGCGTCGCGTCGAAGGAAGTCGAAGGCGCCACGGCCGGAGTGGGGCCGTGGCGGAGGGATGCGGTGTTGTCGCACCGCGCCGGACGACAAGGGTCGCAGCTTGTTTCGGGCCGCGGCGGAGCTTGGTGACCGGCGGCCAGCCGGGCCGCCGGTGTCGGAGCCGGAAATGGACCGGCCACTGGCGGTCCCGTTGAGGAGGAGCCGGCCGGCCAGGTCGGGCCGACCGGAAAGGAGAAAACCATGGGAAATAAATTCCCCCGGCCAGCAATCAACGGCCCCCCATTATGAGGGGGGGGGGGGCTGCAGTTACAAAGTGGGGCAGGCGCCCCCCGTTTTTCCAACAGCTTGGCCGAAGGCTGAGCTGCCAGTGCGCCCAGTGCGCTGCGCTGAGCCGGACCGGCGCTGGGCCGGGCCGGGCCGTGCCAGGCCAACCCGCGCCGGGCCGTGCCAGGACGACCCGCGCCGGGCCGGGCCGTGATGGGCCGGTTCGACCCTGTCGGGGGCGGGTCGACCCGGTTCAGGCAAACCGGGGGTTCTCGGGCCGGGTCGGCCCGGGCCCGAAACCCCCGATACCGAACTGTTTAGGTTCAAATGCTCATAACTTGGGCTACGGACCTCCAAACGATGCTCCATCAGTGGCGATGCGATCCTTAGATCGAGACGGGCATTTCGGTATATCACACTCAAGGTTTCGGAATACATTGAGTTCAGCCGGGTTGGTTCGTACACGAAACCAACCGGGCCCTCGGAGCGGAAACACTCATATCTTGAGCTACGGACGTCCGATTGACGTGCCGCCAGCTTTGTTGAGTTCCTCTTAGTGAGACGGATATTTTGGCATACTTCGCCTGAGGTTTGGACGTAGGTGGAGTACAGTCGGGTTGGTTTTGCCTTAAAAACCAACCGGGCCCCTGGAACGAAAATTCCAATAACTCTCAGACCGGACGTCCGATTGACGTGCCGTCTGTTGCATTGAGTTCCTGTTGACGGTACGGAACTTTTGAATACATCAACTCTGGACTATGGGACAGTTGATGTATCAGCCTCTCGGCTCGTGGAGCGGACCCTCCCGAACGAGCTTACTGTGTGCGGGAACCCTAGAGCTGGCTGCGACTGCTACTGTGACTGCGACGACGACTGTGCAGAGATCCTCAGTGGATTCGATGACGACTACTACAACACTCAGCGATCCTGTGTGGATCAGTGCTACTGATCCTGTGTGGGTCCGATCCTGTGTGGGTCAGCGCTCAACGGTCCTGTGTGAACCAGCGCCTACAGATCCTGTGTGGGTCCGATCCTGTGTGGGTCTTTGCGGGGGTTAGTACCTATGGATCCTTTGTGGGTCCGATGACTTAGATGGATCAGTGATCATCTCTATCGTCTACGAAGATGTATACCTGAGTGAGATGAATCCTGTTTGGTTTCCTATGTGGATTGTGTTGTGCTATCCTGTGTGGATTGCGTTTTCTTTCCTATGTGGAATACGTATACTTTCCTGTGTGGACTGAGTTGTACTTGGGCTCGGAGGTTGGAGCGTATTGAAATGATGACTTAGGTATATTTATGGGAATATACCTAAGCAGTGTCGGTTGTTACTTCGTGATTGTATCTTTCCTTTGTGGTTTATCCTTTCTGGATTTTGGGAGACCTTCAGGGGTCTCGGGGTCCCTACTGAGTAGCTTATACTCACCCCTACACGGGCTATGCCCGCACTACGTTGTGTTGGTTGCAGACGACGGACAGCGTTGATCGTGGTTGAGGCTTGCAGAGCAGGACGGTACCTGGAGGTGGACCACTGGGCCGGACGTACTCGGAGCGGACGGCGGGACCCGAGGAGCAGTGGAGCTATCTGTACCCACCCTTCAGGTGGGATTTCTAGTGGACAGATCGGCGTAGCGACTTTACTTTACAGTTTTTACTTTCCCTTTCGAGTTGTACTTTACAGTTGGGCTTGTATTTCCGGCCCCTTTTTACTTTCCATACTTACTGTTGTCCTCAGTTTTTACTTAGTGTTTACTTCTTCCGCTTGTACTCTGTGGTGCTTGTTTACTTTACAAAGGTAATGCCTTCCCTTTTTACCGGGATTTACGCCTTGGTGCTAGTCGCCAGCCCCTGGCCTATGGAAGGCGGGCTTGGGGTAGTCACGGCACGGGCCCCGAGGACGGGTCGTGACAAATTGGTATCAGAGGAGTTCGGTTCTACCGCGAACTCTTATCTTTTCTATGTGAAGCAATAGTGTTTAGCGTATTGAGTGTGGTTATCAGTCCAGGGAGTCCAGTGTTGGTGCGGCGGCCGATGTATCCGTACACCAGGACCCTGACTTCTGATTTCCGACTTAATGCACGAAAACATTGATTTCCTGTGTGTTTCAAAGTTTTCTTTGTTATTACTTTATATCAGCTCACCAGGTATACTGTTCTGACCGTGGCGCACCTGTTTCCTTTTCAGGATGACCCCACGACGGCAGCCATCTAGGGTTCCGAGAGTCGAGCGTGATGACATACCACCGAGCGACGAGGCCTCGGTGCAGGGCCCTTGGTCAGCAGTGGCACCGGCGGTAGCTCTACCCACCGAGCCACTGATGCTTCCAGCACCAGCCGCTGATGATGCACGTCGCCTCAGCGCACTGCATGAGTTTCAGTGCCAGCGAACACCCAGTTTTCATGGGGAGACGGACCCCCAGGCAGCCGAGGACTGGCTGGAGGCAGTGGTATGAGTTTTCAGGCTAGTGAGGACACTAGCAGACCTCATGGTGATCCTCGCTGCGAGCCTACTGCACGCAGCAGCGGGCCAATGGTAGAGCTTGATGCTCCAGGTGCACGATGAGGCATCTCTACTTTGGACGGACTTTGAGAGCCTCTTCCGCTCGGAGTTCTTCCCAGTCACCCTCCGTGTGGTGCGCATTCAGGAGCTTCTTCAGCTGCGGCAGGGCAGCATGACGGTCACTCAGTACTCGGCGAGATTTACTGATCTCTCACACTACTCGACCGACATGGTACAGGACCCATTCTTCCGGGACCAGACCTTTGAGCAGGGATTGAGACACGAGATCAGGGCATCACTGATATCCCTTAGCATTCCGACTCAGACAAGAGTATTAGAGCAGGACCTTTTGATCGAGAGCTTTCTTGCTGAGTCTACACCAGCACTAAGACCCACCGCAGGGTGGCACGTAGCAGAGTCTTCCGCAGCAGGTAGTCGACGGATGACACATGGGTCCAAGTGGGCCAGACCATCGGGCGGACGACCACAGGATACAGGCTCAGAGGTGCGGGGCACACGCAATAAAACCTGTCTTACGAGTGCAAGACAGTGCTATGCATGCGGCTGGCAGGGCCACATGGCTCGTGACTGCCCGACCCGCCATGCAGAGGAGCAGTAGACGGTTGAGGAACCACCTAGGCAGAGGTAGAGGTTCGACTGTGGCGGTCCGCAGGGAGCAGGCAGACGAGGCAGAGGAGCTGGCCGAGCAGCAGGTGGTGGGCGACGCTTTGAGGCTCTACCACCACCACCACCAGGAGGTCCACCCCGACCTCAGGGGAGAGCACAACTTCAGGTAGCTGAAGCTTACGATCATGGAGCTCCGGAAGCGGGTGGACTAGTGCGGGACTAGCTCCAGGCATAGAGGCCTTTGCCCATAATGCCTCTAGCTTCGTAGTTTGTGTTGCCTTTTGTCCTTGTACTTTGAGTTGAAGTAATAAAAGACACTTGCATTGGTGACTTTTGCTTTCTTGTCTTTTGTTTGTTTTTACTAAGAGGTGCCAGTTAAAAACTGTTGACTTGACCCTCACTTGCAAGATTATTACTGGAGGAGACCCAGTGACCACACACTGATGCCGAAAGTGTGACTCAACCCTTGGAGGTGAGAGTAACAGTTGGATCTCTTGGTAGCAGCGTCGAGGCCTTACGACGTCATCCATGCCATGAATTAACTAATCATGATGGTATTGACTGTATTAGGCAAGGAACGTGGTTCATCCAGGGGATGAGACTAGATTTCACTTTTCGGAAAAGGAGAAATCTTTGCAGCTTTGCCGAACATTAAGGAGGAAGGGGAAACCCTTCGTGTGGTCAGACAAATGTCAGCAGAGCTTCCAGGAGATGAGACAGAGATTGACTAGCGCACCTATCTTGAGGTTGCCTGAGGAGGGAGTAGGGTACGTAGTTTACTGCGATGCATCAGGGACTGGACTCAGATGTGTCCTGATGCAGAAGCGGGTAGTGATCACCTATGGATCACGTCAGTTGAGGCCTCATGATCAGAACTACGCTACCCATGAACTGGAGTTAGCAGCAGTGGACTTCGCTCTGAAGACATGACGACACTACCTGATGGGCGAGCGCTTTACAGTCTTTTCTGACCATCAGAGTCTCAGATACATCTTCTCTCAGAGGGATCTGAATCTAAGACAACGACGATGGCTCGAGTTCCTCCATGACTATGACTTTGAGATAGTCTATACTCCTGGGAAGGGGAACGTGGTAGCCGATGCCCTCAGCAGGAGGACAGGCATTCAGCTACTTGAGGAGGCGACAGAGAAGCTAGCCGCTTTGCAGATATCATTCGTGGATAAAGATGGGGCAGCCTTGCTTCAGTCTCTCACAGTCACTCCTCCACTACTACAACAAGTCAGAGAGGCATAGCATGGGGACACCGACTGTGAGACGCGGCGTGCACAAATATCCTTAGGATAAACACCTGATGGTTTTTCCTTTGGAGCAGAGCACGACATCCTTTTTAGAGGATGTACCATGGTACCCGTTGCTTTATAGGAGGAGGTGATGAGAGAGTTTCACACTTCTCCTTTGGCGGTACATCCTGGAGTGGCGAAGATATACCAAGATATCAGACGACAGCACTGGTGGCCAGGCATGAAGAAGGCTGTGACAGAGTTTGTTTCTCGATGCCTCACCTGCCAGCAGGTGAAGGCTGAGCACCAGGTACCAGTAGGCCTGGTACAGCCCTTGGAGGTCCCGGAGTGGAAGTGGGATGGGATATCTATGGACTTCGTGACTGGACTTCCATGCACTTCCATAGGTCACGACTCCATCTGGGTGATTGTCGACCGACTCACCAAGTCGGCTCACTTCTTACCCATCATAGAGCAGGGCTCAGTGGAGATCTTGGGACAACTTTAAGTTCAAGAGATTGTGTGGAATCATGGCGTGCCATCATCTATCGTCTCCGATCGAGATGCTCGTTTTACTTCCCGGCTTTGGAAGGGGTTGCAGGAGGCATTCAGGACGCAGCTACGTCTGAGCACAACCTTTCACCCTCAGACGGATGGTCAGACGGAGAGGACCATTCAGACTCTCAAGGACATGCTCCGTGCATGTGTCCTCGACTCTGTTCATAGCTGGGAGGACCACCTACCCTTGGTGGAGTTTGCGTACAACAACAGCTACCACTCCACTATCGGGATGGCACCATACGAGGCGTTGTACGACCGACCTTTTAGATCTCCTTTGTGCTGGACAGACCCTGGGGAGTCAGCACTTGTGGGGCCGGAGATTATCTAGGCCACGACAGAGAAGGTCCAGGTCATCCAGGAGCGGATAAGGACAGCTCAGAGCCGGCAGAAGTCATACACTGACAGGAGACGGAGGCCACTAGAGTTCGAGGATGGCGACCACGTCTTCTTGCATGTCTCACCTCGACATGGTATACGGATATTTGGCCGAGGCGGCACGTTATCTCCGCACTTCATCGGACCCTTCCAGGTCCTCAGTAGGATTGGCGAGGTGACTTATCGCCTGGCTCTACCACCTCAGTTGCACCGGGTGCACGACGTCTTCCACATATCTCAGCTGAGGAGATATGTGCATGACCCGACGCACATCTTTGACCATGGGGAGCTTGACGTTGACGATGGGGTGACTTTTATGGAGGTCCCGGTGGAGATCGAGGATCGACAGGAGCGGGTCCTACGTGGACGATCGATTCCTCTAGTGCACATCAGATGGAAGCACGAGAATCTCCAGGAGAGCACTTGGGAGCGGGAGGTTCAGATGCGTGCTCAGTACCCTCATTTGTTTCCCTAGTTTTGATGTATCTTTACGGGGACGTAAAGCTCTGAGGTGGGAGTAATTTAAAGACCCGTAAAATTCAAGGAAAATTTTTTGTTAATTTTATTTGGAATTTTAGAAGAGCGCGGTTTCTGACGACACTTGATTCTGAGGCCCGGTGTGCCCGGAATCATTTTCCTAATTTTGGATTGGGTATGTTCAGTGAACGAACGAGCGGGAATTTATAACTTTTGAACCGGTGCCCGGAATCGAATTCCGAGGGCACCGATGGAACCGCAACGCCGGTAATTGCTTAGGAACTTCTATTCCGGAGTTGCGTTTGCACGAATGTTGATAATAAAAATTGTGGAAGTTTATTATATAATTACACTAAAATTTTTATTATTTTACTCTAAGTGTAAGCTCTTTATGGAAGTTGGGTAACTACCCAACCTCCCTTGGGAGGTTATGAGGGTGGTGGGACCCACACGAACCCCACCTCTTCATATCCTCTAAAACCCCCCTCAACTCCCACTTTAATTAAGTTAACTTAAGTTATAACCTATGACTTAATTGTTATGAGTTTAATGAGGTGAGTTGTGTGTGGTTATTGAATTTCAAACTCTTGAAATTCAAATGTGTTGTTGTGTTAATAAAATAAGAAAGAGTCTTATTTTATTTTTGTTAGAGTTTTGTATCCTTGAGAGAGTTGGGAAGCTTTCTTCATCTTCTTCAAACTCGACGAAGAACGTGAAGAACACCGTTCTTCAATGAAGAACTTCTCCGCAGAAGAACATGGTTCTTCCGCGACGCCGTATCCGCGACGCGACGTTCTTCTTCCGCGTCGTCTCTTTCGCGACGGTTTTCTGCGATGAAATCGCCGTCAAAGAACTTTGAATCCTCGCTTCGCGATGTCGACGTTCTTTCCCCGCGACGCCCGACCTCCGCGACGCTCGTCTTCCGCGGGTCGTTGACGAACACCGCTCTTGAAGCCGAGGTAGGGGAATATTGTTATTTTATTAAATCTTTTCTGTTCTTGATTTTAGCATGTCGAACTTCGTGTTTAATCGACTAAATGTTATCGTTTAACGAGAGGGGGCCGGACCGCACAAACACGGATTAACCCCCTCCTATGTTCATGTTTGTTCCCTTGCGGATGGAACGGGATGGCGTGGTGTCGTCGCACCACGCGGGAATCACACAGCAAGTATTGCGCGGCGCCGTCGCGCCGCGCCGTGGAAAGAAATTCAAGAACGCGACGCCGTCGCGTCGCGTCGAAGGAAGTCGAAGGCGCCACGGCCGGAGCGGGGCCACGGTGGAGGGGCGCGGTACCGTCGCACTGCGTCGGATGACAAGGGCCGCGGCTGGTTCTGGGCCATGGCGGAGCTTGGCGACCGGCGACCAGCCGGGCCGCCGGTGTCAGAGCCGGAAAGGGACCGGCCATTGCCGGTCCCGTTGAGGAGGATCCGGCCGGCCAGGTTGGGCCGACTGGAAAGGAGAAAACCAGGGGAAATAAATTCCCCCGACCAGAAATCAATGACCCCCCATTATGAGGGGGGGGGGTTACAAAGGGGGGCAGCAACCCCCCGTTTTTCCAACAGCTCGGCCGAAGGCCGAGCTGGCAGCGCTCCCAGCGCGCTGCGCTGCGCCAGACCGGCGCCCGGCCGGGCCGGGCGAGGCGGGGCCGGGCCATGCCAGGCTGGGCCGCGCCGGGCCAGGCCGGGCCATGCTGGGCCAGGTCGAACCTGTCCGGGGCGGGTTGACCCGGTTCGGGCCGACCGGGGGGTCTCGGGCCGTGTCGGCCCGGGCCCGAAACCCCCGATACCGAACTTTTTAGGTTCAAATGCCCATAGCTCAGGCTACGGACCTCCAAACGACGCGCTATCAGTGGCGATGCGATCATTGGATCGAGATGGTCGTTTTGGTATATTGAACTCAAGGTTTTGAAATACTTTGAGTTCGTCCGGGTTGGTTCGTACACGAAACCAACCGGGCTCTCAGAGCGGAAACGCTCATATCTTGAGCTACGGACGTCCGATTGACGTGCCATCAGCTTTGTTGAGTTCCTCTTAGTGAGACGGATCTTTTGGCATACTCCGCCCGAGGTTTGGATGCAGGTGTAGTACGGTCGGGTTGGTTTTGCCATAAAAACCAACAGAGCCCCTGGAACGAAAAAGCCAATAACTCTCAGACCGGACGTCCGATTGACGTGCCGTCTGTTGCGTTGAGTTCCCGTTGACGGTATGGAACTTTTGGATACATCAACTCTGGAATATGTGACAGTTGATGTATCAGCCTCTCAGATCATGGAGCAGACCCTCCCGAACGAGCTTGCTGTGTGCGGGAACCCTAGAGCTGGCTGCGACTGCTACTGTGACTGCGACAACGACTGTGCAGAGATCCTCAGTGGATTCGACGACGAAGACTACAATACTCAGAGATCCTGTGTGGATCAGTGCTACCGATCCTGTGTGGGTCCGATCCTATGTGGGTTAGCGCTCAGCGGTCCTATGTGAACCAGCGCCTACAGATCCTGTGTGGGTCCGATCCTGTGTGGGTCTTTGCAGGGGTTAGTTTTCTACTGATCCAGTGTGGGTCTTTGCGGGGGTTAGTACCTATCGATCCTTTGTGGGTCTGACGACTTAGATGGATCAGTGATCATCTCTATCGTCTATGAAGATGTATACCTGAGTGAGCTAAATCCTATTTGGTTTCCTGTGTGGATTGTGTTGTGCTATCCTGTGTGGATTAAGTTTGCTTTCCTGTGTGGAATACATATACTTTCCTGTGTGGACTGAGTTGTACTTGGGCTTGGAGGTTGGAGCGTATTGAAATGATGACTTTGGTATATGTATGGGCATATACCTAAACAGTGTCGGTTGTTACTTTGTGATTGTATCTTTCCTTTGTGGTTTATCCTTTGTGGATTTTGGGAGACCTTCAGGGGTCTCGGGGTCCCTACTGAGTAGCTTATACTCACCCCTGCACGGGCTATGCCCGCACTACGTTGTGTTGGTTTCAGATGACGGACAACGTTGATCGTGGTTGAGGCTTGTAGAGCAGGACGGTACCTGGAGGTGGACCACTGGGTGGGATGTACTCGGAGCGGACGGCGGGACCCAAGGAGCAGTGGAGCTATCTGTGCCCACCCTTCAGGTGGGATTTCTAGTGGACAGCTCGGCGTAGCGGCTTTACTTTATAGTTGCTGTTTTCCCTTTCGAGTTGTACTTTACAGTTGGGCTTGTATTTCCGACCCCTTTTTACTTTCCGTACTTACTATTGTACTTAGTTTTTACTTAGTGTTTACTTCTTCCGCTTGTACTCTGTGGTGCTTGTTTACTTTACAAAGGCAATGCCTTCCCTTTTTACCGGGATTTACGCCTTGGTGCTAGTCGCCAGCCCCTGGCCTATGGAAGGCGGGTTTGGGGTAGTCACGACACGGGCCCCGAGGACAGGTCGTGACAATGATCCCTTCTAATGTGATGCTCCTTAAGAAATATTTTTTATAATCAAAATCCATGTCCTTGGATGAAAGACCTTAAAAGAAACACCATTGGTCAAAGTTATGCAACCCTAAACTATAGAAACCATTATTCCGCACCATAAAAAGTTAGAATACATGTTCAATGTCCTTACTATAAGATATTAAACTTAATGTTAAACCATTCATCCTTACTGTATGATATGAAATTGTGTATTTCTATGGCCCTCAATTGAGAGGACCTAAACTGTTGGTGTCGATATCCAACCACACCACCTTTTTTAGATCTACATTTGACCTGATTCCTAATCAAAGGATACAAAGTGATTCTTATAACTTATTTCTTGTTCCTAATAAAAAACTTATCTCCCATTGGTTAGGTTTATTATTCTTATAGTGGGTATACCTGAGTCCCTCCATTAACATTGAGTTCATTTTTCCTTAGATAACTATCTCACCTATCATTGGTTAAAGCTATGTGACCTTAAACTGTAGAAACCATTTGTCCTGATATCATGAAGATAAAATATGGTAAAAAATAAATGTCATATGATGTAAAAAATATTAAAAATCATTTTACAAGAATAATGACTCTATAACTACCTATAGATCATTTTTCTTTGTCACATGATGTTAAACTACATAAAAATACTTACAACATAAGGAAACAAATCATGTGGTGTGCATAAGAAATAAAATACTTTATTGGAATTCAAATATAATTTTGATAACCCTCCAATTTCTTCTTTTTTCTCACACTAGGCATGAATCACGTGAGATTATATATTTCAAAAAATCATTCCAATTTTCATAATTAATGAATGCCATGACTAGAGTAAGGGAATATTTGGTTCATCTTGCATGACCTTAAACTTCTTAGAGTGACCTCCCTTGCATAGGTTTATCTACCTTTTCATATGAACTAGATCTATTAAAGGAACTTTTATATTATAACTATGTGTATCTTGATTCTCATTCCGATGAGATATTTAGTGATGACTGAATACCTTATCTTAGCCCTAACCATAAAGTAAAAAATACATCTTCTATGTATGATATTGATTTATGTAGGAGATTCCAAAATGGGGTTTTTCATCTATAGAACCATATTCAAAAAGAAAAAATTTACCCTTCCTCTACATATGAGTCATATCTATGTAAGGGACCACTTATTCCATAGAAATATATATAGCTTGATTCTCATTCTAATGAGATATATAGTGATTCATGGAACCCTTATCCTAGGCCCATCCATGAAGTCTAAAAAAATTCACTCCCCTTGCGTATGAGCCAGACTTATGTTGGATACATATTCCTAAGAACTAGATGTGTATTTATTCTTATTATAATGATATACATAATTAAACCCATATTACCTTCTCTAAGAACAGCCATGAATAGAAAATATTCTCCTTTTTCTTATATATGAGATAGATCTATATAGGGAAACCCTTATGAGATACATGTAATGTTTGGTCTCGATATCTAAATGGGATCACAATCAACCAATCATGGAAAGATCAAGTATAAATGCTTCCATAATGCTTTTATAAAATATTCTTCTCATAAACCACACTTAATTACTTGAAAACCCAGATCCTCACAAACCTTCCATGGTTATATATAACAAGGTAATCTGATTCCAAATGAAACATATTTTTTGAGTATAAATACTATACCCCTGATATGGATCTGCATATATTCCCCTGAAATGGAATATTATCTAGAGTCATCTGCATCCTGAGAAGAAAACACTTTTGTCTTCATAAACCTTGAAAACATCCCTCCAAAATCACCTTCTGAAAAATTTTTGTGGTTATTACTTATGTATCTCTCCCAAGACATCACTCATGATATGAGAGCCCCAAGATTATGAATTACAATTTATCTTCTCACATTAAAAATATTTTGGAACATACTTTGCCTATAAAACCTATTTAGGTCATTATCCCCATAATCTTTGGTCAAAGAAATGTGACCTTTAACTTTAGAAACCATTGGTCCATGAGTCATGACTTTAAACTATATGCACACTTTTATGGGTTTGGTTTTATATGATATCTTCCCACCTTGAATATGAATTCCATATAAAACAATGTAATTATTGAGGTGATTAAATCACTTTATGATTATTTATATTCCCCCTAAAACATGTTCAAATATTTAATGTGTAGTTCAGTTCCATCCATACATTGAGTCGATCAGTCATATTGGTTTTCTATTTCATAGAAAAAATGGTAAAAAGGGTGGAACGATTGTAGTAATGGCCAACTTACTCCCACTGACCTCCATTTATTAAGGATAGTATAAGTTTTCTACCATTACTAATGGTTATTATATTCCTTCCAGTCTTTACCTGAACCCCATAAACTATCTCTAGACTGAGTGTAGTAACCTCCAACTTACTCCCAACAATCCTCATTAACCAAGCATGGTATTAGTTTTCTTTCATTAATATAAGTTATTATGTTACCACTATTATTCACATCAAATCAACTCAAACATTCATGGTATTTGACTTAAACATTCCGTAATTCAGAACCTTTGGTATTGGAAACTTGTGTATTGTACTCATTTTTAGTACAAAAATCAATGATCAAAGCTATATGGCCTTAAACTGCAACAATAATTAGTAAAACCTATACAACCCTAAACATTAGCAAACATTGAATTGAATGACATGAACTTAAACTACACAAATAAAGATATATATAACATATTAGAATGAGAACCAAAAAATTTCATTCTAGAAAATCATTCGAGTATTTTCTCACTATACACATATCTTCCATGATCTAGGGAAAACCAATCTTTTGAAATTGTCAAGGAGCAAAAACTTTTACTCAAAAAACCATAAAGGGTTGCCTTAGAAAAAGATAAAACTCACCCAATAAGTCCTCCTCATATTGGGATTAATTAAAATTTATGGAAAAAACAAAAAATGCACAAATATTTTAGGGTTTACCATACAGATCTAGAAATAGTAAAGCCATGATCACTAAGTCTCTTATCCTAGTATTTTTTTGATCATTCTTCCATTCCTCATAGTGTAGTTGGGATATGTTTCCATTGGAAGTCATGAATCCAATTATTGATTGTAGGGGGTTGAGTTTTGTATAATTAGTCACATCACATTTACTACTTATGAATTGTATCTAAAGGTTTTTGTTTGTGGATCCACAAACACCCAATGACTCTCATATGAAAAAAGACTCATGGAACTGCTTTCCAATGTAACATGTTCACTAGGGAACTTGTACAAAAAAACTTAAGAACTCAAATTGATCAAGAGGATGAGAAATAGGGCTCATAAAATGATTTGGGAGGGGCGGAACTATTTCCAATTCTAGAACTATCTTATAAATTTATGATATGTTTGTAAATCCTTTGTTCATTCCGAAGTATGTATAATATAGATCACCCTGAGGTAAAGATCAATTACGAACATGAATGGGTCTAGAATCATATGTATATATATGAGGGTCTCCATTGGTAGGTATATAAATATGAATTTGAGGTTTTCCATCAATGGTCCCCTTTTATGGATAGATTATAGATTCTTTGTTTGTTCATTAAGAAAATTATTTTATTAATCCATGTGATGAATAACTCTCGATTTTAATATCATCTAGGGATAAATAAGTTGTTTTTATGTCATGATTAAACCCATATAATGGGATTCCTACATATCCTCATTAAAGGATGAAAACCCACATAGTTAGGTTACACTCAACAGGACAGATCACCTTTTAATATTATGTGACAAGGACCAAACAATGAAGTTTAATTTCATATGGTGAGGACTTATAAGAGAAAGGTTCTTAGTCAATGTTTGGCATGGGACTTATGTAGAGGAGGCCTAAGGGACTAGAGAGATATATTTTCTCCTAGGAAGAGGCATGACCTTACTGGGGATATGAATCGATATGTATGGTGATGAAGGGACCTAAAAGGAATATAGACCCTAGTTTGGATATGAACCTATCAGTATTGTGGCTTGGAGAACATTAGGGTTAACTTGGGTGTTGGGTTTGGGCCTTAGGGAGGTTTCTTATGTATACTAGTTAGTTGGGAATGAAAGCCCACATAGTTTAGAATGAGTTGGGGCTTACACCTGGTTGAAGGCACATTGAGGTGCTTAATCATTGGGAATATAAAACATTAAAGGTTGATGTATGCTTTTGGGGATTACACCATATAAGAGGACTATATTTCTAGAATGGTGAATTTGATTTGGGCTTATACCTAGAAAGATTCCCATAGCAGGATGATTGGGTATTATACCATATAAGTGGACCATGTTTTTGGATGTTTGGGATATTGTAGATTTGATGATCTCCAATAACCATTAAGCCCATATGAGTCATGGTCAGTGTGAGAAACAAGAGAAATTATTATATCTGAAGATAAAACAATCCATTTTTTCCGATGGCGGATGGATGCTGGAGCACAAATAAAGATTTATTTTAGTGTATTGGTCTCCTATTTTATTCTAGTCATTAGGATAGTCACATTTGGTGATCCATTTGGCTACACCCTGAGTTAGTGAAGAGGAGAAATAGTGCCACATACTATAAGAAAGTCTAGGGTATTAATCTAGGAGGGATGCCATGTTGGTCTCTAGGGAAGAGGGGAGTGACCAAAATTAGCCCTCATTGAATGGAAAGGCTAGTGGTTCCCCTAAATCCATAGAATGGGTAGATTCAAATGAGAACCACCAAGGTCAAAATCCCCATTACCATGAGAATTTAGACTTAAAGATTCCAAGGTCCCTCTCTATCATGGAGGCCACCAACATGACTCTTCTCACAACTGGTATATCAACTCATGTGCTTGATAATATGATCATACTTGTCAAGTCACTTTAGAATATTACTTGGCCTGATTCTAGTATAATGGTTTGTGGAGGGGCCAAAGAAGGCCCCAATGACATGATGGGAGGGAGTGATATGAGGTGGAGAGTAGATTTCCCTAGGATGACCCATTCCATGTAGCTTGCTCTTATATGGGATGAGGTTCAATTTGCATAGCATGTTGATACATGGGTAAGGTTACTGTCTGTGTAACATTATGCTACATGGACATGGGTTCTGACCGTTTAGCATGTTGCTACATAGGTCTAGATTCGTCCTGCATAACATTTTTTTACATGGAGTCAAGTTCCTCCCATATATCATTTTGTTATGCGGTATAGGGTTCCAGCCACAAAATAATTTTCTATATGGGGTGCTGGTCTATAAAGAGGACATCCATTTATGCCTCATAGAATAGTGTCTAGTAAGGGATTTTATTATTATGAATGGAGAGATGATTATTATTTCCTCCTTAATTATATGCTATGGGTCTACCTACTTAGAATCAACAACTCTCTCCCAATTCATCTTCGAGGATCCAATTTGTATATATCCTTCTAATCACTCATCCCTTATTTCTCTTCATCTACTCTTGGTGTTCTTTTATAGAGTAATAGAAGGACCAAATACTAGAATGGTGATCATTTTTGGTGGGCTATGAGAATTTTTTTGTGGGATCCCAATGAGGATGACAGAACCCTCAAATAACATCATTTTTGGGGGCTGTCATTCATGGAGGTGTAAATCACCATCCAAACCCACAAATTACTTGATTTCATTTTTGGACTCTGAAGGTAATGTCTCATACCATGAATGATTTAATTTGTAGGGGGAGGTTATTTATAGTGGAAGAAATCACCATCTAGCCCCATAAGATTATTGGTTTCGTTTACAGGCACTGGTGGTACTGCTTCATCCAGTGAATGATTTTGTTCATTGTAACACCCCAAGCTTCTACGGTACGTTTCCCTTCGAATAATGCGATAGCGTGTGTTGTACGCAACCTCGAGTTCTAACACATGCCACAACCAATCAAACTAGCCGTTATGAATAGTAATACCTACTTTTTGAAATCATATATATTTTATATTTCAAAATGGACTTCATTTTTGGATTCGGAATATCTAATTTAGCCTAAGGTGAAATTTTGGTACTTTTTGGATAACTTTCATATTTTGATGAATAGTGAAAATTACTAAATTTTAATTAAAAACAACTTTTTTAATCAAAATAATTAATAGTGATAAATTATGAATTTTAGTAGTTTTAAAGTATATTTAGAATATATTTTTACCATTTAATATAATGTTGGTCATTGGACATAATTTTACAATTAAACCGAACATAAACAAGTGTCAATCTTTTGATAGTTATTACCTCTTAAAAACACGCTTTTTGTTTTGACAGCGGGAATTAATTTTAAATTAATTTCTGCCACTTCTGTGTTTTGAATTTAGAAAAATGGATTCCATATTTGGAATCAGGATGTCCAAATTGTGTAAATAGGTAACTTTTATTTTTAGACATTTTGAATAATTACTGTGGTAAATATTTTATTTTCCATGGTTAAGGGTAAATCCGGTAAATAAGGGTTAAAAAATAATATTATAATAATAAACAATTACCCTAAAACGTGTCCTAACCTTATTGGTGGACACATACCCGACCATGGGCATCCTTGGGTCGATTTGGGGACCCCTTGGAGCCACTTTTGTGTGGTAGGGACACATTATATTAATAATGTTAAAATAAAAATAAAAATGGCATAAGCTTACATCTTTTAGAAGAACAATTTGTACATAAGGTTATACATGTTGGATTTTCGATTATAAATATTCATTAGAAATCTAAAAAGATTTCCTACATAATGATATTTTATTTATAATTTTTAGACATCAAATAATTTAAATTATAATGACACAATAATGATGAAATGTTTACCTCATTAATAAATCATTTAAATAAATAAGATTATAATGATTAAAATATTATCTAAAACCTGTCCAATTATTATTGGTTGATGTTATTTAGAATATGAGTAATCTTATCTACGACCTCAATTATTTTTCAACCATTATAAACCGAATTTAATTATATTATAAAGTAATACTTTCACTCTTTCCTAAAGAGCCCCTCCTCTCCCTTATAAAAGGAGACCACTTCTACTCATTCCTCACACCACTCAAGCCACTTGGCTCGTCCAAACCCTGCCCAAATACTCTCCCAACCTCCCTCACTACAACCTAGGGGCCTTAGTTTGATCAGAAAGCCAACCTAAGGATCTCTTTTGATCAAATCAAAAGGAAGAACCCGAAGAAGAGGTAATGTTTTCACCGCCCCTTTTCAAGTTCATTTCTTCTTCCACTTCTTCTTTCTTTGTTCTTACCATTCTAAAATAATAACTCCAGTATCTCACATATACTGTGATGTTATTATAAATATGGTAGAACCATATTCAGTATTCTATCCACCCTTTGAATAACATGTCACCATACGTGCGTACGTACGGCTTACCGTCTCCACGTCGTGGTGTAATTGTTATTCAATATATTATTATTTGGATGGGTATAATAATGATCTGCAACTCATATAAATAATAAATATAACATGATAATTATTCTGTATATATGATATACTATCCAATTATGTATTATTTTAATATCAAAATAATGATATTGTCGCTCGTGCGTACGTACGGACTACCGTCTCCATGAATGCGATAAGATTCATTCTCCATCGTATCCATTCAAGTATAATTATCATTTGATGATTTAAAAATGATGTTTAAGGACTTGATATCATTCTGTATATGAATAATATACAACCTATCCATTACAAACATGTCTTACGTAACAAAACATATAAAATAAAACAAGTAAGTTAACACCCGAAACAACGATAATACAAAGATATTATTATCAAATCAATATTAAAAGATCATATATGATATCATATTAATATATATGATTCTTGTATAATTTAATAACAATTATTTCACCATTATACAGGAGGTTAACCTACCCCAACCAAGGAAAAGTACAAGGTAAGGGTTATTTCACAATCTCTTCATTATCCGAGGTTGTTTATACGTAATAATCTACTGGGATCTCGTTATCATCCACATCCATGTTTCTTCAAAATGTATTTCAAAACATTTTTACAAGAATATGGGTTAAAGTCATTTATACCCTTTTTGACTTTTTATAAGAGGAATCTTTCCGTCGTTTTCCAAACAAGGTGCTTTTTAACCTTTTCGACAGAATTAAGATAAGAATGTTTTTTTATACGGTGGGTGCGGTTACTTTCCGCCGTTATAAAATATTCAAAGCTTTCCTTACAAGCTTATAAGAATATTTTCAAGAAAATGTTTTATTTTATATGGCTCTTAAATGATTTCAAAAATAGAAGGAGATATTTCTCTAAAAAGTGTTTTGATTTCATCTATGTCAACATCCTTTGATGGATTTTACGCTTATTTGAAGTTGATTTATTATGATACAAAACTTCTATATTGTATTGAAGGTTTTGTCATATGTTTGACTGTGGATGTGCTATTTTTATACCATTCATAGTTTATGGGAAATTATTGACATTTCTTATGCTAGTTTTAATACGAATGTTTATGTTATGTTTAAACCTTTTCATATGGGAATGCATTAGACTTAATATGTGATGGGTGGAGCCCGATATAGCTCCTCGATGCATCGGTAGGTCTCATGAGACAAACTAGTGTCTTGGCACAAGGCCTTGGAAAAATCTTATTTGTAGTCTTGGCACGAGTCCTTGACTATGTGGTTATGATAGTCTGGCATTATGCATTCCAACATTATGAAAGTGGTTTTTGATTTTTGCATGTGATTATTCGATTAGTAGAATATCCATGTGAATAAGTAAATGGCATTATTTCATTTTACTTTTTCCATACTATGTTGAAGTTCAAGTTTAAAAGGCTTTTGTTTTAGTAATGCATTGCCTTAAATGTTTATGCTTATTTTGAATGTTCCGCTATATTGTTATCCTTACTGGGCATTTGAGCTCACCCCTTTTCTATGTTTTATTTTTCCCAGGATGTGAAGAAGTAAGTTATGAATGACCTGCAGGGATATTATGAGGGGATAATAGTGTGGAATGTGGAAACATTATGTTGTTGTATTAGTTTTTCATTTTATGATGTAATGTAAAACTTATGAATATATCTAGTGTTTCCAAGGCTACTAAACCAATCGGTCTTTCGATATTTGATCTTTCTTGTGATCATGCCAATGTTATGTAATTAATGCACCGACTCTGGGTAACTGGGGTCGGGGCGTTACAGTTGGTATCAGAGGAAGTTTAGTACAAACCTTGGAAGCTAGATTTAGATAAACTCTGATTAGAGCACGTAGACCTAAGATGAACTTTGAGGATTAGTATAGAAGAACTTCCTAGAATTTTGGTATTGTAGAGATTTTGTGAGTTTTCCGAGCAATACATCCCTGTCTGGATACAAGCAGGTAGAGGCGGCTATGGCACAGATGTACATAGGGGTAATACCCGAAAACACCGCTTTGAGCTAGACTCGAACGGGAACTGGTGCACGACAACGGGCCTTGCTGCACTCTTGGTTACGACACTCCTGTGGGATATGCTTAGGATAACTCTCATTTTCTTTACAAATCATTATGAAGGGTTTATGAGTATATAATTCCTCAAAGAAAACATTTTTATGATTATGGATTGTATCCATAAATAGTTCAATTTATGTTATGTGTTTTATAAGTATGGGATTATGTATTTTGATTCATAAACTGATCTAGTTTATGCCATTGTTTAGAAATGGCGCCTAGTGGAAGAAATGGAAACTGTATCAATACACGCACTCCATGTAGGGATTGCCCTCCTGCTCAAGATAATTATAGTGGGGCTGGTGATACAACTGGTGCCGATCAGCTAATCACCATACTGGGACAACTTACTCAGGTTATGAATAATAACCTTACCCGTATGGAGCACCCTGATCCGCAGCGTGGAGAATCAATGTTAGATATATTCATGAGGCAACAACCACCAACGTTCAATGGGAGTACAAATCCCTTAGTAGCTAAGCAATGGATAAATTCCCTGGAGAAAATATTTCAGGCTTTGGGGAGCAGTGAAAGGGAAATAGTTATCATGGCAGTTTACCGCCTCACTGGAGATGCTGATCAATGGTGGTCATTGATTCAAAACATGAAGGAAGATGATGAAGTATCAAATATGTAATGGAGGGAGTTCAAAGATCTGTTTTTAGAAAAATACTTCCCTCGCGACCATCGAGCAGATATGGAAAGGCAATTTCTAAGTCTGAGACAGAAGGAGGATGAGAATGTCGCAAAATATGAGGCTAACTTTACAAGGTTAGCAAGGTACGCTGGTGATTATATACGTAACCAAATAAGTAAGATTGATCGTTTCTTTGATTGCTTAAAACCATTTCTCCGTCGAGCATTAGTCTCACAATCCTTTTCATCGTACGAAGACATTGTCTCATGTGCTATCAAGACCGAAAAGGAATTCTCTAAGTCTTATGACTTTAAAGCAAAGCAAGAGAAGAAGAGACCTACTGATCAATCTGGGAATGGAAATAAGGGGAAGAAGGGAAAGGTTGAATATCCATCCTGTGGTAAATGCGGGAAGAAACACCCCGGTGCTTGCTTGAAGGGAATGGGAGTCTGTTACAAGTGTGGTGAAAAAGGCCACCAAGCTCGTGATTGCAAATGGAAGAAGGAAGCCACCAACGTTCAGTGCTACAATTGCAGGGAGATGGGACATTATGCGAATGAATGTCCTAAGCGTTAGGAGAACTTACCTCAGAAAAGGCCAAGGGATCAAGGCCAAGCTTATGCTATCACTACTGCTGAGGTAGAAGCTCCGAAGGACGTGGTGGCAGGTAATTTAATGGTTTCCTCAAGTTTAGCAAATGCATTATTTGACTCTGGATCATCGCATTGTTTCATATCTTCCCAGTTTGCTAAGAAAATTAGATATTTCCAATTTGATTTAATAAGGGAGTTGTCAGTTAAAACTCCTAAGGGAAGTATCATTGCAACAAAGTTTTGTGAATCAGTCCCCATTAGAGCACATAAACTTTCTTTATCTGCTGATCTCATCGTCATACCTATGATTGAGTTTGATATAATCCTCAGTATGGACTGGCTTTCGGACTATGATGCGAAGATTTATTGTAAGAAGAAAGAGGTTACGATTCTGGATGATAATGATAAGGAACACCTTATCTTTAGAGCAGAATCGTCACCACCTAATTCTTATTTAGATCCACCCCCAGTAGCTCAACTTAATTCAATTATTGGGGAGGAAGAGAATGAAATAACTTTCGGTGAGGAAAGGAATGTTCAAATAGAGGATGTACCTGTTGTGAAAGAATTTGTAGATGTATTTTTGGAAGATTTACCTGGATATCCTCCAGAACGAGAAGTTGAGTTTTCCATTGATTTTATTCCTGGATCAAGGCCTATATCGAAGACCCCTTATAGAATGGCCACTGTAGAGTTATTCGAACTAAAGAAACAACTAGAGGAATTGAGTAATAAGGGATTTATTCGCCCTAGTGTTTCCCCATGGAGAGCCCCTGTTCTTTTTGTTAAAAAGAAAGATGGATCTATGAGGTTATGTATCGACTACAGGGAGATCAATGCTATAACGATAAAGAACAAGTATCCCCTACCTCGTATTGATGATTTATTTTACCAACTACATGGAGCTCAATACTTTTCAAAGATTGACCTTTGATCTGGATTCCATCAGTTGTGTGTAAATAAGGAAGACATTCCGAAGACAACATTTCAAACCAGGTACGGGCATTACGAGTTTACTGTAATGCCTTTTGGATTGACTAATGCACCCTCTGTATTCATGGATCTGATGAATAGAGTTTTCAAGGAGTATCTCGATGAATTTGTGGTGGTATTTATTGATGATATCTTGGTATACTCCAAAACCTACGAAGATCATGAAAATCACTTGCGCATTATCTTGAAGACTCTGAGGAGGCATGAATTATATGGGAAGTTTAGCAAGTGTGAATTCTAGCTTCAGGATATTTCTTTTCTTGGCCATATTGTCTCTAAAGATGGAATCTCTGTTGATCCTTCTAAGACCAAGGCAATCCAAGAATGGCCAGCACCTACGAGTATAACTGAGGTACGTAGTTTTATTGGTTTGGCAGGTTATTATCGATGTTTCATCCAGAATTTTTCCCGATTGGCTAACCCATTAACGAAGCTCACATGTAAAGGGGTTAAATTTGATTGGACAAAAGAGTGTGAAGAATGTTTTGAAGAACTGAAGAAAAGATTAGTCAATGCTCATATATTGACTCTACCATCGGGGAATGATGGGTTCGTTATTTATAGTGATGCATCAAAGAAAGGACTTGGTTGTGTCCTTATACAGAATGATATAGTTATTGCCTATGCATCACGACAGTTGAAAATTCATGAACAAAACTATCCTACTCATGATCTTGAGTTAGCAGCTGTGATCTTTTCTTTGAAGATATGGAGACACTACCTCTATGGTGAAAAATGTGAGATTTATACTGATCACAAGAGTTTGAAGTATATTTTCTCACAAAAAGAACTCAACATGAGGCAAAGGAGATGGCTTGAATTACTCAAGGATTATGATTGCACGATACACTACCACCCGAGGAAAGCAAACAAGGTGGAAGATGCTTTGAGTAGAAAAGACCATGGAGTTTTGAACAATATGAGAATTGAAAGGGATCCAATTTTCATGGATCTAGTGAAGATGGACATGGGAATAACCAGGGAAGGCGAACCATCATTTCTTTTTCAAATGGTTGCCAAACCATCTTTACTAGAAAGGATTAAGAGTTCTTAGACTGATGATGAAGAATTTCAGAAGAAGATTAAAGATGTGAATGATGGGAGATCGAGAGACTTTGTGTATGAAGATGGAATTTTGAAATTCGGGAAGAGACTTTGTGTTCCCGATTTACCCGATCTGAAAAGGGAATTGCTGGATGATGCTCATAGTTCCAATTTCTCTATACACCCTGGGAGCCCCAAAATGTATAGTGATTTGAAGGAACATTTTTGGTGGGACAACATGAAGAGGGAGATTGCTGATTTTGTGTCAAGATGTATGTTTTGTCAACAAGTGGAAGCTGGAAGGCAACAGCCTGGAGGAGTCATGCAACCTCTTCCCATACCGGAGTGGAAATGGGACAATATTACGATGGACTTTGTCATGGGGCTACCAAAGACTCCTAGAAGGAACGATGCAATATGGGTTATTGTTGATCGTCTTACCAAGTCAGCACATTTTCTTGCTATAAGAGAAGATCTACCCCTGGAACGTCTAACAAGACTATACATTAATGAAGTTGTGAGACTTCATGGAGTACCCCTATCGATTGTTTCTGATCGTGATCCCCGTTTTACTTCAAGATTTTGGAAGAGTCTTCAGAAATCCCTGGATACTGAACTTCATTTGAGCACCGCTTACCACCCTCAGACAGATGGACAATTAGAACGGACTATTCAAACCCTAGAAGACATGTTGAGATCTTTCTCACTTGACTTTCAGGGTATGTGGGATCAATATTTACCACTAGTAGAATTTTCCTATAACAATAGCTTCCATTCGAGTATTCAGATGGCACCATATGAAGGGTTATATGGAAAGAGATGTCGTACACCAACCTGTTGGGATGAGGTTGGTGAAAGAAAACTTGTAGGCCCAGAACTGGTGGAGGAAACGGTGGAAAAGGTGAAAGTAATCCAAAATCACATCAAAGAAGCTCAAAGTAGGTAGAAGAGCTATGCCGATAATCGAAGGAAGGATTTGGAATTTCAAGTCGGTGATCATGTTTTCCTGAAGGTATCTCTGTGGAAGGGAGTCATACGTTTTGGTAAGAAAGGTAAATTGAGTCCCAGGTACATCGGACCTTTCGAAATTCTAGAACGAATTGGGGCTGTAGCTTACCGATTGGCAATGCCGCCAAGTCTCTCTAAAGTTCACGATGTGTTCCACGTATCTCTGTTGAGAAAATAAATGCCTGACCCAACACATGTACTCACCTATGAGGAATTAGAACTGGAACCCGATTTGTCTTATTGTGAAGAGCCTGTCAGGATTCTTGATACAAGAGAACAAGTACTGAGAAACCGGACGACGCGTCTGGTAAAAGTTTTGTGGAGAAATCATAAGATGGAAGAGGCAACGTGGGAACCCGAGGAACTTATGATGAAGAACCACCCGAGTCTTTTTATGCAGTAATACCCTAGAAATTGCAAGGATGCAATTATTTGAAGGAGGGGAGAATGTAACACCCCAAGCTTCTACGGTACGTTTCCCTTCGAATAATGCGATAGCGTGTGTTGTACGCAACCTCGAGTTCTAACACACGCCACAACCAATCAAACTAGCCGTTATGAATAGTAATACCTACTTTTTGAAATCATATATATTTTATATTTCAAAATGGACTTCATTTTTGGATTCGGAATATCTAATTTAGCCTAAGGTGAAATTTTGGTACTTTTCGGATAACTTTCATATTTTGATGAATAGTGAAAATTACTAAATTTTAATTAAAAACAACTTTTTTAATCAAAATAATTAATAGTGATAAATTATGAATTTTAGTAGTTTTAAAGTATATTTAGAATATATTTTTACCATTTAATATAATGTTGGTCATTGGACATAATTTTACAATTAAACCGAACATAAACAAGTGTCAATCTTTTCATAGTTATTACCTCTTAAAAACACGCTTTTTGTTTTGACAGCGGGAATTAATTTTAAATTAATTTCTTCCACTTATGTGTTTTGAATTTAGAAAAATGGATTCCATATTTGGAATCAGGATGTACAAATTGTGTAAATAGGTAACTTTTATTTTTAGACATTTTGAATAATTACTGTGGTAAATATTTTATTTACCATGGTTAAGGGTAAATCCGGTAAATAAGGGTTAAAAAATAATATTATAATAATAAAAAATTACCCTAAAACGTGTCCTAACCTTATTGGTGGACACATACCCGACCATGGGCATCCTTGGGTCGATTTGGGGACCCCTTGGAGCCACTTGTGTGTGGTAGGGACACATTATATTAATAATGTTAAAATAAAAATAAAAATGGCATAAGCTTACATCTTTTAGAAGAACACTTTTTACATAGGGTTATACATGTTGGATTTTCGATTATAAATATTAATTAGAAAGCTAAAGAGATTTCCTACATAATGATATTTTATTTATAATTTTTAGACATCAAATAATTTAAATTATAATGACACAATAATGATGCAATGTTTACCTCATTAATAAATCATTTAAATAAATAAGATTATAATGATTAAAATATTATCTAAAACCTGTCCAATTCTTATTGGTTGATGTTATTTAGAATATGAGTCATATTATCTACGACCTCAATTATTTTTCGACCATTATAAACCGAATTTAATTATATTATAAATTAATACTTTCACTCTTTCCTAAAGAGCCCCTCCTCTCCCTTATAAAAGGAGACCACTTCTACTCATTCCTCACAACTCTCAAGCCACTTGGCTCGTCCAAACCCTACCCAAATACTCTTCCAACCTCCCTCACTACAACCCAGGGGCCTTAGTTTGATCAGAAATCCAACCTAAGGAGCTCTTTTCATCAAATCAAAAGGAAGAACCCGAAGAAGAGGTAATGTTTTCACCACCCCTTTTCAAGTTCATTTCTTCTTCCACTTCTTCTTTCTTTGTTCTTACCATTCAAAAATAATAACTCCAGTATCTCACATATACTGTGATGTTATTATAAATATGGTAGAACCATATTCAGTATTCTATCCACCCTTTGAATAACATGTCACCATACGTGCGTACGTACGGCTTACCGTCTCCACGTCGTGGTGTAATTGTTATTCAATATATTATTATTTGGATGGGTATAATAATGATGTGCAACTCATATAAATAATAAATATAACATGATAATTATTCTGTATATATGATATACTATCCAATTATATATTATTTTAATATCAAAATAATGATATTGTCACTCGTGCGTACGTACGGACTACCGTCTCCACGAATGCGATAAGATTCATTCTCCATCGTATCCATTCAAGTATAATTATCATTTGATGATTTAAAAATGATGTTTAAGGACTTGATATTATTCTGTATATGAATAATATACAACCTATCCATTACAAACATGGCTTACGTAACAAAACATATAAAATAAAACAAGTAAGTTAACACCCGAAACAACGATAATACAAAGATATTATTATCAAATCAATATTAAAAGATCATATATGATATCATATTAATATATATGATTCTTGTATAATTTAATAACAATTATTTCACCATTATACAGGAGGTTAACCTACCCCAACCAAGGAAAAGTACAAGGTAAGGGTTATTTCACAATCTCTTCATTATCCGAGGTTGTTTATACGTAATAATCTACTGGGATCTCGTTATCATCCACATCCATGTTTCTTCAAAATGTATTTCAAAACATTTTTACAAGAATATGGGTTAAAGTAATTTATACCCTTTTTGACTTTTTATAAGAGGAATCTTTCCGTCGTTTTCCAAACAAGGTGCTTTTTAACCTTTTCGACAGAATTAAGATAAGAATGTTTTTTTATACGGCGGGTGCGGTTACTTTCCGCCGTTATAAAATATTCAAAGCTTTCCTTACAAGCTTATAAGAATATTTTCAAGAAAATGTTTTATTTTATATGGCTCTTAAATGATTTCAAAAATAGAAGGAGATATTTCTCTAAAAAGTGTTTTGATTTCATCTATGTCAACATCTTTTGATGGATTTTACGCTTATTTGAAGTTGATTTATTATGGTACAAAACTTCTATATTGTATTGAAGGTTTTGTCATATGTTTGACTGTGGATGTGCTATTTTTATACCATTCATAGTTTATGGGACATTATTGACATTTCTTATGCTAGTTTTAATACGAATGTTTATGTTATGTTTAAACCTTTTCATATGGGAATGCATTAGACTTAATATGTGACGGTTGGAGCCCGCTATAGCTCCTCGATGCATCGGTAGGTCTCATGAGACAAACTAGTGTCTTGGCACAAGGCCTTGGAAAAATCTTATTTGTAGTCTTGGCACGAGTCCTTGACTATGTGGTTATGATAGTCTGGCATTATGCATTCCAACATTATGAAAGTGGTTTTTGATTTTTGCATGTGATTATTCGATTAGTAGAATATCCATGTGAATAAGTAAATGGCATTATTTCATTTTACTTTTTCCATACTATGTTGAAGTTCAAGTTTAAAAGGCTTTTGTTTTAGTAATGAATTGCCTTAAATGTTTATGCTTATTTTGAATGTTCCGCTATATTGTTATCCTTACTGGGCATTTGAGCTCACCCCTTTTCTATGTTTTATTTTTCCCAGGATGTGAAGAAGTAAGTTATGAATGACCTGCAGGGATATTATGAGGGGATAATAGTGTGGAATGTGGAAACATTATTTTGTTGTATTAGTTTTTCATTTTATGATGTAATGTAAAACTTATGAATATATCTAGTGTTTCCAAGGCTACTAAACCAATCGGTCTTTCGAGATTTGATCTTTCTTGGGATCATGACAATGTTATGTAATTAATGCACCGACTCTGGGTAACTAGGGTCGGGGCGTTACATTCATGGGGTACTTTGTGAAGCGGAAGCACACCATACATATGTGGACCTAATATTTCCTTCACAACTTAATCCATTTTGAAAATTTTTCTTCAAACTTTTATTTGGATTTGTTTATTCCTCTCCCAACTTCATGGATTCTTCTCTCCTTGTATGTATAGTTTTCAGGGCCCAAAAAATGCCCCCATCAAAATGGGTTCTGATCTGGATGATGAAGAGGATGTTTCAATATATAAATTCATCCTATTTTGAACCATTTTTCATCACACAAGTGGACCTATAAGAGGGGACTACACCTATAAATAGGGGTCCTGATACATTTTTCCTTAATCAGTTTCTCTAAGAACATGATCCCTTTACGAAATATCAATCACCAACTGCTTCTGTGCAGTGTTTTCCCTTTATGGACATTTTTTCTACAAGCTAAAGTCTCACCCTGGATTGATATGTTTTAATATCCCACATTAAATCCAGATTATTTTTGGATAGAGCACCTCATGGGATGATGCCTCATAGGCTAATGCTTCATGGGCGAGCACCTCGTGGGATGAGAACCTTACGGGATGAGAGGAATCATTTTTCAAATTTTGATATGCACTATTTTTATGGAATATCAAAAAAAATTGCCAAATTTTTCATAGGGAAAAAATGGATTTGGATCCCACTTCGACGAATTCTTTTTAGATAATAACTTCCATGGCTGGGAATATTAAATACAATATTCGATATCACATTATCCCTGAGGAGGGTATTTAGAAGAAACTTATTTTCATCAGATCTTATGAATTACCCATTGTCTATATTACTAATACTTTACAACATTGGACTTCAAGAAAATCCTCCCCTTCTAATAGTTGTTTAGAATCTCCCACCCACTTGGTTTGAGATGTCTCAAGATTGTACCCCAGGGAACATCTACGCTACTGGGTAGATCATTTTTGGGTTAGTTCAAGAGAAATTATTTATTATGAATGGTTCTATGTAGACTCAAAGAAATAAATATAGTCATGAAATATATTTTTAATCCACCATTAAATATTATATATCCATTTTCAACCTCCTGCAAGGAGTTCCCAACAGAGTTTGGAGTTTCAAGTGTGACCTTTGGCATGAATGAAGTTTCTCAAATGAATGGGATTGGGAATTCTGGGTGCACTTGAATTGTAGGGAGCATTCTGGGTGACTGGAGGTCATCATATTATATCAAGAAATATGTGTTTTTCAATTTTCAATTTACTCACCAAAAGATAATTTCTTAAATTGATATGTCCCTGGTGTTCAAGAATTAATATTTTCCACCTCTCACATGGTGAAGTTGGGGTCAACTTATGGGATATCTACCAATTAGTAGGAATCCTCATTCTGTAAAATATATATGAAAAGTTACTAACTACATCCAATATCAGGGAAAACAAAGAACATGTATCTCCATTGGTGAGGGACCTACTGACTACAGTTGAGGAATTTCTTGGTCAGCCCATTTATACTCACTCACTAACTCCATTCAATGATTGGATAAAGTTTTTTCTGCAAGTTAGTAGTCCAAAGATGAAATTTTGGCACAGTAGGACTCATCCAACTCAAACGTCATGAGGTATTATGGGTTCATACTGGGATACTCTTAATGTCAGAAAATATACCAAATGGAGATACAATATCAGTCTTGACATATCTCTTGACTTCCGATTGGTGGTATTTTTCATGATATTCTTGAGAGGATAGATCTTTCCTTCTCACGAAGCCTATACTACTGTCTGAATATGTAATTTAATGATGAAAACCAAATTGGTAGATATAAAACCCATAAAATTATATATACCCACCCTTGGTCATATTTATGAATTATTCGGTCAGATACATGAGGGAAGATGCTTTCATTTCCTTAGTGGGCTATTTCAATTCATATATGGAAAGTGGTGGAACTCTATCGGTGCAACAAATATTAGAATACTGAAAAAATTACACATTATAATTTTTACACTTCTCATCTAAATATTTTATATGTTTATTGAAATCCTAGGGAATAAATGGTTTTGTTGAGTTTTTAAATGACTTTCCCCAATTTTCCTTCAAACCACATCCAAAACGCTATGTAGTGATGGAAAATGAAGGAAGGGGTTATCCAAAAGAAAATTTCTAAATCATATCATTGGGATATGGGATTATGACTGTTCGAGTGGATGGGGTAACCATTAGTGAACCTTACCCCCATTATTTGTTTTCACAACATTTTGGAATCTTATAATAGGCTGCATCTTTACCCATCTACCAGATCAAAAGGGAAACACACCTGATCATTCTTCATCAATTGTGGATGATGATGAAGCGTGAGGGTTCTGATAAGAAAATACTTTTACCACTTATGGGAGCTTCAACTAACTTATCATTGGATTAAACCCAAATGTATATAGAGTATTATCCCAATGGGGTGTTGGGGATATCATTTCGATGGTTTCATAAACCGTTTCCCACTCATGGCTGTTTTCCTTTTGTGCTATCTCTACCACTTCCATAGGAGGAATACATTCTTCCCATAATTATAGGAGTTCTGAGGGATATTTTTATGCAATCCCTCCTTCTATGGGTAGTGGTGAGGACTCCATACATTTTACCAACATTTTTTTCAATCCCAATGAGGCTAGTCTAAGAGGGACAATATCGAGCACTCAAGAAATTGGTGACAACCCTGTCCACAAAGCTTTTTGGATTGAAGTGACAATAGAGATGGAGGACTTTCCCAACTGGTTGTCATAATTTAGAGTGATCCTATATACCAAAACTATAATCTTGAACTATATACCTATAACAGTAAATTAGTAGGGCTATGATCACAATTTCTCCATCAAAAAACCAACTAGGCAAAAATGGGCTTGGCACCAAATCTACACTATTATTACAGATCCATCCTTAGTGAATATTTATGATAATGTGGAAACTCTCTTCAAACATTTAATTGGATTGGGAATAGAAGAATTTTATTACTATAGCTTAAAAATCTTTATCCACCAAGTTATCTATAGCATCCCACCTTTTTATCACATAAACTTTAATTACATTTTACAAAACCAAGGATCTTTAAGGTTTAGTGTCTTGGAAACCAGGAACTTAAAACATGAAAACAACATAAAGAATTTTTCTTAAACACTTGAAAGGCTTCTCCTCATGTTCACCCTAGGCTCATTACTGAATCTCATAACCTGGGGACATACATCAAAAGAAAGGGTGAGCAGAAGGCCCAGTAAGGGAAACAAGTGATACATTTTACATATGAACTTGGGATACATCAATAAAGTCATGAAAAGAACTTTAAGGCATGAAAATGAAATCATGAGGCATATCATAATAAATATAAAACTTTTTCATAACTTGAAGATGTGGCTGCAACATTTAATATTGGCAATCGTTTCGTTTCACCAAGGTCCATCCCCAAGGTGTCGTTAAAAATTACCAAGGTTATTCACCAAGGCGTCGTTAAAATGGTCATCTCTAGAGATTAAGTCTTTACCCAATGCATTGGAGCGCTATCAGGGCGCACCCTTAAATTTGCCTTTATTATCATGTGAGCCACATATATCATCATCAAACATTTCATAAATAACCCATATAGCATAAAATAAATGGGTTTCATTTCATAATCATAACATTTTAAAAACTGCTTTAATGACATGATCTTTACGGCACTTTAAACCCACGGAAAGGGAAGCGGGTCTCATGTATGTAAATCCCAGAATTTAAAATGGAACATTTTGATATATATGTGAATACCCTTGTAGAAATAAGAGCTTTGAGTATTCACTTTATAACATAAAATAATTTTTGAGAAAAGAGAGAGGCATTTTGAGGGGAAAATTCTGCAGCATAACGGCTATGTTACAAGGTTTTAAAAAACATTGAGAAAAGAGGGGACATGGGTCAAACATTCATAAATGACCCATCATACAGTAGAGGGACAAAATATAAGGGATTTATGAACATGGTAATGAAATTTGAAAATATACCATATGAAATGAAGAACATGAAAGGAAGAAAACAAATCAAGATTTCTCTTGTGAAAATTCGGCAGCCTAACGGCATCACTTAAACTTCAACAAAATTGAATTGACAAGGTCAAATAGGGTCTCTCATCATATGAACATAAGAGTCCAGTATGATAGATATAGAGATCATACCCCAACATAATATAAAGGAACTTGAAAGAATTGACATGAAAGTAGAACTTCAAAACGAGAAGGGTGAAGAACCACTTAAAAATTCGGCAGCCTAACGGCGCCACTTAAGACATAAAAATACTGAATTGAAGAGATCAAATGGGGTATCTCATCATGTGATCATAAAATACCAGTATGATAAATATAGAGATCATACCCCAACATAATAAAAAGGAACTTGAAAGAATTGACATGAAAGTAGAACTTCAGAACGAGAAGGGTGAAGAACCACTTAAAAATTTGGCAGCCTAACGACGCCACTTAAGACATCAAAATACTGAATTGAAGAGATCAAATGGGGTCTCTCATCATGTGATCATAAAAGACCAGTATGATAAATATAGAGATCATACCCCAACATAATAAAAATGAACTTGAAAGACTTGACATGAAAGTAGAACTTTGAAAAAGAGAGAGGTGAATGAATCCCTTGAAAATTCGGCAGCCTAACGGCGCCACTTAAACTTTCTTAAAACGAAATGATGAGAGTAAGAGGGGGCCTTTCATCATATGAACATAAAAAGGGCAGTAAGAGGAGTATAAAAGAACATCCTCCAAAATAAGAACATGGAGCATAAAAGGAATGACATAAAAGAGATCACTTGAAAAGAAAGAGAGGGGTCAGATCCCTTACCTTAAAATGTAACTCTTAAACCTCAAAGGTTGGGACCTTGAGGGCTTGGGGGCACCTTGGGAGGACTCCTTGGGAGGTAATGAGACCAGAACTTCGTTGGGGAAGAGTGGGGAGTCGAATGGATGAGAGGATGGCTTGGTATTTATAGGGAAAGTGAGGGGACAAGGCATTAATGGCAAAGGGACAACTCATTAGTGGTTTTGGCAAAACCATGGGCTTGCCCATGGTATTTGCCCATGGTATTGGACACATGGGACACCTCATACCTTATCTCACTATTCATAATTCAAAAATATTGATTAAAAACTTAATACATCATTTAATGATGTCATTAAACACCCGTAACTTAAAAACTGTATTTTCACTATTCATCAAAAATTCAACTTTCTCAGAATAATCCCAAAATTTCACCTTAACCAAATATCAACGCTCTGATTACAAATATGAACTCCATTTTATAAAAATAATTTTCTAAATATTTTTAATTTAATTTTTAAATAAAAACACTATTCATCGAAAATTCATTTTTTTCAGAAAAAACCCCAAAAATTACCATAACATAATATCGATGCTCTGAGTTCAAAAATAAAGTCATTTTTATAAAAATAATTTTCTAATTATTTTTAATTAAATTTTTAATTAAAAAACACTATTCACCCGAAAAAACTAATACTTGAATAATAATTAATGAAACCGTTATTTAACTATTTTATTGAATCACATTACTTAATCAAGGTGCCTAGATTATTTTAAAACTTTCTTTAAGTGAGATTACTAATCCATTTGGTCATATTACTAATACTAATCATAAAATCACTATTCATAATTTACTATTCATAAAAAATCAAGTTGATCTTATTAGACTCTAAATTTCGTACTGAACATAATTGTAGAAGACCATTTTTCGAAAATCATTACACATTTTTAATTATTTAAGGTTTACACAACCATTTTTAAAATATCCTTTTTCTAAAATTCATCAAAAATATGCATACAATATTTATCCGGTCATTTGAAAATTCATAAACATCATCATAAGAAGATATCCAAATTTTTATTTAAAAAAAGGATTACACAAGGCAATTACGGTCTCGTTACATAACCCCTTATAATACCAGCATAGGACCTAAGAGTAAGTTGTGCTAGGGTGATAGAATTTTGGGGCGGCTCAGTCAACATTGCCCGAGTAGTAATTTCTATCAGTTTGAACTTCTCGCGAAGGCGATTCCGTTCTAGCTTCACATGATGAAGTTCGGCTTGGATTTGGTCCAGAGCAAAGCCCAATGGTGCTACCTCCTTCCCAATCTCTGTTAGATGGGCTTCGATCGGCCCAAGGCTACTAGGTGAGGCCATCAAATCTTCTTTCTATAATAATTAACCAAGATTACTTAAATTTAGAGACAATAATCAAAACATTTTGTTCACGGTGGTCATATTGACCGATGGTCATATAACACTCAAAAACCAATGGTCTCATTTTATTTATAATCATGTTTATCAAATAAAACTTTTTTTTTTGAGTATAAAAAATAACACATGAAATTAGGAAACAAGATTTATTCAAAATTTTGGGTCGTTACAATCTTCCCCCCTTAAGAAATTGCGTCCTCGCAATTTTTTTAAATTGGGTTTTGAAATTTCATTGAAAGTCCCACATCGGAAAAAGAGTCAGTAACACCATTACTTTAAAAGAAAGAAAAGGAAGTACAAAGGCCACCCGAGTTAACCCACACTCGGGTTCGATGTAGGAAAACATGGACATGGAGGAAAAAAACAAAGGGTCAGTTCTGAGGGAGAGTGATAGAGAACATGATTAGGAGAAAGTTAACCATGAGAAAATCCCAAACTTATGATGTGTGTAAACGGTCTTTGATTACCTAGTAGGAAACGTAAACCAACAACATTTTTGTTTTACGTTTCTTTTCATAATTTTGAGGATTTCATTTACTACATAGAACAAAAACATAAGAAAATATACCTACCTTCAAGTAGAGTTTCATCCTTTAACAAGTCCCTACCAACACTAATCTTTTCTCCAAATGATGAGAATTCAAAAACACTTGGTCTCATAAAAGCACAAGAATCATCTTCTATAGAATCACATAATCTACAAAAGATTAACTATCTATTTATTCTATCTTTAAACATTATCCCAAAAACTGAAAGGTTAAGGTAAAACAACTCTTCAAAAAGAAAGAATCCCATAGGAATGGAAACTACTTTTAAATCATCAAAGTTCTGTGGTACTACCCAAATTTCATCATAGACCATTCCCTAAATAACGGTCCTTAAAATTCCTCAAAACAAACCAAACTAAGATTGAAACCCAAATACAATAAGGATTTGATAACAAAGTCTTTCCAAACAACTTCATTGTTCATCTCCAGACAACATCAACCACTCCTAACATCTTATAAAAAAAGTATCTAACCTAAACATATTTTACCCAAGATAGGTTATTCATTCCCATAAGTAATCTAAATTACTATAAGTTCACCTTAAATTCATCGATTCTTCAAAATATATGTCAACCTTACTCCTCGATGAAAATACCGTAGTAATCTATTTACCTCGATCAAATATGGTTCCCATAATAGTGAACGCCTTCCAAAATAATAATCATCTTTTAATCCCCTAATCATCTCTGACATATTAATACGGAAATTGTCGCATTTCCTATCACATTGGTTGTTGGGACACGTTATTCCATTTCCCACCATTAACTAAGAAGATAAAGTATAATTAGAGGCTTAAATACTTAACCAATAATCATGAAAAGGAACTTAAAGCATATAAGGATAACTTGTAGAAGAAATGTATACCCTAACTTGTGATCCCCTAGGTTCCCATCTAGGTTATCCATGATCATATATTCTTATGTGAATCTTTATTTTATTTTATCTTTGTTCCTTTAATAATGGTTCATACCAAGCTTATGAATTTACCAAAGCATATCCCCCGGGAGTGTCGTAACCAAGAGTGCAGCAAGGCCCGTTGTCGTGCACCAGTTCCCGTTCGAGTCTAGCTCAAAGCGGTGTTTTCGGGTTTTACCCCTATGTACATCTGTGCCAGAGCCACCTCTACCTGCTCGTATCCAGACAGGGATGTATTTGCTTGGCAACCCCTTACTCAATACTCACCAAAATACCAGGAAGATTTCCTATATTAAACTTTTCTATAGGGTTCCTCCTAGAGTTTTCATATCCTAATTTCCACAAATAACTAAACCATCCTTTGATACCAACTATAGCATCCCACCTTTTTATCACATAAACTTTAATTACATTTTACAAAACCGAAGATCTTTAAGGTTTAGTGTCTTGGAAACCAGGAACTTAAAACATGAAAACAACATAAAGAATTCTTCTTAAACACTTGAAAGGCTTCTCCTCATGTTCACCCTAGGCTCATTACTGAATCTCATAACCTGGGGACATACATCAAAAGAAAGGGTGAGCAGAAGGCCCAGCAAGGGAAACAAGTGAAACATTTTACATATGAACTTGGGATACATCAATAAAGTCATGAAAATAACTTTAAGGCATGAAAATGAAATCATGAGGCATATCATAATAAATATAAAACTTTTTCATAACTTGAAGATGTGGCTGCAACATTTAATATTGGCAATCGTTTCGTTTCACCAAGGTCCATCCCCAAGGTGTCGTTAAAAATTACCAAGGTTATTCACCAAGGCGTCGTTAAAATGGTCATCTCTAGAGATTAAGTCTTTACCCAATGCATTGGAGCGCTATCAGGGCGCACCCTTAAATTTGCCTTTATTATCATGTGAGCCACATATATCATCATCAAACATTTCATAAATAACCCATATAGCATAAAATAAATGGGTTTCATTTCATAATCATAACATTTTAAAAACTGCTTTAATGACATGATCTTTACGGCACTTTAAACCCACGGAAAGGGAAGCGAGTCTCATGTATGTAAATCCCAGAATTTAAAATGGAACATTTTGATATATATGTGAATACCCTTGTCGAAATAAGAGCTTTGAGTATTCACTTTATAACATAAAATAATTTTTGAGAAAAGAGAGAGGCATTTTGAGGGGAAAATTCTGCAGCATAACGGCTATGTTACAAGGTTTTAGAAAACATTGAGAAAAGAGGGGACATGGGTAAAACATTCATAAATGACCCATCATACAGTAGAGGGACAAAATATAAGGGATTTATGAACATGGTAATGAAATTTGAAAATATACCATATGAAATGAAGAACATGAAAGGAAGAAAACAAATCAAGATTTCTCTTGTGAAAATTCGGCAGCCTAACGGCATCACTTAAACTTCAACAAAATTGAATTGACAAGGTCAAATAGGGTCTCTCATCATATGAACATAAGAGTCCAGTATGATAGATATAGAGATCATACCCCAACATAATATAAAGGAACTTGAATGAATTGACATGAAAGTAGAACTTCAAAACGAGAAGGGTGAAGAACCACTTAAAAATTCGGCAGCCTAACGGCGCCACTTAAGACATCAAAATACTGAATTGAAGAGATCAAATGGGGTCTCTCATCATGTGATCATAAAAGACCAGTATGATAAATATATAGATCATACCCCAACATAATAAAAAGGAACTTGAAAGAATTGACATGAAAGTAGAACTTCAGAACGAGAAGGGTGAAGAACCACTTAAAAATTCGGCAGCCTAACGGCGCCACTTAAGACATCAAAATACTGAATTGAAGAGATCAAATGGGGTCTCTCATCATGTTATCATAAAAGACTAGTATGATAAATATAGAGATCATACCCCAACATAATAAAAATGAACTTGAAAGACTTGACATGAAAGTAGAACTTTGAAAAAGAGAGAGGTGAATGAATCCCTTGAAAATTCGGCAGCCTAACGGCGCCACTTAAACTTTCTTAAAACGAAATGATGAGAGTAAGAGGGGGTCTTTCATCATATGAACATAAAAAGGGCAGTAAGAGGAGTATAAAAGAACATCCTCCAAAATAAGAACATGGAGCATAAAAGGAATGACATAAAAGAGATCACTTGAAAAGAAAGAGAGGGGTCGGATCCCTTACCTTAAAATGTAACTCTTAAACCTCAAAGGTTGGGACCTTGAGGGCTTGGGGGCACCTTGGGAGGACTCCTTGGGAGGTAATGAGACCAGAACTTCGTTGGGGAAGAGTGGGGAGTCGAATGGATGAGATGATGGCTTGGTATTTATAGGGAAAGTGAGGGGACAAGGCATTAATGGCAAAGGGACACCTCATTAGTGGTTTTGGAAAAACCATGGGCTTGCCCATGGTATTTGCCCATGGTATTGGCCACTTGGGACACCTCATACCTTATCTCACTATTCATAATTCGAACATATTGATTAAAAACTTAATACATCATTTAATGATGTCATTAAACACCCGTAACTTAAAAACTGTATTTTCACTATTCATCAAAAATTCAACTTTTTTCAGAATAATCCCAAAATTTCACCTTAACCAAATATCAACGCTCTGATTACAAATATGAACTCCATTTTATAAAAATAATTTTCTAAATATTTTTAATTTAATTTTTAAATAAAAACACTATTCATCGAAAATTCATTTATTTCAGAAAAAACCCCAAAAATTACCATAACATAATATCGATGCTCTGAGTTCAAAAATAAAGTCATTTTTATAAAAATAATTTTCTAATTATTTTTAATTAAATTTTTAATTAAAAAACACTATTCACCCGAAAAAACTAATACTTGAATAATAATTAATGAAACCGTTATTTAACTATTTTATTGAATCACATTACTTAATCAAGGTGCCTAGATTATTTTGAAACTTTCTTTAAGTGAGATTACTAATCCATTTGGTCATATTACTAATCCTAATCATAAAATCACTATTCATAATTTACTATTCATCAAAAATCATGTTGATCTTATTAGACTCTAAATTTCGTACTGAACATAATTGTAGAAGACCATTTTTCGAAAATCATTACACATTTTTAATTATTTAAGGTTTACACAACCATTTTTAAAATATCCTTTTTCTAAAATTCATCAAAAATATGCATACAATATTTATCCGGTCATTTGAAAATTCATAAACATCATCATAAGAAGAAATCCAAATTTTTATTTAAAAAAAGGATTACACAAGGCAATTACGGTATCGTTACATAACCCCTTATAATACCAGCATAGGACCTAAGAGTAAGGTGTGCTAGGGTGATAGAATTTTGGGGTGGCTCAGTCAACATTGCCCGAGTAGTAATTTCTATCAGTTTGAACTTCTCGCGAAGGCGATTCCGTTCTAGCTTCACATGATGAAGTTCAGCTTGGATTTGGTCCAGAGCAAAGCCCAATGGTGCTACCTCTTTCCCAATCTCTGTTAGATGGGCTTCGATCGGCCCAAGGCTACTAGGTGAGGCCATCAAATCTTATTTCTATAATAATTAACCAAGATTACTTAAATTTAGAGACAATAATCAAAACATTTTGTTCACGGTGGTCATATTGACCGATGGTCATATAACACTCAAAAACCAATGGTGTCATTTTATTTATAATCATGTTTATCAAATAAAACTTTTTTTTAGTATAAAAAATAACACATGAAATTAGGAAACAAGATTTATTCAAAATTTTGGGTCGTTACATTATCATTGCTCGAGAAGAATTGGGTGCATGTGAATGAAAACATTTCCCGTTTAATGACTCTAACCATCATGTGAATGCTCTAAAGGATACTTTTAAAAAGATGAATCACTTAGTTACTAAATAAGCATAAGTTTACAATCATATGATCACACAAACTACAGATCTAGGAGAACATGAGAATCACATCATTAGTTTTATGGTACAACTGTCATCAACATCTTTAGAACTTGAATCCTCTAAATAGAGTGTTTAAGAGATAATGAACTTCATTAGAAAAATGAGCCCACTAGTTGAATCTAAAGTAGTTAAATAACTAATCTTGAGGATAATCTTAACAGCTCATGTCAGACACTATCCAATCTTCTAAATAAGGCACTTTTATTTTTTCTATAACTATTTTTTTCTTTCTATTTTTTTTGTTTTAGTAACATCACAGAGAGACTTCGAGATGTGGATGCTCCTCCATTGATCCCATTAAGTAGATCAATGAAAACGTTTTCATATCCCATTAATTATCCTTTATATTATCTCAAAATTATAATTATTAATAACTGGTCATATTTTGAAAGATTACATCCACTTGATATGAATTGTAATCACAAACTTGGATAACCAAATTAACATGATCATGTAATGCCCTAATTTGTTCCTAAGATGAGGGAATCAGTGAGTGTATTTTTGGATATTTATAGGGTTACATGGGGAACCCTAAAAAAATTTATACTTTTCTTTTACCACCCTAATGTTTTCCAAAGTCTACTATGGTGTGGACTTAACGGGTATGACTTGAATTTTTTTAGGTCGTCATTTACGAGTTTTTGACCTATCAAGTCTTGTGTCTCTTTTTTTTATTGGAATTATTTTCCTAACCCATGAAAATAATAGGTTTAGTGAGCTGGGACTCAACTTTTACACATGATTCTCTTTTTGGGTTTTCAAACTGAAAGTACTGTGTCTCTTTTCAGGATAATTTTAAATTATTGGAAGATGATCTAAGGAAACTGATGTTTTAGGTTGAAAAACATTATCCAAGAATCATGGCGTAATGAACCCAACATGGATTACTGGATGAGAATGTCCCAATATTCATCAGACATGAATGAGCGATTTTTGTACCCTGGTTTTATGATTTTTTTATTCGAGACATGAAACCAAGGAAGTATATGAAGAGTAACCAAAAGAATAGTTTCTAATATGAGTTTTTAAGGGTGTATAGAGATAAGAGAAGCCTCTAATGGGAATTAATTTTTCTATGGTTGATAGGACTTTTGAATGGAAAAATTATGGAGAGACAGTTAGGGAATATTGAGCAAGTCAAACAAAGGCGTCTATAGAAAATTGATCCTCCATTTCTGATGTTCATGTAGTTTTGAAAAATTCATATTTACCAAGATCATTAATGATATATTTTAAAGGAAATAACATATGAAAATGATGAGGGCATTTTTAATGGTGTTATCCATAAATAAGAAACCACTCATTTCTGAATTTGGCTTGTGTGATAGAGGGTTAGATCATGGTGTAGTTTTATGTCATGAAACTAGCACATGTACCATGTAGTTTAATGTATTATAGCAAGGACATTCAATGTCTACAATTTAGGGTCACATAGATTTGACTAAAGGATAAATGATTCGTTCTTTTCATGGTAATGAGTCCAATAATATTTGAACATATTCATGCATGACTAGAAAATGTTGTAAGTAGTAATCTTAGGGTTTATAAATCCAATTAGTGATGTGGGATAAAAAAAATCATTGGGTTGTACAAAGATAAGAAAATCCTCTCCAAGGGATGAATTTTCCTTTCATTGAAATACCTTTTTGTTGGTGACTTATGCAGATCCAATTGGGCCATATTGCGCATAACCAAACAAAGGTATCCTAAAAAAATTGAACCTCCATTTTTGATGGTCAGGGAGGTTAATCAGGACTTATACTTCCCTAGAAACACAGTTTGGTTTATGAAAGTAAATTACCTAAATTTTAAAGGACCATTTCATGTAGATATTTTCTAAGAATATGTAGAAATGTTTACATTACGAAGGTATGACCCTTACATAGGAAGTATTTTATATTATTTTTTCTATGATTTCTACTGAGATATAAGGCCCATGTGTCACTATATATCTCTTCAAAATAAAAATCAATAAATATGTAGTTTTGTGAAGGTTTCTTATGTAGGTTTGACCCATGCAAAGGGAGGAGAGATTTTTAACTTTTTTTGGGGTTAGACACATGATTGGAGATCTGGGTGTGACCACATATCCTATAATGATAGGAATCAAACCATATGAATTTCTAGGAAGGATTCCCCATACATCGATCAAACTCTTGTGTGGGGAAATGAGAATCTTCCTTTGAATACGGGCTCACGAGATGGTTGAGACACGTATTGGACCCTCCTATATAGATCTATCTTCTATATAGAAAAGTGGGGGAATTTTTTATTTTTGTTTTTATTATGATCAGACCAAGATATAAGATTCGGGTGTCATTACGTATCCTATAAAGAAAGAATTAGGCCATACATAGTTCTTGATATAGAATCCTCTTGTGTTGGTATAACCCCTACATAAGAAAAATTGGATCATTTTTATCTTGTAGATAGACCTGAAATTTATGATTTGTGTATCACTATGTATCTTTTGATAACAAGAATAAATCTAGAAGTTGTTCTTAGAATTCGTTCAGTTTTTGGGTCATGTGATTAGGACATCAACCATACAGTTTAACATCATGCGGTAAAAATTATATTACGGTTTGAAGTTCTAGGTCATATGGCTAGGAACATATTTCATGGAAAGGATGAATAATTAGAGGCTTATTAGGTCCGGATGTTCTGACATTCCTTGGAAATGAAGGAGATAGAAGATGTAAGCCATGATTTTGGAGTTTTTCAGATCCAGATAAATGATATGGAGCAAAACTACCATTGGGGATTATGAAGATAACATAAAAATCTCCTAAGCAATAATTTTCCTTTGGTTGACATGAATTTTTGGTGTAAAACTTATGCAATTCCTACTAGGTCATATCATACATAGTCCAAAAAATGTGTCCTCAGGACACTGGCCCCCCTCCAACTTTGATAGCCAAAGGAAGATTGTGAAGATCTGAAATTTCCTGTTGAATAAAGCATGATGAATGAATGAAATGAGTCTATGAATATAAGAAAAAATCATACCATGATTGAAAATTTAGTGTGAAATTCTCTATATAGATCTGAATCATATGTAGGAGAGGATGATCCTATTTATTTGATGGATCCCTGAACAAGGAAACCCAATTGTATGATCACATTCATAGGTATTTGATTATATTCATGATGTGGGGACAATTTTGTTTTTCTTTACCTAATGGTATGGACTAGGACATTAGGTCTTGGAATCACTACACATCTCATTAGAATGATAATAAAGGCACACGTAGTTCTTGAGGTACCATGCAGTTTATTTTCATGTGACAAGGAAAATATCCATGTAGTTTAACATCACATGGTAAGAACATTGGTTCCTTTATGTGAAGAGAAAATATTGTGGCTAGGCCTAATATTAAAGGCCCGGGTGTCACTATATATCTAGATATGGAAATAATAAATCCATATGAAGTTCAAAAAATGCCTTTGACCATGAAATTTAATGTCATGCAGTAAGGAAATCTGGTGTGCGTTTTAAGTTAATTATACTAGGACCATGTAAACCTTGATGTGGATTGATATTCTTTATTCATATCAGGAATCTACTGTCAAAATTCCTAAGCCCACGTGGTCTATGATCAGTGTGAGAAACACAAGGTTGAAAAGATTTATTACTCCATGCATAGGTGATAAAATGAAGGATAGGGTCATTTTATATTTCCGGTGATAGGACCCAGATGAAAAATCTAGGCATCACTATTTATCTCATCAAAATGAGAATCAATCCATTCATAGTCCTTAAAAAAATACCTATGTAAATTTGAACTGTACATAGGAAGGACGGAATTTTTATCCTTCATTGTTGTTAGACCTGGGATTGATGATTCTGGTGTCACTACATATCATACAAATGAAGGAATCAAGCAACACATAGTTCCGAATGGGAACTCTATATGAAAGTATAATCCATACACAGAGGGGGGGACTTCTCTCTATGATTGTTTTATTGTTGTGGTTGGATCCATGGTTAAAGATATAGGAATCACTACATATCCTAAAATAGAAAAACATTAATCCATACATATTTCTTTATGGATATCTACCTACGTTGGTCGGACCCGGAAATAGGTAGAGGGTATTTTTTACTCTTGGGGTGGCTAGAATAGGATGTAAAATATAAGTATCTCTATATATATTGTGTATATATGAATCAAGTGAAACATAGTTGTTACATATGTCTTGGTATATGACTGATGATGAGGGATATTTCCTCTTAGGTGAGAACATTATGGGGTTGTTCAATTTAACATCATACAACAAGAACATTGGTGTTATATAGTTTACTGTCTTGCGACATTGATGATGTACCATGTAGTTTAATATCATGCGATCAGGATGATTGTGTCTTGTAGTTATGGGAAGGATGATTTTGGGCAATAGTGATAAACATAATCCTGACATTAAAAGAGTCCTTGAGGCCAAAGGATGGTAAGAAAACCATCTTATTAATGGAGGTAGATTTTTTACTATACCTAACACAAGAGTTATAAGAGTCACTATGTATGTTGTTATGATAGGGATCAAGTCACGTATAGTTCTTGAATATGGACCGGTAGATGACCGATGCAAAGGGTGATGTCCTCTTAGGTGATAACATTATGGTTATGTGTAGTTTAACATCATACATCGAGGAAATTTGTGTCATAAATTTTATTTTCTTATAACCTTGATAAGGATTTTGTGATTTTTTAAGGTCATGTAAAAAATACTAACTATGAAGTTTAACTTCATTCCACTAGGATGATTTACCATATAGGTTAATTTCCTGAAATCATGATGATTGTGTCTTATGATTACAAAAAATAATTCTTCAAGAACCTTGTGTTGGTGGGGGCCATGGTAAGATGCCCTTCCATTAAGATCAACGAATATGCTGTATTGGAGTAGACTTTGTGTATGGAATAAGGTAACTCCCACCTTAGCTCTAACTTTTTAGGTTTATTTCCAAGTATCATTAGAGTCCTGAGGACCAACACCATTCCTTCCTTGAGGAAATACTGGTGGAGAATATTTTTGTAAAAGGATCATTAAATTCGGTTTTGGTGGACTTCCAAATGATGGAATTTGTGAAATCTACTCTCATCTAGTCCCTCCAATTCAACCAACTATTTATAGGATTTCTCATCTAGGGATAATTGATCACATATGACAATGAGGAGTGAGGGAAATTGAACTTTTATGGGTAGGACTACCTCTATTTCATATACTAATGAGTATGGGGTTTCCTGTGTGGTAGTGTGGGTCATAGTCCGAAAGGAACACAATTTGTTGAAGGCCTTTATTTATCTATTAGCCACTGTATAGTAGCATGATGAATAGTTAGACTTGATTCCATACTCTTAATATAGTTTTTCCAAATCACTGGAATAGAAATTGGTTTTGTTTTCTGCCAGTATATTATGAGGGACATCTACCCTGGTGATGATTTTATTTCTCATGAAGCTGACAATGATCATTTCTCTGACCCCTTTATGAGGCATGATTTCATCCCACTTTGAGAAATATTTAGTTTTAGTGATAATATACTTAAAATTATTCACCATAATGGGAGGATATGGTCCCATGATGTATATTACTTATTTGGAAAATTGCCAGTAGTGTTTGAGTATTTGAAGCAAATTTGGGGCTTAGTGAATTAAATTGGCATTAACCTAGAAGGAATGACAATTTTTAGTGAATTTAGTGTATTCTTGTTTTATAGTGGGCTAGTAGTACCCAAGCCTTCAAATTTGATGGGAAATATTGGATCCTGGCATGTGGGAACAATAGGATCTAGTGTGAACTTACTTCATGAACAATGTGGTCTCTTCTCCATCAATACACCTAAGAAGGACTCCATTAAGGGTCCACTTATAGAGTACATTTTGATGATTTGTTCCATTCTATAGAAAAAAGTTAATTTCTCAAATTAAAATTTTTTCTCTCATAGATCTATTTGGTGGGATATATCCCTTTTGAAGGTAGTCTAAAATGGGTGTCATCTTGTAGGAGGTATGAATGTAAGGTTCATAGATGAGGATAATCTCAATGATCCATTCCATGTTAGCTCAATTGAAAGGAGAGACCACTTGGAGATGTGCAATACTAATAACTGGTTCATCTGGGTCTTGATTAACTAGAGTTGTGGCCTCATTTTCCAATTCACAATCTTGGGAATTCTATGACCATGGGATACAAGTCAATGTCAGATCTAGATAAAATTTCTCCATTTTTACCCGAATGTGGTTTAATAGGGGTATTATCTCTTTATTTATTATGGATTAATCCCCATTGATCTTCTTAATGACCAGTTTTGAATTTCCTTTTATCTTAAAGGGATTTATTTATACCTAAATTTCCATCACTAACCCTGCAATGAGATCCTAGTACTCCACTTCATTGTTTATGAACCCTTCTACAGTAGGAAAGAGTAATATAGGGATTCCTTTATTGGGGATACGAGCATGAGTCCTAGCCACAATTTTTTTAGCTTGGGCTCTTCCATCCTCTTCCCTATCAGACTTATAGATACACCATCAAAATAAATCTACCATATCTTTAGACCCTCTTGAATAAAAAAAACCTCTTCATTGGGTAGTTCTGTGTCTCATGAAGTCATTTCTGTTGAGGGGTGTTTTCCCAAAACATTATACTAACACCTATCCCTTGATTGGTTTTAAGGCATGAACTAAATGTCAAACTGCTATTGGATGGTAGCCCACTATAATAGACTTCCATTAAACATTGGATGGATGAGAATGTATTTGAGTGGTTTTCTATGAGAGACCAAAAGGAACTCATGATGCTACAGGTAGTGCCTCCACGTATGGACTATAAATATTAGCACTAGAAAGCTCTTCTAGATATCTAAATAATGATTATTAGCATTTATCATGGTTTGAATGAGATAATAAATGTTTTTTTCAATGCTAGTGTCATTATTTTGTGTGAGGAATGAAATCAGTGATCACTCTAAGGTTATCACATAAGAATAAGTGGCCTTCTTTCAATAGGAATCATCTACACTTGTGATCTTAAGAGATATTTCTTGATACTATTGAATGCATCCTAAAAATCATCATTCCACTAATATGTAACCCCATTTTTCATCAAATTGGTGAAGAGAAGTCATTTTCCTACAAGGTTGGTTATAAAGCTCAAAATGTAGGCCATGTGTCCTTTAATTACTATCAACTCTTCGAGGTTGTGAGGAGGTGACATGCCAAGGATATCCTAATGAAGTTGAGAAATTTTCTTGAGGTAATTATGAAATCCTATTTCAAGGGGTTCATTTTTAGGTTGTGCTATTAGAATTTATTGAAGATAGTTTCTAGATCCTATAAGTGGTCAGAGAATTGTAATGATTTAACCACTAGGTCATCAAAATATAATTCAAAAGACTTTGCCATTAAGGGTTTGAAGATTCAATGCATTCCATGTTGGTATATAGTCATGAAATTGTTCAAGGAAAATTCCACTACCTAATAGAAAAATACTCCATGTGGACCATAAAAGAGGTGAATTCTTCATCTTCTTGATCCATTTAGATTTGATTGTATCCCGAATAGAAATCAATGATAGAGAGATGTTGATAACTGTCAATTGCATCAATCAGTAGTTCTCTGATCGATAATGGGAAATCATTTTTCGGGTAGTGTTAGTTGAGATACCTAAAATTGATTTATATTATGATTTTCCCATTCTTATTCTTGATGAGAATGATATAGAACATACATTTTGGATATTTTAACTCACAAATGAAGGTTTCTCTAATGATATTATCAAATTCAGCCTCAATTTTTTGTAGCATGTGTTTGGTACATCCTTCTGGATGCCTATTTATAGCCCTGGTGGTCCTCTGGAAGGCCCATCTGATGAGTGACCACCTCAGGATTGAGGCTCATAATTTCTGTATACTTCCTAGAGATAAATACTGATTATACTTTTGTAAAGAGGTATACACCTCTTTTTCTTCATAACACATGGTCATATTGATCAATGTGGGCCATGGGTCTTCTGCTGTAACAAGGTTTATTTCTTTGAGTTCCTCAATGGTTGTATAGACACCTTAGTCATTTTCTATAGGGTCATTTCTACGGCCCTCCACCGTTATTATTCCTCCTCTTATTTTTTTTTTCACTTGTTCCATAGGGGGATAAAGTAGTGGGATATGTTCTTCAATGTTGGGGGACGAGCTGATATATTGGCATTTTAAAGATGAAGTAACTTCCTCTAACCCAGCTAACAATGTTGGATTTCTATGAAACTCCAGAGAGTATGGAATGAGTGATGGATAATGAGTGTATTATTCCTCTTTGGGTGATGATAAAATTTCTTTTTCCACAACTGGTGAGGAAGGTATTTCCTAGAGCTCTCAGATGGAATGAGGGAATTTTTCTTCGAGCTTTCACCACTATATGGGGAGTCAAAAAACATTTCAACACTACTAAACTCAATGTTCATGACTGAAACGATAAATATTTATAAATATGTGCCTGTATTTGGGCTCATATACTCAAACTTATTGATGTTAAAGTCATACTCTTAACCAATCAATTTGAAGGGGTTGTACAATATCATTTCTAGACCATTCGGGGTAGTGACCCAAGCAAAAACATCAACCAAGGGTTATTTCCATTTCATTTGATAGAATCCAATATCAATATAATGTGACTCATAGGATTCAAACATGGTGTTATAAGTGTGTAATGTACTGATTTTTATATTAATTATATATTTATGCATTTATGGTTTGATTAAGGGATTGTCACATGTTGATAGAACCAGGTCCTTCCTAGGAATATGATTAATGTATTATTCCATCGAACCAACCTAAATTTTGAGTTGGGTATGCAGTCCCAAAACTGGGCCTTGATATTGATTTGTAATAATAGATTCTACTCACTTTTTGCATATCCCTATAGTGTTATGGTGTAAGGCACTATGTTATCCCCATCACTTCCCAGTTGGTGAAGTGTTCATACTAGAATGAGGTTAACTCCAAATCTATTTTTAATGAAAAAATTTCGATTATCAACACCATTTATCCAACTGGATACATAAAATGGTATGATGTTCCATGGTATAAAAAATATCCATATTGATCTGTGAAGGATATAACTACATGGTATTCCTCAATATTAGTATTTTTCTAATTGAACTCAACAATAGACACTTCAGTTTCAAACTCTTAAGGGAATAGTTATCCACCATGAGTGATTCCCTAAGGTCTTTTGACATGCTTAGAGAATATAGGGTCGATAGATTGTATAGTTACAAGGATAACTATTTTAGTATTTCATAATTAAGTAATAATTTCCCACACTTCCCTAGTTGGGGATTATATTTCATAGGTTATTTAGAGGATTGAGTATTTGATGTAGATGGATTGACCCTCAAAAAAAAAGTTTGGGGTGATCTTGTCCTTGGTGGGTTTGGATGGGTAGGTCTGGATAACTGCATAGGGTGATATAACACTTTTACCTCCTCTGATTGATATTCTAGATTGATAGGATTAGGGTGGGTTTAGATCGATGCGGGGTGATTTTCCTTCTCATGTCAAACTCACAGAAGGGATCTTCTGCGAGTCTCTGCAACATTGATAGTCTGGGTAGGGATGTTTCTAGAATTTTGGTTCATTCCATGATTGTGCCTTCCCTGGTATCATGAGCTCCTATAGACTCTTCCTATGGTTCCCTAATTAGATAAGGGTAACTTAGGTTCATATCCATACTCATATTCTTGAGAATGGATCCATTAAGTTAATTTCATTAATTGAAGTGAATATCTACTCTGCATATGTTGAGGAATTTGTCTAGATGTCCATTTTTGGTGATATTGTTTATTGGGGTGGTGCTTTTAGTTTCCAATATGAGGGAATAAAGTCTGAGAGAGTAAAATTAAACTTTTTTCCTTGATGTAATTTCATCCTCATGTGATTATTTCCCTCACTTCTGGTTAAGTCACTTTTTGAAAGGATTAATTTTGGAGGTTTGTGGGAACAATGACATTGGTTGTGTTGAAGTGGAAGGGGTTGGGGGCATAATTGGTTTTTTCAACTATGCTTGGTGAATACCATGATTTTAGTTGACTGTCTTTCAATCCATCTAACTATCAAACTTTTGTTCCCTTTAGCTAAAAAATTCATTCCAATTACCTCTTTCCACAAGGGTAATAGTGGAAGCATACGCTACCTATGCTGGTGGATTTCCAAACTTTACCTACCTAGAATACACCATTTTCTATAGGATTTCCTTGAAGATGAATAATTTTTGAATGGTGTTCCCCAATGATCTTTGTAAGGGGAAATAATCTAGTTGGTAATTGAGACCTACCTAATCAGGCTTTTAGGTTATGTAAGGTGGAGTAAATCATTGTGCATAATAGCTATAAAATAGCCACATACCTGATCATCTCTAAATGGGTAAAAATTTTTCCTTATCTCCTCAAATTGATTTCAGTTGGGCCCCCTCTGCTCATTCTATTAATGTAGGGGTTGTTGTTGACAACAATGGGGTGCTACATGATACAATGTCGGTTTCAGATCTGGAGTAGGTGAAGAGGTTGGATTAAATGTTATAGATGTTTCCTCTCCCTTTCCTACTGTTTTACCTGGGACTGGTGGAGTTATCTAGGACATAATATTATTTTTCTGTATGGAATCTTACATTCTCTGTGAAATGGTTAATAAATCCAAAAACCCACATGTATATTTTATAAGAATGAGGGGCATTCACATCTTGTCGTGAAATTCCTCAATTTAGAGAGTGAGAATGTATTCTTGAGGAAGTGGTAGTTTTAGGGAGTAGGTCATCCCTTTCCATATGGTAATGGAATATGAGGCACACTCATTTTATCATTGTTTTCAATTCGAGAGGTTACTGATTGTTGTGTTTTAAAGCATTGAGCTAAACTGAAAGAGAAACTATAGACAAATGTCTTCTCATCCAGTGATTGATGAGGCTAGAAAACTAGTGTACCATATGAAGGTCAACCCTTGATTCGAAGGAGTTTCCATCATGTGATAAAAATGGTATTAAAAGTGTGGAATATATTTTTTTGGGTCACCTGATCCATTAAATACAAAAAACATAAGACTCTCTAAATTTGGTGGTGGTGGGGTATCACTCACCCAATCAGGGTAAGGTTTCCATTTCGGTTGCACTGGTGCATTCTTCCCCTCTATGAATTAGAATCAATATTATTGTGACTCAATGGTGTTGATAATCCCCTGATGAGTGTCTGGTTGAACATGTTATTGGAAAAGTGCAGTAATCGGTAGGATCTTGTGTGCTAGTTCTACCATTACTGGAGGCTGATATCTAGCCAAGGATATATTTTGAGGATTTTCTTGAACCCGTTATGACTATATTTTTAATTTAGGGAAATCCTGATATTCATCCATGATTGGGTCCAGATAAACTAATTATCCAAGAGCTGATTTGGGTAGATTTCCTAGCCTTGCTTCAATCATCGAGATGAATCCTTATTGGAGAGGTACACCTGTTGGAAGTGTATATTGAGGCTTTTCCTGGGGAGAATTTTGATAGGAATGTTACCTCATAGAAACCCAACATTGATTCACCTCTACTCTTTCATTTCCTCCTCCCGTCAAGTGAATCATTATTCAAGCATAGGGAGATCCTTCTCAATGAGAGGAGGATGCAAATTGTATATGGGCTTGCATTTATTATTGTTATATATTCACTAAGTAGGTAGTACATGATTGATATAGAGATAACCCAAATTTAGGGTGATTCTCTGGCTCTGGGTACACACACCTTATTTTTTATCTCAGTGTGGACCATGTTCTGGATGGATCCATCCGCTTCTATATGTTTTTTCATTTTCACCATTTTTTTGTCTTCTATAGGATTTACATCATTTATGTTTACTGATGCATAATTCATTGTAAGCATCATATTGACATTGAAATGATCAGATGATTGTTTTCACCCTTTTCTGGTCCTGTTCATTCCTTTATGGGATCCCCTTAAAGATTCTTGGAGAAGGGTGACATAGAGAGAACCTCTATGTAGAATGGTTGTAATCCACCCTTATGGGGTAAATAGGTCACAAGATAGGACAAACTGGGAGACCTTACCACTTTTCATCCTCCCTAAATATAAAATCACTGATTTCCATTAATGGGGTAGTTGAGATAAAAATACCCCCATCCCTGCAGAATGGGGTTGCTCTTGTTATTCTATTGTTGTTCCTTGGGATGATTTTTTTCAGCCCAGGGTCATTTTGAGTTAAAAATTTCCTAATCCTTATAGGATGGGGATGATGTCGTACTACAACCACTTCTGCTAATTTCAATTCCCTCTTGATCTTGTGCATCCTTGTTCGAGCATGAGCAGGATACGATACCAAGTCTACATACGAAATGATTTATTATGAGTAAATTATCAGTGTCTCATGGTTTGATTACCTTAAGTGAGAATCCAGCTAAATGTTATCAATTTTGTGGTTTATGGTGTTTTTGAGGGATTTTTCTCTTCAAGACTGATGCTTTTTAGACTTATTCAAGGCCAGTTCTTATTGAGTGTGTATTCTTTCCTGAGTAGGGGTTTTTCCTTATAGTTTCCTTAGGGTAATGACATCACATGATGTAATTTCCAATGGGTTCTTCTAAATAGGTGTGAGGTGAAATGAAAATATCCATGTTCCCTAATCCCCAGATATGAACACCAGGTGGGGTGTTGACAGTTAGATGGTGTAAATCATGCAACACATTGAGTAATGATGATTAGAGATAAATTTTCATCTTATGTGATCATGGTTTCCATGTAGAAAGAAGTTCATCCTAGTTGATTTGATGCAAAATATGTCCACATATTTTTACAAGGTCTACATACCCATTGTACGGAGAGAAATTTTATTTCAGGTTGTATAGAGTTATCTAGATATTTAGATGGATGTTGTGTATTATTTCTTCTAACAATTTCTTTGGAATATTAAACTGAGAAGTTGTTTAGGGCCACAACATGATGGGTATGTCATCCCAGGACAATTTTATTCTCATGAGAAACATATCCTTTCGTTCTTCTATGATAAACTTTTCTACTTGATCTGAGAAACATGAGTTCTTCTTGACAAGTTTATCACAAGTATCAGGGATAGTGGAGGTCTTGTTAGTACAAGAATAGTCCAGGGGTGGCTTAGAGGACAAAAATTTCCCAAGGTTATCTTTTGGTTGATAAATGATTTATCTTATCATTGATAGTGTATCTAAAATTTATGAACACATATTTCCAAGTACCTAAAAATAAGAGGGCTTTCTTATATTTGAATCGGCAAGGGGGGACCTTCTTCTCGATATGAGATGTTACTACAGGGATGACCTTCACAGTGGGTGTTATCATAGAGAGAAATACCATCATAGATCGATGTATGACTGTAGGTAGAATTTATGCAGTGTATACCCTAGGGAGGACCGGAAAGGGGATGAACTTTTTACAATTTTATCTTTTGTCCATAAGGAGGGATACCATGACGTTCATCAGGAGATAAGGTCTTATGATCAATCAACTTGGACCTATGAAGGAAGTATTCATGGTAGATACTCTGGGGAGGATCTCTAGAGTTTCTATTAATGATGTTTTGGGGAGGACCTTCACAAATTCTACTACCAATTCTATAATTTGGAAATGAATTAGTAGGATCTTGAGGCATCACTCATAGAAGTTTTATGACCTCAATAAATCATTCTTCTAGCAGAGTAGGGTTATGAGTTTTCTCTTCATTTTCTAGTTTCCTTGACATGATTTTTTAGGAATATCTTGTGTGTGACTACGGATAGTTGTTGTAAGTGATGACCTCCATATATTGGTTTTTGTTTGAGTGGATCCCATGTTTCTACCAGGATATGTTGGAAGGTTTCTAAAATTCCATCATGAATATATGCCTTCCCTAGAGCATCCATCGATGTAGACCCCTATCCCATAGTTGAACGGGTATTTTTTTCCTTATCTTGTTTTCAATTTATCTTAGAATGTTTCTAATTACCCTCCTAGATGAGAGAAAGGATGCATTTCTTCTCCTCAGTGACCACCCCATTATGTGGATTAGTTACCCTACTTGAGGTTTCGAGGTTGTAGTCCTGACTCCTAGCTATTTCCAAGGATGTGATTACATCTTGTAAAGTATGTAGGATATGATCATAGATTGATATTTGACTCTCCATCATTTCTAAGACAAGTTGAGATATGTAACTAGTGGGAATTGAAATATATTACCATTATAGTGTCAAATGAGGAATATGTTCCTGCTCCGTTCTTCCATATCCTACTATTAAGTACTAGCATTCCTCTAGTGTGGGGGCAGAGGCACAAGTCTTCCCCTCATTTACAACCAGGATATGCCATCTACTCTCACCTATTACCTTTATATTTACATGATAGGATTGATATATATCCATATTAGTTTACATATTCCCATAATTGGTTATTTTTTCATTTATATGTTGGGCTTGATATGAATTGGTATGGATATGCGTCTACTTGTAATTCTCGACCATATTTTCATGGTCGGTTTGATATGAATGAGTAGTAATTTTCATCTTATCCAAGTTTTCCACTATATTTTCATGGTGTTATTGATTTGAATAAGAATAAATTTAAATCTTCTCATAGTTTTCAACATTATTTGGATGATGATATTCATGTGAATTAGTAGGGATATGCATATCCCTATAATTTGACACTGTATTTTCATGGTAGGATTGATGTGAACAAGAAGGGATTTGTGTCTGATCTTGTTTTTTCATTGTATTGGACTGATGGGATTGATAAGATTGAGAAAAAATATACATATTCCCATTATTTTCCACTTTATTTACTTTTTAGGATTATTTAGTAGGAATAAGGATGATGTCATGTTCCTGATTGTATGATCGCCACCCTTTTTAGGCCGTCCTGGGGACCTGGGTTCATTTGAATTCGACTGGGGGCCCTGTTGATATATCCTCTTTATGGAGAGGTTGTTGGGCCGTATGGTGTTGATGAAAATGATTACCAGTAGGGGCCATTAGGTGGGACCCCCATGCCACTAAGATGAAGTTATTGGTGATAACTTCATCAGCCTCCTTGAGGTAAAGGAGTAACTCATTATCACATTTTAGAGGTAGAATCCATAAATGGTTTGATATGGCTATTGGGGTTGTCTGATTCTGGATCACCGATCATCGTTTTGTGGATGACTAGTGGGGTTTCATGGACTAGAGGGCCTATCGAATCACCTCTATGGTTGGGAGAGTACCATTCTGGTAGTACTCTCAGAACAATGCATTTGAAACCCATTATTGAAGATGTTGGGTGGGTGATGGATTCCTCTATTTGGTTAAGGACCCAATCTAAACCATGGATGATGCTCAAGTCCATGAAATCTAGAAAGACTCTATTGTATTGAAGAGAGTTCTGGTGAAAATTTCCTACAATATATTTGAAAAATACAGAAAATAAAACCACATCAAAATAGCATCTCATGAACACATGTATAATTCATGGTGTTGTTTGTGCCTTTTCCATTTTAGATGTAAAAGGGGCCTAATGTGGGGGTAACACCACCACCTTAGCTAAGGATTTACATCAGGTTCACCATTTTGTTTTCAATAAAAGTTAGGATTTTGATGATTGATTGTAGGAGGTTGAGTTTTGTAAAATTATTCATGTCACATTTAATACTTTCAAACAATCTTCAATGGGTTTTTTTCATGGATCCAAAAACACCCAATGGATATTTTATACATTAAGACTCATAGAAATAATTACTAAAGAAGGAATTAATTGGGGAGCATGGCCAATGACACTTAAGAACTCAGATTGTTCAAGAGAATGGGAATTACAACTCATCACACCATTTTGAAGGGAAATATTTCCTATTATAAGAATCACTTATAGTTTTAAGATATGTTTATGAATCCTTTTTTCATTCCCATGTATGTATAATATAGATCAACCAGATTTTATGATCAATTATGAATAAGAATGGGTCCAGAATCATCTGTAGGTATCCTATGTTATTAATCAGTAGGGATATCTATATGTATCAATGGTTTTCCATAAATGGTACCCTTTTATGGAATGATTAGATATTATTTGGTAGTTCATTAGGATGGTGATGGTTTTAATCCATGTGATGAGGCACTCTAGATTTTACTATCATCCAAGGAGATAAAATCTTTTTTGATGTTGGGATTGAACAACTATAATTGGATTCCAACATATCCTCATGAAAGGAATTAGAACCCATGTAGTTCAGTGCCACTTAACAAGACACATCACCTTTTAAGGTCATGTGATGAGGACCAAACCCTACAGTTTAACATCATGCAAAAAGGTTGTTCAGGAGAAAGGTTCCTAGTCAAAGTTTGGTGTGGGACTTATGCAGAGGTTGTTCGAGGGAATGGAGAGAGATTTAGTATTCTAGGTGGTGGCATGAGATTACCGGGGATATGAACTGATAAGGATGACGATGAAGGGACCAAAAAGTAATGTCCCCCCTGGGTTGGATATGACCCTACTAGGCATGTGGACTAGAGAACATTAGGGTTAACTTAGGTGTTGGGTTTAGAACTCAAAAAGGCTTTCTACATATACTAGTTAATTGGGAATTAAATACCATGTAGTTCATAATGGTTTGAGGTTTATACTTAGTAGGAGGCACATAAATATGATTCATCAATGGGAATATGGACCTTGGAAGGTTGAGGCATGGTTTCAGTGCATATACCATATATAAGGCCCATGTTTTAGGATGTTTGGGATTGTGCGGATTTCATGATCACCACTAAACTATAAGGACACATGATTCATGCTTGGTGTGAGAAACAAGAGGAAGAAGTAGATTTTAAGATCACACCATCCACTTTTGTCCACTGGTGGATGGATGCTAGAGCCCAAAGGGAGATGTATAGTGCTTTGAGTGTGACCATCTCCAATTTTATTCTGGAAACTAGGATAGTCACATTTGGTGATCCATATGACTAAATCCTAGGCTGGTGAAGAGGGGAAAGAGTGATATCTCTTATAATAAAGGATTTGGGCTTACTCTAGGAATAATTCTCTACTGGTCCTTGGGGAAGAGAGGAGTGACCAGCACCGGCCTTTATAGAAAGGAAAGGCCAGTGGTTCCCCTCAATCCCTAGAATGATGAGGTTTATGTGAGCACCTCCAAGGTTGAAACCCTAATTAACATGATAATGTATATATGAATACATTTTGAGGGTCCTCCCTATCACTGGGGCTAGTAACAGGACTCTGATAACCATGGGTATATAGACTTCAGAAGACATTATGATGTTCCCGATAATTGGTTCATACATGTCAGGTGGCTTTGGAAGAGTCCTTGGTCTGATACCATTATACTAGTTCATAGAGGGTACAATATGGGGCCAAATGATATGACATAAGGTATTGATGGGAGGTTTAGAGTATAACTCCCATGTATTCCCCATTCCATATAGCATGTTCTTATAAGTAATGGGGTTCCCTACACATAGCATGTTTCTACATGGGTGAGGGTACTGTCTACGTAGAATTGTACTATGTGGACCTGGGTACTATCAGCGTAGTGTGTTGCTACATGGGGCTAGAATTACTGGAAATTCAGGCTATAGACACGGTTTAAAACCATGGCTATAGGTCCTCAAACCATGGCTATAGGTAATAGACACAGTTTGGGAAACCATGGCTAAGTTGGGAGTGGCTACAGGCCGAGAATTATAGCAATGGTTTGGAACTATGGCTATAGTTCTAGATCCACAGTTCATACAGTGGATCTAGGTATATAGCCACGGTTCAAACTGTGTTAATATCACTATAGCCACATTTTAGAACCGTGGCTATACTAGTGTAGGGACACAATTTATTGCCACCGTTAGAAACCGTGGCATTACACCTATAGACACGGTAAAAAATTGTGGCAATAGACCTATATCCACAGTTAGAAACCATGGCTATAGGGTCTAAAAAACCATAAAAAATAGCCCCCCCCCTGCACAGCCCCCCCTACAGTATCCCACCACCTATAACCCCCTCTCTCTTGAACACCGCCACCATACATAAAACCCCCTCCCTAGGACAGAACCTCCCCCTGCAAATCCCCCCTCCTGGATAGACCCTGGACCCCCACCCCACGGACAGACCCTGGATGCCCCCAGACAGACCCTAGACACCTCCCCCAAACCCTGGACACCCCCTAGATATATCCTAGACACCCCCCAGACAGACCCTGGACACCCCCATACCCTAGACACCCCCAGATAGACCCAAGAATGGCCCCCCTGGAGAGACACTGGACACCCCCCATACCCTGGACAGATCCCCCTAGACATCCCAGACCTCTACTCCCACGGACAGCCACCCCCACCCTCCTGGAAAGACCCTGGAACCCCCTAGAACCTGGAAACCCCCCATACCCCCACTTCCCTAGACATACCCCCTCCACCCTCCAAAATAGACCCTGGAACCCCCCCCCCCCAGAACCTGGACACCCCACCCCTCGTACCCCCTTCCAGTTACCCCCTCCCCCTACCAGTCCCCTCCCCCCACTAGTTTCCCCCTGCCAGTTCCCCCCTTCCAGTCCTTCCCCCCCCAAAAAAATATATGGACACACCCCATACCCCTTGGATAGACCCCCCCCCCAAAGAGACCTTGGACAGACCCCCCAGGAAAGACCCCCCCCAGAACCTGGACACCCCCAGACCCTGGACATATCCCCCTGAACACCCCCCAGAACCTGGATACCCCACCCCTTTCACCCCTGCCAGTTACCCCCCTCCCCTTCCATTCCCCCTACCAGTCCCCTCCCTGCCAGTTCCCTCCCCCTGCCAGTCCCCCTGCTAGTTCCCCCCTCCCCTTCCAGTCCCCCCTCCCCCTAGTAGTCCTGCCCCCCACCTTGCCTGTTTCCCCTCCCCCTGCCCCTGACAGCCCCCACTTGAACCCCCTGCCAGTTTCCCCTACCCCTTCCAGTACCCTCCAAATTAAACTATACACGAAAGATACTTACATAATAATAATTAAAAAAATACAACTTTAAAAAAACGCATAACTACACTCACATGAGTCTCCCTATTAGACAAACTATCAAAGAAGTCTGTAACTAAGTCAAACACACCTGAAAAACATTGTTGAACATAGTAGTGCTTACCCCCCGTACCCACACTTCTCCCCTCTCCCTGCCCCCTGGGGGACCCCCCTGGACAGCAGCCCCATCCCCCTTGGATAGTAGCCCCCCTGATGGACCCCCTAGATAGTAGCCCCCCCACTAGACCCCCTGGACAACCCCCCCTGCTGGACCCCCTGGACAGCAGCCCCCCCTGCTAGACCCCCCTAGACAGAAGCCCCCCTGTTGGACCACCCTGGATAGATGCCCCCCTGCTGGACCCCCTGGATGGCCCCCTGCTAGACAACACCCCCTACACATCCCTTGCACATATCCTACGGGATCCTTAGTTAAGCAGATTGACCATGCAGGCGAGCTTCAGGCATTTCCCTTAGATGTACCTACCAAATCATAACCTATAGAGGATGATTTAGCTAGTGTTGAGAGAGTTGTTTCCCTAGTACCTTCATATTTTTTATCCATATTATATTTATAATATTTCAGAGAAAGAATTCTTTTATATTTCAGTGGAATTTTGAGTTATCAGGAACCTCCTATTGATGCATCTACATCTAGTGCTCCACCTACCTCAGCTTTTGTTGATGCTGATTCAATATAGTCTATAGTCAAATAGTATCTCCATGTTGTTATAGGTGATGTGAATTCATCTCATTAAGATTAATTGAGGAAGATTATGTAGAATGGGTTTTCAAGGAATAGGTTGACCAGTTGACCGTGATGACAACTCTACTCCATCTATTCATGGAGGAGAAGATTTATTTAATAGTATGGAGAGATGACGAAATATTATTATATATTTTTTCAATCTTATGAAGCCTTTCCTATATGTATCCAATACTCTAGTGGCTGCCAGCTAAAATTCAAAAGTGCAATAGTAAAGTTGACTCCAAATTCCACACTACTACAGTGGTCAATGTTTCTATAGTTTTTGAAAATTTGGACTGGGGGCCTTCAGCCCCAGGCCCCTAGATTAGGGGCATGTTTTCCAATTCAACCCCCAATGAGCTCACTATGGTGCTCGACCCACAACAGTTTTAGGCCACAAGAATTAGGCCCAACTGGACCTGGCTACACCAATCCAATAATCTCCCGTGTTGTATCCCTTGATGAGATGGAGGTTAAGAGTGCCGTTTATTCTCTAAATCTTGAGAGTGTGGCTGGTCCTGATGGGTTCACAGATTAATTCTTTATGTTCTACTGGGACATTGTTTGTGATGAGATCCTTAACGCTAAGAGGGATTTCTTTAACCATGCCTCAATACCATATGGAATCAACTCCAATTTTATTGCACTGATCTCAAATAAGGAAAATTCTATGGATGTAAAGCATTTCCAAACTATTTCTATTGGGAATAACATTCCAAAAATCATTAGAAAAATTATTTCTATGAGGCTAGGTCTCATTGCTCGTGGGTTTATCTCTTCAAATAAACCCCCTAGACAACCCTTGGATACCCCCCTAGACAACACCCCTAGAGAACCCACCTGCACCCTGCCCCCTGCCCAACAGACCCCCCTGAACCCCCCCGGACATCCCTTGGACACCCCACCTGCACCCTCCCCCCTGCCCTAATAACCCCCTGACACCCCCTGAACAACCCTTGGACACCCCACCTGCACCCTTCCCTGCAGACCCCCCAGACAGCCCTTAGACACCCCTTGGACATCCTCTCCTAGACACCCCACCTGCACCCTCTCCCTGCCCTGCAGACCCCCACCCCCGACACCCCCTCCGGACAGCCCTTGGACACCCCACCTGGACAACCCCTTATAGAGAATTCTATATCCATTAATACCTTTACTTAATTATGAATGAATTATAAATGAAAAATGCCTTGAAACTTTTCCAAGAATATTCTTTGTTTGGATTAGTATGAATAATAGACTTCCACCACTTATAACATAGACCCTCTAGTAGGATGGTTACAAAAATAACCTTAAGAGACTCATAGATCTAAAGATGGAAAAAAATATCCTCAACCTTTAGTACGAAAACCAATTCATCCCAAGAATCTTGTTACCCAGGAATTATTTTAGGGATACCATCTTGATTTTGGGGTTCCTAGGTGTTCCTTCAAGACCGATTTATTCAAGGCTTATGATTCGGTCAGGTGGGACTTCTTATGGGATGATTTTGATCTACTTAGCTTTCTGGATAGGTTCTCATCTTGGGTTAAAGGATTCATCTCTACCCTAATGTTCTCAGTGAACATTAATGGCAGTTTACATGGCTACCTTTTGGGAAAAAGAGGGCTCATGAAATGGGATCTGCTTTCACCTTTCCTTTTTGTGATTTGCATGAAGTTTTTCTCACGCATCCTGGAATGCAGGAGGCTGGGGGCTGGTGTGGTGGCTGGTGCGGGCTGGAGTGGCTGGTGCGGGTGGGAAGGAAGGCGGCAGGGGGATGGCAGGGGGCTGGTGTGGGCTGGAATAGGTTGAAGGGGGCTGGTGTGGGCAGGATTCTAGGTGGAAAGGGGATGTTGGGCATGTGGCAAGGGCTGGTGCGGGCTGGGATATAGGAAGTCAGGGGATGGTGATGGCTGGAACTAGTGGTTGGGGCTATTTTGTAGGTGGAAGATGGCTGGAATGAGTGTTTTGTAGGAGGATGGGGGGTGGTGGTTGGTGTGGTGGCTGGTGCGGGCTGGATTGCTGGTGGTTGGGGGCTGATGCGGGCTCAAATGCTGGTGGAAGGGGGCTGGAATGCTGGTGGAATGGGGCTTGTTGCAAGTGTTTGGGGGGATGGTGCAGGCTGATTCGAAGGTGGAAGGGGGGCTATTTTGGGATGGAATGATGGTGGCAGTAGGCTTAAATAAAGGTGGAAGGGGGCTGGTGTGGGCTGGATGATGCTAGCGCAGGGCCAAATCATGGAATTACCATGGCGTGACCACGGTGTACTGGCTCGGACTAGTGACATCCGTGGGGCAGCATCTTCCGGCCAGGAGTGAAGGGAGCGGGGGGAGGCAAGGTAACATTATGGTAATCACCCCTCCTGTAGAAATTGTGACTAGTCAGTCTCAACATTGATTACAATACTCGTGGAATACTATCACAGTGAACCGCCATGGGGTGTCGTCTTAGAGCAAGGCCAAATCACGGCATTACCGCGGCATGACCGCGGCGTGACCGCGGCATGTTGACCCGGTTCAATGACATCCACATGGCATCATCTTCTGGCTAGGAGAAAAGGGAGCAGGAGGAGGCAGGGAAACATTCCGACCATCGCTCCGCTGGTAGAAATTGTGATTAGTCTGTCTCAAAAATGATCACAAGACTCATGGAATACTATCACTGAGAACTGCTGCAGGGTGTCATCCTGGAGCTGGGACAAATGACAGTGTGACCGCGGCTTGAACATGGTGTGACCACGGCATGACCGCGGTGTGACCAAGGAATGACCGCGGCGTGACCACATCGTGACCGTGATGTGTTTTCCTAGTCCAGCGACATCCATAGGGTAGCATCTTTCAGCTAGGAGCGAAGGGAGCGGGAAGAGGCGGGGCAACATTTCGGTCATCACTCTGCTGGCAGAAATTGTGATTAGTCATTCTCAACATTGATCACAAGACTTATGGAATACTATCACTACGAACCGCCGCAGGGTGTCATCCTGGTGCAGGGCAAAATCACAGAATTACCACGGCGTGACCATGGTGTGACTGCGACGTGACCACAATGTGACCACGCTATGACTGCGACGTGACCGCGGTGTGAATGCGTCGTGACCGCGGTGTGACCACGGTGTGACCGCAGCGTTACCGCAACATGACCGCGGCATGTTGGGCTGGTCCAGCGACATCCGCAGGGTAGCATCTTCCGAACAGGAGCGAAGGGAGTGGGAGGAGGTGGGGAAACATTCCGATCATCACCCCGCCAACAGATGATAGAATAGATCCACTATTTAATATGCTATAACAAGAGATTTCCAGAGAATTTTGTAGCGAGTGGAAAAATGACGCAACATCTAAAGGGTAACAAAATGATGGAAAAGAATCATACAACCTACACAAACCATTTACAAATTCATTCACTTTGCATAAACATGGAAATTTTATTTATAATATTCAAAGCGTGAAACAGAAAGTGTCATGGTCAAGGAATATGGCTACTCGAGCAATGTCATTTGAGTTAAATGAGTATGATAATCTAATTTATATTATTCAAAGAAAATAAACACTAACTATCCACAAAACAAACACCTACAAGAGGCATATGAAAGACTCAAACCAAATCTAAACATGATACAAATAACTATCACTACTCTTTGGTATAGAAGACAGTGTACCTTCGTTGGAGGGGATTTATTATAAATTCATGGCATTGATTTATCACACAATTAATTTAATTATATTTAATATTTATTCTAAAACTCATTCAGCACAAATCAAATGCAATAATTCAAGCAACTAGATCAACATAACTATCACTGTGAGTTTTCACAGACAGCACACCTCCGTTGGAGGGGTTTTATTATAAAAGCATGACTTTATTTATCAAATGAAATAATTATATTAAATAACACTTATTCAAGATATGAAATTCAATATAATTAAGCAGAATTAAGAAAGAAGCTAAATTCAATTTAAAGCATTCTTGAATTAAAGAGGATAGAAGAGGGATCCTACCTCAAGGTGGAACCAAAATGTCCACTTTGGATCTTGGAGCTTTCTAACTAAAAGTTGTTGCTCCCCCATTGGGTATACACACCTTCACACACATGCAAGGACACCTAGCCCCTATGCACACACCTGCATGGCCATGAGCATGTGCAAGGGGATCCTTGAACATATGCTTATATGCATATACCAATCTCCACTAACCTGCATATGCATTTGTATATATATATATATATATATATACATGGGAACACATATCCCCATAAGTGAATAATCACTGCCATGGTTGATTATACATGTAACGGGGGAACCCACAAACATATAATTTCTTACCTATGCACACACAGGCGATTTTCCCTTAACTTGGATACTCGAAACCAATGAGAAGGGATCAACACACAACACAAAGGATATTAGGAACATTACATCACATAAAGGATGCTACATAACTAGTGAGAAACCAACCAATGACATTAAGGGCTTACCTCGATTGGGAGAACCAAATCCACCTCAACCAACACGAAATGATCCAACAACCTACTAAAAACATAATATGGAGTAAAAAACACTTAAATCCCAAAATACAAGAGGTGTGAGAGAAGTAATAACCATATAATATTACCTCGGATGAAATTCGGAAGACTGAATCAATCGGAACCCCATTTTCCCCCCTTCGCAGAATATAATTACCCTTTGTCCACAGAAAGAAGTAAAAGACCTATGTGGCCAATGCAATAAAGAAAATAAAATGAAAACTAAACTAAAACATAGCTGTCTCATGTGACTATACACGTCATTTCCCAACACATAAGAACCACAATGCCCCATGGGTCAAATCATGTTCCTGCAAGCAAGGGGGAAATAAATCCATGTTTCAAAATGATACTATCAAATAGTACATTCCTATTAATTAATAATTATTCTTCCTGTTAATGGTATATAATTAGTTTGGATTGCGTTTCAGCTTAATTTGGTTTTTTTCGATATAAGTTTTTATCCCACCTGATAATAAAAGTTTACTAGAGGACACAATTTCTAATCAAATATAATATATCATAACAAAAAATGGATCCACACCAATGAAAAAGGTTGAACATGATAAGAAAGAATGTTTGAACATATATTCTAATGAGTTATAAAAGGATAAACCAAAAAAACAAAAAAACATTGAGAGTACTATAATTGGTCAAGTGAATATGCAATTTTCAAACAATAATAAACATGTGAAAGAAGATAAAACCATGTTTCCTCAACATAAATGTTTTCAATGTGAGAAATAAGAAATCACAAAGAAAATCAAACAATTTTGAGCTACAAAGAAAAGTGCTCCAATTTTGAGAAAAAAGACTAATAATTTAGAAGTTGATAAACCCACCTTATTACCATACTTTTTGATATAAAACAACACTCAAATGGAAATGTCACATAATACGCACTTCACATATATTTTTTTTAAGGAAAATAATTTTTCAAAATGAATCCTTCATATAGTGTTGTTATTCCATTGAAAAAATCAACATGGAGAAAATACGAAAATACATTCTTGTTAATCACATCTCTAAAAAAGTTTCAACACATTTCCCATGAGTTAATGCGATATTTATTTAGAAATTTTAATCTAGATAACACTTTATAATTTAATAAAATATAGTTACCCATTCAACTATATGTGAATCCAAAAAGAGCAACACATTTATCCATAATCCAATTTCCCTTCACATGCATCATGAACATATTAAAACAATATGAATTAGATAACATTTTCATTTGTAAATTATAACACTCCATTTAGTTGAAAAATGCATCCAAAAAGCATCAATGGTATGAATAATTCTACATATAAAATATTATTAACATTTTTATGAGCTCCAAATGATTTCAAATAGAATATGATATTCTTTATGAAACTAGAAACACATCAAATATTGTTCACCAAAATCGCAAAGAAATATTGTTCTTGTGGTATCTTCTATGTGAAATTCCAATGATTTATATCTACAAACACTACAATGATAACTATTTTTATGTTTTGAGAAAACCAAAATAAATCATATATCACAGTATGATATTGATTTTCTTGAATTCATTAATTTAATGTTGAACATCAAATTATCCTGCCAACACTCGAGCTCTAGGTTGACACCCGTGGTATGCCAAACTTGATTCAACAGAGTTCCATATATGTCTGTCCATGCCTACCATTATCCAGGCTGATTTACTTGAAAAGGAACCATGACAAGTTACATTACCCATTCTATGGACCACTGAACTAAGACACATTACCAATTCAAGGGATATCTCTCATCTTCTATGGGTTAATGGACTTTCTATGAATTCTCATTATAGAAAAGATTACATTCCCAAGGAGAATAAATAATGCTAAGTGTGGAGTAACCATTCCAGGTATTATATAACCATGTGTCAAGAACAACCAAGAGCAAAATCCCTAACAAAACACCAAAACATAACAAATATTTTGACATATGACACATTTTTTAATTCATTAAAATTACCAATTCTCATTACTCATATTCCATTATGTCAAATATCTGTTCTTGACAATATAACATTTTGTCTTTTCCAATTTCATACCAATTATACAGTTACACACTACATTATCAATTCACATTTCAATTGTGTCAATTCCAATTCACATAATGATAATTACAAATTCTTATTCACATGTTATGAGATGAACAAATTCAATTCACAATTATATTAATTACATAATCAATTTCTCATTCCAGGTATAAGGCACTAGACTCATACCATCCATGCTCTAACCCTAGGTTATAGATAACAACATCTCTTTGGTGGCCAAAGGATCATGGTCTTCATCACCAATGGAACCAACGGGATATATGGAAGGTCTAACAGTGAGGATTTGAGAAATTTCCATGGATTCTAAATAAAAGTGGTCACACACATGACATGATGGAAATATCATACATGATGCAGATACTATAAAACCAATGAAGAAATTAGGGAGATTTTTCAAATCACCCACATCATTAAAAATAATATTAATCCGAAAACATAAAATTTTGATGAATGTAATCCACCATAATCCCATATGGAAACTGATAAATACACCACATCAAGTCCATTAGAAGAATATCAAAGTGGAAATAAAAGGAATTCACCAATTTTGAGCAGAACACAATGAATCTATATATTTGAATCAAAGAATGGATTGAGATATCTATGATTAAAGTTATCTTACAAATGAGGTAGACATGAATTAGGGTTGAAAGCCTGGAGAGATCTGTTCCAGAGAAAGTGAGATTTCGATAGAGGAAGTGAGCTCGCCAAGTAGGGTTCATTCTCGGGAGGTAGGGTTGGAGGAGAGATCTAATTAGAGGAGGAGATCTCATTTAGTGGAAAGATCTATTCGACAGAGGAAGTGAATCATGGGTTCGTGCTCAGGAAGTAGGGTTCGAGGGAGGAGAGATATGTTCAACGATGTGCGGAGAGATCTGTTCATGGGTTAGCTACGATTATTTGAGGGTTTTTCCCAACGGTTTCTAAAACCATAGAAAAATATTATTTGGGGGGGGGGGTTCCCTACGGTTTCTAAAAACCATAGTAAAATACTATCTAATTCAATCTATTCCCAATGGTTTAATGAAACCATTGGGAAAACACATTAAATTATTACTTAAACCAATAGTTTTTTCAAACCGTTGGTATGAAGGTGTTGGTATAAGTGGGATTTACAACAATGAATGTAATTTAAAATATCATATTGAATCGAGCTATGTACAGGTAAATTTATTCAATGTGTTAGTTGACTCAACCCACCAAAATAAGGATAGATTGCAGGATCCAAATCTATCTTTATAAGCTATAATTAAAAAAAGTGGACATAATGGCATGGATTTTTAAAAGAAAAGGTATTAAATCCATACTAATAACAACTAGTGGTATCTTACAAAATCTGATTTGTTGCAACTAATATCAATCCATGATTTAGCGAAATCAATCTGTTGTAAATAGGAGGGAATATTTGGAGAAACCTAATCATGAATAAATGGGAGAGTCAAAGATGGATTGTAATGGTTATTCAACCTTATCTAATATTAAAGAGACCTATAGAGACTAAATACACCCCTGCCCCACCCCCTTGCCCCACTGCCCCACTGCCCCACCCCCTACCCTACAGACCCCCCTACAGACCACCCCCTACCCCTGCCCTACAGACCTCCCCACTCCACCCTGCCCCCTCCACCCACCCCCTCCCCCTCCCCTGCCATGTATACCTCCCCCCAGCCCTGTAGACATCCCCCTTCCCCCTCCACCCTACCCCCTACCCCCTACCCCCTGCCCCCTGCTCTACAAACCTCACCCTGCTCTACAGACCTGCCCCTGCATGCTACCCCCTTCCCCCCCTCCACCCTGCCCCCTTCCCCCTTCCCTCCTCCACCCTACCCCTACCCCTTGCCCCTGCCCCTGCCCCCTTCCCCCCTCCACCAAGCCCCCAAGCCTGCACAACCCCCCTGCACCCCCTTGAACCCCCAGCCCCTATCCTACAGCATCCCCTCTAGCTTACACCACCCCCTATCCTGCACTAGCCCCTAGCCTGCACACCCCCTATGAGTGAAAAAATTCTTTGGAGATGCCTGTGGTGTCTCAAATGAGAGGAGTAAGCGTTAAAATGGAAAACATAAATGCAATAATGTCAAACAATCTATATAAGCATAAAATACCACAAGAGGATCCTTATATATTTGCTCGCATGCATAAGCATGGGCTATGATGCCTCAAGAAATATTTAGTTAAATGTTCCCATTCCTACCTTTGTTCTTCATAATGTCGGTACATTTTGAGGAAGTGAATAGGTAATTTTGGATTCTTCTTTTAGTTATAAATCCAAATTTATTTGATTATATGATGCCTCAAAAAATAGATCATAGCCTCAATGAAATGACTTTTCAAATAATTTTTTGAATTGAGTTCCCAATGGAAATAGGATTGAAGTCTTTAATTTCCACTACAATATCCCTTTTTTGAATCAAATTAATAAAATTGGAATTGATTCCATAAGGTATAGAAGCATGATTAAATAATTCTCTCATAGAATTATTTAAATAAACATGCACAATAACCAAGTAAACCATAAAAAATTTGTTTGTGAACCCATCAGGCCCGACCACACTCTCAAATAAATAGAAGAGTAAAGTATTTACCTCCTTATCATCATAATATTTAGTTAAGGACTTGTTTTGATTATTATCAACAACACAAGTAATTATATCCATCATATGGAAGGTAAAATCTCCTCCTTTATTTGAGAACAGTCTTCCAAAATAGTCCACCATAACATTAGAAAATTGATTTTATGAGTTCTATAAAGACCCATCGATTCTATGGGTAGAGACTCCTCTTCCAATTCACTTTTCATTGTGTAGATAATGAAAAAATACAGTTTTTCTATCTCCCTCCTACATCCATAATATATTATACTAGTTTTAGACTAGCCTTTCTTTCAGAAATGGGTTTTCATAAAGCTGAGATAGGGTTTTAATCTCATCATTTGAAGGCTCATTATGATTCTGATTAATATAATGAAATTGTAGTAAGGATTTCTCAGGATCTTTGATATCATTACCCATATTATAGAAATATACATTGTTCTAGAAAAGAATCATCCTTTTGACTTTCTTCAACATTTTTCCATGATTTGAAGAGGGCTTCCCTAAACTACCATATTCCAAGTAATGAAGATAATCTCCCTACAACTAGGAAAAAAAATTCAGGCATTGTTGAATTCAAAATGAAGGGGAGATGATGTCAATTTATTTGTGAAAATATCCACCATAAACAGATTGTGATCGAAGTGACATTTTTGGGAGATCCAGACCTGATACATCAATAACATAATTATTGTCATCAATACGAACAAAAAATATATCCAATTTGCTAGCTTGTAATACATTGATGGTGTATCTTGACTAGGGTTAGTAACCACCCACAATTGTAACTTCAAACATGCTATATTTATCAAAATAGGATGAAAATTCATAATCATCTATCATATTGATGTGTGGACCAGTTTTTTCCTCATGCCTTAGAATAGTGTTAAAACCCCTCAAAATCACCCAACTATATGAACACTTTGAAATTACCCCTTTAATATTATCCAAAATATCTATTGTTTTTGTGTAAGAGTTAGAGGAATAAAAAAAATACAAGGAGATTAAAATTTCTTGAAAACCAATATCAACTAAAATGTCTTGATGGTTTTCTATTAATGAATGTAGGATGATACTGTCATACTTTAAAATACAGAGATTCTCAGAGTCATTATCACTTTATTTTTGTGATACATATAAATATCCAAGGGATGACCATTTAAAGTCACTCCATTTGTCAAACTCCATATTAGGTTTAGCTAAACTGTTCATCATGGTTTTTTTTCTGTAATAAAGTATCTCGGGGATGTGATTGTGGGAGAGTTCCCAAGACCATGAAAATTACAAAAGAGAATCTTCATTTATGAAGGGTTTTCATAGCTCTTGTTTTAAAAAACACAAAGAAATAAGACAAATAAAATAAATTTCAAAACCTGTAATCAATGCCCAGAACCAATTGAGCAAGATGAGTCGGCTCAGCCTGGGCACTCCTGTTCAAAATTTCCCTTAAACTCTGAAGCTCCACATTAAAATCCCTTTCAAATTTCATGCAAATTTCACATATTCATGAGAAACCAAGTGTGCGGGCAAGAAAAAAAACTAAAAGTCCAATCAACTTATAGGATAGAATCTATGACCATTCGTTCTCTAGAGGAATGAAAAGGTAGGAGGAATGGTGAGGGAGAAGAAGTATTTAACAGGGAAGAGGGTCAAGGGTGGGAGGAGAAAGTCGAGCGTGATGGTGGGGAGGTCTCTCTGAAACACCGATGGCCGGGAAGTGTAGTAGCGATGTCAGGGAGGAGTGCGCGGAGAGCAGGTCCAGGTCGAGGGTTCGAGGAGTCATGGACAGTGGGGAGGAGGAGCTCGCAGATCGGGGGAGGGGAGGAGGAAAGTGTCCTGGAGAGTGTCGCAGACTGGGGAGGAGGAGCTCTCGGATCGGGGGAGGAGAGGAGTCGCGAACTGGGGATGAGGAGCCTGATAGATAGTAAAAAAAACATTGTGACATGTTTTTTAATCCGTGTCTATAAATTATGATATAGCCATAGTTTTAACAGAACTGTGGGTATAAACTAAGCTATAGACACAAACTTATAAAACATTTTGAAACTTAGGGTAATGTTTATCCCACATAGCATTTTGCTACATGGGGTATGGTTCCTCCATTATAACTTTTTTCTATGAGGGGTTCTGGTCAGTAAAGGGGCCATAGTTTATTCCCCATTGAATGGTTTCTACTAAGGTATTTTAAGTTTGTGAATGAATTAATTTTTTCATTTTCTTTTTAATACTATGCATTAGGTTTACCTTTTGGGAATCGATGAATCTCCCCCAATTTGACTATGAGGATCCACTTTTTACATCTCCTCTTATCTATCATCCCTTCTTTTCTTCAGTCTACTTTAAGGGTTTTTATAGAGGAAAAAAGGTACTAGATACCAGCATGGGTAGTTGTTCATGGTGGGTTGTGGGGATTATTTTGGGGGATCCCATGGAGGAATCCTCAAACCACAAATGACTTCATTTGTCAAGGCAGTCATTCATGTGGGTAGAAATCAATGTCTGTCACTGAAAACAACTATATTTCATTGGCAGATGTGAGTGGTACCATCTCTTCTCGTGAACAATTTCATTCGTGGGGGATGATACTTCACGAGGAAAAAAATCACCATCCAACCCTACAAGTGACTTGGTTTCATTTATCCCATGAATAATTTTATTCATGGGGTACTTCATGAAGCAGAAAAATGTTATTCAAAGTGGTGATCCATAAGGAGATCTTTACTATGTGGACCCAAGCCTTACTTAGTAACTTCATCCCTTTTAGATATTTTTCTTCAAAATTTTATTTGGATTTGTTTATTCCTATACTAATTTCATAGATTATTTTCTTCTTTCATGCACAGTTTTTAGGACCCAACAATATACTACCATAAGAAACTTTTAAACACATAATAAATGAGTATACCAAACACACTTTATATAGGGAGAGCCCTAATCCTAGTACATAGATACACGAAAAATTACTTAGGAGGGCTGAGTTTCTTCCTTGGAATTGACTCCTCTTCATGCCAATCAGACCCTATTCTGATGGTGAGAATTTGTTGTTCCTAAAAATTTCACAAAGAAATTGATAAATCTATTGAGATAATTTTGAAATAAAGAAATTAGGATTTGAAAATGAGAATGGGAGTAAATTTATAAAAGTACATAAAACCTCATATCAATCATAATTTTATTCATAGAACATCAAATATTATATACATTACCTATTCCTTCACATTGAACCACATAAATGATTTTTTTAGCATGAGGTGATCACATAATTCCCCCTACAATGAAATCCTCTGTTGTTCTAGGTGGTCACTCAACACCCCCTGTAAATGAAATTAATTTATGTCTAGAGGTGTTTTCACTACTCCCCTCATAAATGAAATTTATTTGTGATGTAAGGTAGTTCCTCTTCATCCCTCAGAAATCAAATTTTTTTATGGATGAGGCATCAATAATCGCCCAACACATAGTGTCAGATATTATATGAGACCAAAAATTTTTGGAAGGAGATTTTTCTTATACTACCTATAAATAACTAATGTTTTCCCTAAAGTAAGAAAATATTGGAACACATATGAGAACACATAGATATGTACAGATAAATACCAAAAAAGGAGAAAGGGTGAAAGACTGAGAGTGAAATTTCTATTTCGGGAAGCTCACCACAAAGAGAAAAATTACCCATAATGGGGTCATATATAAAAGGGCATTGAAAAAATGGAAGCCTTTCTAAAAATAGATTTTAAATTGGTCTTCCTCAAGGGGGTACCTTACTTCATTAAGAAATACTTTTTGTGAAGGAACTTCCTTTGCAGAGGAGACTTTTATGATATCTCATATACCATTTAGTGAGACTAGTATTAAAAATGGGTTATCCTTAGGGTATTTACTTCTCCTATATCAATAATCTCCTTCCACTTATCATATAGATTCATCTTAGTCCCTCTGTGAAGTATCAAAATGGTTCACTTTGACTAACAACAAGAACAGAGGAAGTCAAAATTAAGACCAACTCTTAGGCCTATAGACCTATATGGTTTGGGTATTAGACACATTAGTGTGTACCCATTTAGATCATGCATTCCATTGTTAAAATATTTACTCAACTTGAAATCGATATTATATTGGTTCCTTATATAATTTTAAATTATTCATACCCTCAGCAAAAAGGTCCCTAATCCTAAAGGCGATGGTAGGAGTATTCCAGATTTAGGTAAGGAATTTTCCTCCAGCATGCTACAAAAAATGTGAAGATAATTAGGGGGAATACATATCTATTGTGTTCCAATATGAAAATGTGTAATCACTAATCCAGGGTTTATAAACACATAGTAATATATATTCTTATGGAAATATATCATGTAGTAATCCCTTAGACTTTCTTCCTAGCTACCCTTCCATAGTCTCTCCCTTGTCAACCAACAGACAAGGAGTTCCTATAGAAATCCTTCCAAAAGTAATCCCCCATCATTTTTTTGTATTATACCATACATATCATTCCTTTTATATCCACTCAATTATTCATCAATATAAAAATAAGGAATCTCAGTCATAGTCTTCCAATTTAGGTTTAAGTCCCACATGAATGTGATTGTGCAATATGATAGATATCCTTATATATCTTGTTTCTCACACAAGGCATGGCTCATGTGGGATTAGAGATAAGTGATGATAATTTAACTGTTATAATAAATATATATTATTCAGGACTCTCCCATAGGTGTAATCCCAAAGAGTTCTAAACTACATGGGAATTGATTCTTATAGAAATGGGATATATAGGACACCTCCTTGGAGATAAAATCCAACATCTTCAAGCCATTAACATCTTTATTAGGCTATATTATTAGTAATATCATGCCCCCACATGGAGGGATACATTACTTTTATAACCTCTCATATAATCCTCATTATACCATATTACTGGTGAGATCTATCTTAAAAATACCATATTATTTGTAAGATCTACCCGATCTTGTTAAGAAATATTCCCTATGGGATCAACCATAAAGGGTTACTCATGAGTAAGCCCCAAACTAACATTTATAAGGAACCTTTAACATATATATCCTTACCACAAGACATTAAACTACATGGTCTAGTCCTTGTCACATAACCTTAAAATGACTGACATGTCATGTTAAGTAATAATGAACTATGTGGGTTAGATTCCTTTCATAAGGATATGTAGGAAGCCCCATCAGGGGTCTAATCCAAAATTCAAAACAATAATTATATCACTAGATTTTGATAAATTCTAGAGTGCCTAGCTATGCATCATAAAACAAACATCACAAAATAACAAACGAAACAAAATGGAGAACCTATGATACATATAGATGGATCCATTGATGAAGAACCTATGATACATAAAGATTGATCTGTTGATTGATAACCTGTGATATATATTGATTTTTACATCCACATGTGTAAAAAAATGATTGCAAATGTAAAGAGTGACCATATTTATATTGCGATTTGAAAAGGATTCATGAATATGAAATAAATATATAAGAGAGTCCAAGATTAGGAAATAATTCCCCAAATAGGGTATGATGAGAGCAACCTTCCATACTATCAACCAATGTGTGTTCCTAAGCATCATAGAAAACATTCCTAGTGACCACCTGACTTTGGAAAGCTGGTTCTTAGCCCATCATGAATGCAGGGACTGTTGGGTGTTTTTGGTTCCATGAATAAAACTTATTGGAAAGCATCCAAAGAGTGTGTTCTATCTATGAATAACCATATGACCACCTTAGGGTGTGAAAAAATCTAACATTATCTTTATCAAACACTTGTATATCTATACCTATATCCATCAATCACATCATATCCTAGTATAAATTCTCATACATTCCCTTTATCTAAGACATTGTGTGGCCATGGGACACATTGTATGTCAATCCCATATCACCAACTCATAAATTCTCAACACTCTAAGGGTAAATTTAACTAGTAAATGAATACATCACACCCCATTTATCTTTTTGGATGAGCACATTGAATATCCAATATCTTAATAGAAAATAAAAGTATATGTACTATCTAGGTGCAATATTAGGCTCCCCAGTCTTTCTCAATCAAGTACATAGATTTTATACTCATCATATAGGAGGAAAAATCCCATATTGGTTGATATCTGACTAATGGAATGATAAATAATATACCCAAACACTCCTGATTAGTAAAAATTTAAGGATTTCATTAAAAATGTATCAATGTATGAAGGTTTACATTCTAGGTAACTCATTAAACTTAGGCAATGATGAATATTATACGATCCATGCACCCTAGGATAAAAAATACATAGTGCATTAAACTCTATGTAGTTTACTTAGTGGGTTGTGTAATGAAAAAAAATTATGCCTCATTAGAAAATTTTGTATCACAATAAATAATCATATTCATGAAAACCTTAACATTTGATCATAACCTAATAATTTATGACCAACATTGATTTGGGATTACCCAAAGTCAAACTTTCAAAGGTCAATTACCATTGTATTCCATGAAATATATATCAATATATAAATTTATACAACCAGTGTGAATGGATGATAAAGTGGATATTTGTGGTGATTACCTTTTATTTGATACATTTTATATTTTTAAAACTCTTTTAATAATAATTAATGAAAAACCAACATATGAACATGTCTACCATATAATATATGTTTTAATTCTAGATCATCCTTATGTTCACTACACTTGTTAAGGTTTTTCAACTCATTACATATATGTACAATTCCTACAACATCTATATGTACTGATCTGACAAAACTCCCCCACTAAGCTCTTTAGTCCATAACATTTAAGTATAAAGAATGTTTGAATAATGGTGAGATTTAGGAACCATTTTCATAATTTTCAGAAATATTGATCATATTAAAACCCCTAAACTCTACAACAACCTATATTATGATGTTAATAACTTTATTTATCTACTTATAACTCTTATTATGTTTAAAATCATCAACCTTTGAACCATTTCCATAAAACATTTTCATTGAAATTTTTAATAAATAATTTAACATTATTACTTACCATCACATCATAAACCCTTTTTGGATAAATTGACACTCCATTCATTATGGTAACGAAATGTAACACTTTACATTTATCTTTAACATTATACCCTAAAACTCTTTTAGGATATCAAGTGAAATTCAATTTGTATTTTTACTGGCATAGATCATTAAATTATAGTGACATTCACTATCTCATGGAAACTAAATATAACTTTTACATCATTCTTTACCATAGAATAACCTAAACTCTTTATGATATTAAGTGGAAATAACTTTAATGTAAAACTATTATAATATTTTCTTTGTAAACATTGAAATTCCCAAATTCAAAAAAAAATCCAAATAGCCACATAGGAATTATATTTTTCTCAGAATATCATATTAAGATACACAAACACTTTTTTGTTTAATAAATACTCTTATTTTATTTTAGTAAGAATATTTAACAAATGAAATATTCTTTCCATATCATATATGGAATTCTATGTGTTTGGATAATTTTTTATTAAAAAATAAGACTATATTCATAAAAACATACTATTAATGGGTGGAAAGAACATATTCCCTCATATTTTAATAAATATATGGATACAAACTTTATCTTAGACAAAACATTTTTTTTCATTTTCACCTTTTCAAAACATATTATTGAATCTGTTGAATCATAATCCTTGTTTATACAATTAATCATCTCACTTAATTCACAAAAACATATTGTTAAAAAACAACAGCTCTTATCATATGAGAGAAATGATATAAAGATACAAATACTATACTTAGATCCATTTGATCTTGATAATTTATTTTATATTCAAATATTTTATGTACAAACTATTTTATTCATCACTTAAATGAATACTAAAATATTTAACAAGTATTCCCTTTATTTTAACTCCTTTATATTTAAAACACTTGTAAAGATTACATTTGGAATCACATACACTTAAAATCCTATGTATTTATTTCTATAACATTGATAAATTACATGGATATTCCATGGAGTTTTGTAATCCCTTTAAGGAATTAAAAAATTTACATAATATGAAATCATTAATTCTTCCTGATAACACATTTATGTTTCAATGAACTTGACTAGATACTTGATGAATAATTTTTGGACTCTGAAAAAAATTTCCTTCTTCTAGTTTTAACTTTTAACCACTTTTATTGTCTATAAAACACTATAACACAACCATTACATGCATAGTTTATTAATTCTAAAAAGTTGATAATATTGATAAAACATTTCTTAAACCCAATAATATTGTCATAACATTTACATGAGTGAATATAGTATGAATTACTAAACCATAACAAGCCTTAATGAAATCTCTATTAACTTCAAGTCATTAATAAACTCAATCATATTGAATATCATTGATATACCCAATCATACTAAGCATATGAGACTAAAATTATTGAAATTATTTTTCAAATAAATCCTTTAAAACCTTACATGAATCATTATATACTTATCATAATAATCCTGATTCACTTGTTGAACAACATCAGCCCTAGTACAATCAGAAAGGTTTTTCTTTAACACATACATTTTTTTCATTACTTTAGAACTCTTCTTAAGTTACCTATCACGAGAGTTCCTTAGATTAATATTCCCCTTTCTATAAGAATGATCTTAAAGTTATGTTTAATGATTATGATGATATTTTGTAAAATACAAGATTTTATGAAATAAGTAAAATTTCTTATTACAATTTAATATGGACTTTTATTAAATGGGATCCCACTACAATGATGACCCATTGTTGAATTTATCATACCCATCAATAGGAAAAGATCGATATTTTCCTATGATTTGGATCACTTAAGAAATTTACCTTTTCTTAGATATTTAAATAGGGAATAATCGTAATCATAACCTATATAATTCTTGGATGGTTGAGTGAAAAAATATTTATCTAATCTATTATATGGATAAACTAAACTCTATTAATCTAATAATCTAATCACATTAGGGTCTCCTAGATAATGGTAAAATAAATAAATGAAAGTAATGGGAAAAAAATTCTATTAGGGGCACCCATTAGTTTCTTTACTTACATAATATATTATATGGGAACGTATATTTAGCATAAACTATCCTGTTGGGTGATCAAGGCCTTTCCAAGTATCAATTTTGGAAATAATTTAACACTTAGTATTCTGAAGGGAATTTAATCCCACCATCTTATCTCATGTTATTACCTATATTTATAAATTCTTAAAATGATTTAGTTTTGGAATTATATTAAATCAAAAAAAATAATATATTCATACCATATTATTATATAACTATTTACACAATCCATAGTTTGTGTTACTCACCAAATAATAGAAGCGAAACATATTTCCACATATTCAAATGCATATCTTGCATAAGGTACATGAAATTTTCAGGTAATGTTTTGAAATTATATGAGAATAATAATTTATACATTAGTATGCCTGGTGTAATGGATAGTAAACTCCAATTTTCATAGAATAATCCATAATCATCCATTCTAGTGGGAATTTCACCCCAAAGTCCTTCTACCTAAGGATACTTTACTCAAGAGACAATTAAATTCATTATAATTATAAAAACCTAATATGTATAAACTATATTAAATTAATAAATTCAAAATATTAACTTTAATTATAAATTGAGGTCCAGGTAGATGGAAACTAAATTTTAAATAACCAGACATAGCATATAATGAAAGGCTTCAAAATTTATAAGAATAAATTAAACAAATTAAACTAAACCATACACTTCGTCACAAAATATAAACAATTTATACCCACAAATAATAAACAAGGGAATGAAATTTAAATAAATTATAAATTAAAATATTTAAACATGAGATAAGAATTTAGGAACAATTTATATAAAAAATATAATTATAAAAACTTTATAATTTAGCTATTCATTATAAGAATTCCATAATACTGAATATAAAATCGTTACATTTATTTAACAATATAAACCACTTCATATTATAAATTATAAGGAATTTACTTTAAATATATGTTATTTTATTAATTATAAACCTTTTATAATCCAATTTATATTATTTAAATTTTTTCGATAATCTAAATATCATATCCGTAACATCATTTAATCCCTGATCAAATAAAAAATAAAAAATCTTTTGATGCGATATAAATAATATTCCAAATAATCTTATAAATTAAAAAAAATAAAATTAATTATTACAAACAATTTCTATTCTTAAAATATAAACACAATATATTTAGGTCATTTTTGTAATTTAGTAACAATTTATCAATTTCCATCATCATTTTTAAGAAAAAACTTTATTCAATTTAGAGTTCATTCTAGAAAATTTTGTAAAAGGATTTTTTAATAATATCAATTAATATTTGAATAATAATTAAGAATAAATGTTTAATAAACAATTATAAATTAGTTATAAAACGTTTAAAATTAATTAATTTTTAAATTCTCTAATCAATAAATTTTCCAATAATACGTTTCAATCATTACATAAAAAAAATTTATAAATGGTCAAATCCAATTCAAAATTTATTTCTAAATGACAATAATTTTTATACATTAGTAGTTTTAAATAATTTGTATCAAATCATAGGTTATTATTGATATCCCCATTAGTAATAGTTTTCAATTGATACCCATGTTGTCTCCAAAGATATCAACATACATAAGTCTTTATTTTTTTTTTGAGATAATGGTCAAAGAAAACATATTAGAAAAAAATTTATATATTATAGAAGTTTTTATAAAAACCTTATGAAATTACATTAATGATAAAAAAACATGTTATGGGAGAATTTGATTAATGAATAGATGAGTTGAGGATAATTCATTCCAAAATAGAATCAAATTTCACATAAGAAGCTGGATTCATGAAATATTAGTCCTTTGTGAAAGAGAAAGGTTTCACGAAGGCTATCATAGCACCATGAAAGGTCATCTTACATGAATATGGTAATATTTTTTCCAAAATATGTATCTAGAACCATATTTCTTATAAATACCTCCCTTTATCTCTCATTTTGAGGGAAATGACCATTGGACTTCCCACATAAGCACTGAATTCATGAAACATTATCCTTCACAAGCCAAAGTGTATATGGATTCCTATATTCATCCATCTTCCATGAATAGATTCCCATGAGTGGTTGAAACATTAAGACCTTAGTGAAGAAAAAATTTATAAATGATCATGAACTTGGTTATAGAGGAAAATACCTAATGCGTCTTTGGGTTTCATAAGGAATCCACCTTCCGTGAAACCTTCCCCATGGGAATGACGACATCATCCCTAGGAAGGGAATGCATGTTTCATGATGGATTTTCCTTCAAAAACCCCATGGACTTAACGAACCCCCAAACATTCATGAAACTCACCTTGGGGGCTGGTTCATGATGCTTCCATTTAGAAGACATACCTTCATGAAAGTTGAGTTCCCAAGGGCCCTATCCCCCTTTAATTTGGGTATATTCATTCCTAGATAGCCTACATGAGTAGTATCATCAACCCTTATGCTGAGACCCTATTCTCCAAGAATGGTATGGGAAGCTTGAATTATTCTTTCTTCAAATCATGTGAAACCTAATGTTGGGACCCCTATGTTCCACTCCAACATGGATGTGTTTATGACTTGCACCATAAAAAATCAACTGTACAGTAGACATGTAATCCCAAATGATGGAATCATAATGGGAAACCATTTACTTTTCCATGTGAGGATTGATAGGGTCGTATCCTACTCTCCTAATTGGAAATGGTCTCATTGGGTTTTAGCCCCAACCATGTTTGAGTTATAAGAATTTAAATTTCATATCCTAACATTGTAGTCACATGATGTTAAAATTCATGAAATCATCCTCAGTACATGAAATTAATGTTTAGATATACCATATATGATGAACATACTGAACCCCATGTATGACTCATACGGGATGATACCTCACCTCATGGGAATCCCTTATGAATAAGCCCCACACCATCCCTTATTTTCACTCCTTTAGTGTCACTTGTATCCTTACCAGATTATGGTAAACTACATGTTTCAATATTATTACCCAACCTTAAACTATGCACAAGAACTACATGGGTTTTATCCCTATCTTCTAACAAGTTATGTTGGAAACCTCCCTGAGGTTCAATCCTGATACCCCAAAAACACCATTAAATATATTTGTCTTCTCCCTGGGAGGCGATGGCCTCAAATGGTGATTATTTCTCAGGCAACACACTCAAAATCACTACCCAAACTTAAGGTCACTACTATAAATCAGTGTATACATGTGACACTAACCCATATCCAACCTCATTCATGATAACTATACATGGGAAACGTCCCCAAATGAAATAAAACATGTGAACACATCCCCAAAATACATAAATCCTATTATCATATCCCTACATGACTTTAAAACTATGGGAATCTCCCCATAAGACCTTAAACCTATGGCCCCACATGATACATCAAAATCCCTACCTCATGTGACTAACATCAGAAACCCTAGGCAGTGATACTTGGATGACTTACACCACTAGTGTATGTTTCCCTTTTAAACCATAGTATGCCTCAGGTTCCACACTAACGATTAATCATTCATGAGACACCCTTGATTTTGAAATAGGAATACTCTTATAGATTCCCAAGACATCCAATCCCAACATATGTCTAGAACTTTACAACATCACCATTATCTCTAACCATAGGTAACTGCCATACCACAATAGAATCAATATACTTAACTAGTTTCCACATTGATATGATTCTGAGAACGAGCTTCACGAACATGAATTAAATCTATGAGGGATACCCAAACTAGGTGAAAAATCTATAGAGGAATCCATGGAAGGAGGAACCTATATTCGATCACCCCATTCTAATAAAAGAGTTGACATCACCAATAATGGTGGTATGGGCCGCCCACATTGGGAAAGTGGTAATGTGGGCCCTAGTAAAAGAACATCGTGACCCCGATGGACGGAATCATATAAAATGGTTAACCCAACATGAAATTATTCTCCTTAAATAGTGAAAAGATGAGTAATGTAGGCACCAATAGAGTTAGACATCATTGGATCCATACATTCATCATTAATCCTCAGCAAAAAAAATGGTGGGACTAACATGATATTGTTCTCTTATACATATGGGGAAATAAAGAATGTTCGACACCCCTAGTCTAAGAAATCATCTACATAAATCCTACTTAAACATTAAATATAATGAATGATGTTTGGAACCATGGGAATCACCTTTATTAGACATGTACTGATGGTTGGATTTATATATCCTAAATGATTCAAGATTCAAAAAAAAATTCTCAGCAACCCACAACCAAAAGACACGGGGGAAGGAGAATCGATGGTTTAATAATCACACAAAACTAAACTCCTACCTTGGTGGCCTCCACTCCCATAGCTACCAAGAACCCTGTCATAGTCACCCCATCCAATCTCACTCATAAGAGGGACATTAATTCCATAGTTCATCATTATGAATAGTAAGGGGTTATACCAACTAGGGACATGGCATGAAAAGAATTGGAATCATCAACAGCATGCTGACACCGCTACCCTCAAGGGCCCTAGAGGGGGAAAACCCCCAAATATGACAGTAAGATGTTTTATGAGCCTCTCCCTTGATTGTTTTGATGGATCTCTCCCATAAATCAAAGTGGTAGGGTAAATTTGAGCCATTAACATCATTGTAACCACCCAATAGAATCCCATGAGGGATCCCACCTGACCATGATGAAAACCTTGAACATATCCATAGGATGATGAGTAAGACAATCCAATTCCTTCTCCACCAGCACAAGTATAGAATTCCTAGTGATGACACTAAGTTTAGGTCAGAAACCCTGCTTGATAAGAGGCCTCTGTATTATCTATATTGGACCTTACCACCATCGGTGCACCTCATCATGCCCTCACAACCTTTCATAAAGACACATCATTGATTAATGAGGATCAAGACCCCTTCCACCTACTAGGAAGGAAAGGACGACTCTCCCCAAAATGGGATACACCAAAAACCATCATGGGCCATCCTTGGATGAAAAATCATACTACAAATTTCCTCCCCATAATTTATTTAACCTACATGGAGGGTCTATCCATACCTAAAACATCCCCTACCCTAAATATTCATCCCAATTTAGGAGGTAAAATAACCACCATAGAGGCCCTACACATGAATCCATTAACATCAAACATGAAATGAATCCTCATGAACCTCAAAGGCTCACACTTGGGGAATACCCATGCAGGATGAGGCAAAAATGAGGGAAAAATCATATCACCATTGAACACTAAGAATATGAGGTGGAAAACAACTCGATGGAATCATCCCCACCCTCACCACCCATTTTTGGTCTAGGCGACCATTCGTTGAGGATATCCATTCCCAATAATGAGTTCAATAAGGTCCCTAGATCATTGATTAGTTATGTTCATATGTAGGATTTCATGGTTTCCTTCTAGGGACTCTATATACAACCATCCCTGCCACAATCAACTTCCCTCCACTCTACTTCCACCTTGGAAGTATGGGAGACTTTAGGATCTAGGTTGGACCCTCTGATGATGGTGATCACTCTATTGAGACACAGAGGGATGATTCCCTTACCAATCACTAGGAGGCCACATATTCTCCATTTTATATGGATGTGGTGATGAAGATGTCCCCACCTTCAAAAGACACTCTGGAATTCTAGGGATGGTTGGCCTATGTGATACCACCTATTCTAGAAGATCAATAACTAGGAAGGTCTATGTCACTACCACCTCTAGTTTCCCAAAAAGCACCGAATAAGGATTTGGGTGATTAGGAATACGAATATCCACTAGATGATGAGTAGAATTTCTTTTTTGGGGATTGTATCCATTTTCGAGATACTAATTATTTTTTAGCCACCTACAACCCTACACTTAAACATCCTAGAGTCCCTCAGTAAGGAACACACATATTTATTTCACCAGAATATTTGGGAAACATTACAGTTCCTAAAATTCTACAAAATAACTTATCTGAGGAGCCTAGAAAACATTGAGGCTATAATACCCCAGGATTCCATGTGTTTTTTAAATTAAAAGGAATTATTTCAAGACCATGTGCTAAGACAATGTGCAATTCTAAGGAATGGAGTACCCAAAATGATCCATAAAAAATGTTATGTTTTAAATAGTGCACGTGAGAAGTTTTCCTGAAAAACTGGAATAAATATTAAATGGATACCAATATCAAAAATCTAAGGGCACTGTTGCATTCAAGATGGTGGGTTTACCCTAGGCGTAACTTTAGTTTAGTCATCACATGCCTTCAGTGGTAATACCCAAAAATGGAATAACCGTAAATAAATTAATTAAATTAAATAATTTTATTTTTCATATTTTTATAACTCCTAAACGGTTACTCAGATAATAAATACAAGAGTACCATTGATCTCATGAGGTAATGTTAACCTTATGCAGAGCTGAACATTGACCAATTCAGGTCAAGGATGAAAGATAGTTTTTGAACTTTTTTAAGTTCATTTAAATAAATGTGTGATCCAGTGTTTATAACTTTTAAACTGGTGCTCAGATCAAAAACCCAAGGGCACTTTTGAACTATAAATGGTGGGATTAACCTAGAATGGTTCAAACCTCAACTGGAATGGTTCAAGGGAGAAAGTTATTTTTTCAGACTTTTTGAACAAAAAGTAAAAAATAAAATAAACTTGTTTTATTTTATTTTTATGAATTTTCAAACCATTGCAGTGAAACGAAGTATAAAAGAATGAAATAAAAAATGATGTTTCATAAATGAAACAATGTAATGACTTCGTAAAAAAATGTAACTAAAATGTTGATTCACATTTCATCCTTTAGTGGTCGAGAAAACAACGTAGGATTGTTGGCACAATCCTGGTTCTGCTCTAAAGCTCTAGTGGGTGCTGAAAAAGAATGCCAATGACCACCAAAAAATAGATCAGGGAGTAATGAATGGAAGAGATGTTATTCTACCCCCCATTGAATGGATCATCACCAATGAACGAGTTACATAGGTAGGGGTTTATTGTTTTTAAATTAAAATATCCCATTATTATTTATAAACAACGAATGAGGATCAAACCATGAACAAGTTGATCCGAGGATGATATGTTCTTCTAGGAGGGATGTTTGAACATGGGGTTTTGAATTTTGGGGTAAATTCATTTTTCGGAATCCCCAACCCTTCCCCCTATTGACTTATGCTTTGAAACTCTAACACAAAGGGTGCGAGAAGACACAAACAAGGCCTGTGCCACTCCGTCTTGTATGTTATTGTGATTTCTTCATGGACACACATAAAAAATGGTGGAAAGTAGGTTTTAAGACCTTATTAATAAAGGTGGAATCTCATGGAGGCTGGAGGTGTAGATGACGCAAAGAACAAACCACCAGAGTAGACCTGATGGTTTGTGGAAGAATCTGCCATAGCAGCTGTCATTGGCAGGTGGTGGCGCACCACAAATGTGCTCTAGGGGAAATTCTATAGCAAGAGCCGCCAGCAACGGGCCCATGGCTAGTAGGGATGGGACATATCCAACCGTCCATGTCAGGTGGAGCATCCCTCGCTACGCGGGTTGTGGATCCCTACTGGTACACGGTCCAATGACCGCATGCGGGAACATGTGGGGTGGAAGAATCCTATCAACCACGTGCAGATGAACCCTCCTGCCTGATAGGCTGGTCCATGGGGCACCGAACTATATGACCACCTGAATTTTGGGCTGGAGAAGATTAGACCGCCTTACAGGTCGGGCTAGGGTGCGCGAACTGGGCCGATGAGCGACCCAGGATGGAGTAAAATAACTAGCTGTTGTGGTCCAAGACGGTGGAATAAAATACTGGTGGCTGGGTGGCTTCAGTGGGGAATGAAAATTGGCCCACCAGTGCGGGATGGTTTGAATAAATTCAGAACCCTGGGTGACCCAGTGGGATGGATTCATGGTCGAAATAGGCCAGGTCCATAAAGACAAAATGGGCCTGGCACGCAGGCCAGGTTGGAGCGGGGCGAACCAGACCCAAACTGGGTCTGGTCGGGTCATGTGAACCAAACTGGGGCATGTAGGTCCCCTGGGCCAGGTCGGTCCGATAGGGTCAGAACGAGCCCAAACTCCATCATCCCCTGTATACTAAAACACCATTATCTCTCAAACTGAGTGTTCGATTGATGATCTGTTGGCATCGTTGGAATTATCATGGTGAGGAAAATCTTCTACAATTCTACAAGGAGACTTTCATAGATGTTGAAATACTATGATTTTCTTGAGTAGTAGATTCTCCCAGAATCAACCGCACTTCTTGTGATAATCCTGCTGCTAGCTAAGACTTGAAGACTAGAGGCATTGTGTAGATTAGTTCCTAGAGACCCTATGTGGATCAGCTCCTATATACCCTACGTGGGTCATCCCCTAGAGACCCTATATGGCTCAACTCCAAGAGACCCTGTGTGGGTCTTCTCCTATTGACCCAGTGTGGATTAGCTCCTAGCGACCCTGTGTGGATCAGATCTTACCGACCCTCAGTGGATAATATCCAACAGACCCTGTGCTTGCGACCATGTGTGCATCATCTCCTAAAGACCCTATGTAGATAATCTCCTAGTGACCCTGTGTTGATCAAACCCTATAGTCCCTATGTGGATCAACTCCTAGTGGCTTTTTGTGACCCAACAGACCCACAATACTCATCTGGGATGAGTATATCAATAGTCTAAGGTGTTCAGTGTTACAAATGATAGTCTTACTTTCTGTAATTTATATTATATCTACGTGAGATGACTCTTAGTGCACATGGCAGAAACTTCTCAGTGGTTTACTTAGCTTATTTGGCGTACACTCTTTAGTGGTGTACTTAGTGTACTTGGTGTACTCTCCTCAATGGTGTACTTAGTGTACTTGGCATACTCTCATCACTGTTATACATAGTGTACTTGGTGTACTCTCTTTAGTGGTGTAATTATTTTACTTGGCGTACATTCCTCAGTGGTGTACCTAGTTTACTTGGCATGCACTCCTTAGTGGTGTACTTAGTGTATTTGGCATACTCTCATCAGTGGTGTACTTAGTTTACTTGACGTATTCTCCTCAGTGGTGTACATTTTATACCTGGTGTACTCTCATTAGTTGTGTACTTAGTGTACTTGACATACTCTCCTCAGGGGTGTACTCAGTGAACTTGGTTTACTCTCCCAGTGGTGTACTTAGCGCACTCTCCTCGGTGGTGTACTGACAATACCTCATGAATAATCTCCTTTTAGGTATTTTCTTTCTAGTTTTGGGTCCCTAGTGAGTATTATGTTACTCACCTCTGCACAGGCTTCCCCCACACATGTCATGTCTTGTGTAGGTTTTTGACACATCGATGGAGACCTTGGTGGTCTAGGACTAGGTGGTTCATAGTGAGATGAGACTAGAGGATTCTTCGATGGAGACCTTGGTGTCTTGGGACCATGTGGTGCTCAGTGATACGGGACGGACAAGCGTACTACTATGGCTATAGGCAGCTACCTTGCACCTACCCTTTAGGCGAGGTCTCAAGCAGACGTACCATGTAATTTTTACTTTAATTTTGGTTTTGGTATTATATTATATCCCCTCTATACTTTAGTTTTTATTGTACTCTATGTAGTTGTCTTAGTGAAAATTGTGGTTTACTTCATTTTTATCTTTCATAGTCTGAGCTTTGTACATGTGTACAAGTTTAATGGAAAATGCCTTCCCTTTTTGGGATATTCCTATTCAGTGCTAGTCACCAGCCCCTGGACTATTGAAGGTGGGATTAGGGTAGTCACAACGCGGTCCCTGCGGGACGGGTTGTGAAAAAGTGTTATCATAGTTGGTCGATTCTACGTCAAAGAACAGGGGTCTGTTATTTTGTTTTTGGGAAATAGTGTTAGATGGTTCAAGTTCAAATTTCAGATTCGAGGAGTCTAGTATTGGTGTGGCAACAAACCTATCCATACACCACGACCTTGAATTCTGTTTTTAACTCTATATATAAAAACATTGGTTGCATACATCATATAGGAATTGAGTGTTTCCTTTTGTTCTTCTTGAATTAGAGTCATCTCACCAAGTATAATATATTGACCATGGATAATCGTGATTGTCTTTCAAGATGCCTCCAAGAAGACAACCAACCATGATTATAGTGCATGACTAGGAGGATGGTCCACAAAGTGATGAGGCTTCGGTACATAGACTATTGCCCAAGATGGTGCGTTCAGGCAGTTTCCCAGCGATACCATCATCTATTGGTTAGCAGTTACTACTGGAACTACTAGTAGATGATGCATGTAGGCCCAGTGCCTTACAAAAGTTTTAGAAACATAGAACCCTCAGGTTCTGAGAAAAGACCGACCCATAAGTGACTAAGTAATGGCCTGAGGTGGTGACTAAGTTTTCTGTCTAGTCAGGGCACTGTTAGATAAAATGGTAGTCCTGGTAGTGATCCTTCTATGTGGCTCATTAGGGTAATAAAGGGGTTTATATTACCCAATATTATGATGAGGTGACTTTTTCCTGGATAGAACTTGAGAACCTCTCTTTGAGAAGGGGATCCTTCCATAAAAGCTAAGGGATATGTGTGCCCAAGATCTTTTACAACTTAGATAGGATGACATATCAATAGCTGAGTACTCATTAAGGTGTACTGACCTTTCTAGGTACTCGATGAATACCATACAATTAGTGCTTCAAGGCTCAGAACTATGAGTGAGATATGTTTAGAAACATCCGAGAAATCACTATTTATCAATACACTCCTACTTATTCTAGGGTTCTATAGGGAACCTTTTTTGTTGAATATTCTTTGGCAGAGCATATACAACCAGTGGATGTCAGTAGTGGGAAATCAGGATTCCAATTCTAATCTTAGAGACCTGGATGGTTATGAGGACATCTTTCCTGAGGATGTTACAAGACTACATCTGAATAGGGAGGTAGATTTATTCTTTGATCTGTACCCTGGGATGTCATCGATATCTACAACTGCATATCATATGGATCCCACAGAGCTATGGGCAATGAGGGTATAGTTGGAGTACTTGTTGGAGAAGGGATTCGTGAGGCCCAACATTTCACCATGGGTAGCCCCTGTGTTGTTTTCCAAGAAGGAAAATAGAAGCATGAGGATATGTGAGGACTCCCAGCACCTAAACTAGGTGACTATGAAGAAAAAATATCCAATTTCAAGAATTGATGACCTCTTCGACCAACTGAAGGGAGTGAGGTGGTTCTCAAATATTTCACTCAGATCAGGCTATCACCAGCTTCGTGTATGGGATGAGCATGTACTAAAGATAGACTTCAGATATCGGTATGGCCACTATGACTTCTTATTGTTTACATTCAGCAAGAAAAATGCCCCAACAGTGATCATGGGACTCTTGAACATGATATTCTAGCCATACCTCGATCACATCAGGGTGGTCTTCATTAATGACATCTTGGTGTACTCAAAATCAGAAGAGGAGCATGCTACACCCCTACAGATAGTCCTGGATACACTCTAAGAGCACTATCTTTATGGAAAGCTCTCAGAGTTCCATTTATAGATTCGAGAAGTCCACATTCTATGACTCTTCATATCAGAAGTTGGAGATGCATTGGATCTGGCAAAGATATGGGAAGTGATTTCTTAGGAGCCACGCAAGAGCGTGACTGAGGTGTAGAGTTTATTGGGGTTGGTCGGATACAACCAGAGGTTTGTGCCTTATTTTTCTAGGGCCGCAACCTCCTTATCGGCTTTGAAAAAGAAGAGATATCACTTCCTGTAGATGGAGAAGTTCCAGCATATTTTCCAGGATCTAGGGTAGATATTGATGATTTCCCCCATATTGAGACTACTATAAGAGGGTGTTGGGTATATAGTCTTCTGTGACGCATCAGGTACCAGACTGGGTTGTGTCTCGATGAAGGATTGAGCAATGATCTCTTATGGTTCACGACAGTTGAGGTAGCATGAGATGGACATTGTGACACATGACCTGGAGTTAGAAAAATTGTTCTTTTCTCTAATGATACAACAACATTACTTTATGGGTGAATGGTTTACCATCTACTCCGACCACAAGATTCTCAGGTATATCTTCTCCCAGAAAGACATGAACTTGAGGCAGTGATGATGGCTAGAGTTCCTAAAAGACTATGACTTCAAGATTGTCTATACTTCTAGGAAGGGGAACGTGGTGGAATACATGCTCAGTAGAAGATCCAGTTCGTAGCTACTGATTGAGGCAACAGAGTAGCTAGTCGCGATGTAAATATCCTTCATGGATGGTGATGGAGAAGCTTACCTTCAGTCGATGACTGTCACTACCCCACTTTTACTAAGATTTAGGTAGGAACAACTTGTGGATACTGATTGCAAGGTTGTTATGCTCAGTTATCCTCGGGATGGGCTAATGATGAATTTAAAATAGGTGGGGAGAACATCATTCTTTTCATAGGGAGCACTATAGTACCAATGACATTGTGGGAGAAGGTGTTGAGGGAGTTCCATACATCTCCTTTTGTGGTACATCCAGACATTGTGAAGATGTATCAGGACCTTTGATGTTAGTACTGGTGTCCAGGGATGATGAAAGCGGCGTAAGACTTTGTTTCACGGTGCCTCACTTATCGGTAAGTGAAGGCCGAGCATCAGGTTCCAGCAGTCTTAGCACAACCACTTGAGGAACTAGAGTGGAAGTGGAATGGAATATCAATGGAATTCATGAAGGGATTACCATGAATGTCCAAGGGCCACGATTCTATATGGGTTATCATTGACTGACTCACCATGTCCGCCCACTTCATTACTACCTAGCAGAGAGTTTAGTAGAGGGATCAAGATGCCTCTACATGATACAGATTTGAAAATGGGGTGAATTTTGAGGAGTTTCTAGTAGAGATAAAAGATCGACAGGGGAGGATCCTTTTTGGATGCTCAATTCCTCTGGTGTATATTCATTGTCATCACGAGAATCCCCAGGAGAGAACTTGGGAGCGAGAGGCTTAGATTTGTTCCCAGTAACCCCTTTTGTTTGATTAGCCCATGTTTTGGCTTACGAGGACATAAGGACCTAAAGGGGGGGAGTAATGTAATACCCTGAAATTTCATGATTTTTTTAATTAAATGGGATTATTTAAAGACCAGGAACTGAGATGATGTGTGATTCTGAGGCCTAGAGTGCCTGGAATGATCTGTTAAAAAATGTTATGTTTTAAATAGTGCACATGAGAGTTTTTCCTAAAAAAGTGAAATAAATCATAAACGGGTGACCATATCCAAAATATAAGGGCACTGTTGCATTCAATATGGATTGTTTACCCTAGGAACGACTTAAGTTTATTCGGTGCATGCCTCTAGTGAGAAAACCTGAAAATTGAATAACCGTAAATAAAATAATTAAATAAAATTATTTTATTTTTAAAATCCTTATAACTACAAAATGGTAACTCATATTGGATATTCTAGACTACCATTGATATTGTGAGGGCATGTACCCTTAGGTGGAGCTAAACCTCGACCAATGCAGGTCGAGGGTGAAAGATTGCTTTTGAAAATTTTAAAGTTCATTTAAATAAATGTATGAGTCGATTTTTCAAAATTTTAAACCGGTGCTTGGATAAATAATATGAGGGAACTTTTGAACTCAAAACGGAGGGATTCAACTAGAATGGACCAAACCATGACTAGTATGGGTCATGGGAAAAGTTATTTTATTTAAATTTTTAAAGAAAACATAAAAATAAAATATACTTGTTTTATTTTATTTTTTTGAATTTTCAAACCATTGCAGTGAAATGACGTATAATGGAATGAAACTGAAAATGATATTTCATAAATGAAACAACATAATTACTTTGTAATAGAACATAACTGAAATGATGTTTTTTCATTTTGTCTTTTAATGGTCGAGAAAAAAATGTCGGATTATTGGAAAAATCCTAGTTCTGCTCTGAAGCTCTGGGTGATGATGATGAATTCCAAGGACTGACAAACAATGGATCTTGGAGTGAAGAATGGCGGATTATTTCTTCTTCCACCCTTCAAACAGATTATCACCAACAAATGAGTTACTCAGGTAGGGTTTTATTGTTTTTGAATTACAGTATCTCATTCTTCATTCTAATCAATGAACGCGGATCAACCCACCAATAGGTTGATCCTCATATCATATGTTCTTGTGGGAGGGATGTTTGAAATTGGGGTTTTGAATTGTGGGGTAAATTCATTTTTTGGAATCCCAAAACGTTCCCCCCTCTTGACTCTGACTTTGAAACTCTAACATGGATGGTGAGTGCTTACAAGAACAAGGCCCGAGCCCGTCCATCTTGTGAATTCCTATGCATTATTTATGATCGCAACTTTAAAATGGAGGCAAGGAGGTTTCAAGCCCTTAGTAGGAAAGGTGGAATTCCATGGAGGCTGGAGGTATAGACAACACAAAGAACAAATCACCAGAGCAGACCCTGTGGTTTGGGGAAGGATGGTCCATCACACGGGCGGTGGCCGCTGGCAGGTGGCGGTGCGCCATCATGGCGCACCGAGGGAGGCATCATGACCATATCATGATAGGGGGTGTGACAAGATCCACTATCAGTGGGTTGATGACTGGTAGGTATAAGACACAGCCAACCAGCTGCGTCAGGTGGAGTGGCCTACGCCACGCGGGCCACGACTCCCTGCTTGCATGCAGTCTAGCGACCGCATCCAGGACTAGGTGGGGTATCCAACTCCTACCGACTACGTGTAGCTGAACTGGCCTTCCTTGAGGGTTGGGCGATATGGCACAGAACCAGATGCACTCCTGGCGCCCGAGTTGGAGAAGACGGGCCCACCCTGCGTGTCGGGCTGGGGTGCGTGAACCAGACTACTAAGTGGCCTGGGCTGAAGTAAACCAGCCTGATGCTATGGGTCAGGCCAGCGGAATAAAATCCAGGCCCCTAGGCAGCCCGGGCTGAAAAAAACATGGCCCACCAGTGCGAGGCAGGCTGAATAAATTTGGGTCACTGGGTGACCCGACAGGCTGGACCCACAGAAAAACCAAGCCGGGTCCAGTAAGGCCCAATGGGCATGGCTTGTAAGCCAGGCTGAACCTAGCTAGTCTAAAACCAAACTAGATAGGGTTAGGTCAGTCAAACCAAACTGGGGAATATGGGGCCCCGGGCTGGTCCGACCGGTTCTGACTTGGCCCAGATACTACCATCCCCTGATTACTAAAACGCCAATATCTATCAAATCAATCAATTTCATGATGAGCCATTTGCAGCGTTGGAACCCTTGCAATAAGGTAAATCTATTTTAATGATCTAAAGACACTTTAATATTAGTTTAAATACGACAATTGTCCTGATGAATAGATACTCTCAGAATCAAGCACACTTCGTTCATGAATCCTATAGCCTATTGAGGCCCAAAGACCAGTGACCCTATCTAAATCAACTTCTAGAGACTCTGTGTGGATTAGCTCCTAGAAACTCTGAGTGAGTCATCTCTTAAAGACCATATGTGGGTCAAATCTATGTGAACTAGTGTGGCTCAAATCCTAGCAACCATGCGTGGATCAGCTCCTAGCAACCCTGTGTGGATAAGTTCCAAGCAACCTTGTGTCGATGATCTCCTAGCAGCCTTGTATGGATCAGATCCTAGAGACCCTATGTGGAATATCACTTAGTGACACTGTGTGAATCATCTCCTAGCAACCCTGTATGGATCACCTCCTAGTGACCTTGTGTGGATTATCTCTAAGTGTCTTTGTGTGACCCAACAGACCCACGGTACTCATCTGGAATGAGTACCTCAATAGTCCAAGGTGTTCAGTGTTATGACTGCTACTCTTTCATTTTGTACATTAGATTATAACTTTATGAGTTGACTCTTAGTTTACTTTTCATACACTCCTCAGTGGCGTACTTAGTGTACTTGGTGTACACTCCTCAATGGCTTACTTAGTGTACTTGGCATACTCTCCACAGTGGTGTACTTAGTGTACTTGGCGTACTCTCCTTAGTGGTACACTTAGTGTACTTGTCATACTCTCGTTAGTGGTGTAATTAGTGTACTTGGCAGACACTCATTAGTGGTGTACTTAGTGTACTTGGCATAAACTCCTCAGTGGTGTACTTAGTGTACTTTTATACTCTCCATAATGGTGTACTTAGTGTACTTGGATTACTCTCCTCAGTGGTATACTTAGTGAACTTGGCATACTGTCCTCAGTGGTGTACTTATTGTACATGGCATACGCTCCTTAGTGGTGTACTTTGTGTACTTGGACTACTCTCCCCAGTAGTGTACTTAGTGTACTCTACATGGTGGTGAACTGATAGTACCTTGTGAATAATCTCCTTTGTGGTCTTTCCTTTGTGTATTGGGGTCCCTAGTGAGTATTGTCTTACTCACCCCTACACAGGCATCACCAGCACATGTCATGCTCTGTGCAGGTGTGGACGCTTCGACGGAGACCTTGGTGGTCTAGGACTAGGTGGTGCTCAGTGAGACGGGACAGAAAAACACTTCAACAGAGACCTTGGTGGTCTAGGACCATGTGGTGCTCAGTGAGATGGGATGGATGTGCATACTACTATGGTTACAGGAACCTACCATACACCTACCCTTCAGGTGGGGTCTCGAGCAGACCGACCATGGGTGTTGTACTTTTTCATGGTTTTGGTCTTGTATTGTAGTCCCTCTATACTTTCAGTCTGTATTATACTCTCTGTAGTTGTCTTGGTGACGATTGTGGTTTACTTGGTGTTTATTTTCGGCAGTTTGAGCTTTGTGTCTGTGTATAGGTTCTAAATCAAATGCCTTCCCTTTTTTGGGATATGCCTATTCAGTACTAGTCTCCATCCCCTGGCCTATGGAAGGTGGGCTTGGGGTATTCACGGTGCGGGCCTCAGGGGAAAAGTCATGAAAGAGGTTATTAATCAACAATTCTAGAATGTTAATATTGCTGCACTTATAGTGGCTCAACACCCCAATTTGTATGGATACAACCAGAAGTTCCAGTATACCTGCATTAAGAGCCTCAACATAATATAGAGAATCATACACAAGGTGGATCACCACATAAAAAATAGGGGATAGATATATTATGTTAACCTCTATTTTAGTCCCCTTCCATGAAAACAATGGGACCATCAGGCGGGCTCATCCCCTGATGGTGAAGGTTCTCTTCTAACTATCACCACCATGAACATCATTATGATCATTCCCCTAGACGATCAAAGAAAGAGGACAAAAAAATAGGGAATGATGAATAAAATCTACCTTGAGGTGAGACAGAATACTAGGAAGATATTTTGATAGGAATTCACATACTTCAGTAAAGATATAATTTGGGACTTGGAAGTCCCCCCATAGAGGTACTTATGATCACCTATCAACATATTGATATTGGAAATGGGATCACTAAATATATTGGACTATCTAATGTTGTACCATAGATCAAGTCAAATATCAATTTTTCCATCTTCATATAGGAACTTTTGAGGTATAATAGGCTCACTAATGATCTCTTCATCAAACAATGCCCAATGTGAGATAATTTTTGAGGGGACCGTACCCCCTACAACTAAACATCTATTCCTTATTGTTAAGGCACCTAGTGTAGAGACATGTGGTCCTACATATCCAATTAGGATAGAGTCCATAGGCTATGGAAATCAACCAATATATTATCTACTTACCCCTATTGAGTAGCAAGACCTCCCACCTCAGACCATGAATGCTTCACCTCTCTATCTAGTAGGTTGATCAAAGCATTGGTGAATAACTACCATCATAAGGATGATATGATAGCCACTATTATTGTATGTATTGAGTATTTGGATATGAAGTAATCTATAATGATTCATAAAGTAAAAATATATCCACCATGGGTGGATCATGTTCAACCTCCCCCAGAGTTTGATAATCCAATATTCACTCTATTTAATGGTATTGGCAATTCACTAAAGTATCTAGAACATTTTCCCCTATAGTGTGGACAAATGATGGGAACTCCAAATAAATGGATGCCACCAAGAATTAACACTTTATCCAAACTTTATAAGTTACTACTTTTGTTTGGTATATTCAACTGGCCTTAGGATCTATTACTGTGTAGGATTATCTCTATAGGCAGTTTCTCTACCAGTTCAACTTCACCATGCACAAGAACAAAATCAATAACCTCTTTAAGTGAAAAATAGGTTCAATGATCAATTTAATGACATCATTACTCGATGGAAGAGACCCATATACTCCCTTTATGTCCACATTTCTAAAGAAAAACTATTGGGGATATGCATGTAAAATGAATGAGATGAGAGGGTACCAATAATAATATCCCTAGGATATCTGGGCTGATTTTGAGAGTTTTTCAAAATAGTTCTGTTTTTTGAAATATTCCTTAAAATAGCTTAAGTACAATTCATTAGTTTTACCTATTCTGACTCCCACATGAAAAACTGTGAAGGTATAAATATTCACTTCTATACAGACTTAGGCCTCACTACGTATCTTCTTTCAAGAACCACAATAATACATGCATCTACAAGCATAGCCTCACCATGACAATGATTCCCGATCCCCCCATAAAGTCTTGGTGCCTAGGTTTTCATTCATAGAATGAAAGAAAAAGGTATAATCTGTTAAGGATGTGAAGGTCCCATGGTAATTTATTTTTAACCTAGAGAATGACACTCTTAAGGTTCTAAAATATAGAAGTCTTAAAGAGGCTAATATGATAAACTATTTTTACTACCTCCTATACCACATGTTCCTCAGACACAAAATAAATTATTTCTTCATCTTCAAAGATTAAACATAAGACCAGGTAAACCATGACTTGGTAGAGTTGGATAACATCATAGCACATGTTGAATATGTATCTTCTATCCCTAGTGGTAATGAAGAGGGATCCAATGAATAATATAAGTTTTCAGGTTAAGGTACACAGAAGTACAATTATTGGTTTTCTCATAAGAAGGGTACTCATGCCCACAACAATATTCATTCCCATTTGAGAAGACCCTAAACATCTATGATTTCAACACCCCATCCATCTTCCACTTCTACACCACATCTCTCTAAGTCACATAAAAATAAATACTGATTCTACTAAGGCAATTAGAGCCCCCACCATTGCTGAGTATAATTTTAACTCTTTTTGACTTCATGACCTATATATTTAGAGTACCCCCTAGACTCTTTCCCATCCCAGAATACAATATCAATAAGTTACATGAGTATGATTATGTGAACACTATAAAACTGGTGGATCATTACAAAATTACCAACAATGAGGAATTCCATATATTCACTTTAAGAACCTTTAGATTATTCCATCAAAGGATGGGTAGAAACCAAGTTGGAAAATAATATGTCTAGGATAGTGATTCAAAAAATACTGTACATGTTGTTGAGATAAGGCAACAACCCTCACATATGGATTAATAGGCACACTCCTCCTAGGATTTACTTATAGGTAAACCTCTGTGAAAAACCATATTGGTTGATTGTGTGGCTCCATCAAAATAGCCTGAAACTCAACTACATCTGACTAAGGAATGATATCTATCATCTATAGCCCGTCCCAAACTATCCAATCAATAATGGAATATGAAAAAGAACTATCCAGACCCTATTGACTCGGTTAACTGTACCTGCTACATTCCCTTTTAGAGAAAAAACCTTAGAAATAATAAATACACCCCTTTACTAGAATTATGATGTGATATATCACCTCTCTATTATACCATTGAGACTCTTGAACCTTGATGCACTCCTCTTATCAAAGGATATGCACATGACCCTTATCAAGTATCTAAAAATTCATCTCTATTTAGAAAATGAGGTAACTACCACTAAGGATTATTAAACATAGGAATCCAAACATGAAGAATGCAAAACCATGATTTCATTCTCTAAAGAAGATGAGAGTTCCACTATTCATGGGCATATATGCCTACTAAATTTCATAGGTAAGTTAAAAAGTGTTGACATCCATCATTTACTGGTAGGTAATGACTCTAGGATAAACCTCATCCCAAACTAAATGCTCCAAAAGTTAAGGCTCGTGGGAGTAGACCTGACTCCCTACAACCTAACTATTCAAAGGCATAATAATAGTGATTATATTTCATGTGGAAATATTTTTATGAATACTCAATTCGGTGATTTGGTTTCAAGAACAAAGATGATGGTAGTATCATAGTATACAACCTACAATTCCATATTGTGAAGTAATTGACCCCATATACACATTTTCATACCCCAAATATACCATTAGTACCTCAAATACTCCCTCAATGGATGAGTAAGAGTGATTTAGGGAGATTCTTTCCCTTCAAAGATTGTGAAGACCGCTGCCTAGATACTAGGTACTACAGAAACTGAGGGAAATAGATTCAGAATAGTGGTATCGAGTTTATGAACACCCATAATGATATGAAAGACAATTTAGTGGATTCTTGGGTAGATTTTAAAGAAAAATTAATTCTACCAATTCACTAATTAAAGCCAAGACCCAGGATCTTGGAAGTTGCTTTATAGAATCCAGGAAGAGGGACTGTTTGTAGATCAGTTCATATTCCCACATAGGGAAGGAAAAGTAGAGACTGAAAAATCCTAATCCCATGGAATACTGAGAGGTCCCCCCTATGGACACCAATTTGCAACATTTCTACATATTCAAGAAATTAGGGACGACTTGGTGGAGTTAAACCCAATATCAATTTTTTAATTTCAAAAATGGATCTCACGGCCAGAAACCATGCAGAATCAGCTCATCATATTTTTTTCCATGGTCTCTATGGAGCATGAATTCCTCATTGGGGACTCTACCATTGATGAAGTAAATGATAGTATTTATTTTAATTCTATAGCCCCATAAGAGTTTCATCCCTATAGTCATCATATTTTTATGATGAAGAGGATTTGGATGATTCCCTTATTACCTTCAAAGAGGGTGTATCCATTACCATTGATGAGTTGACCCAGGTGAATTTTGGAATTAAGGAATACCCAAGATGAACATTGATCCATTAATTCATGTCTCTATAAGAGAATAAAAAATATGTTAATTTCTTAAAGTATCATCACAATGTGTTCCCCTATAGCTACAAAGAAATTCTAGGGTTCAATACACATGTTTTCATTCACAACCATAGTATCATAGTGGTCCACCATGAGATCAAACAACCTCCCAAGAAGCTTCACCCTTCCCATGGTTCCATTTTTGAGGTTTAAGTAAACAAATTTATCAAGAAAAACTTCATCAGGTAAATATAGTACCCAAATTGGATGACCAAAATTTTCCAATTTATTAAAGAAGAATTGGTCGATTAGAGTATTTATCAACTCCCAAGACCTCAACCACCAATTCATGAAGGATTATCTTCCCCTTCTAGTAATAATAATCCTCATCTATGAAACCAATTGTTTCCTAGTCCTATATTTCATGAAAGAGTACTCCAAGTATAATTAGATATAGATGTCACCAGAAGATGAAGAAGCCACCACCTTTAGATAAACTCAGGATTCCTTTTTCTAATGAGTGATTCCGTTTGATTTGAATAACTCTAGGACTAACTAGTAGTTTTTTATGAACCATATTTTCAATCCAATACTTGAAAAACTGATGGAGTGTCATGTGGATGATTAGATGGTGAAATACCACAAATTTTAAGACCATATCAATGATCTTGATAAAGTGTTTTACTTCCCCTACTCCCACCACCAGAAGTTGAATCCCCCGAAGTGAACATTTGGGGTCAACTCTAGAAAATTAATCAACTTTAAAATCAGATATAGACTCATCAAGATTGATCTATACAAAAAATCAAATCCTTCACTGAGATTCTTCCTCCATGAAACCTTCAGTAGTTGCAAGGCCTCTAGGTTCACATATAATACATATGACGATTCATTATGAATCTATCTAGTTAATGTAATCACTTTTAAAGTATATTTAATAAAGGAATTACTTACCAATGGGATAGATATTTTTAGACCATGTTTTATTATATCAAGAAATATATATATCATTTCCTAGTCTTGATGCTAACCATACCAATAAATCCTTTGGTAATTTATGGGAATACCATGGAATGGTCCCATGGAATCCTCTAGATTAGAATAAAAAATGTGTTTAGGAAAAAAACCTATATTACATCAATCTCATGCTGCCTGACATGGAGACCATATACTCTCCCATCAAGAGGAGATACCTTTCCATAGTATTAATTGTTCATAAGTTTCAACAATACTTGTAGCACCATGGAATATTATTGGTATCCCATGTCGATCTTATAAAATACACCCATAACTACCCCATGTTGACCAGATATTTGGCATGTTGGGAAGTGATTTTTTAGTAGTTCGACATTAGGTTTTTCACCTTGAAATATATCAAGCAACAAAAATTGGATGATGTCATGGATGTACATATATTACCTACATATATTCCCCTAGATTTCAAGTTCTTGGATGAGCCTATCCTCTCTATGTATCAGACTACAATATGCTAGAATATGCACTTTTACAACACTTCCTAGAGACCAAATGAGAGAAGGATCAACGACCCCATACTCAATCGGGCATGCCTTTGGATATTCTTCATAACCACTCTACAATCCATATTGCCATACTATTTCTTGATTTTAGAAGGCTACACCAAAAACAAGTCTAAGTATCAGGCCCTTATCCCTGGTGTCAACCTAGATCCAGAAATTTATGTCCCCCAAATGTATTTGAAGTGTGAATCTAAAGTAGTCCTGAAGAAGATCAATGGTGACTTTGTCATTATGAAGACAGAACTCAACACATTACTGGAGTGGAATTTTGATTTAATGGCCTAGTTTCCTTAACAATTGAATGTAACTCATGTTTACCAATTGGATAATGGTAGAGTCAATTCCTTAGAAATCCTGACTATATCCCTTTCAGTATTCGATGAAGATGACCTGATCATTCCTATGGCATATCATAGGGCCAACATCCCTATCATGCCCAATGATGAAGACTGATAGGTAAATTAGCTGGGAATTGAAACCTCTATAGCAGGTTCCTCAAACACTCCAGTAGTAAAATAATCACAATATTAGGTAACTCCCTTCTTTGAGTATCTCTAACACATGATTCTCCCATTAGGACAAGCTAAATATGAGAAAATTATTTGGTGTGTGATGCAATTTACCCTCTAGGATGTCTTAACCTAAAAAAACCCTATACAAGTTAGGGTTTGACAAAATCTTTTTCTATTGAATCAATGTAAAGTAGATCCCTCAATTCAATCAATAAGTCCATGCTAGGTCATGTGGTGCCCATCAATCATGATTAAAGCACTCTCACTGGATCTAGATATTGGGTTAGTTTTGTCCCACCATAGTCCATGAATGAATTGAATTCACCTAATGGTTTTATGCATGAAAAATCTATACCAACATCATTTATCATCCATTAGAGTTTCTTCATTCCACTAGGTGCTCTTGTACCTTTTATATATGTAGAATAAACATTATGGGACCCTACCCACTATTGATAACCTAAAAATGAAGGTTCATTCTGACCACGACACAATTCTTCTCAAATTGGGAATAAGTCACCCCCCTCAAGAAGTCACAACCCTATCAATAATTAAGTTTTTCAAATACTATACCATCCATTGATTTAGGATCCTTAATTATATTCTCATAGACAATGATGAAGAATTTCAAGATGTCAAGATGAAGAGGTTATATGTCAATTACAACATCTGGTCCAACCACACCTCTTGCCATCACATGCAGGATAATAAATAGATCAAGTCATTCAGAAAAACCCTTTCTAACATCATACATATGATGGTGGGATATAATTAGAATAATTGGTCTAATAATCTCTCCAATTCTCTTTAGGGATTTCGAAAGATGAGTCAAAATTCTAACCCAAAAACTATACATTCCCTGGTGTATGGAACAAAGGAAATGTTACCTATAGAGGTTAAACTACAATTACTTTGAAAAAACTATTTATGATTAGAAACCACTATACTAGAGAGATAATGTCTATCTACATGAGTTGTAATCTCTCAATGAAAATATTCTCTAGGCCCTGCATAACTTCAAAATACCCCCGAATCATGTAGCATGGGTGTTAAAACAAAGCTTTACCTCTGATAATTACTTTAGGGAGATATGGTGGTGGAACAAATGACACTAATGATACATGGGAAGTAACTAAAAAAGTTGGAACCCAAGTGGGAAGGGACTTATGTTATTCGTAAGGTATATTCCATTGGCGAATACTCATTAATCACCACACATGGGGAGAAAATTACACCTTCTACCAATGCTAGGTTACTCAAGTGGTACTTCACATAAAATACCTTGGTTAAGTTGAATCTATATGAATTTAAACTATAAAACCTAACATCCTTGTCTCATGATGTAAAACTATATGTCATTTTGGTCACATGAATTTAAATTGTGGGACAACATCCTTACTACACAACATTAAACTTCATGACACCATGGTCAAAGATAAATAAAATTAAACTATAGTGACCACCTATATTTACCACATTATGTAAAATAGCACGTATAACATCCAGTTCAATAGATTTTAAACGTCTTGGTCCACGTCCCCATCACATGATTTAAAACTATATGAATCCTCAGGTCTTCATCAAATAGGATGCCCCCTCTTGGTGTTGGACATCTACCACACCACAATCAAGAACTAAATATGGCATGCGTCCCATTACCAATGGGATATGTAGAACCCCTTGAACCACATGCCTTGATCCGATCCCAAACACCAATATATTTTAGGGATTACTTCCTTTGAGAACATGTACAATCCATTCCTATTGATAGGTTCATCCAACATGTTCGAGCACATGGTGAAATAGATTCCAAATCATCCAACTCCCCCTTGAATATACCAATATTTTCACTTATACACATCATGGATTCCTTAGTCTGGATCCCCATAACCCTCCTAATATAAATAGCCCCCCTAATAGAAATTGTTTTTAGCCAATTTGGTTCACCTCCCATCTAGGGAATACTCCTTAAGCAATCAATTATGATAGATTAAAGTTACTATGTTTTGAACATGGTTAGTAGTCAGTCCTATATTTTTTCACCCCATACTTTACTAGTATTCTTGTGGAAAATATATTTCAAACACGTTCAGTAGTCAATCCCTACCCATCAGTCACCCCTTTTCCCATTCTAGATCACATAAGTCACAATTCACCTCTCCTTCCACCTCCTTTTATTCTGGTGGAGTTTTAAAACTTTTGGTGTTATCCCCCCATTTTTTTGTGCTTTATTACAAGAAAATTAAGCATCATTGGGACCTTTACAATTAAGCTTCTTTCTCCCCTTATTGGGTACTCCCTTGTGACAAGGGGAACTCATCACCACTCCATTGTTTCTCACACTGAACATGGATCATGTCATATTTGGAGTCATGGTGGGTTTTACCAAGTTTTATTGAGAAACAAAATAATTAAAAAATAGAATTTCATGATCTTAATGGTTTGAGAATCATTAACTTAAACTATTTTCAAGCCCGTAGTCTGTATTCCCTAGCTTTAAACATGAAAAAAATCCCTTGGTCCAAAATCTATGGCCATAAACTTGTAGCAATACTAGTCCAAGCATCCTGAACTTAAACTATTTACAATCCAACTCATAAATATAACATGTGTTACAAGGCCTTCTTGGACCACTTTTTATGTTGTGTTGCTACTTCTTCATACCACAGAAACTTCATCAAGACACCCCTCCCCCATGGTCGAAGAAATATGACCAAAAATTATTAGAAAACCATTATTAGTCCAAGATACATGACATTAAACTAGAAGTAGTCTCCTTCAGTCAAAGCATAATGAACTTAAACTATGCGAAGAAAATCTAAGAGAGGTTTAATGTGGCTTAATCCCCTTTTAAACCCTCTCTTGATATTGGGTTTTTATTATTTGATGTTTCATGGACATCCCCAAAGCACAAAACCCCTTTTGGTATCTACATCATGTCCTTAAACTATTTTCAAAACAATGGTCAATGCTATATGACCTAAAACTAAAAAACCAATGTCCTTATCATATGAATTTAACCTATTTGATGCTAGGTTTTAGATTCATGAGCTCCTAGTATGCAACTATCATATTTCTGTATGATATTTGAAACTTACCGAATCAACCTTTCATCCTTTCCTGATAGGATAGACCCTTAAATTTTGGTGATGGTCTCCTACCACCCTATGATATAGAACTACATATGGTTTGATTCCTAGCTCCATGATATACATAGTGATTCCTAGTCCTCCTATCATTTAACCAACCACAAACACCTTAATGTGGATAGATTATTTTCACTAGCATTCCCCCATGACCCTCTATCTATGTAAGTTCTAGGAATAACTAGATGATGAAACCATCTCAACCTCCCCAATGGTCCAAATATTATGACCTTAAACTATGTTTAGCTAGAACCTTGTAGATCCTAATCTGTATCAAGGTTTTTTCACCTCTAGTGTTTTAACAAAAAACCCCTTTTCATTGAATCCGCTCTTAAGATGACTTCCTTTTTTTGGTGTTGGTCTCCGACCATACCACAATCATGAACTACATATATCTTGATTCCAAATTCCATGGGATACATAGAGAAGTCCAAATCCCATATCTCAGACCCAACCATGAAAACCTCTAAGTTCCTATGCCTTATTTGTTCACTAATTAACCCACTTTGGATCTTAGTTCCCTCACGTAGAATAAGGTGATGAGAAACTTTTATGGAGATGGTCTAAGTATTAAGACCTTAATGTGAATGCAGTTTTCCATATATATGCCCTAAAATCTGTTCCCATCTATTATGACTATAAAACCCCTAAAATATTCACGGAAAGTGGAATATATGTCTATTTCTTTAAAACCCACATAAGGTAAATCTGAGAAAAAGTCAGAATTTCTCCCAAAAATATACCCTTACAACTTGGGAAGAAGTGATGACATGAATGGAAAAGATATAAAGCTTACATGACTCACCATTGGGCCATGAAAATACCTTGATTCACCTAATGGAATGACAAGTTTATGTAAAAGTGAGATCCAAAATCGTAGATCCATTTTCCCACTCCTTCAAGAGTTTTTTCATGAGGTTTGACTATCTGTTTTCCCCCTATTGTGAATCCCAGTGGGCCGAATGTCCTGGTCACGAGATGTTAAACTGTGATATAAACATTCTGGTCACATGATTTTAAACTGCATGAAACATCATCCTTATCATATTATTTCATACTTCACATTCAACATACTCACCATAATACATTCAATTACTTTCTTCTCATACAAATTTCATGATTAAAAATTGAAAATTGTTTTGGCCCATGCCTGAGTGGACATTTTCCCCCCATTAGCATGGGTCAACTACCTCATCACTTGAGTTCTTTAACCATCACTTGAAAACCAATATTGATCTCAATCAGGAAGGAAATTCTGTCTTTTTCTTAGGACAATACTCCCATTTAATATCCTTAATTTAATAGTGGTATAAATCACATAGTTTGGAACTCCATTTGAAAATTTCCTCAAGTTTTCCTCTATGATTAATGTCTTCCTTGTCTTGGATCCCCACCATCTTTCATGTTATAAACACACCCTAATAATTATATTTATTAACCAAAATGGCTCACCTCTTATCCTTGGCACACACCACAAAGGAAGTTCAATGAAAATTTTACAGGTCTTGTTTTTCAAAAAAGTTAAACAGTTGAACCTCATTTGTATATCGTCACTCTTGAAAGTGTAATTATAGGGGCTATGTTTTGAACATGGTCAATATTAATACTCCTTCATCTTGTTTTCCCTCCCATTAATTCCATGTTTTGGACATCACAATTCATGTCCCCCATCTTCCCCTTTATTTAGGTAGAATCCAATGCCCTAATGTTAGCCCACTCGTACACTTGTTCACGTTGAGAAATCAAGTCATATTCATAGAGTTCATATCTCCAACCAATAATTTCTTATTCAGGAAACTCATAGTGTTTGATGGGTCATTTTCACCCTAACCATTTTTCCCCTATCCATAACAATCATATAAATTGGTAGTATTCTATTTTCCTCTAGTTTCTCACACAAAGCATAAATCATACGGGCTTAGATAATCATAGTCGATTGTCTTGTTAATATGATAGAGACACATGAAGAAAAAACAAGGATTTGAAATAAGAATTTTTTTATTGCCTCTAAATAGGTGGTAATGATAAGTAACATACATATGATGGAGCCTCCATTTATTACAATAGAAAGGAAAATTACCTTGGGGCTTGATCCCAGTAATCGACAGATCTAACTCAAAAAACCATTATTGGGAAGTTTCTAGGGTTTTATACTACCTAGAAAGATCCACTACATCCTCCTCAGATGTAGAGAAAACTTCATCAACCCGGATATACAACTAACCCTTCTCAATCTTGAACTTAGCTACCAAGGATTCTGCCTTCACTACCTCATCCTTGACCATCACCAATTGTTCCCTTCGTTGATTTATGATCTCTCCCTTGGTATTGATGATGTATTCATGTTATTGTGATCATTTATCCAACTGAGTAATATCTTGTTACACTTCCTAGATAACCTTTGTGACGTGATATTTCTTATTATACTAGGTGTCATCAAACTCCCAGCATTCTTCACACACCCCTTTATTGAGGAAATATTTGGACATCACATAGAAATCACGAGCATCCACACCGATGGTCCCCAGATTCAGAAACTAGTGATGGTGGGATCCCAACAAACTCACTATATCCACCTTTTGGGTTGGAAGTGATGATTCTACACACACTCCTCCATGCCCTAAAATGAGAAATGTGTTTCTTCTCAACCATGCTGGAGCCATATTCCTTGAAATCCTTAGGAGGTGAAGGATTATACTCGGGGAAGGTGGCCATCTTGTTAGTAGCAGGATCATCAATAGGAATCCTCTTGGAAAGAATAGGCTCCATGTACAAAGTAAGGTTATCCTCTTAAAACTTTTCACCCATATAGGATACCTCACTAACCTATGGAAGCACCTTAAGTACAAGATCCACTATTACAGACTCATCAGCTACCCCTATCAAGGTTGTGGCTTTAGTCTACACCACCTCAACTACAGGCTTCGCTTAGTCTAGAATTGCCACCGTTAGATGAACCACCAACATGGGAAGTCATAACATTGAAATAAAAGATTATTAAACCCAATAATTATATAATAAAAAAAATTAAGTGGGAAACATGGATAATAATTACAAGATGTGTAATGGTTATACAAATGATTAGAGATGTTCACATGAAGCTCTACCGATGATGGTATCCCCACAGTAATCGAAACCTCATCCTCTAAAATCTTCCACACATCTAGAAAATATAGATCTATTTTAAATGGAAAAAATTTAGGAAAAAGAAATATAATTAAAATTTTCAATCCTAACAGGGAAGGGATACGATTGGAAATTAACAGGCAGCACTTGGGGATACTGAATTTTCACTTTAGTTATAGTTAGTTCCTTGAAAACTATTGGTTGGATGACTATGAATGTATTGTTAGGGAGATGTGCCACACCCACCCTATAATGGTTTGGGGATTACTTCTCCTCTCAAAAATATTTTTTATGAATCTATGTCTCTTCCACATTAATTGATCCCAACACAGACCAAGGAAAACAAGTAAAAAAACCAAAACAAATGGTGACATGTCCAAAATAAGAAGTTAAAGGTTAGAGGATTACCTGATCAATAGTGGAGTATTATTCTAGGATAGATTCCATGAAAGAATAAATTCCTTAAGACTCCACATATGATTCATTTTCCAAGCTACCCTCACATTTGACCAATCCCCATGGAGGTTTATAGGAAAAGGCATGTCTTGTAATGTTCCAACCTAACTCGTAAGGGGACAAACAACATTATGGGATAAGACCACTTCCACCAGCCCCCATAGGCATTATATCACTTTATCATAATAAGTTTAGAAGATAATATTAACATGAACTATCCTAGAAAGGTGAATCCTTTCACCCTAAAGCTATAGAAACATTTCCTGTAGAGAGTTGAACTATTAGAAAATATCCATGCACCCTCTAGGAATTAAAGAAGAAATATTCATCAGAAATGTATGTGTAATGAAACTTCTTCCTTAAAGCTATGAAATGTTATATATAAACCAACCATATGTTTTATTCTCCTCCCAAGTCCACTTTACCACAATCTTTAGCCCTTCCATCAATCCTACCTCAGAAGATGCACCTTGTGTTGGGATGATAAATGCTGGAGTTATAGTCGCTGCTCCCCTTGTGGGTCGATCTCACCCACATGGTGTATTACACCTTTTTAAGTGTTCCCCTAACCATTTGGATATGGTCCCTCCTAAAAATCCCCCCAGATCATCGGGAATGTTGGGAAAAAATCCCTCAAGGTAACATTGCAGTATTTTTGGGTTGATTGTGTTTGTTGACAAAGCAGGTTTCCATGGAGAATTGTCGAGTTCCCGAGAAGTTGTTGACATTCCATGTTGACATTCCATGTTGACAAAGAACTATGACAAAGGAAAGGATGATCTGGAGGAGGTACAAAAGAGCAGTACAAGGTGGCGCCGTTTCCTAGTGTTTGCCAAATTTTTGGGGTCCAAAATTTGGAGTTTGGTGAGCATCGCGAAAATAGGATTTCCATGAAGATCATAATTTCATATAGAAAAGGCATGAATTTCACGGAGATAGGATGCTTGGTTTGGAAATCTCGAAGACCAGAAGAATGGAGGTGGTGATGCTTCGCGATTATGTCAAGTTTCGTGAATGGCAGAGGCTAAAGCGCATCACGGCGGTGAAGGGCTTTGCGAGTGAGCTTCGCGGTGAAGGCGCGAAGGAATGTTGGGCTTCGCGAGGGAGCTTCGCGGCGAAGTCACGAAGGGATGTTGACGGTGATTCTTCGCGACTACGTCAAGCTCCGCGAATGGAAGATTGCCGTGGAGCTTCGCGATTTGGACAGAATTCCAGCAGAAACTTTGGAACTTCGCGATTTGAGATGACGTGGCGTTGACTTCGCGCGGAAAGTTCGAGGGTCGGTGGAATCGCCTATAAATAGAGGCTGACCCCCTCAAGAGAAGTAGAGAACATTCTCATAGAAGATCATTCGCTCTCGATTTGCGAAGGTGGTTCGCGGAGCCAGCGTGCTTCTTGAAAGAGGTGCTTCACGGTGGCTATTGTAGCTCCGCGAAACCTGCGAGCTCCGCATTGGCTTACTTAGCTTCGCAAGGGTCATTGCTTTGCGACGACTTGAGCATCGCGAGAGTGCTTCGCAAGGGTGCTTCACGAGTGAGCTTCGTGAAAAGGCAGGAGCTTCGCAAAGGCTTGTTGAGCTTCGCGAAATTGGGAGCTTCGCGAAGTAGGGTGCTTTGCGAAGGTGTTTCCAAAGGAATTGCCCAGTGTTCAGAGGAAAAGTGGTATTCATCAGTGGATGAAAGTTGGACTATAACAGAGCATCCATCAACACTTAACGATGCATGTATTCATGAAAATGAAGATACATACAAGTCTATAAACTCTGAGTGAATCCCTTCCAAGAGCAGTGAGCTTAGGAAGAGGAAGAAGGTGATCCTCTCCACCGGCAGTGAGCCAGAGAGAGAGAAACAGGGAGTGACCCTTGGGAAAGCAGTGAGCTGACCCTAAACATTGTATAGGCAGTGATCCTGGGCATAGAAGTGATCTAGCCCGAACATTGTAATCCACAGCTAGTGAAGTTTAGTGGACTTGGTACGACCGGCAACCTGTCGGCGTATGCTCCTTGGACGTAGCCCTTAGCGGTGAACCAAGTAAAATTGTTGTGTCCTGTGCTTGCTTTACTTTCTGTTTATATTGTGCAGTAGGAAAGAGAGAGAAGAGTGTTTTGCTTAACAGCGAAACAAGATCAGAATGGGCTTTAATTTTTAATTAGTCATACCCTGATTCACCCCCCCCCCTCTCAGGGTATTCAGCCTAGTGGACCTAACAAGTGGTATCAGAGAGAGGTTGACCGTTGGTATTCTCTCAATGGAGGTCACTAATCATAGAGGGATTCCGATCTTCGACGGATGTAATTTTCAGATATGGAAGAATCGAATGCAACACTATTTCCGATCTTTGGGAATGGATGTGTTTTCAGCAGCTATGCATGGTATCACAGCTGATATTACTAGTGGTGCATTATCAGAAGCTGAGCACAAAGAGTTGGATGCTGATTCCAAAGCAATCAATGCCTTAGGGGGAGCCCTCTATAATCCCATTTATACAAAGGTGATGTCATGCAAAACGTCACATGCCATGTGGGAAAAGCTTTTGAATATTTATGAAGGGGATACAAAAGTCAGAGAGGAAAACCTGCAAGTGTTGTGGAACAAGTATGAAGATCTCAGAATGAACCCGAATGAGTCTGTTGATGCATTCTTGGACAGGGTAAATGCTGTGGTAGAAGACATGCGGGGTCTTGGAGAAATTATCGAAGACATTAAAATCGTAAAGCGTATCTTGAGAAAACTTCCACCTCAGTTCAATCTGAAAGTTTCTGTGTTGGAAGATAAAGATCCGAAAGAGCTAACATTGGACAACCTACAAAACACTCTTGTTGCATATGAAATGAGAAATGATGACAACGATGCTGTGGAAAAGGGGAAATCCAAAGAGGTGGAATTTAAGGCCATGAAGAGGCTCACTATTGAAGATTCTTAGGAGGAAGAAGAGTCAGATGAGGTGATGTCGTTCCTTTCTTCAAATCTACAAAGAGGAAAAGGAAAGTTTAAAGGGAAACATCCACTTCCATGCTTCCGATACGGAAAGGTTGGTCATTTGCTGCAAGATGCCCCAAAAAGTTTCAAGAAGAAAGCGATGAAGATGAAGTTGAGATTCCCATGAAAAAATCTTCAGCCTATGTGAAAGGGAAGAAGCAGTTCAAGATAAATTTATTTAAGAAGAAGAATCTTCTTTCCCAAGAAATTGATAGTTCAGCTGAGTCTAAGGGTGAAGAAGTTGAAGAGATAGAAAACTGCAAAGATCATAGTCAAAATGCGATGGTGGCTGTTGCCAGTAGTGCTCTAGAAAAGAAAGAAACCGAAACTGATGAAGAAGAAGAAGAAATTGAAGGGAGAGTTGACATGGAAGCTGAATTAGAAGCAGCTCTTGAAGAGATAGATGTTTGGCGAGAAAAAACAAAGAGAGCCAACAAGATAGTACGTGATGCCAAACTCTACATGCAACAACAAGAAGAAGAGAAGTCTGAGCTTGAGAAAGAAATTGAAAATCTTAAGTCTTCCAGGCCAGAGTACACAGAAAAGGATGATGAGAATAAGCTCAAGATTGAAGATCAGAAAAGGGAGATCGATTGCTTGAGTCGAAAAGTGAAAGATCACATCAAGCGTATTGAAGAGCTTGAAGAGGAAGTTGTCGGTCTGCGGAGAAAAGTTAAAGACCAGGAAAAACCTTTGAATCCCAACACATTCTTGGGAAATCAGGTCGTTACAAAGACTGAAAAGAAGAAAGAAGAGCCTAGTAGTTCAGCAGGAAAGAAGCAGCAATTGAACTCAGATGTTAAGGCTGATTCATGGCTTAATCAGAAACAAAAATCTGTGGCAGTTGAAGTTAGACCGCAAGCACCTGTCCCGAGATTGAAAGTGGATTTGAGCACAAAGCAGAATCAGAATACTCAGAGATCCAAAGGGGAAACTCGTAGTGCTGAAGTAACATGAAGGAATTCACCTTATATCAGGTGTTATTGTTGTGGAAAGATGGGACATTCACAGTATGTGTGTTCCATAGCCAAAAGATATCGAAGGAAACAAGAACAGAGATGGCAGCCAAACAGAGAATGATTTTTTAGAACTTTTTTTTGAATGACACTGTCTTTGGTGCGGAGGATTTGGACACATGGCTAGGTACTGCACTCCGACCATTCAGAAAAATGTGCCAAAGCAGAATTAAAATGTTCACAAGCAGCAGATCAGTAAACCGACAAGTGAGTTAAAAGTTCAGAATAGATTTGTAGTTTTTCAAGATGAAGCAGGTCCATCATACTCTGAGAAAGAACAAAAGCCTCAATCCATGCCGAGTATGAAAGAAAAAGTATGGACCAGGAAGAAGAAAACTGAGAAGGCCGTAGTTGCTGAAATTGCCCTTAAAGCATCAGATCGTTCTGGTGTTTGGATCCTTGACAGTGGTTACACATCCCACATGATGGGTAATAAGGATCTGGTTACAGGCATAAAATATGAAAAAGAAGGAGTTGTCATGTTTGGAAATGATGAAGGCCTGAAGACTGTTGGCTCAGGAAAAGCCAAGTTTGGGGGCAAATAAATGAGACATGCTGATGTCTTGGTGGTAGAGGGTCTTAGTCATAATTTTCTTAGCGTCAGTCAACTTTGTGACTCTGGGAACACTATCCTATTTACCAAGAAGATGGGTATTGTTAAAGGAAAATATGGAATAGTCATTCTTCAGGGAAAACGAACAAAGGGGAATCTTTACCTGGTAGGTGGGGAAGAAGATTCATGCCTTTTATCCCGAGAAGAAGAAAATCAGCTGTGGAATAAGCGACTTGGTCATCTATGTCAACCATCTATGGAAGATCTGGTAAAGTGTGATGCTGCTGGAGACCTTCCCAAACTATCACATGATCGCACTCATACATGTGATTCTTGTCAACAAGGGAAGAACATCAGGAAGACATACAGGCCAAAGGAACAAAAAATCAACTTGAGTGCTCTAATTGGTGCATGCTGATGTATGTGGACCCATCTCACCACGAGCTATAGATGAGAAAAGGTACTATGTTCTTTTCATTGATGACTACAGAAGAATGGCCTGGGTATTCATCATTACCCATAAGACAGAGGTGTTCAGTTTCATAAAGCAGTACAAGAGGGAATCAGAAAAGATGCTTGGGCAGAAAATTCTGAAGTTTCATACGGATAACGGTACAGAATTTACAAACAGTCAGGTTGAAAACTATCTTGAGAAACATGGGATAAGGCATCAATTTTCATCAGTAAGAACTCCCCAATAGAATGGAGTTGTTGAAAGGAGAAATCAGATCATCAACAACATGGCCAGAACAATGCTTATTGATAAGGACCTACCAGAGAAATTTTGGAAGGAAGCAGTTTTGACATCGGTCTATGTTTCAAACAGGTCCCTGTTATGTCCGAAGCAAGGGAAGAATCTGTATGAACTGTGGTACAGAAAGAAGCCAACGTTGAAATACTTTCGAATCTTTAGAAGTAAGTGTTTCATTCTCAACAAAGAACATCATAGGAAGTTTGAGGCACGAGGAGATGAAGGGATATTCCTTGGCTATTCAGGGAAAAGCAAAGCATATAAATGCTTCAAGAAGAGTCTGGGAAAATTTTTTGAGAGCAATGATGTAACTATAGTCGAAAATGAACAGACTTCTCAATGACACAGTGAACAGTTTCTGGATGAAAGTGATGATGAGGTAAGCAACACAGGGGGAGTAGAAGTGGCAGAGGCTGACTCAGAAGAAGATACTGATGATGAACAAGAAACTGTCAAGTCTGTATCTGCAAAGAAGCCAAATAATCGAGCTGACATTGATAGGCAAAATATCATTGGTGATCAGACAGCTCCAGTTCAGACTCGAAGAATGAAATCATTATAGCAAACATTGTTTTTATCTCAGTTGGAGCGAAAATGTTTTTCCGATGCAGCTGAAGATGAAAACTGGGTTCAGGATATGAATGAAGAGCTTGATCAAATTGAGAAGAACCAGACATGGGAGATTGTTTCGAGGCCAGCAGAAAAGAATTTCATTGGGGCCAAATGGGTCTATCGCAATAAGATGAATGAATATGGCATAGTGATTCTGAACAAAGCACGTCTAGTGTGCAAGGGGTACTCCCAGATCGAGGGAATTGATGTTTATGGGACATTTGCACCGGTTGCAAAGGCTGGAGACAATAAGATTATTCCTAGCCATCACAGTGCAAAGTAAGTTCAAAGTGTTCCAGATGGATGTCAAATCTGAATTCTTGAAAGGTGTTCTGGAAGAGGAGGTGTATATTGAGCAGCCAGATGGTTTTCTCATTCATGAGGATGAGAACAATGTTTGCAGGCTGAAGAAGGCATTGTATGGGCTGAAACAAGCACCAAGGGCATGGTACTCAAGGCTTGATCAGTACTTGAAGAAGCTTGGTTTTCAGCGTGGAGGAGTTGATTACCATCTCTATTTCAGTAATGACAGTAATCAAAGGATGATGGTGTTGGTTTATGTCGATGACATAATATTTGGCGGATCAGATGAAGCTCAGTGCAGACAGTTTTCCAAATTCATGAAAAACGAGTTTGAAATGTCAATGATTGGAGAGCTAACGTTTTTCCTTGGTCTACAGGTAACACAAGGAAGGAATGGAACATTCATTTCTCAATCTAAATATGCCAAGGAGGTCCTGAGAAGGTTTGGAATGGAAAATTCCAAGGAGATGAAGACTCCGGTGGCTACCCGGATGAAATTATCAAAAGATGAGGATGGCAAGGCAGTTAATATCACAGAATACAGGCAAATCATTGGAAGTCTGTTGTACTTAACCGCAACAAGGCCTGATATTGTTTTCGCCACATGCCAAGCAGCGAGATATCAGAGTAATCCCAAGGAAAGTCACATGCTCGCAGTGAAAATAATACTTCGGTATATTAATGTCACGATGGACTTCGGCTTGACATACAATGACAAATCTCAGACAGAGTTATTGGGGTACACTGATGCAGACTGGTCCGGTTCAGCGGATGATAGAAAATCAACGTCAGGTGGTGCATTCTATCTTAGTGTATTGTGTATTTCTTGGCTAAGCAAGAAGCACGATTGCATTTCATTGAGCACCGCAGAAGCTGAGTATATTGCGGCCACTCAAGCCTGCACACAGTTATTGTGGATGAAGCAGCAGCTTGAAGATATGGGAGTTGAAGTGAAGTCTCTGATCGGAATCAAGTGCGACAACTCAAGTGCTATAAATCTTAGCAAAGATCCTGTCCATCATTCAAGGACAAAGCACATTGAGATTAAGTATCATTTTATCAAGGAGAAGGTTGAGCAGGGAATCGTGAAGTTGGAGTATGTGCCTACAGAGCTACAACTTGCAGACATTCTGACCAAGGCCTTACCCAAGGAAGCTTTTGAGAGGCATCGACTGGCTCTGGGAGTTCAGTCGATTCCCTACACTTGAAATAGTGTGGGTGTGGCCGCCCCTCTCCCCGAGGTATGATGTGTTTTCCCTACTGTGCTAATGTGTTCTCTACTTTGTTACAGACTGCAAAGGCATGACCTTTGGGTTCATTGACAAAGGGGGAGAAAAGTGTTTGTTAAAGGGGGAGAAAATTGTGTTTGTTCAAGGGGGATACAACGCGGAGAGTTGATAAATCATAATTGATATGGGGAGAAGCTGACAGGTGGAGCAGCCAGAAAGGGGGAGCAATGAGAAAGGGTGAGATATTTTTAAATCTGAAGATGCTAGAAGTGATCGATCAAAGAATAGATATCACGACAGCTGAGGATCGTGATAAAAGAAGAACAATGGTGTTGGAAAGGTGAGAGAAGGTTTCCAGCCATCATCAATTGGGATCAGTGTGGTTCAACAATTGGTATCAATTTAAGAATTGGTATGATGTTGGAATCGACAATTGGGGTTTGACATGAAGTGATTCATTGATGAACTTTTCATACTACTCTTGTTTCTCACGCCAAGCATTGCTCATGTGGGCTTAGAGTACGTGTTAAGTGAATCCCTGAATGCTATCAGAATCGCAAGAGGTGAATGGTGGTAGTGGCTGGAAGAAGACTCTGTGAGGTATCAACGTGCAGAAAATATTTCTGAGCAGAGTTGTGAAGAGTTGTCAACAAACCCAAAGGGGGAGATTATTGGGAAAAAATCCCTCAAGGTAACATTGCAGTATTTTTGGGTTAATTGTGTTTGTTGACAAAGCAGGTTTCCATGGAGAATTGTCGAGTTCCCGAGAAGTTGTTGACATTCCATGTTGACATTCCATGTTGACAAAGAACTATGACAAAGGAAAGGATGATCTGGAGGCGGTACAAAAGTGCAGTACAAGGTGGCGCCGTTTCCTAGTGTTTGCCAAATTTTTGGGGTCCAAAATTTGGAGTTTGGTGAGCATCGTGAAAATAGGATTTCCATGAAGATCATAATTTCATATGGCAAAGGCATGAATTTCGTGAAGATAGGATGCTTGGTTTGGAAATCGCAAAGACCAGAAGAATGGAGGCGGTGATGCTTCGCGATTACGTCAAGTTTCGCGAACGGCAGAGGCTGAAGCGCATCGCGGCGGTGAAGGGCTTTGTGAGTGAGCTTTGCGGTGAAGGCGTGAAGGAATGTTGGGATTCGCAAGGGAGCTTCGCGGTGAAGTCGTGAAGGGATTTTGACTGTGATTCTTCACGACTTCGTCAAGCTCCGTGAATGGAAGATTGCCATGGAGCTTTGCGATTTGGACAGAATTCCGGCAGAAACTTTGGAGCTTCGCGATTTGAGATGACGTGCCGTTGACTTCGCGTGGAAAGTTTGAGGGTCGGTGGAATCGCCTATAAATAGAGGCCGACCCCCTCAAGAGAAGTAGAGAGCATTCTCATAGAAGATCATTCACTCTCGATTTACGAAGGTGGTTCGCGGAGCCATCGTGCTTCGCTAAAGAGGTGCTTCGCGGCGGCTATTGTAGCTCCGCGAAACCTGTGAGCTCCGCGTTGGCTTACTTAGCTTCGCAAGGTTCGTTGCTTTGCTACGGCTTGAGCATCGCGATAGTGCTTCGCAAGGGTGCTTCGTGAGTGAGCTTCGCGAAAAGGCAGGAGATTCGTGAAGGCTTGTTGAGCTTCGTGAAATTGGGAGCTTTGCGAAGTAGGGTGCTTTGCGAAGGTGTTTCCAAAGGAATTTCCCAGTGTTCAGAGGCAAAGTGGTATTCATCAGTGGATGAAAGTTGGACTATAACAGAGCATCCATCAACACTTAAGGATGCATGTATTCATGAAAATGAAGAGACCTACAGGTCTATAAACTATGAGTGAATCCCTTCCAAGAGTAGTGAGCTTAGGAAGAGGAAGAAGGTGATCCTCTCCACCGGCAGTGAGCCAGAGAGAGATAAACAGGGAGTGACCCTTGGGAAAGAAGTGAGCTGACCCTAAACATTGTATAGGCAGTGAGCCTGGGGCATAGAAGTGATCTAGCCTGAACATTGTAATCCATAGCTAGTGAAGTTTAGTGGACTTGGTACGACCGGCAACCTGTCGGCGTATGCTCCTTGGACGCAGCCCTTAGCGGTGAACCAAGTAAAATTGCTGTGTCATGTGCTTGCTTTACTTTCTGTTTATATTGTGCAGCAGGAAAGAGAGAGAAGAGTGTTTTTCTTAACAGCGAAACAAGATCAGAATGGGCTTTAATTTTTAATTAGTCGTACCTTGATTCACCCCCCCTCTCAGGGTATTTAGCCTAGTGGACCTAACAGGGAACCTCAACATTTTCCTAGGGTATTCACTCTCCTAGTGTAATGAATAGTTCTCAAAGAACTCATAGGAGGAATTTGTAGATGAAAATTTTATCCCCCCACTTGCATACAATGAAAACATGTTTCATATCTATTGGAGGAACATAGGGTTGAACTCACTGGGTACTATAGTGTAAACCTTTAGGATCAGCCTCTAGAGACACTAGATTTTTTAGGTGGACCTATACAAGGTATACCGTTCACATATTACATTGCAATTTACCCTCTACACTAATGCTCCAACCTAAATGGACCGGATGTATAAATACTACTCTATGGACCCCATCCAATTATCTATAATGGTCCCTATTGATAGGGGGAATGAGTGGAAAATGAATTTATCTAGTAGACTAATATTTTTTATCACTCCAATCCACTCTAGCTAAAGTGGTCGACTCCCGATGAGATTCCACATTGATATCCAGAAGTTGGTATAAGGAGGACTGATGGGGTTTGGGTACTCATACCCTTCTATGTGTGTACTCATTAATTCATAGAATAAATAGAATAGACCACACACATGGAGGGGGTATTCCTATTGATAATATACCATAACACATTTTACAACTTCTCCAACACTGAAACCTCCAGAGAGATGTGATTCCTCATTTCTATCACTGCATCCATGATGAATGTTCATGGACCCAAGACCATATTTTCATCATGAACTGGGAGCATCCACCCATATATGAGTGTCATAATAAATCCTTCCAGTCTGACCCTGGGTGTGTGGGGATTCACAATATATCCCAACAGCCACCAATGGTTTTCCTCTAGGATCACTTAGTAGGTTTGTTCCTTCATGCGTTGTGATGACTTCAAGCACTGGTAGGGTCTCCCTAGAAGTAAATCTACAAGATAATTCAGGAATTAGCTGAACCATTTCTTGAATTAGATGTATTTCATACATGTATTTTACCACATATTCCATTACACTAGGCTTGGGAAATCTTTTTCCAATACGGGATTCTATCCCAAGTCCTCCCATGTGTTCTCCTTGGAAAGGAATTCATCATACATATCCTCCTAGTTTGGGATCCTGATGATTTTTTAGAGGTCCCACAGGCTGATGCAAAAATTACATTAATGTATATGAAAGGTGTTGGTTCTCAATAACCCCATGATGAAAAATTAAGGAATGATTTATGGTTAGTGGTAGACATGTAATTGAGAGAACCATGATGCTTCATAAAACCTATTTCCCTTCATCTCCCATTAAAACTCATCCTAGGTCTGTAACTCCCACTATGCTCATGAAAACTCAACAGTGAAGTTTGAACCTTATCGTGGATCCTAATCCTCCACCCATACCTATATAAGGTTATCTAGGTTCACCTTAAATATACTCTCATAATGTGGGGGGTGGGATACATCTATACAGTGGGATTTACCCCATTGATCATATTTATAGGGTTTTATAGAGTGTAAGTTATTATTAACATGTGGTCCTTTATGTAGAGACACATGAAAACTATGTTCCATTAATATAGTCCAAGTGATCTTCTGAACCAGTAGTAAAGAGAATACTGATCAAAACTGAGGGTGAAGAGATCATCCCTCGGCATGAAACCACATAGGGTAAGCATCACAAAAACAGGATAATCCCTATAATCCTCCATCACCAAATAAAAGACTACATCATTATCTTATACACTCCAGAATCTCTCTCTGATCTGGATGTTCCCAACCATCTCCCTACATTTAGAAATAGAATATTTAACACCATCAAAGGCTATCTTAATGAAATTGAAAATTTTATAATGAATTTTTTGGGTAATACCATTCACAAATTTTATAATTTATTGGAAGTTCTCTCTCAGGAAATTTTATCCTCAAAGAATTTATTAAATAAGTTTCTTTCATGAGGTTGAAATGTTTTGTAAGATCTAGGTAATTCTTCTATAGAATGATCAAAAAGGTTGCGAGTTTCATGAAAATAGAGGAGTGGAAAATCTTACATGAGAATCTCATGTCCCATAAGGATCCTACCACTATTTATATCCCAATTGGGGATACATGTTTCATGAGTGGGGCACCCACATTATCATTTTTAAAAAATTTCACCTTAAAATCTAATCCTCTACTCTCACATCATCTACCATTATGAAGGGGAATTTTATGATGTTGAAAAAACATGTTGTGGGATAAGTTGAGGAGAAAATGGATGATTCAAGGTAAATTCAAGCCAAAATTGGGTCAAATTTCACCAAAAGACTTATATTTTGAAAAATATTAGTCCTTCATTAAAGAGAAGGGTTTCGTGATGGTCGTTAAAGGACTAGAAAATACCATGTTAGATGTAGATAGTAATATTTTGTGTAATGTATGTATTCAAATATGTGGTTCCTATAAATACCTCACTTAACCCCTTGTTTGGTGGGACATAACCATTTGACTTCGATCATAAGATTTGAATTCACAAAACTTCATATTTCAAGAGACAATGTAGAGATGGATTCTAATAAGTAGCCATATTTTGTAACTAGACACCCATGAGTACATGAAACCTTTGGGACATGGTTTAGATGACCTTCATGAAGGATAATGACCACCAAATTAGTGGAAAATCCCTCTCACATCTTGGGGTTTTAAGAGGAATCCACCTGTAATAAAATTTTCCCTATGGGAACCAAGACATCATCCCTTGGTAGGGTCTCTATTTTTCTTGAAGGCCATACCTTCATAAAACCAATATACATTTCAAACCCTAGAACATTTTCTAAACCCACCACAGAGTACCCTACATGATGCCTTTTATCATATATACCTTAATGAAGGTTGAGTTCCCAAGGGCCCTATCCCTATTCAATCCATGTTTACTCATGCCTGGATCAACTGTATGACAGATATCATAATCCTTTGTGTTGATACCCTTTATTTATACACGGAATAGGAATCCTCAATTCATATTAATCATGATAATAGGAACCCTTATTCTAGTACCCCATAAACCTTCCTATAATGGTAGTTTTTATGATTTGTAACATCAAATAAGAGCTTCATAATAGACACATAATCACTGAAGGTGGAAGGAATCATCATGAGAAACCACTTAATTTAAATTATGATGAGGGATAGTGTTGTATCCTTGTCTACAACTTGGAAATAGTCTCCATGGGTGTTATCCCCAACCATTTATGAGATGCAATACTTTAAATTCCATAGCTTAATGTCCTACCCTCATGAAGTTAAACAGCCCGACAATGTCCTCAGTACATGATGTTAAACTATAGCACTAAATTGTGAAAAACATGTAGGATGAACTATGTATGACTCACATGGGATGATACCTCACCTCTTGGGAAGCCCTTATGCATATTCCCAACACCGTACCTTATTTTCACTCATTGGAACAAGAATCCTCACCACATGATATTAAACTACATGGGCATGTCTTGTTACATGAACTTAAACTATGCACACAAACTATGTGGGTTTGAATACATGTCTCCTAATAGAGTATATAGTATGACTCATTGAGGATTAATTCTGACACACTAAAACCACCATTAAATCTATATATCTTCCCCTTAGGAGGCGATGATGATAAAGTGTGATCATTTCCCACAGGAACACACTCAACCTCATCACTCATGCTTAAAGTCCCTACAAGACCTCAATGACTCCATGTGATGTTAAACCATAACAATACAAGTACATGAAAAGTCTACATGTTAAATATCCCCAAAAAACATTAAACTTATGAACACATCCCTAACAAAAATTTAAACCTGTGACCACATCCCTAGAAGACTTTAATCTTATGATTGTGTCCCCACAAGACCTTAAAATTATTAAATCACCTTTACATCAGAATCCATACCTCATGTGACCTGTATGGTATTTGATTATAAATGAGCCTCATGAGACTTACACCCATATCATTGGTTTATATGTGATTCCAAAGGATTCCTTGTGTTTCTCAAAAAATATTCCTCATGCAAGAGATACCCCTGTTTCTAAAAGAGGAAGACTCTAATATATGTTCAATATACCAAATGTCCAAAGATGTATATATGTGTCCAACATCACCATTGGCTCTAACCATAGGTAGTTTTTGGGTCAAGACAAAAGAAAATTAATTAATTGGTGACCACCTTGAGATGACATTAGGAATGAGATTCAGGAATATAACTAATTTCTATGATGGATACTTAGACTAGGTAAAGAAGTCCAAGGAGGAATCCATGGAAGGAAGAACCTACATCCCATTATATCATTTTCTTCACGGATTTGACATCACCAATCATGGTAGTAGAGAAAAATCACCTTTGAAAAGTGAGAATGTGGGGCCCATGAAATGTACATTCTGGCCTCACTACGCGCCCCATTGGAAAGCATTAGAAAAAAATTGTGTAATTTTTATTATAAAAAATTACACATACAAATATATTTTATGATATGTTCAATATCATAAATACACTACAACACAATATTTTCATGAAATATGGGATTGAATCATGGGTTATGATATCAAATTTCATATATGAAGGCACAGTTCAAATCCATGGATTTTAAGAATATCATACCTTATGATATATATCCATTGAACACTGTGATTAATAAAAATAGAAAAATTTATTAATTTTTTATTTTAGTATTGGATTAAGATAGAAAATATCATTTTTATTTATTCAATTTACATCATTATTTCAAGAATCTGAAAAAATAGAATGGATATGATACCATTGTTGAGATTATTAGGGATAAAATAACTCTTGTTAGTGGTAGCACACACAATTAGAAATTCCAACCCAAGATCGCCATGATTTGATAAATTAAATCTTTAATAACTAAGATGAAGAACTCTATTGAACTATTGTTTGTACCTTACACTGAATCTTCCACTTGAACCATATCGATCATTGAATGGGTCTGAGGAAGATCATAGGAGTGATAGTATAAGGGCTCACACCTCCAAAGGTATAGATGTGCTGGAACTGAATTAGTAATCATATTATTGGGATAATCCTTTCACCTATGGTATTATAGTACCCCTCAGGGATAAATATGAGGGATGGAGAGAGCTTAAAAAAGTATATAGTATCATCTAGAAATGAACAAGATCATACTTTTTCATCACATGACAACCAGATTTTATTGGCCCTCAAGGACGATCCTTGAAAACCCATACATTTATAATGAATGATTAAATGAATTGACCACTCCAGGCATCATATTCAAGAATACATCTACTAACTCACATTATATCTCTTGTAACTCTACTTAAATGATATCCATAATGGAATATTGATCTAAATGTTTACTCGTAACATTTTAACACTCCTATAATCTAAGTTATAATCATGATATTCCATGTCATATGATATAAAAATTATTACATTAGAACTTGCATGTAAGAGACACCATATGATATTCCCTATCATATTTTATGACTGAAAATGTAGTTTCATGAAATCATATTCATGAATTATGGTATGGCGCACTTTCACCTTATTTTTATCCTTTGAAAAGTCATTTTAACACGATTTATGATATTACATATCACAATGCATGGGATATGATTTCATGCAACTACCTTTTTCAATTGTGAAATACTATAGGAAATTTCATATGGTGGTGCTACCATGAAGTCATATTGTATGACATTTTATACTGTATGAAAAAGAATATCATGAAATGTCATTCAATTATATGGGTGAAAAAATGTTATGACTTAACATTTAAATAATTCTACCATGATGGGTACAATTTTAGAGGTATTACATTAGATGTGATTCAAGGGTTTATATATATACAATTCATACAGTTTATGATTCATTTACTGATTCATTATAAACACATGTCTAAATACAAGTGCTATCTTTAAGAATCCTCAAGATCCTATAAAAGATCACTTCCATGAAATGGAAAGGTATGAACTTGTTTATTCTAAGATGATAATAAAACTTTTTTAAACCTCTCCTTATCCCTCATATTTATTCTCGAGAGGTAATAGAATACTATGGGAGAAAAAAAACTCACTCATGTGATGAGTGATTCAGTTCCAACCTATGCATACCTCCATAAGTGAGATTACTTATACTGCCACTCTTGAAATTTTCCACAAACCTATTAAATGATCAAGATAGTGTAAGTGGATTATTTGGTGTAAGGTAAACATACTGGTTCATGAAATTTTTTTCACTTCAGTTTTATTATATTTCATCTATCTAAGCATACCAATCTTGGGTTGGGATTCTAAATTATTTTTTCTACCACTAATAATAATTATTAGACCCTTATGAATCAAAGTAGTGGTATATAATCTATACCATGTTTTTAGATTTTTGAAATCATTATGAGAATTGAAGAAAAAAATATTATTCTTTATCATAATAAAATCATAAAAGACTATAGAAATAAATTTTTTAGTTTGGCTAAATCATAGTATACAATTTCCATATATCATAATGTGAAATATGATCAAAACTAGTGGATTTGAACCATTCCATCATATGAAATATTCAATATCATAACCTATGATTTAATCTCAAATTTTAAGAATATAGAGTGCCTTAGTGTATCTATGATATCATAAAATACAATTGGAAGTCTATGTTTTTATAAAAGTTATTACTTAATGGATATGGGTTTTATAAAAACACACACAATACATATGTTTTTTTCTGCAATTTTTTTTTTGTTTTCTGTAAAACAAAAACACCTTGTGTATATTGATATCATTGGATATAATATGGGTATACATTTTAATATATAACTAATAGTGATATCAATCATAAACTACAATTCATTCTGAATCATTTAAATTGATTGATGTATAGAAACAATTTTTCTTCAAAATTAAAATTAAAAAATGTATTTTATTATTTATATTTTTTAAAAAATTATGATTAAAAGGTATTCTTGGTATATTTATTAAATAAAAAAATTTATAAATTATTTAATTTTAAATATTTTTTAATTAATTAATAAATATTTATGAAAAAATTATTATTAAGTATTCCTAAAATTTTAGATTTTAATATTAAAAATAACCTCTTAAAAAATTATATAGTATGCCTTATGAATGAAATAAAGTGTTTATTTATAAATCATGAAGAAGTATTATAAAGTGTTTATAAATTATAAAATAAGATCAAAATATAAAATGTTCATATTTTATGATTATGAATTTTTCATAATACTTAATTCTAGTTATTTGAATTAAAGGCCTTATCTTGGATATTATTTAAATCACATCAAAAGAGTTTTGATGCTTGATTATATCAGGATTTAAATAATGTTAGGTATATGATATTTTGAATGTGTTAAATGTTTTCAACATATAAATTTTATTATAAATGGTTTATAATTCATAAAATATAATATATTTAAAGTAAATTCCATATAATATGTAATTTAATGGGTTTCATATTGTGAAATGATATAAATATTTTACATTCAAGATTATAGAATATCTATAATGAATAGATAAACTATAAATAATTGATAAATATTTTATTTAGGAATTATTCATAAATTTTTATCTCATGCTTAAATACTTTAATTGCTCATTTATTTAAAAATAATTTCATTTTTATTATTCATGGATATATATTTTATATATTATGAATGAGTGTGTGATTTTGTTTAATTTGTTAAACTGCTTCTTATAAATTTTCTGGCCTTGAATTACATGCTGGTATGATTTCATAAGATTTAGTTTTTATCCACTTGGACCTTGTTTTTTAATTAAACTTATTTTCTTGAATATAGTTATTGAATATAATTTATACATATTAGGATGTTAGGTTTTTGAAAAATTGTATTCTCTCTTTAGTGATGTATCCTTGAGTAGAGGGTATTTAGGTCAGACTTCCTAGTGGCCTCAAGGATTATCAAATGTTATAGAAAGGTGGGGTTTAAGTTTATATGGATCCAAAATTACTCATTTAAAGATTAAAAATATCATATAATTCTAAAACATTATATGAAAAGTTTATGTACCTTTTGCATGATATGCATTTTTTAATGTGTAAACATGTTTGGCTTCTATTTTTGGGGGAGTAATACAAACTGTGGGTCGTTTAAAGAGATACAAATAAATATAGTTATAACATAATAATTTAGTGTATGGAATGAGATTCAAAAAATAAACCATTAGAAGCATGTATACATAAAGGGAATAGTATAATATAATATAGTGAGACTGAATCCCCTTCAAAATACTAAGTGTTAGTTTCCTTCTAAAGTGGAACTTGTCAAGACCTCAATCATCAAATTGGGTGGTAATTATAGATTTGGGTGCCCATGATTTATCTTGTGTAAGTAAGGTAATTAATTAGTGACCCTAATAGGATTGGGTTCCCATTATTTGTGTTCTATTTGGGTTTAACTTAGCCAGGCATCCCTAATGGTATTAGATTATTGAAGGAATAAATTTAGTTTTTTCCATATGATAAATTAGACAAAGTGTTTTCTACCTAACCATATATGATTAATATATGATATGATTGGGATGATTCAATACCTAAATACATATATAATGGTAGTAATGATAATGTGACCAAAAGCATAGTGAAATATATATATTGGCCCACTAATGGTTATGATGAATTAAAAAATGGGTTATCATTTTAGTTGGATCCCATTTAATAAAATTACTTATTAAATGGTAATAAGACATGATACTCATATGATACAATATTACATTGTATATAATATCATTATCATCATGAAACTTATATATGAGATTATTTCTATAATAATGAGAAAATTTATGTAATAAAATCTTGTGACTAGTAACATATGAATATTTTTTAAGTAAGGAAAAATTATATTTGTTAGAGAAACCCCAATAGGATTAAACAAGTGTTAAAGTTGTTTAAAAGGTAATTATACATAATTATAAGAAATATATAACGATTAAATCAAGGTTTAAAAGTATTTAGAGAAAAAATTACCTAAGTAATTTTAGTATCACATAATCAATATGATTGTTTATGTCAATGGTACTCAATATTATTGCGTATGTTAATGACTTGGTGATACTAGATTAATCCTTGATGAATGTTATTGTTTAGTAATTAATACTATTTTCATCTTTGGAATTTTCTTGAATATATTCTTGAGTTAAATAAAACATTACTCTATATTCTAATGTTTTGAGAATATAAAATTGAGGTATGTGATGTCAAGGTCTTGGTGCTTTATATAAAGTACAAGTGGGTAAAAGTTTAAACTGGAAGAGAAAAAAATTAGTTGAAGTTTCCAATTTGTTTTCCTCAAGTATCCATCCTAGGTCATTGAATATAAATTTTTTCTCAAGAATAACGATTAATTATTGTGTTAGGTAAAATTTTTCAGAATACATAAAGGCATTTATGAAACTACATGGAATTTACATGTCAGGTATTTGTGTTAAAGAAATCAATAGTTTAGTTTTGAAGGGTATGTGATATGAATTGTATGTTTTAAATGTTTTTTAAAAATACATGAGTTGAGATACAAGGGAATAATTTATAGATACCCAAAGATTTAAGTACATGGAAATTACATTACTTTTGCAAAATACTTAATACATAACAAAAAACACACAAGGTCTGTAATAGTTTAGTGTCTTTGGAAACTCGGAACATAATCTTCTAATCGTGGTGAAAGATCTTCAATATCTCCCATAATGATCATCCCCTTTTGTTTTCTTACCTAAAACCTTTCTTTATATCCTGGGTAAAATAAAACATATAAAGGGTGAGCTTAAAAGCTCAGTAAGGGTAAGCATGGAGAAAATAAAACAAACCATATACATTTGAACTAAAAAAACATGAACATAATGTTCAAATATCAAAATCTTGAGCAATGACATAAAACATGATAGTACATAAGGCATAGATCATAATGAAACATTAATCATGATAAAATAGCATGGGAATAAAACATGTAATTGTAGAAAACTATTAAGCACATGATATGATTTCCATAGTAGCCAAGGCATTGCTGCCAAGACCATCTTAGTGGACAAAGTCCCTTTCTGAATCGAGTTCACTCCTTGTTCCTATCCTGTATCACTGAACCAGATTAACTTACCATTTTAGCCATGTCTATCCCATGAGATATAAATCTTTACCCAATGCATTGGAGGGAGATATAGGTCCCACTCATCTCATAATGAAATCATTCTTACTTGTGCCACAACATTAACATAAATCATTCATCATTACCCAATGTATAAAATGAGTTTCATAAATATCATCCCATCATAAAATAATCCATACAAAACAATGGATATCATTTAATCAAAATAAAAGTGAAACCATGTAAATCATTGAGAAATTATACTTGAAACAAACACATATGAAATAATTCCATCTTATATGGAAAATGGTTTTGATAAAACACTTGAAATTAATTCTTGAGGAAAATATCATTTCTTCTTCAAAATCATTTTCTTTTCAAAACATTCCATGAAATTTTAAAAGAAAAGGATTTTTTTGAAAATAGTCATTAAATCTTGTGGAGTAATCTTCATGAAAATAAGGCTTTATGAAACCGTAAAAATCTGTTCATTCCATATAAGTTAAAAAAACATTCTTCTCATACTTTTTCTGGAAAAGTCAAAAAGTATATCATATGGTAAACAAAAGAAAGATTCCTTCCATTTGATTTGGTAAAAGTAAAAAGGGTAAAAATGAATTTCAACATACATGGAATAAAAGTAAACATTTTATGAAAACATTTGGATATCATATGGACATGTATAATAAACATAACCCCGGTAAATACTTACGAATAAACAATCTCGGATAAGAATGAGATTGGAATAATTATCCTTTACCTTATGTCCAATTTCTTCCGTATGTGTCTGATACTCATGTATAGTGGGTGTAAACATATTATTAACTTGTAATAAAACAATAATAATATTTATGATATCATATATGATTTACTTACGACTTTATATTATCTGTTCATTTGTCAATTCCAAGTTAAAGTAGTGTTTTGGGTAAAATTGTTTCATTTATCGTACGTGTTTTGACTTGTAATTATTAATATGATCAATTATATCTTGATTAATTAATTACATAATATAAAAAATGATTTATATATAATATATATTCGGAATATACATATATATATAATATATCGATAAATGGAAAGAAATACATCGTTCAGGGAGACGGTAGGTCGTACGTACGCATGAACGCTGTTTTTCGTTTCCTTATTGAATTGAATGGAATTAAGTAGATGACATAAATATATATATATATATACATAAATAAAATATCATTATTATGTCAAATATTTCATGATTACTTACTATATATACTTTATAATCATTCTTTAATTGTTAACATGGAAAATGAATCTCATCGCGTCGTGGAGATGGTAATCCGTACGTATGCTCGAGCGATGATATCGTTACCATATTTATTAAATGGTATTGTAGTGGAATATATAATATCATATAATCAGTATTATGTTATAAAAATTATATATAGTTATTCTTTACAGCACTATACCCATCCAAGTAAGGTGGTGGTGGAAAAACTGATTACACCACGGTGTGCAGACGGTATTCCGTACGTACGCACGTGTGGTGATTTCGTTTTCCGTAGGATGGATTGAAGATGAAATAGGGTTGTTTCATATTTATAATAAAATATCAGTATATGGGTGATACTTATGTTATTAATTTATGACGAAACAAAAAAAACAAGAAGAAGTAGAAGAAGAAATAAATTAGAAAGAATAAGTAAAGGATATTACCTCTTCTTTGACACGCCTCTTCTTAATATCCTCTTAAGGCACTATAGTTGGTGTTTTGATATATACCAGAACCTCTATAATGTATCTAGGGAAGTTGATAAGGAAAATGGTCAGGGGTTGGTCGAGATTTAAGGCTCAAAATTGTGTAAATAGGAGAGGGAGGAGGTGCCCTTTTATAAGGGAGGAGAGGGGCCCTTTGGAAAGACTTAAAATATTATTTTATAATAAAGTCATATTCGGATTATAATAGCTCAAAATTGATTTATTTAGAAGGTAAAGTGGGGATGGGTCGAAATACTCTAAACCAATAGGTTTTAGAGAAGTTTAGGTTACTATTTTAACCTTATCATTTAGATTTCACTCTATGTTAAATAATTTATCTTTTACCATGTCTTATTGTTTTCTTACACTATATGGTTAATAAACTTACTATAACAAGCCAAAAGAACCCAAAGTGGTTCATTATTAATATATATATCATTATATAAGTCATTTTTTTGAACCTTAGATTTTTAGGAATATAATAACAATTAATAATATAATATTTGTTTTAAAAACTATTTTATGTTAATTTTGACACTATTTGGTAATTGATTTTTTTAAAAATCATAACAACATGATTAGTTCGAAAAAATTTAATTGAATCAATAATAGAATGTCATATTAACCTAGAAATTTTTTTTAATTCATAAGAAGTTTCAAATTACATTTATTTGGGTATTTATAATATCAACTATTTTAATATTTCATTATTTAGGTAATTACTTCATCATCATTGTTTCATAAATAAATTAAATTATTTAATGTCTAAAAATTATAAATAAAATTCCATTAGGTAGGAAATATTTTTATCTTTCTAATTAATATTTATAGTGGAATTTATCTTATTTATAACCCTATATTAAAAATGTTTTAGTTATTAAACTTTGATTTTAACTATTTAAACTCTTCTTTAAATAAAATAATAATAAGTGTCTTAATCTATTCCAAGTGGACCTAAAGGGTAATATTTTATTCCTAAGGTTGTTTCTGGTCAAACTAAATTTATTCAATAGAATTAAGACATGTTTTAGGGTAATAATAACATCATTTTTACCCTTAATTACCCTATTTACTTTTAACCATGGTAAATAAAAGTAAAAAGTTACTATTCACCAAAAATTATTTTTATCTTATTGAACCACATTTTACTCCATGATATTAACCGTGTCTCTTAGATTTTCAAAATTCCACTCAATGAAGCGGTAAAATTAAGTTTTATGTAAATTTTCAAATTCTCCTTGGAGGTGGGTAAAAGATGGTGAAAAGTTCAATAAAATTTTTATATATATAAAATTATTATAAAATGACTCCAATAAATTACATTGAAATTATATATGTATTATATATCAATTTTGACCTAAAATAAATTTAAATAAAATAAATATTTATTTAAATAAAAAATTTGGTTTTAAACTATAACTCGGTGTTTTTCACTATTCATCAAAAATTGAGTGTTTTCAGAAAAATACCAAAAATTCACCCTAGGATAATTTCGATATTCAGAATCCAAAAATTAAGTCCATTTTGAAAGATAAAATTTATAAAATTTCAAAAAGTGGGTATTACTATTCATAACGGCTAGTTCATAATAATATTATAATAATATCTCATTTAGTTAAACTTGGTATTGTGTACTACACACGCTATCGAAAAAGGTATTGATTGCGTGTAATTCAAGTCAAGTTAGGGCTTCATGTAGTGAAATATCCGTTTGGTGTTGCGTATAACATAATCAAAACTTATTTCATTTATACATTAAACAAAATCTATACTTAATGTTGCGTAGAACAATTTCCACAAAACGAACTTGAAATTGTGTGTAACATGAGCCAAGAATAGTGTTGCATATACTGAAAGCTAATACGGTGTTGCATATAGTACAATATAATTTTGGTGTCACGTACAACACAAGATATAAATGAAATTAAAAAGAATAATTCTCATAAAATCTCAGGTTGTTACATTCTACCCCCCTTAAAATGAATTTCTCCCTCAAAATTCATTGAGGTTATAAATGGTTTACTACTTGAAGGTTTCTTTCATAGAAACCCACATCGTAAAAAGGAATACTAAATCTTCATTTTAAAAAGGTAATTTAGAATCATAACAGTCACCTAAAGTAACTTAGCACTGGGTTTCCACATAGGACAACATATGTGAAAATATGGATATGAAAGAGAAATTTAACCATCAACTTCTAATGAAGAGTGGTAGAGGACATGGCTATGAAAAAGCCAACAATCACAAAGCCATAAATTTGTGATGATTTAAGGTACCATCTGATTCATCGGATATAATGACACTAGGACAACATTTTTTTTGTTTTCAAGATCATTTCCCTAAATTTGACAAATTGTTGAATTAAAAGAAATATTTACTTGATTTTGGTACAATCTTACTGTTGTTTGTGGTTTGAACAATTTCCACTTCATCTCTTAAAGAAATGAAGTTGAATTTGTCTTCCGTGAAGTGTTAGCAGATCATGCGATAGAATGATAAGTCATTCCATCTGTCTCAAACAAAAGGATAGAAAAAGTTATTAAATATATATAAGTCCATCTATAGTGATATTGGACTTATACTTCATATTTCATACCGCTTAATATAATAAAACTAGTTTCTACTAACCAGGGACTTCCTGTAGGCCAGTGGTAGGTGATAAAGGCCTGTCGCACTTCGGTTGTGGGTTCGATTCTCACAGCCTTGTCCAATGCGAGGGGTTATCTCCCATCCTTCAGGTTGTCCTTTTTCTAAAACTACATTATTATAAAATTCCCTAAATAATATCCAAAATGGTCTAGCCTTAAACAATACTAACTTATGTCCAAAATAATCCATTCCAATCTTTAGGCTTATCTAAAATACTTCTATCCAATATTATAGTATAAAGAAAATGATTTCTAGAAATTTCATCAAACAAGCATGTGAATACCATCATTTTCCCCCCATATATCATACGATATATCTTGTTGGTCGCATTCCAAACATGTGAATACCTTAATTATGTATTCTCTTGAAACATAAATTGTCATAGAACCATAGTGAAAACATGAATGTTGTCAAAAGGTAACTCTTTCCACATACCAAAATCCCAAAAATTCTATATACTCAAACCATGATATCACTTTGTCCTTATATCAGTCATGATCTCATTAAAACTATCAAAAATTTCATTATCTCCTTATCCCTTATTTATGCGCATATTAGGTGCTTTCCAAAAATATCTGAATAACCTTTCATGGTAACTGGTACCATTCAACATATACATTCAAAACCATAAGAAAAAACAATAGTGTAACAATCCTTAGGTGTCTATTTATTCCATAGTACCATGAGATTACTTATAAAACATTACTCTTGATAAACATATAATCATTCCACTACCTTCTTAAACCATTGACCAATCTTGAACAATTATTTCATCTCACATATCATTTGTAGTCTCTTCATCATAATCAACATAAATACTACCCATACAACCATACTGATTCTCTTCATGAGACTTTCCCTTAGGGCATTGGTTTGTATAATGCCCGTACATTCCACATTTAAAACATTTAATCATTGTTGATATCGTAGAAATACCATTATCCTTTTCCATGGTGTCAACTAAACCTTTTCCTTTGCACTTAATGGCTTTGTGTCCTTCATTTACACACCCAAAGCATCTACCAGTTCCTTTGAAACATTCTCCTTGATGCCTCTTCCCACATGATTTACATGAGGGAAATTGAAATTTCTTTCCTCTATGATCATCATGAAACTCCATCTTTCTCTTATTAAATGAGTCGGGATACTTACCAAAGTTGAGATTATTAATCATATTATGAGATTACTAATTAGGAATAATAATGATTTTTTGACTTCAAAATCCCATTTCATTTGGTTGCTCATGAAGAATATCATTCCATTGTCCATCATATCCTCCATTATCATGAATCTTCCTGTTTCCGACCATTTTCTAAAACCCAAAAGGAACAGTATGAGAGGCAAAAATAATGCTAGGAAAACAACATAATAAAGGGGGATTACCTTCAATATATAACGTATTAGGTTTAATTCTAAGATCATTACTGTAATTCTAGGACTATAACCTATACTTATACTTAACCTTAGGGACATCCCTAGACATACCTTAGAAATATCTCTAGGGATCTCACTAAAGTTCTCGTGTCATAGTTTCCAAAGGTTAACTAAACCTTTCATCTGATACCAACTATAGAGACCCAAATTTTGATGTACATTGACATTACATTACTTTTGCGGAATACTTAATTCATAAAAAAACCAATACACAAGGACCGTAATAGTTTAGTGTCTTTGAAAACTCGGAACATAATCTTCTAACCATGGTGAAAGATCTTAAACATCTTCCATAAAGATCTTCCCCTTTTGTTTTCTTACCTAAAACCTTTCTTTATATCATAGGAAAAAGAAAACATATAATGTGTAGAGACCCGGAGCTTGATGTACATGGACAATACATTACTTTTGCGGAATAATTAATACATAACAAAAATAGACACACAAGTATCGTAATAGTTTAGTGTCTTTGGAAACCCGGAATATAATATTCTAATCGTTGTGAAAGATCTTCAACATCTCCCATAAGATCTTCCCTTTTTTGTTTTCTTACCTAAAATAATTCTTTAAATCATGGGGAAACGAAAACATATAAAGGGTGAGCTCAAATTCTCAGTAAGGGTAAGCATGGATAAAATAAAACAAATCATATACATTTGAACTTCAAAACATGAACACAATATTTAAACATCAGAATCTTGAGCAATGACATAAATCATGGAAGTACGTAAGGCATAGACCATAAAGAAACATTAATCATGATAAAATAACATGGGAATTAAACATGTAATTGTGGAAAACCATTAAGCACATAATATGATTTCCATAGTAGCCAAGGCATTGCTTCCAAGACCATATTAGTGGACAAAGTCCCTTTCTGAATCGAGTTCACTCCACATTCTAGTCCTATGTTACTGAACCAGTTTAACTTACCATTCTAGCCATGTCTATCTCATGAGATATAAATCATTAACCAATGCATTGGAGGGAGATATAGGTCCCACCCATCTCATAATGAAATCATTCTTACTTGTGCCACAAAATACACATACATAACCCAATAAATAAAATGGGTTTCATAAACATCATCCCATCATCACATAATCCATAAGAAATGGATATCATTTCATAATAAGAAAATTGAAACCATGTAAATCATAGAGACATGATATTTGAAACATACACATATGAAATAATGTCATCTTAGATGAAAAATGTTTTTGATAAAACACTTGAAATGAATTTTTGAGGAAAATATCCTTTCTTCTTCAAAATCATTCTCTTTTCACAAAAATGTTATGGAATTTTAAAACAGAAGGATTTTTTTGAAAAGAGTCATGAAATATTTTGGAGGATACTTCATGAAAATAAGGCTTTATAAAACCGTAAAAATCCGTTCACGCCGTATAAGTTTACAAAAACATTCTTCTCGTACTTTTGCTGGAAAAGTCAAAAAGTACCTGGTAACTTAAAAAAAATAAAAGATTCATTACATACCATGTAGTAAAAGTCAAAAATGGGTAAAAGGACATTAAAAATACATGAAACCATTTTTCGAAAACATGGACATGGATGAGAACAATAATCCCAGTAAATACTTACGAATAAACAATCTCGGATAAGAATGAGATTGGAAAAGTTATCCCTTACCATAGGTCCGATATGATTCGTACGTATCCGAACCACCTGTATAATGATTTAAATAATGTCATTGAATTATTACAGAATCATATTCATTGTTCTGATATCGTTTCACTTATGACTTTATATTACCCGTTCTTTTGTAAATTCCATGTTAAAGTAGCGTTTTGGGTAAAATCATTTCAATTATCGCATGTGTTTCGACTTGTAATTCATGATATTATTACTTATATCCTGATTTAAAATATTCCAGAATGTAAAACATGATTTATATATAATATATATTCATCATATACATATATATATTATAGATCGATAAAAGGAATGAAATACACCGTTCATGGAGACGGTAGGCCGTACGTACGCATGAATGCTGTTTTCGTTTCCTTATTGAATTGAATAAAACTAAATAGATGAAATACATATATATATACATAAATCCAGTACCATTATTATTTCATATATTTCATTATTATTCATTATATAAATTTTATGATCATTCATGTATGGTTAACATGGAGAATGAATCTCATCGCTTCGTGGAGACGGTAGTCCGTACGTACGCACAGGCGATGATATCATTCCCATAATTATTGAATAGAATTGGAGTGGATGGAATAATATATCAGAATAAGTATGATGTTATAATAACCATATATAGTTATTATTTACACCATTATACCCATCCATGTAAGGTGTTAGTGGAAAAATAGATTTCACCACGGCGTGGAGACGGTATTCCGTACGCACGCACGCGTGGTGATTTCGTTTTCCATAGGATGGATAGATGGTGAAATAGGGTTGTTTAATACTTATAATAACATATAGGTATATGAGTTATACTGATTTTATTACTTCATAATGATAAAACTAAAGAAGAATAAGTTGAAGAAGAAATAGTGTTGAAAGAATCGGTAACATACATTACCTCTTCTTTGAAGCGCCTCTTTGAGACCTCCTCTTAGGGCACTAAAATTGGTCTTTGAAGAAGACCAGAACCTCTAGGATGTTTCTATGGAAGTGGAGAAGAGAAATTGGCAGGGTTTGGCTGATATTGAAGGCTCAAAGTGGTGTGAGGAAGAGAGGGAGGAGGTTCCCTTTTATAAGGGAGGAGAGGGGCACCTTTGGAAAAACTAAAAATATTATTTTATTATAAAGTCATATTCGGTTTTTTATAGCTCCAAATTGATTTATTTCTAATCTAAGGTGGGTATTGTAACACCCCAAGCTTCCACGGTACGTTTCCCTTCGAATAATGCAATAGCGTGTGTTGTACGCAACCTCGAGCTCTAACACACACCACAACTAATTAAACTAGCCGTTGTGAATAGTAATACCTACTTTTTGAAATTTGATAAATTTTATTTATCAAAATGGACTTCATTTTTGGATTCGGAATATCGAAATTAGCCTATGTTGAATTTTTGGTATTTTTCTGAGAACTTCTAATTTTTTATGAATAGTGAAAAATACTTAAAAACAACTTTTTTAATCAAAATAATTTATAGTGATAAATTATACTATTTAGTGGTTTTAAAGTATAATTAGAATATATTTTTACCATTTTACCCAATGGTGGTCATTATAATTAATTTAACATTGAAATTGGACATAAACAATTGCCAATATTTTGATATAAATTGTTTCTTAAAACACGCTATTTGTTGTGACAGCGGGAATTAATTATAAAATTAATTAATGAAACTTATATGTTTGGAATTTTGTAAAATAGACATCATTTTTGAATTCGCAATATCAATTATAGCTTAGGGTGAAATTTTGGCATTGTTATGAAAAACTTCAATTTTTGATGAATAGTGAAACCACTAAGTGGTAGTTAAATAACTGATTTTTCGTTTAAATGAAATATTACCACTTTTGTTTTTTGATTTTCAAAAATCAGACATACATGGTTGTCATTAAGAAGTAAAATGTGGTTCAATGAGATTAAAATAATTTTTTTGGTGAATAGTAACTTTTAAGTTCTTAATCACGATTAGAGGTAATTAGTGTAGTTTAAGGTAAAAATAATGTTTTAATAATATGAGATGAGCTTGACACTTGTCCTACTCCTATTGTATGAGACATGGCCTACCAAGACAACCCATGGGTCAACTTGGGGACCCCATGGAGCCACTTTAGTTTGAAAATGACATTAATATATATTTATTTAATGTTAAAATTAAATTGACACAAACATGAGTTGTTTTACTAAAATAGTTTTTAAGTGGGGTTACACAAGTCCAAATTTTGACTATAAATATTCATTAGAAAGCTAAAACGATTTTCTACATCATAGTAGTTTTTTATAATTTTTTGACATTAAATAAATTAAATTAATTATGACATCATGATGATGCAGCGATGACCTCATTATTTAACGATTTAAATAAAATCGAAAGATAATGTAAAATCCAAAGCGTACACTTGTCAAAAACCTATTGGATGAGTATATTTCGAACCCTTATCATCTTATACTCGAATTATATAAGTGTGAGACCTCTAAAATCCAAAACTCATTTTATAATAAAGTGACTTTTTTTTACTTTCCAAGAGTGCCCCTCCTCCCCACTTATAAAAGGCCCCCACCTCTCCCACCTCATTCACACTTTCAAGCCATTTTTCTCGGCCAAACTCTGCCCAAATACTCTCCCAACTTCCCCCTCTTACTCCTAGAAGCCTAAATTTGGGCAGATCGCTTCCCAAGGAAGCCTTTGGCTCAAATCAAAAAGAGTTACCCGATTTTGAGGTAATGTCTTCTCTAATGTTGTTTTGTTTTATTTTTCTTCTCCAAACCCTAAGATCTTTTCATTCCTTTCTTTTGTAACAACAACAGTATCTACAATATACTAGTATGTTGTTATGATAAGGATTTGGTTTACACTTACACACACCTTCGTCTAATGGTTAAAGAACATACGGTTTCTGTGGATGGCGAATTTCTGCCTCACGAAACGATGATTGTTCAACACTCATATAACAACTTCAAAGGTGGCCATTAAGATGTCACTATTTTTATATATGATTTATAATATGTTTATGTTTTACTTATGCTTCTGTATTTCTAATTTATGGCATACTTTATGATTTCCATTATGGGTAAAACGCGATAATTTCATTTTAGGAAGTGCGGACTACCGCCCCCTCAAAGTGATTTGAATCGTTAATGCCATATGTGGGATGTATAAAGGATGGAGTAAATGGTATTATACACTATATTATACTGGAACTATATTATACCTTTATATAATTATGATTTCATTCCATTAAATATGAAATTGAAATGAAACTAGCATTCATGCGTACGTACGGCTTACCGTCTCCATGAACGGTGCATTTCATTTCTTACCTCTAAATGTTACGTAATATTATAAATGAATGTATATACTGGATATATAAGATATATATGAAATATAAATCATGAATATAATTCTGGAGATAATGTATATTCTACCACATAAACAACTTGTAATTATAGGAAGTTTATTGTTGACTCAAGTACCAAAGATCGACAAAACGACCGTTATTAACTTAAATAATTACATAATGTTCATATGATTGTAATAAGTGATATAATAAGGATAATGAAATTTAAAATGCTTCTTAATAAGGTATATATTAACTCTAGTTTATTATTCAGGAGGATAAAGAACGATTGAGTCAAGTCAGACACAAGGTAAGGGAACTTCTTAACCCAATTTCTATTCTTTGGGTTAATCTCCTACATTCAAATTATGTCATGATATTATTATGTCCTATTTTGTATTTTTACGTTCTTTATGTGTACCTATAGTGAATACACATAATAGATCTATTTTATTTTAAAAATGATATTTTTAAGGACTTCGTCTCAATCTCCTTTCATTGAGGCATATTTGGTTTTAAACACAAATTTCTTTTATACGGTGTATAAACCCCTTTGACTTTTACGTATTTTCAAAAGGAATCTTTTTTATACGAAGCGTTTACTAAACGACAAAAGGGAATGCTTTTGTCATATGTATGCGGCAGCAACGACTTCTCCGCCGCCGTGACCACTATTTGAGTTTCGGCTTCCTCTACAAGCCATACCCTTTTTTTAATGAAAAATAAATACCATGTTATAATTTTCTTTTATTTTGGTATTGAAAATGGTTTTGAAAGCGTTTTTATTTTATCAATGTGTTGTATTGATATATTGTGATTGAAATTTGGAAATGTTATGTTTCCTTTATGCATGTTTTATGTGATACGATTATGTTATGGTTTATGAGATGTTTAAACCTGTTCATATGAGGAATGTATTGGACTTAATAAGTGACGGGTGGAGCCCGCTATAGCTCCTCAATGCATCGGTAGGTCTCATGAGACAACTAGATGTGGAATTGGCCGAGGCCCATTCCCAATTTGATTTATGGTTTTGGCCGAGGCCTTAATCATTTTAGACGTCTTGGCCGAGGCCTTGACAAAATGTTTCAGAATGTCCGGCATTATACATTCCCTCATTATGAAAGTGGTTATTGATATTGCATGTGATTATTCGTCCAGTAGAATATCCATGTGAGTAAGTATGTGGCATTATTTGATTTTACTTTTTCCTTATTATGCTGAAGTGCAAGTTTAATAAGGCTTCTGTTTAGTTATACATTGCCTTAAATGTTTATGTTTATTTATGAAAGCTTCTGCAATATTGTTATCCTTACTGAGCATCTGAGCTCACCCCTTTCAATGTTTTAATATTTTTCCAGGATGTGAAGAAGTATTTTATGAATGACCTGCAGGGGTAGTCAGAAGAGGATATGAGTGTGGACTATGAAGACTTTGTTATTAGTTTTTCACTTTATGATGTGATGTAACACTTATGAATGTATCTAGTGTTTCCAAGGCTACTAAACTAATCGGTCTTTCGAGACTTGATCTTTTGTGATCATGCCAATGTTACGAAGTAATGCACCGACTCTGGGGAGCTGGGGTCGGGGCGTTACAGTTGGTATCAGAGGCAGTTTAGTACTAACCTTGGAAGCTAGATTTAGATAAACTCTGATTAGAGCACATAGCCCAAAGATAGACTTTGAGAATTAGTATAGAAGAACTTCCTAGAATTTTGGTATTATAGAGATGCTATGAGTTTTCCGAGCAATACATCCCTGTCTGGATACGAGCAGGTAGAGGCGGCTCTGGAACAGATGTACCTAGGGGTAAAACCCGAAAACACCGCTTTGAGCTAGACTCGAACGAGAACTGGTGCACTACAACGGGCCTTGCTGCACTCTTGGTTACGACACTCCCGGGGGATATGCTTTGGATAATTATCATTTTCTTTATAAACCACTATGAAGGGTTATGAGTATATACTTCCTCAAAGAAAACATTTTTATGGATTATATCCATAAATAGTTCAATTTATGTTAAGTATCTTACAAGTATGGAATTATGTATTTTGATTTATAAACTAATATAGTTTATGCCATTGTTTAGAAATGGCGCCTAGTGGAAGGAATGGAAACCGTATCAATGCACGCACTCCGTGTAGGGATTGCCCTCCTGGTCAAGATAATTATTGTGGATCTGGAGATACAACTGGTGCTGATCAACTTATTACCATACTGGGACAACTCACTCAGGTTATGAATAATAACCTTACTCGTATGGAGCACCCTGATCCGCAACGTGGAGGATCAATGCTAGACCGTTTCATGAGGCAACAACCACCAACCTTCAATGGGAGTACAAATCTTATAGTAGCTGAGCAATGGATAAATTCCTTAGAGAAAATATTCCATGCCTTGGGGAGCAGTGAAAGGGAGAAGGTTGTCATGGCAGTTTACCGCCTCACTGGAGATGCCGATCAGTGGTGGTCGTTGATTCAAAACACAAAGGAAGATGATGACGTATCGAATATGGAATGGAGGGTGTTCAAAGAGCTTTTCTTAGAAAAATACTTTCCTCATGACCATCGAGCAGATATGGAAAGGCAATTTCTGAGTTTGAGGCAGAAGGAGGATGAGAATGTCACAAAGTATGAGGCTAAGTTTACAAGGTTAGCGAGGCATGCTGCCGATTATATACGTAACCCAAGGAGTAAGATTGATCATTTCTTTGATGGGTTAAAACCATTTCTCCGTCGAGATTTAGTATCACAATCCTTCTCATCATACGAAGATATTGTCTCGTGTGCTATCAAGACAGAAAAGGAATTCTCTAAGTCTTATGACAACAAAGTAAAGAAAGAGAAGAAGAGAACGGGGGAACAAGAGATAGATAAAGGGAAAAAGGGAAAGAAGGATTTTCGATTATGTGATAATTGTGGGAAGAATCACCCTGGTACTTGCCTAAAAGGAATGAGAGTTTGTTATAAATGTGGAGAAAAGGGTCACCAGGCTCGTGATTGCAAGAGAAAGAAAGAGGCTGTCAAAGTTGAATGCTACAATTGTAGGGAAATGGGGCATTATGCAAATGAATGTCCTAAGCGTCAAGGAATCTTACCTCAGAAAAGGCCAAGGGATCAAGGCCAATCTTATGCTGTGACTACAGTTGAAGCGGAATAATTAATGTATTGGTGCTTTTGGACTCAAGGATTATATTCTGGTTATAAGAATAATGTGATATATATAAAGATTGTACTGCAGTACTTTTTGATTTCAGTAAGGTTTTAATATGATTAAGGTAATCATATTTTTAGTATGTGACAATAAGAGAAACTTTTCTTTGTTTGGGGAATCTGATGTTACAATTGATTTTGGAATTTAGAGACCCTTTAGAGAAAGACTGGACGGAGGTATTTTGGATAACTGTTAAGGTTGGAATGGATTAAGTTGAACCATTGATAGTATTGTTTAAGGTTAAAGAATTTCTGAGGATTATTTCTGGAATATTATAATACTATAGTTTTAGGAAAAGGACAACCTGCAGGGTGGGGAATAACCCGTCGCGTCGGACAAAGCTGCAGGAATCGAACCCACAACCATAGTGCGACAAGCCTTTATTTCCTACCACTAGCCTACAGGAAGTCCCTGGTTATTACAAAATAGTTTTATTAATCTAAATGGTATGTGTTAATATTTGGAACCGTATACAATTAGGATAAATAGAATATTTTTGAGTTCCTCAATATTATAAAAGGTAACTTAAAACAAAAATGTTGTCGGTTAACTTTTCCAACTGGGGATTCAATGACCGTTTAACCAATCACAAGTTTGTGATTTTCTTGTAGTTAAACTTTCTCCTAATCCTGTTTTCTATAACTCTCCATCAGACCTTGATGGTTTGTTTCTCCTCCATATCCATATTTTCATAGAACCCTAGAATGGGCTATATCGGGTGACCTTTGTACTTATCTTTCTTTCTTTTAATGTTATATATTTATTAACCATATTTCCGATGTGGGTTTTCCTCAAAGGTATTTTCTCTTTTAAACCTTTTATTTTCAAAGAAAAATTTCAAATTGCGAGGAAACAATTATTTGAAGGAGGGGAGATTGTAACACCCCAAGCATCCACGGTACATTTCCCTTCGAATAATGCAATAGCGTGTGTTGTACGCAACCTCGAGCTCTAACACACACCACAAATAATTAAACTAGCCGTTGTGAATAGTAATACCTACTTTTTGAAATTTTATAAATTTTATTTATCAAAATGGACTTCATTTTTGGATTCGGAATATCGAAATTAGCCTATGTTAATTTTTTGGTATTTTTCTGAGAACTTCTAATTTTTTATGAATAGTGAAAAATACTTAAAAACAACTTTTTTAATCAAAATAATTTATAGTGATAAATTATACTTTTTAGTGGTTTTAAAGTATAATTAGAATATATTTTTACCATTTTATCCAATGGTGGTCATTATAATTAATTTAACATTGAAATTGGACATAAACAATTGCCAATCTTTTGATATAAATTGTTTCTTAAAACACGCTATTTGTTGTGACAGCCGGAATTAATTATAAAATTAATTAATGCAACTTATATGTTTGGAATTTTGTAAAATAGACACCATTTTTGAATTCGTAATATCAATTATATCTTAGGGTGAAATTTTGGCATTGTTCTGAAAAACTTCAATTTTTGATGAATAGTGAAACTACTAAGTGGTAGTTAAATAACTGGTTTTTCGTTTAAATGAATTATTACCACTTCTGTGTTTTGATTTTCAAAAATCTGAAATAAATGTTTGTAATTAAGAAGTAAAATGTGGTTCAATGAGATTAAAATAATTTTTTGGTGAATAGTAACTTTTAAGTTCTTAATCGCGATTAGAGGTAATTAGTGTAGTTTACGGTACAAATAACGTTTTAATAATATGAGATGAGCTTGAAACTTGTCCTACTCCTATTTGATGAGACATGTCCGACCAAGACAACCCATGGGTCAACTTGGGGACCCCATGGAGCCACTTTAGTTGGAAAATGACATTAATATATATTTATTTAATGTTAAAATTAAATTGACACAAACATGAGTTGTTTTACTAAAACAGTTTTTAAGTGGGGTTACACAAGTCCAAATTTTGACTATAAATATTAATTAGAAAGATAAAAATATTTCCTACATCATAGTATTTTTTTTATAATTTTTAGACATTAAATAAATTAAATTAATTATGACATCATGATGATGCAGCGATGACCTCATTATTTAACGATTTAAATAAAATGGAAAGATAATGTAAACTCCAAAGCGTATACTGGTCAAAAATCTATTGGATGAGTATATTTCGAACCCTTATCATCTTATACTAGAATTATATAAGTGTGGGACCTCTAAAATCCGAAACTCATTTTATAATAAAGTGACTTTTCTTTACTTTCCAAGAGTGCCCCTCCTCCCCACTTATAAAAGGCCCCCACTTCTCCCACCTCATTCACATTTTCAAGCCATTTGGCTCGGCCAAACTCTGCCCAAATACTCTCCCAACTTCCCCCTCTTACACCTAGAAGCCTAACTTTGGGCATAACTCTTCCCAAGGAAGCCTTTGGCTCAAATCAAAAAGAGTTACCCGATTTTGAGGTAATGTCTTCTCTAATGTTGTTTTGTTTTATTTTTCTTCTCCAACCCCCTAAACTCTTTTCATTACTTTATTTTGTAAAAAAAACAGTATCTACAATATACTAGGATGTTGTTATGATAAGGATTTTGTTTACACTTACACAAACCTTCGTCTAATGGTTAAAGAACATACGGTTTCTGTGGATGGCGAATTTCTGCCTCACGAAACGATGATTGTTCAACACTCATATAACACCTTCAAAGGTGGCCATTAAGATGTCACTATTTTTATATATGATTTATAATATGTTTATGTTTTACTTATGCTTATGTATTTCTCATTTATGGCATAATTTATGATTTCCATTATGGGTAAAACGCGATAATTTCATTTTAGGAAGTGCGGACTACCGCCCCCTCAAAGTGATTTGAATCGTTAATGCCATATGTGGGATGTATAAAGGATGGAGTAAATGGTATTATACAATATATTATACTGGAACTATATTATACCTTTATATAATTATTATTTCATTCCATTAAATATGAAATTGAAATGAAAGTAGCGTTCATGCGTACGTACGGCTTACCGTCTCCATGAACGGTGCATTTCATTTCTTACCTCTAAATGTTATGTAATATTATAAATGAATGTATATACTGGATATATAAGATATATATGACATCTAAATCATGAATATAATTCTGGAGATAATGTATATTCTACCACATAAACAACTTGTAATTATAAGAAGTTTATTGTTGACTCAAGTACCAAAGATCGACAAAACGACCGTTATTAACTTAAATAATTACATAATATTCATATCATTGTAATAGGTGATATAATAAGGATAATGAAATTTAAAATGGTTCTTAATAAGGTATATATTAACTCTAGTTTATTATTTAGGAGGATAAAGAACAGTTGAGTCAAGTCAGACACGAGGTAAGGGAACTTCTTAACCCAATTTCTATTCTTTGGGTTAATCTCCTACTTTCAAATTATGTCATGATATTATTGTGTCCTATTTTGTATTTTTACGTTCTTTATGTGTACCTATAGTGAATACACATAATATATCTATTTTATTTTAAAAATGATCTTTTTAAGGACTTCGTCTCAATCTCCTTTCATTGAGGCATATTTGGTTTTATACACAAATTTCTTTTATACGGTGTATAAACCCCTTTGACTTTTACGTATTTTCAAAATGAATATTTTTTATAAGAAGAATTTACTAAACGACAAAAGGGATTGTTTTTGTCATACATATGCGACGACAACGACTTCTCTGCCGCCGTGACCACTATTTGAGTTTCGGCTTCCTCTACAAGCCATACCCTTTTTTTATTGAAAAATAAATACCATGTTATACTTTGATTTTATTTTGGTATTGAAAATGGTTTTGAAAGCGTTTTTATTATATCAATGTGTTGTATTGATATCTTGTGATTGAAATGTGGAAATGTTATGTTTCCTTTATGCATGTTTTATGTTGTACGATTATGTTATGGTTTATGAGATGTTTAAACCTATTCATATGAGGAATTTATTGGACTTAATAAGTGACGGGTGGAGCCTGCTATAGCTCCTCGATGCATCGGTAGGTCTCATGAGACAACTAGACATGGAATTGGCCGAGGCCCTTTCCCAATTTGATTTATGCTTTTGGCTGAGGCCTTAATCATTTTAGTCGTCTTGGCCGAGGCCTTGACAAAATGTTTCAGAATGTCCGGCATTATACATTCCTTCATTATGAAAGTGGTTATTGATATTGCATGTGATTATTCATCTAGTAGAATATCCATGTGAGTAAGTATGTGGCATTATTTGATTTTACTTTTTCCATATTATGCTGAAGTGCAAGTTTAATAAGGCTTCTGTTTAGTTATACATTGCCTTAAATGTTTATGTTTATTTAGGAAAGCTTCCGCAATATTGTTATCCTTACTGAGCATCTGAGCTCAACCCTTTCAATGTTTTAATATTTTTCCAGGATGTGAAGAAGTATTTTATGAATGACCTGCAGGGGTAGTCAGAAGAGAATATGAGTGTGGACTATGAAGACTTTGTTATTAGTTTTTCACTTTATGATGTAATGTAACACTTATGAATGTATCCAGTGTTTCCAAGGCTACTAAACTAATCGGTCTTTCGAGACTTGATCTTTTGTGATCATGCCAATGTTACGAAGTAATGCACCGACTCTGGGGAGCTGGGGTCGGGGCATTACAGGGATGGGTCAAATAATCTCATCCAATAGAATTTAGACATGTTTATGTCATTATATTAACCTTATTTTTAGTTTTAACTCTTAGTTAATTAGATTGACATTTACCATGTCACTTTGTATTTTTATATTATATAGTTAATAAAATTACCATATACATCCAAGAGACCCCCCAAGTGGTCCATTAATTATACACCTATCATTATATAAGTATCTTGGCCGAACCTTATATTTTTAGGAATATAATAACAATTAATAATAAAATATTTGTTTTAAAAACTATTTTATGTCAATTTTGACACTATTTGGTAATTGATTTTTGTGAAAATCATAACAGAATGATTAGTTCGAAAAAAGTTAATTAAATCAATACTAACATGTCATATTAACATATAAAATTATTTAAATTCATAAAAAGTCTCAAATTACATTTATTTAGGTATTTATAACATCAATTATTTCAATATTTCATTAATATGATAATTACTACATCATCATTGTTTTATAAATAAATTAAATTATTTAATGTCTAAAAATTAAAAATAAAATACCATTATGTAGGAAATCGTTTTAGATTTCTAATGTATATTTATAGTCTAATTTATCTTATGTATAACCCTTTATTAAAAATGATTTACTTATTAAAAATTGATTTTAAAAAATTTAACCCTTCTTTAAATAAATTAATAATAATTGTCCTAATCTATTCCAAGTGGGCCTAAATGGTCATATTTTATTCGTAAGGTTGTTTTCAGTCGAATTAAATTTATCCAATAGAATTAGGACATGTTTTAGGGTAATAATAAAATCATTTTTACCCTTAATTATCCTATTTACTTTTAACCGTGGTAAATAAAAGTAAAAAGTTACTATTCACCAAAAAATATTTTCATCTCATTGAACCACATTTTAGTCATTGATATTAACCATGTCTCTCAGATTTTTAAAATTCAATTCCTAGAAGTGGTAAAATTTAATTTAAATTAAAAAAAGTCAGTTTTTTAACTACCACTAAGTGGTTTCACTATTCGTCGAAAATTGATGTTTTTCAAAAAAATACCAAAAATTCAGCCTAAGCATTATTTGATATTCCAAATTAAAAATCGATGTCTATTTTTACAAATTCATAACATATAAGTGGCATTAATTAATTTTAAATTTAATTACCGTTATCAAAACAAATTGCGCATTTTTAAGAAACAAAAACAATCAAAAGATTGATACTTGTTTATATCCAATTTCAAAGTGAAATTAATTCCAATGAACAAAATTGGATTAAATGGTAAAAATATATTCTAATTACACTTTAAACCCAATTAAAAGGATAATCTAACCATATAAATTATTGCGATGAAAAAAGTTGTTTTTAATTAAAATATAGCGTGTTTTTACTATTTATTAAAATATGAAAGTTATCAGAATCATATGAAAAATTTATCCAAAGTAAATTTTTATGTCCTGATTCCAAAGAATAATTTTATTTTGTAAAATTGAACTTATAGACAATTCAAAAACAAGATTTAATGTTGTTGCGCCATCAAAAGGCGACAAAACTACATTTTTTGAAAAGTATTTATTTTACTCGAAAAATTGATTTTGTTCTCATAACGTGTTCTATAAAATGTGTAAGATGAATAATAATGTTATAAAATTTAAAATTTAGTTGATACTATTCATAACGGGTAGTTCATATAACATATCGTTGTTTAGAGAAACTCAGTATTGCGTACAACACTCGCTATCGTGGAAGGTCATGATTGCGTGTAATGCAAGCCAAGTCAGAGATGCATGTTGTGAAAGCTCCTTTTGGTGTAGCGTACAACAAAAGACATTAATAAAATTAACAAGAATATTTTTTCATAAAATCTCGGGGTGTTACATTCTACCCCCCTTAAAATGAATTTCGCCCACGAAATTCGTCGGGGTTATAAATGGTTTACTAATCAAAAGTTTGTTTAATAGAAAACTACATCGTAAAAAGGAATACCCAGAATTGGCTTTAAAAACTCAAGTATGAAATGTAACAGTTACCCAAATTAACTCATCATTGGGTTTCCACATAGGAGAACATAAGTGAAAATATGGATATGGACAAAAAATCTAACCATCAAGTTCTGATGGAGAGTGGTAGAGAACATGGCTATGAAAAAGCGATCAATAACAAAGCCATAGATTTGTGATGATCTAAGGTACCATCTGATTCATCGAATATAAGGGCACTAGGACAACAATTCTGGTTTCCAAGATCATTTCCCTAATGTTAATGAAATTGGAATTAGAAGAAATACTTTTGTGATTTTGGTACAGTCTCACTGTTGGTCGTTCTTTGAACAATTTCCACTTCATCTCTTAATGAAATGAAGTTTAATTTGTCATTCGTTAAGTGTTATCAGATCATGTGATAGAAAGATGGGTCATTCCATCTGTCTTAAACAAAAGGTTATAAAAGTTATCAAAAATACATAAGTCCATCTATAGTGAGGTTAATCATATATGGTTCCTAAAATGGACTTATACTTCATATATCATACTGCTTAGTATAATAAAACTAGTTTCTACTAAACAGGGACTTTCTGTAGGCTAGTGGTAGGTGATAAAGGTCATTCGCACATTGGTTGTGGGTTCGATTCCCACAGCCTTATCCGATGCGATGGGCTGTCGCCCGTCCTGCAGGTTTTCCTTTTTTTCTCTCCTAAAAATACATTATTATAACTTTCCATCAATAATATCGAAAAAGTTCTAGACTTAAACAATACTAACTTATGTCCAACATAATCCATTCCAATCTTTAGGCTTATCCAGAATACTGCTGTCCAATATCATATTATAGTGAAAGCGATTACCAAAGAGTTCATATAACAATAATGTTAATACCATCATTTATCCCCATATATCATAAGATATGTCTTGTTGGTCACATTACAAACGTTCGAAGGCCTTAATCATGTATTCTCTTGAAACAAAATGAATACCCATTGAACCTTAGTGAAAACATGAATGTAGTTAAAAGTTAACACTTTCCACATACCAAAATAATCAAAATTCTATATACTCAAACCATGATATCACTTAGTCCTTATATCAATCATGAGCTCATGAATACTATCAAACATTTAATTTTCCCCTTATCCCTTCATTATGCGCATATCATCTACTTTCAAAAAATATCTGAATAACCTTTCATAGTTACTGGTACCATTAATCATACACTTTCAAAACTTAAGGAAAGGCAACAGTGCAACAATCCTTAGATGTCTCTTTATTCCATAGTACCATGAGATTACTTATACAATATTACACTTGATAAACATTTAATCATTCCACTACATTATTAAACCATTGATCGAGCTTCAACAATTATTTTATCTCACATATCATTTGTAGTCTCTTCTTCATCATCAACATAACTACTACCCATATGACCGTACTGATTCGTTTCATGAGACTTTTCCTTAGGGAATTGGTTTGCATAATGCCCATACATTCCACATTTAAAACATTTAACCATTATTGATGTCGTAGCAATACCATTATCCTCATCCATGGTGTTAACTGAACCTTTTCTTTTGCACTTACTGGCTCTGTGTCCTTCTTTTCCACAACCAAAGCATCTTCCAGTTCCTTTGAAACAATCTCCCCGATGCCTTCCCACATGATTTACATGAGGGAAATTGAACTTTCTTTCCTCTATGATCATCATGAAACTCCATATTTCTCTTATTATCTGAGTCGGGAAACTTACCAAAGTTGATATTATTGATCATATTTTGAGATTGCTGATTAGGCATAATAACGATGTTTGGACTTCCAAATCCCATTTCATTTGGTTTCTCATGAGGAATATCATTCCATTGCCCGTCATATCCTCCATTATCATGAATCTTTCTGTTTCCATCCATTCTCTAAAACCCAAAAAGAATAGCGTGAGAGGGAAAAATCATGCTAGGGAAAACAACATAGTAAAGGGGGAGCACCCCCAATGTCTAACATCTTAGGTTAAATTATAAGATTGTTACCGTAGTTCTAGGACTATATCCTATACGTATACTTATCCTTAGGGAAATCCCACGACATACCTTAGAAATATATCTAGGGATCTCACTAATGTTTTCACATCCTAGTTTCCAAATGTTGACTAAACGTTTCCTCTGATACCAACTGTAGAGACCCGGAGCTTGACGTACATGGACAATACATTACTTTTTCGGAATACTTAATACATAACATAAACCCAGACACAAGGATCGTAATAGTTTAGTGTCTTTGGAAACTCGGAATATAATATTCTAATTGTGGTGAAACATCTTCAACATCTCCCATAAGATCTTCCCCTTTTTGTTTTCTTACCTAAAACCTTTCTTTAAATCCCGGGGAAAAGAAAACATATAAAGGGTGAGCTCAAATTCTGAGTAAGGGCAAGCATGGATAAAATAAAAAAAATCATATGCATTTGAACTTCAAAACATGAACATAATATTTAATCATCAGAATCTTGAGCAATGGCATAAATCATGGAAGTACGTAAGGTATAGATCATAAAGAAACATTAATCATGATAAAATAGCATGAGAATTAAACATGCAATTTTGGAAAACTATTAAGCACATGATATGATTTCCATAGTAGCCAAGGAATTGCTTCCAAGACCATCTTAGTGGAGAAAGTCCCTTTCTGAATCGAGTTCACTCCTCGTTCCAGTCCTGTATTACTGAACCGGTTTAACTTTCTGTTCCAGCCATGTCTATCTCATGAGATATAAATCATTACCCAATGCATTGGAGGGAGATATAGGTCCCACCCATCTCATAATGAAATCATTCTTACTCGTGCCACAAAATAAACATACATAACCCAATAAATAAAATGGGTTTCAGAAACATCATCCCATCATAACATAATCCATAAGAAATGGATATCATTTCATAATAAGAAATGTGAAACCATTTAAATCATAGAGACATGATATTTGAAACATACACATATGAAATAATTTCATCTTAGATGAAAAATGGTTTTGATAAAACACTTGAAATGAATTCTTGTGGAAAACATCCTTTCTTCTTCAAAATCATTCTCTTTTCACAAAAATGTTATGAAATTTTAAAAGAAAATGATTTTTTTGAAAAGATTCATGAAATATTTTGGAGGAAGCTTCATGAAAATAAGGCTTTATAAAACCGTAAAAATCAATTCACACCGTATAAGTTTAAAAAAACATTCTTCTCGTACTTTTTCCGGAAAAGTCAAAAAGTACCTCATAACGTAAACAAAAGAAATATTCCTTACATACCATGTAGTAAAAGTAAATAATGGGTAAAAAGGAAATTAAACATACATGAAACCATTTTTAGGAAATATGGACATGGATAAGAACAATAACCCCAGTAAATACTTACGAATAAACAATCTCGGATTGGAACGAGATTGGAAATGTTATCCCTTACCTTAGGTCCGATATACTTCGTATGTATACGAAGCTCCTGTATAATGGTTTAAATAATGTCATTAAATTATTAGAGAATCATCTTCATTGTTATGATATCATATATGTTTCACTTATGACTTTATATTACCCGTTGTTTTGTAAATTCAATGTTAAATCAGCGTTTTGGGTAAAATCATTTCACTTATCGTATGTGTTTCGACTTGTCGTTCTTGATATTATTACTTATATCATGATTTACATAATTCCATAATGTAAAACATGATTTATATATAATATATATTCATCATATACATATATATATTATAGATCGATAAAAGGAATGAAATACACCGTTCATGTAGACAGTTGGCCGTACGTACGCATGAATGCTATTTTCGTTTCTTTATTGAATTGAATGAAACTAATTATATTACATACACATATATATATATATATATACATAAATCCAGTAGCATTATTATATCATATATTTCATTATTATTCATTATATAAACTTTATGATCATTCATGTATGGTTAGCATGGAGAATGAATCTCATCGCGTTGTGGAGACGGTAGTCCGTACGTACGCACGAGCGATGATATCGTTGCCATAATTATTGAATAGAATTTGAGTGGATGGTATAATATATCAGAATCAGTATGATGTTATAATAACCATATATAGTTATTCCTTACACCATTATACCCATCCATGTAAGGTGTTGGTGGAAAAACAGATTTCACCACGGCGTGGAGACGGTATTCCGTAGGTACGCACGCGTGGTGATTTTGTTTTCCATAGGATGGATAGATGGTGAAATAAGGTTGTTTCATACTTATAAAAATATATAGGTATATGAGTTATACTGATGTTATTACTTCATAATGAAACAACTAAAGAAGAAGAAGTGGATGAAGAAATAGAGTTGAAAGAATCGGTAACGGACTTCACCTCTTCTTTGAAGCGCCTCTTTGAGACCTCCTCTTTGGGCACTAAAATTGGTATTTGAAGAATACCAGAACATCTAGGATGATTCTATGTAAGTGTAGAAGATAATTTGTCAGGGTTTGTCTGAGCATGAAGGCTCAAAGTGGTGTGAGGAAGAGATGGAGGAGGTGCCCTTTTATAAGGGAGGAGAGGGGCACCTTTGGAAAAACTAAAAATATTATTTTATTATAAAGTCATATTCGGTTTCTAATAGCTGAAAATTGATTTATTTGTAATCTAAGGTGGTAATGGGTCTAAATCCTCTAATCCAATATAATTTAGACATGTTTAGGTCATTATATTAACCTTATCTTTTAGTTTTAACTCTTAGTTAATTAGATTGACATTTACGATGTCACTTTATATTATTATAAAATATAGTTAATAAACATACCATATACATCCAAGAGACCCCCAAGTGGTCTATTAATGATACACCTATCATGATATAAGTATCTTGGCAAAACCTTAGATTTTTAGGAATATAATAACAATTAATAATATAATATTGGTTTTAAAAACTATTTTATGTCAATTTTGACACTATTTGGTAATTGATTTTTGTGAAAATCATAAAAGAATGATTAGTTAGAAAACAGTTAATTAAATCAATACTAAGATGTCATATTAACATATAAAATTATTTTAATTCATAAAAATTCTAAAATTAAATTTATTTGGGTATTTATAACATCAATTATGTCAATATTTCATTAATAAGACAATTACTACATCATCATTTTGTCATAAATAAATTAAATTATTTTAATGTCTAAAAATTACAAATAAACTAACATTATGTAGGAAATCTCTTTATATTTATAATGAATACTTATAGTCGAATTTATCTTATATATAACCCTTTATTAAAAATTATTTACTTATTAAACTTTGATTTTAACTATTTTAACCCTTCTTTAAATAAATTAATAATAAATGTCCTAATCTAATCCAAGTTGGACTAAATGGTCATATTTTATTCCTAAGGTTGTTTTTAGTCGAATTACATTTATCCGGTAGAATTAGGACATGATTTATGGTAATAATAATATCATTTTAACCCTTAATTATCCTATTTACTTTTAACCGTGTTAAATAAAAGTAAAAAGTTACTATTCACCAAAAATTATTTTCATCTCATTGAACCACATTTTAGTCCTTGATATTAACCGTGTCTCCTAGATTTTTTAAATTCAATTCAGAAGTGGTAAAATTTAATTTAAATTAAAAAAATTCAGTTTTTAACTACCACTAAGTGGTTTCACTATTCATCGAAAATTGATGTTTTTCAGAAAAATACCAAAAATTCAGCCTAAGAATTATTTGATATTCCAAATTCAAAATTGATGCCTATTTTCCAAATTCATTACATATATGTGGCATTAATTAATTTTAAATTTAATTCCCGTTATCAAAACAAATAGCATGTTTTTAAGAAACCAAAACAATCAAAAGATTGATACTTGATTATATCCAATTTCAAAGTGAAATTAATTCCAATGAACAGCATTGGATTAAATGGTAAAAATATATTCTAATTACAATTTAAACCCAATTAAAAAGATAATCTAACGATATCAATTATTGTGGTGAAAAAAGTTGTTTTTAATTAAAATATATCATGTTTTTACTATTCATTAAAATATGAAAGTTATCAGAATAATATGAACAAATTTTCCTAAGTAAATTTTTATATCCTGATTCCAAAGAAGAATTTTTTTTTGTCAAATTGAACTTATAGACAAGTCAAAAACCATATTTAATGTGGGTGCTCCATCAAAAGGCGGCAAAACTACATTTTTTGAAAATTACTTATTTTACATGAAAAATTGATTTTGTTCTCATACCATGTTCTAGAAAATGTGTAAGTTGAATAATAATGTTATAAAATTAAAAATGGAGTTGATACTATTCATAAGGGGTAGTTCATATAACATATCGTTGTTTAGAGAAACTCAGTATTGCATACGACACACACTATCGTGGAAGGTCGTGATTACGTGTAATGCAAGCCAAGTCAGGGATGCGTGTTGTGCAAGCTTTTTTTGGTGAAGCGTACAACACAAGACATTAATGAAATTAAAAAGAATATTTTTCATAAAATCTCAGGGTGTTACATAAAGGGTGAGCTCAAATGATCAGTAAGGGTAAGCATGAAGAAAATAAAACAAACCATATACATTTGAACTAAAAAAACATGAACATAATGTTTAAACATCAAAATACTGAGCAATGACATAAAACATGGTAGTACGTAAGGCATAGATCATAATGAATCATTAATAACGATAAAATAGCAAGGTAATAAAACATGTAATTGTGGAAAACCATTAAGCACATGATATAATTTTATAGTAGCCAAGGCATTGCTGCCAAGACCATCTTAGTGGACAAAGTCCCTTTCTGAATCGAGTTCACTCCTCATTCCAGTCCTGTATCACGGAACCAGATTAACTTACCGTTTCAGCCATGTCTATCTCATGAGATATAAATCGTTACCCAATGGATTGGAGGGAGATATAGGTCCCACCCATCTAATAATGAAACCATTCTTACTGGTGCCACAACATGAATATAAATCATTCATCATTACCCAAAGTATAAAATGGGTTACATAAACATTATCCCATTATAAAATAATCCATACAAAAAAATGGATATCATTTCATCATAAGAAAAGTGAAACCATGTAAATCATATAGAAATTATACTTGAAACATACACAAAGGAAATAATGCCATCTTATATGAAAAATGGTTTTGATAAAACACTTGAAATAAATTCTTGAGTAAAATATCATTTCTTCTTCAAAATAATTTTCTTTTCACAAAATGCCATGAAATTCTAAAACAAAATGATTCTTTTGTAAATATTCATTAAACCTTGTAGTGTAAGCATCATGAAAATAAGGCGTTATAAAACTGTAACAATCTGTTCATGCTGTATAATTTTCCGGAAAATTCAGAAAGTACATCGTATGGTAAACAAAAGAAAGATTCCTTCCATACAATGTGGTTAAAGTAAAAAGGGTAAAAATGACTTTAAACATACATGGAATAAAAGTAAACATTTTATGAAAACATTTTGAGAACATATGGACATGGATAATAAACATAACCCTACTTACGAATAAACAATCTCGGATAAGAATGAGATTAGAATAATTATCCCTTACATTATGTCCAATTTCTTCCTTCTGTGTCCGAGACTCCTGTATAGTGGGTTTAAACATAATATTAACTTGTAACAGAGCAATAATAATATTTATTATATCATATATGATTCACTTATGACTTTATATTATCCGTTCATTTGTCAATTCCATGTTAAAGAAGCATTTTGGGTAAAAGCGTTTCATTTATCGTCTGTGTTTTGACTTGTAATTATTAATATGATTACTTATATCATGATTACATAATTCCAGAATATAAAACATGATTTATATATAATATATATTCAGAATATACATATATATAATAGATCGATAAATGGACAGAAATACACCGTTCATGGAGACGGCATGCCGTACGTACGCATGAACGCTGTTTTTCGTTTCCATATTGTATTGAATGGAATTAATTAGATGAAACACACACACACACACACACACACACACACACATATATACATAAATACAGTAGAATTATTATGTCATATATTTCATGATTACTTATTATATATACTTTATCATTATTCATGAATTATTAACATGGAAAATGAATTTCATCACGTCGTGGAGACGGTAATCCGTACGTATGCACGAGCGATGATATCGTTCCTATATTTATTGAATGGTATTAGAGTGGATTATATAATATCATAGAATCAGTATGCTGTTATAACAATTATATATAGTTATTCTTTACACCATTATAACCATCCATGTAAGGTGGTGGTGGAAAAACTGATTACACCACGGCGTGGAGACGGTATTCCGTACATACGCACGCGCAGTGATTTCATTTTCAGTAGGATGGATTAAAGATGAAATAGGGTTGTTTCATATTTATAATAATATAACAGTATATGAGTGATACTGATGTTATTAATTTATGATTAAACAAAAGAAGAAGAAGAAGTAGAAGAAGAAATAAATTGGAAAGAATCGGTAAAGGATATTACCTCTTCTTTGACGCGCCTCTTCTTAATCCCCTCTTAAGGCACTGGAGTCAGTATTTTGAAGAGAAAAAAACCTCTATAATGTTTCTAGGGAAATTTATAAGGGAAATTTTCTGGGTTTGTCCAAGCATGAAGGCTTAAAGTTATGTAATGAAGAGAGGGAGGATGTGCCCTTTTATAAGGGATGAGAGGGGCACCTTTGGAAAGACTTAAAATATTAATTTATAATAAAGTCAAATTCGGTTTATAATAGCTCCAAATTGATTTATTTAGAAACTAAAGTGGGGATGGGTCGAAATCCTCTCAACCAACAGGTTTTAGTCATGTTTAGGTTACTATTTTAACCTTATCATTTAGATTTAACACTAAGTTAAATAATTTAACTTTTACCATGTCTTTTTGTTTTCTTACACTATATGGTTAATAAACTTACTATAACAAGACAAAAGAACCCCAGGTGGTTAATTATTAATATATATAACCTTATATATGTCATTTTTCTGAACCTTAGATTTTTAGGAATATAATAACAATTAATAATAAAATATATTTTTTTAAAACTATTTTATGTGAATTTTGACACTATTTGGTAATTGATTTTTGTGAAAATAATAACAACATTATTAGTTCAAAAAAAAGTCAATTTAATCAATAATATAAAGCCATATTATCCTAGAAAATTATTGTAATTCATAAAAAGTCTCAAATTACATTTATTTGGGCATTTATAATATCAACTATTTTAATATTTTATTATTTAGGTAATTACTGCATTATCATTGTGTCATAAATAAATTAAACTATCTAATGTCTAAAAATTATAAATAAAGTACCATTAGTTAGGAAATCTCTTTATCTTTCTAATTAATATTTATAGTCTAATTTATCTTATTTAGAACCCTATATTAAAAATGTTTTAGTTATTAAACATTGATTTTAACTATTTTAACTCTTCTTTAAATAAAATAATAATAAGTGTCCTAATCTCATCCAAGTGGACCTAAAGGGTAATATTTTATTCCTAAGGTTGTTTTTGGTCAAATTAAACTTATCCAATAGAATTAGGACATGTGTTAGGGTAATAATAATATCATTTTTACCCTTAATTGCCATATTTACTTTTTATCGTGGTAAATAAAAGTAAAAAGTTACTATTCACAAACAATTATTTTTATCTTATTGAACCACATTTTAATCCTTGATATTAACCGTGTCTCTTGAATTTTATAAATTCCACTCATAGAATCGGTAAAATTATGTTTTATGTAAAATTTTAAATTCTCCTAGGAGGTGGGTAAAAGATGGTGAAAAGTTCAATAAAATTTTTATATATAAAAAATTAATATAAAATTACTGCAATGAATTACATTGAACTTATATAGGTATTATATATCAATTTTTACCTAAAATAAATTTAAATAAAATAAAAATTATTTAAATAAAAAACTCGGTTTTAAACTATAACTCATTGTTTTTCACTATTCATGAAAAATTGAATGTTTTCAGAAAAATAACAAAAATTCACCCTAGGCTAATTTCAATATCCTGAATCAAAAAATGAAGTCCATTTTGAATGGTAAAATTTATAAAATTTCAAAAAATTGGTATTACTATTCATAACAGTTAGTTTATAATAATATTATAATAATATCTCATTTAATGAAACTTGCTATTGCGTACTACACATGCTATCGAAGAAGGTCTTGATTGCGTGTAGTGAAAGCTTCGTTTAGTGTTGCGTATAACACAATCAAAACTTATTTCATTTATACATTAAACAAAATCAATACTTAATGTTGTGTAGAATAATTTCCACAAAACAAACTTGAAATTGTGTGTAACACAAGCCAAGAATAATGTTGCATATACTGTAAGCTAATACGATGTTGCGTATAGTACAAGATAATTTTGGTGTCATGTACAACACAAGACATCAATGAAATTAAAAAGAATAATTCTCATAAAATCTCGGGTTGTTACATAATTGATATATCTTTTAGATTTCATTCAAATGAAGAAATAAAAAGTTGTAATATTAAAGATTAGAATATAAAAGAAATTATCAAGATCAGATGGATGTAAGAAAAGTATGTGTATCTCCATATCATTTATCTCATATGATATTAGAATTTTTTTATTATCAAACAGTTTTTGTGAAAAATGAGATGATAAATTGTATACACATGGTTTAGGATTCATTAGATTCTATAACATGTTTTGAAAAGGTTAAAGTATAAAATTGAACTATCCTAGATAATGTGTTTATCCAAATAATTTTTAAAATATGGGAGAAGATTTTAACACCACCCATAAATGGTATATTTTAATTAATAAGGTCTTATTTTACAGTAGAAAATTCTCTAAACACATAGAGTACCATATATGACAAGGGAATAAGATATTTTTTCTAAAATATTCCCACTAAAAGCAAATTAGAGTTATTTATTAAGAAAAAAAGGATTTTTGTATCTTAGAATGATATTCTGAGAAAAATATAGTTTCTAAGAGGCTAGTGGGAGTATGTTTGTGCTGAAATAGTAGGTTTCCTAGTCCCAAATTAAATAGTAATTTTTGATTACCATATCATGTATACGTTTAGTTATGCATGATGTACACTTACTATAATAGTGTTGATATTTATGTATCTAATTATTATATGGTAATTTTCTTTGATAATTTTTTGTATCAAAAGGTTATAATAGTTCCCATGCTATAGTGAAAACCTCAAAATATTATGAAACTAATATTAAACATATTACATATGATCTGGATACATCTTGAAAACTAGAAACAAACACTACTATAAATATGATCTATACCAACGGTTTTGGGAAAACTGTTGGTATATTTCACTAATTTGGACCTATACCAACGATTTGTCCAAAACCGTTGGTATAGGTCACTTATATGGACCTATACCAACAGTTTTCGACAAATCGTTGGTATAGGTCCCAAAATCAAAGAACCTATACCAACGATTCTCAAAACCATTAGTATAGGTCTATACCAACGGTTTTGAGAACTGTTGGTATAAGTACATGTATTTTAAATGGAATCTTATTACAGAGGACAATAAATAAATAAAAATTTAAAATACTTAAGATAATAAATAAATATATTTATAAAATTATGCTCAGAAAATTATGCTAGGTTAGTGGTTAGGTCATTCAATCACAAAAAATATGTGCTAGGATCAAAACCAACTGAATGATTATTTTTTGAATTTCATATACCAACGGTTTTATAAAACTGTTGGTATAGATTTTCTTATCACTTATACTAATGATTTTCAAAACCATTGGAATAAGTCTATACTAATGGTTTTTCCAAAACTGTTGGTATAGACTTATCCCAATGGCTTACTTGGAAACGGTTCTCTAAAACTTTGGTATATGCTATACCAACGGTTTGGAGGCCAATACCAATGGTTCCAAACGATTGGTATAGGGTATTTTTCCAGTATTGAAATGATATCTGACTATTAGGTGCTGGGGTCTAATATTCTTTGAGACTTCATCTCATGAGTTTTTCACTTTTTGATCTTGAGTAGATGAGATTATGATAACTGAACTGCAAATACGAACACCACATGTTTCAGGTGTCATTGGTAGTTCCAATTGATGAAAATGTATAATGGCCTCTTGAATTGAGATTATTATCATTTTATGATATTTTATCACATACATTGATAGAACAAAAAATCCATGGAATTGATTTCGTAATGAGGTCTCTTTCATTGTGAGAATCATTGGTGGTATGGCATTTATTGAACAATCAAAAAATAATCTGCCACTTCTAAGGGAAATGATATCTTGGAACTCATTGATAAGGATGGTAGTACCTTAATTTAATCATTGTCCATGGTTAAAGAAGGTATTTCCATCCAATAATGTCAATAAATAATTAATAATGAATGGATGATGAAAAAAAGTGCATCCGTATTTATGAGATACCACAAGATAATTATATTATATTACATGTTGTGTGATTATAGTAAATATTGTCATTAAAATAATGTTTTCTTACCTATTTAGGGGCCTTGATGGATTTATAGACTATGCTCTTGGTATGTGAAAATTATTCACTATTATTGAGATAAGGGTCTAGTGGGTCACACACTAAGCATATTCAAATGTCAATACTATTTTAACAAATAGGAGTATAGGAAATGGTGGGAACCACTATGAGGTTTTAGAAATCTCTTAGAATATAAAATATCTATGAAATAAATATATTCATACTATTGGAGTTTATAATAATTGGCATTTAATTTATTTATTAAATGTATAATCATTAAAGTAAATTCCTGGAAAAATATTATATGAATGAATATTATTTTAATGTTCAAGGTTTGTTTAATATTTTTTGTGAATATAGAGTTCAGTTAATGAATTTTTTATCATATAATATGTTTATTTTATTACATGTAAGTGATAAAAATATAAATGATGTTTATGACATGGTTAGTTGATCATAAAATGTCTTTTATGGTTTATTTAGTGGGTAATTTATATCCTGGGTTTAGTGAACTATTTTTAGTTATTTATAGCTTCACTATATAATTGGGAGAGGCTCTCATTCATTGATATTATTCATCACATGAATTTCAGAGCCTCTCTCTTATCTCTACCACATCCTAGAGAGATAATTTCTTGATCCAAGACTTCGATAAAAGTTCATCTTCGCATATTTATGGATCGATGTAGCGATGTCATTGGGGACATTGAAGGCTTCATCAAATATCCATCCTAGCACCCAATATTTTATAAATAACATTCCCATGAACTTTAGAAGCATGTGTGAATGATCTAAAGCAATCCGATTTGGTTCCTTTGAGACACAATCACTAGAAAAAAACATTTGATGAGTGCGACTTGAAATCTATTGAGTTAAATTTTGATTTAAATTTTATGTTTAAAGTCTTCATGAGGGATCCTCAAAGATTTTTCTGGGCTATAATTTTCCAACGGTGACATAGTTACATTGATCATTGGTGAAATTTTTTTCATTCCGTATCCTATCTATTTTGGATGTGCCCCTAGTATTAAAAGTTTATACTTTGATAAATTTATATTTTATAAATAAAATATTATACCAGTATTAATTTAAAGTGATTTACACTTGATTTATTAAAGATTTTAAAATATGTAATGGTGAAGGAAAATATAGAAGTTACATTTAGTTATTGTGAGAAAGTAAATGTTGTTATTTCCTAAAGGGTTTTTTAATTAAAAATATAAATTTAATTTCCCTTGATATCATAAAATATTTTTAGGGCATGAAATTAAAGAAAAATATAAAGGGTTAAATTTAGTTATTATAACTAGGTCAATATTACTTTATCCTAAAGGAATTTAGGATGTTCTGGTAATTAATAATGTTAAATTATTTACCCAAAAATAAATGTTTGAAGGAAAACATTTAATGGAAATATTACAAGGATGATGATGTTGAGATTAATAATAGTTATAATTAGACAACATAAGTTATTAACATCATAAAATATGATTTTTTGGAGTGTAAGAGATTGAATTTGTTTAAGCAATTAAACGTTAGGAAGATGATTCCTAAATATCACCATTATTCAAACTTGATTTATTCATAAATGTTACTCACTAAAAATTTTATTTGGAGGGTTTTTCAGATGGTTAAATATAGATGTGGTTGGACTTACATATATATTTAATGAGTTAACAAAACCCTAGAAAGTGTAGTAAACATAAGGATGATCTAACAGTGTATTATATATGATTCAGTAGATATGCGATTATGTTATTTTTTTAATTTTCTTTAAAGAGTTATGAGAATATAAAATGCATCATATAAAAGGAAATCTCCACCATTATCCATTTTATCATTATTTCAAATTGGCTATATAAATGTATATTTTTATATACATTTCATGAAATATAATGATAATTTACCTCACATTGTAGGAAATTTATTTATCCCAAACCGATATTCATCATGGAGTATTTATGTTTATGATAAAATGTTAAGGTTAGTTTGATTAAGATTCTTTTATAAGATATAAAATATACTCATAAGGCACAAAAAGTATTTTTGTGTTCTAAATAACCCACTAGGTATACAATGTGGAGTGTTATACAATATGTAGTTGGTATACTAGGGGTGTATTTGTCAAATATAAATCCCTATTACATGAGTTTTATGAGATACCAAGCATGATAACTTTTATACTTTGATAGATTTATTATGTGAGTCTTGAGGGTTATCTAATCAAAGTGTGGTTGGGTATGTTATGGATCATGCTATTAATTGGATCTCAACTAATATGGTATTTTCCATCTCTTATAATGAGAATTCAATATGATCCCCTAATTGAGATTTGATGGGGAGTACATGGCCATACCTAGATAGTACAAATGATGTTGTTCTATATTTTGATGAGGTAAATATGATGTTCTTATCCATAATTATTAATGACATGTGATGTATTCATTCACAAGTATAGTATATAATCAAGGAGTTTAGAACGTATGAGTTGGATATATAGGATTGAAATAATCCATGTTCCATAGTGACTCTATGTATTAAATAAATGAATCATATGATAATACACAATAGCATGTGATGCAACTAGTATAGACAAGTATGAATATACATGATTTTGATAGAGAACAGACCATATCCTTTTATAGCTCGAGTTTGAATCATGAATATTCTCTAAAATTATTTTAGAGTTGATCCATAAGGTTTTTGGATGAGTATTCACAAGCTATTGAAGATTATATAATACATGGTGAAGTTAATGATAACATTCCAAATGTGTTTCAAAATATATATAAAAGTGTTCTGGATATGATGCCATAACTTTGCAAATATGATATGATATAAGGTGAAATGGAAAAAAGTCTATTAGTCTTTAGTGGAAGTGGGACATTAATAGAGATATATGACCTAAATATTTTTTCTTCAGAAAATGGAATTTTATATATCTATTTTTATGATTTGGAATATCGTAAGGTAAGATAACATGATTTTTTCTTGACTAATCAAAATGTATGATTGGGATACATAAAAATTCATGATATATGATTCAATAAAACTTCATTTTCAGTCAAAAAATACCAAAATTCATGTCATATGGTTTCAATGTTATGAAATTCCTAAATTAAAACATTCCATGTTATATTTAAAGGAATATCATAAAAATTCATTGAATTATATGTCCAGTCAAACATTAAGAGTTAATGTTAAAATTAATCTTCCATGATAGATTTCATTTAAGAGGTGTTATATGAGATCTAATTTAAGAGAGTATATGAATTCGTTCATTTGATGCATGAAGTGAATGATGCATTTACTCATGCATTATAAATGCATGTTCTATCCAAGAGTATCCTTGGGGCCAATAAAATCTCACTCCCATGTGATAGAAGGGTATGATCATTTTAATTCATGTCAAATATTACAGACATCTTAAATCTCTCTTCATACCCTTTATTTATCCTTGAGAGGTACAAGTATACCAATGGTCAAAGGATTATCCCAATCATCTGATGAGTGATTTGGTTCAAACTAGTTGATACCTTGGGACGTGGTAGTCCTTAGACTTCTACCTCTATGATATTCCTAAAAATCTATTCATAAACCATGATGGTGAAAATGTAATCATTTTTGTATAGTATAAACACTGGTTCATCAAATTTATTCATTTCATTTTTTTAGATTTTGTTTGTCTAAGCATGGTGATTTTGGGTTGTTATTCTTAATCAATTTCACTGCCACTAATAAGATATATTAGATCCCAATTATTCCCAATATGTGTTTACACAAACACACATACATGAACAAAAAACTATTTATTTCAAAAATCAAAATAATATGAATTATTAAATAATTTTAATCACATAGAATAATTTAATGAAATATATCACCGAATATAGCAGATTTGGCATAACTAGCATACATGAGAATCCACTAACCTTAACCTAGTGATCTCAAAAAACCACACATTAAAACTTCAGATCCATTACATCCTTAGGCTTCTAAAATCCATAGAACTAAAATCAATAAATTATTTGAGAAAAAAAATTGGATTTTACTTATAAGAGTTTCACCAGGAGAAAATAAAGAAATGACAAGATAAGGGAATATTTGGAGTGACTTTACTTCAATCTAACACCCAAAAATTTGAGATCCAATATCTAAGATATAAATCCACAAAAAATCATCTCATGTTTCACCCTATACTTTTAAAATCAAGTGATAAGGGAGAAATAAATCCATAATCACTGAAATCAGAGAAAAATAGATGTTTTGGGGTGTCTTTAAGTGGTTACATGACCCAAATTGATGGTCCAAGAGACCATGAATAATTCATAAAAAGAAAAATTTACACCATATATTAGGCATGAAAGAATTGAATAAATTATTCTTAGTGATCATGAATTGACCATGTGGATAACAATATCCATAAAATTATATGCATGAATGTTACAAACTATACAGTATCATGTGACTGTGCATTAACCGTGCAACCTTCTTTGCCACCTTAAAACCCTTGCTTGAGTTTTCCAAAAAATCATGAATGGTACTAGATAATATGTATTGACTGTACACATCCCAAAAACCATTAAAAACACAAAAATTCATATCTAAACCCCTCATACACTAATATAAATAAAATCTAGACTTTATATACTTGAAATGAGGCCCTAAAATACTCTAAACCATCATAGTTTCCATTTATACAAAGTGAAAGAATGTTTATAAAAACCTAACATTGGAGACCAAATACAGAGTCTAAAGTTGAGGGCCCAAACAACCTCAATAACATGCCCCAATGTCTATAGGTTTCTAAAACGTAATGAAGGAAAATATAAATCATAAGGATTAGTTCTCTTTCAATGTCATAACTAGAAAATAATATAATATATATAAAAACCCATTTAAATGAAACTATTTGAAATAAATTTTAATAATGAAAACCATCCTTATGAATAAAAAATATACTATAGATTATGATATTAATTAAAGACACACTGACACTAAAAATCTGTGCTCAAACCCTAAGTGATAATCACCTCCACCATAACTCTAAAATGGGATCAGGAATGTCCACTGATGATGAAGGATATCTTCCCTATTACTTGTATGGTGTCTAATAACATCCCCAATCCAAAAAAGATGAATAAGTAGGGGTGACTATAAAACTAAATAGTAATCCCCTAAGAGTCCAATATAAATCTATGTAAAGGTAATTTAAATTAAATGACAACAACCATAAAAACCAATAATGGTTAAAATAAAAACATTTAATTAATAACTTTCAAAACCAAACCTTATTTCAAAAATAATTACTTATTCTTTTTAAAAAAATGTAGTCCAAGGATTAAAAATCAAAACATTCCATCAATAAAACTTCAAATAGTTTTCTAAATCCATGTTCTCTTCCTAAAGGCACACACACCAAAAAATACCATTTTCTCTTAATTGCTTGGAAACCCATGTTTTTAGAAATCCGTGGAAAATAACCATTTTAAAATCCAAATGGAAACTCCATATTTCCTAAATTCAATTCCTCAATCCAAGGATTAATAATAATTAGTTAATAGAAAATATGGTTTTATATATCACATTTCTTACAAGTATTCCATTATATGAACTCTATTTATACATTAAAACCTAAACCATAGTGAGTCATTCATTTCATCCCCAATCATCCCAACATTTTCTCACATTAAAAAAAATCTAATCCAACCACCCCAAAGGTGAAACTTAATATTTTAAAAAGAAGGTATCACTATAATATTTCAGCACAAGTACAAAAACTTAGTGTGATAATCCTAAAGATCCAAATTTAAATCACAAAAAAAATTTATAAAAATTCAATTAACACACTTTATAATTTACATAAAATCAAATCAATTTATATGGAATTGAATCTCCCATAGGAAACACCATTTCAAGTCCTAAATAAAACTCGTTTATCACTTTGAAAACATCATTTAAATTTCAAGATAATAATGAAAATCACATAATTATTTTTTCATATCCAATGAAACATAATATAAAATTTAATTAGAAATATTTATTTTTAATTCCCAATATCATTAGAAAATCAATGTTTATTGAAACCAATACTTTTATATTAAAATTAAAAATATTCTTAAAAAATTAACCATTTTTATGTAAACTATAATTTATCATTTAAAAATAAATGGTCAATTAGAAACATGTGAATCAACTTCATTTTAAAAAATAAATTCCAAAAAATAAAAAATAAAAACAATTCACATATTCCAAAATTTCATTTTCAAACACCCAATTTATTTCTACAATAAATATTTATAAAACTCAAAATTTTAAAACAATTTAATCAAGATACCCCCCATTTTTATATAAATTTATAATTTCATAAGAAATCAATCAAATAATACCTCAATTAACTACAAAAAGTCAACATCAGACATGAAATTGTCCGAAACATTATCGAGACCAAGGACGCCTACCAAGTGACATCGTTTGAGGATGTTTACCTAAATTAATGGTCAAAATTTCATGTCAATGGGATGTAATAAAATATATATATAATAAAGAACAAAAATAATCATACTGTAGCCATAAAATGTAAAATTAGACATCCCTATATTTAGATTTAAGAGAAATAATGTGAGGAATGAGGGAGAGAAATTATATCTTGGTTTTATCGAATACCCATCACCCAATCTGAAAAATTCACTTTTTATCCATTGATGAGGGGTTTATAGATCACCAAAATCATCCCAAATCACCCTATAAATCACCTAAGTATGTTTTGAGGGAATAAATAACCTTTTTGGATTATTTTTTGGCCGAAATAATACTGATCTAGATTATTAAAATTCAGTTACATGGTCATTATACATGGGTCCCATGAACATGTATTGATTGTATATTCCTACCTGCCCAAAAAATAAAGTTCACAGCCTTTGAGACTATACTATGATAATGTTGAGACCATGTAGATCTCTTTACCCTATAGTTTGACTATTCATGGTCTCCCATGACCATCCAGGGACCATACATCTCAGATGAAATTCTCCCAACATATATATATATAACTTAGATTCATATGAAACATTGTGCCATGGTTATATATACCATTCCAAATCCAATAGTTTTTTCAGAACTAACATTTGAGATTATATAATTATCCATTTCTCAATATTAAACAATATCACCACATGAAATCTTTTTTAATAATCAATACTATATTCCAGTAAAAAAAATTAATCTCTTAAACCTGTAAATTACAATTCTCCAAATTTTAGTACTTTCCATCACTAAAAAATTATTGGGGACTCCCATCAATGAATAGAGCCAACTTTAATTGTCTCATTTTTATCTTCTCTCCCATGTATCCTTTTTGATAAATCTATGTTATAATTTTACCTATATTAATTGAATACTTAATCCTATATGGAGATTCTCTATGTGATCCATCAATTGGATCAGTATCTCTACATAAGAAGAGTTAGGTTTCAAATCAATTGGCTTGAACCACTAATCTTGATATAGGTTTGGTTTATACTTTTATAACTGATACACAAGAAAAAATATATACCACTATATAATATCCTAGTAAAACCAAAATATATTAAAATTCAGAAATATTATAAAGGATCTCAAATGGCCTCACACCATGAAATTTATTTTCATAGTTTCCCAAACCGTATGTTCCATAATATCAGAGTCACATAAAAGAATTTGAAATTATAAAAAAATACCACATGGGTCGTAATTAATGATTGAAATATGTTTTTTTCCACAACTTTGATGAGATGATGTACTTCCTGATCATATTGACTCATCCCATCATTTCTTACATAAACATGAGTTCCAAAGATCCCTCTCATCCGTTTAAACACAACATAAGGGTGACCAACATGAGCGATCATATACTCCTAATTATTTTTAATAATTATTAATGAATAATAACTGCAATAATTCTTGTATCCCAAAGATAGAAAATGATTATCCCACGATCTTCAAAAATCAATAACCTGTGATTGAATCATATATAAAATAATTTGAATGATATACTCTATCAAACCATTTATTTGGGGATGATACACCATGCTAATTTCGAGCTATATCGCTAAGGCATTTTATGGTCCCCTTTTGAACCATAATTAAAATCAAGGATATCAATACAATATGATATCATTTAGAAATAAATGAAGACAAATAAATTTTTTCATTTCATGTTTATTAAGATCATATATTAAGAATACATCTCGACTAGGATTGAAGTGTATTGATTTCATGAGCTATCCAAAATTCCTGATTAATTGGTTAGAAATTTATGCCAATAATTTTTCACCATTATAAACTAGATGTAGTACATTATTTAAAATATATATTTTATAAAATCAACCCATTACTAAATACCGCCATATGATCCATATTTCATAATAATCATTTCCAAAATGATGAATCCCACAACAATTAAACTTTACCAAACATGAGGATGGTTAAAAACACCCACCGATTTATTTTTTTCATCACAAAAAATTATAATAGAATCTACCTAGTTTGATCACCATAGCGTATATTTCTCATCATAATCCCGATATCTTAATTCTAGTGACATTTCAAAACCAATAGTATTTTCACACCTGAGTTCAACCTTGGATATATGTGTAATACACAAAATAAATTTACAATCCAACAAAATAATCAATGTAATCTTCCTAAGAGTACCAACAGACTAAAAAATTTGAGTCATCCTCAAATCATGTCTCAAAAAATAACATGAGTTCTTTATCTAATAAACATGCACTACTGAAACACTAGATATTAGTTTTGAATATTTCATATTTTAAGAAACCATATAGAATCAATTTATTTAGTCCATGGTAATTTAAGGGATATCTAGGTTATCCATGAAATAGTTACACTACGTACATAATACCTAGGAATATAGGGTCAGAAAACAATGTGGTTGATAAGATACCCCTCAACATGGGATTAATCACATATCCAACAGGCTACAATGAACGTTCCAAACCATAATATCTTATAAAGGCCCCTATTCATGACCCTAGCATGAAAAACATGAAAATCCTATCTCAAAAGACACACTTTGAGATATGGAAATAACTTTTTCCTATATAAAAACACTACCCAATAATCATTGATTATACCATTCTAGAAGAAACACTATCTTGGTTTCCAAATTATCTACTTTTTAGTACTAACTTGTTAACATTTTGAATTATCTAACCACCTTCCAGACTGGTTTCCAATAATCTTGTCTAGATAACTACTAGACACATTACCCATGTGTAACTCACCAAATCACACTAAGGAATTGACACCAAAACTCAAATCCCACCAGGTTATGTTCTCTTAATACATATCCCTAGATGTTACAACATTGAACTACTATAAGAGTATCACTCCTAAACAATTGATGGTGTCCTCCCCACTATGTGACTACCCTTATATCAATTTCCCAAGAACCAATACTCCTGAGATATACTCATTCCCTCCCAATAACCCATCACATGTATCATATGAGGGTCTAATGATATCATAGTATTCCATGATACAATTATTTATCATCACAAATGAACCATCATCCTAAACCATGATTCTTGATATATATATATATTAAAACCAGAAAATATAGTTATTGTTACCCAAAACCACTCCTTGTTGGGGAATCTACACCATCCTATGGGAAGTATTAAAATCCCATTAATGCCCCATAAATTGAAGCTATCAGAGGTTTAGGGAGTCCTCAACATCATCCTAATTCTCTTGGTACTTCTTAATCCACCAACCCCTTATCCAAAAATACCTAACATGAAACACATATTAAAATACACTAATTTAAGAAATTTAATTGTAATTGACCAGTTAGGATAGTTGTATCACTGAGAGGGGGAGGGAATGAATCAATGATATATCTTTCTTTTATATATCCTTTCATATGAAACAACCTTTCACCTCCTATTAAATTTTTCTTTCCTTGATGAAAAAAAATTCAAAAACACATCCACAGGAACATAAGAATAAGATGTTTCACCAATAAATAAGAGTTACTACATCCTTGGTATAGTTTAGAAATTACCCAATACCACATAATACACTATAAAAAATTCATTTTGTGTGGAATATAATGAGTAGGATAAACCCTTACACTAATGTATCTCTATGATCAATACAAAAGAGTGTGTTCTTTAAGTAGCATAGAGATGTATCATAATGTTTTTTTAATAAAAATGTTACGATGATTCTTGACCAGCTTTCAAAAATATGATATTTTAAAAAAATTATTCACTCTCTTACCCAAAATTAGGTAATAACTTTTCTGGACATTGTAATAAAAATCATTTTGATTTCCTAGTCCAATTCACCCAGCCTGATTCTCCCAGTCCGATTTCCCAATATGAAATATATTTATATCTATCAGAATACAATAGAGACAAATATAATCAAATCATTCTTTAAAAAAGAAATCCCAATACGATGATCTAGCCTAATACACCGAGTTAGCTGAATATGATAATCAAATGAATATGATGATCAGCTAAATAAGTTGCAATATTGTCACTCGTACTTTCACTTATATATGACACCAATTCATTTAGAAAGACACAATCAAAAAACCACTTATTATCTCTATAATTATTCAGTGATCCACCTTATATCTATAGTGATTATTTCATATAAAATTATAAATTACTTTCCCTTTTATAGGTGACCCAAATTAGGATTAGGTGGGATTCTGATAATGTTTCCAACTCAACCAAATTTTCTAACTTTTAATGTTTCCTTGACTTTTGGATACATTTATAACTTATTCAAAACTTATTAACTCTTATAAAACCTTCTCAAATATTGTAACAACTTCAACTATGCTTCATAATTTCTTAAAAAGAAGCAGTCTTATTCCAATTCTCTATTCTGATTTTTCAATACGACATCTTCATTACGATGATGCAAGTTAGTCATTCTGATTTTCTTGAACCACTTGCAAACAAATGAAAACTGAAGATATCTCACTATTATTCTATTAGACAATTCAAAACAAATATATTCTGCTTAATACTCTTCATGTTTCTTGATCCCTTTGTTAATAATTTCAAAAAGGTTTTAAATAAGACTCATCTTCTTCCACTTTCATGTAGGATGAAGATCCTGGATCCGATTAATTTATCGATGTCATATCACTTCTGTTTATTATTCTTGCCTTAATTCAGAAAATCAGAGTCAAATTAAATATGATGTATCTTTACCTATTTGAAATCAAAACAACACAACTTAATGAATAGTTTACTACATTTTTTATTGGTATCTTACATTTCTGTTTGAATTGGCTGTAACAATTTCAATTCCTTTATCATCATTCCTAATTGATGAAAACAATCTTTCCTCTAATGAGTATAATGACTAGTGTTAAAAACCTCAACTCCATCAGCTTATTTATTTTCTCTATTATGACCATCCTTCTAATCCTTTAAACAAATATACATCGGAAAAACTTATTACGATGATCTTGAGATAAAAAAACTTTGGATTCGCCAAATTTTAATTTTCACATACTTCATCTTGTATCTTAATTTCCTTCATGAAATTTATTAGTTTTAAGATCATATTCATAATCATATAACATACATGGGAAATTATTTTTAATTTCCAATCAACATTTTTCTTTCCTTCTCAACTTGATTACGATTGAAATGATTACGATCAGACTGAAAATAATTTATAACAACTTTTCTCCCCCTTTATTTTATCAAGATTGCATTATAATTTTTACAAAATACTTATGATTTATGAGAATTCCAAGATCAGAAAATCATCATCACAATTATATTGGATCCACGATGTTTCTAATTACGATCAAAACCTCATTATGATCTGAACATCATTATGATCAAAACATCCTTGATCAAACCCATAGTGGATTCGATGATCCTTTCCAGTAAGAAACTTCCCATTATAATTGTCTTTCTTAATACTTGTGATTCCAATTATCTTAAATATGATGGCTAGTTTGATTTTCATCAAATACAAAGTGAGGTGATTTATTTTCATCTAAAAATTCCTTGATAATAAAAGAAAATACCTGAATACAATAGTGATCCTTATCAGCATGGTCTTAACAATATCCCTCTATGGATTTTATTATCAACCAAGGTTCATAAATCACTAAACATTGTAACCAAAATCTATGGATCACTTATCAGGAACTCAAAGACAATGTAAGCTAATTCATTCTAGGAAATAAGAATTATTGACAACAAAACCATGTTTTCCAAAATTAGTTATTATAGAAAAATCCTCATCTTCTTTACTCACCATTTCTTCCACATCTTTTCATGATTCTTGGAATACAAAATTTTTGTTTCTATAACCACTACAATAACCAATTAGAATAGTTCACACACTTATAATGTTAAATTCAAAACATATACACTACCCAAATTTATACATATTTTATTTAAGGATAAAATTATGAAACACTTTTCCCCCTTTACAACACTATCCAAAGGTAAAATGAGAGAGGGGAAAAAACCACATACCTCAACCATGGTGAGAGATATGTTAAACTCCCATATTAAATATCAATTTAGAAAAAGGTTCATTCAGTAAAGGATTTGGAAAATTTTAGAAACTAGTTCTGATATAGGAACATACTCTAACTTCAATTCATTTTTCGCCACATGCTATTTGATGAAATGATATTTAATATCAATGTATTTTGAATGAGAATATTATAATGGATTCTTATTATGTCTGATTTCAATTTGATTATCATAAACCAAGAGCAAGGAAAACATCACTTAAATAAGTAAGTCTTCTAACTAAGTTTTCATCCACATAAGTTGAGAGGATTCTTGTGTGGAAAAAACATACTCAGCTTCAACCATACTAAGATTTACTAAATTCTATTTCTTCATATTCCAACTATCAAATTTATTCCCAGAAATAATACTCCACAATATGTGGATCTTCTATAATCAATATTTCTTTCCTAATAAGCATATCAATACCCAAAAAAGTCAATATTTTATAAGATGTCACACATAATTCTAATATTTTGTCACATTTTAGATATCTCATATTTATTTTTACAGCCATCAAATGTGATTATTTTGGAGAACTCTAAAATTTTGTACATAAGGTAAAAACATAAAATTTTTTGGTTCTTGATGAAGTAAAATGTAAAAAAATTCAAATCATTATTTGAAGTTATTTCTGATAAACATCCTTGACTTCTCCATGTTTACTCAACTTCGTTCCAACTGATATTAGTGTGGAAACTGGTCTTGAATTTTCCATACCAAACCTTTTAAAAAGTTCTTTAGAAAACTTTTCTTGAGAAATAAAAATGTTTTTTTTTATTTTTTAAAATATTTAACCCAAGAAGGTATTTAATTTCTCCAGCATATAAATTTCAAATAAAATTTTCATCTCTTTAAGAAAAACTTTACAAGTTCATTCGTTATTCCCAAAAAAGATAATTTCAACAACATAAACAATTATGATGATGGAAAATTACTAACTTTATATAATGTAAATATTTTTATCAACTCTTCACTTATTTATACTCATATTCCTTGATCAAATATCTAATTTTTAGTACCATTCCCTTGAATATTATTTTAATCCATACAGAGCTTTCTTCAACTTTCACACATAACTTTTATCTTTCATAATAACAAAATCCACATGGTAGTTCAATGTAAACTTACTCATCATGATCACCATTCAAGAATGAATATTTAACATCCATTTGAAAAAGTTTGTAACTTCATTGTGCAATAATAGAATGAAATGTTATTATAGTTTCTAATATTTACACCGATGAAAAGTTTTCATTAAAATCAATACCATCAATTTGTGAATACCATTTTCCAAAAATTATTTCCTTGTTCCTTATTACTTCACATTCATTATTCAGTTTGTTATGGAATACCCACTTTTTACCAATAATATTTTTGTTATCCGGATTAGGTATGAGTCCCCATGTATCATTATTTTAAACATTATCAAGCTCTAGATTCTTGACCGGAACCCATTCCAGATACTAAAAAGCTTCATCAACATATTTCAGTTCCACTTTTGAATATAATGAAGTGTGTGTAATGACATTTGATATTATTATTGTTTGAAATTTATGATATTGATCATCAATAATGTTATGAGCTTCTTCCCGATTCCTTATCCTAGGATTATATTATCATGTATACTCTAAATCACTAGAAATATATGAGTCTGATTTTTCTTATTGATTAGGATTAAAATTGTCTATATACATATTATAATTGTTATGAAAAATTTCCCTACCCTGCTCGACATCCTTATCTGCATGATTATGTTTATCTTTATAAACATTTTCAATAACTTTAACATCACAAGAATCCACAATTATTCATATTTCTTTGTTGAAATATATATATATCATCTTCCTTCCATAGCATAGCCAAGGAAAATTCCATCTTCACCTTTCTACTTAAACTTTATAAGGTTTTCACATCTATTATTTATAATGAATGGACTTTAGAAAAATCTTAAGTACTTTAAATTTGATGTTTTATCATAAAATATTTCATATTGATTCATATGTGAATTTTTACTATAGAAACATCAATTTTTAATATATAAAGTTATGCTCATGGATTGCCTGAAATAGTAATGAGAAAGACCATGCTCAAGTAACATAGTTCTCTCCATTTACACCAAACTTATATTCTTTCTTTTAGAAACCCCATTTTTTTGTGGAGTGTATTAGGAAATATACTCTTGTTGAATTAAATTATTGTAAAGATAAATTTAAAATTATTTATTCGTATACTCACCACTATTATTAGTTCTCAAATTCTTCACAGAATACTGAAATTCCTTCTAATCTTTCCACCTGAAACTTTTAAACATTTTTAGAGCATCTATCTCATGTATAATATACATAACACAAGTAACACTAGTAAATATATTATTTAAAGTGTTGAAATAATTATCTCCATTTTTTTTATTTTTTTGTCATTGGCCCACATATATTGGAAATAAGGATTTCTAGGGGTTGTTTTGAAAAAATATCAACTTTATTATGCACTCAGTTTGTAATTTTTCCCTTTTGACAAATAGTGCAACACCAATCTATTTTTCTTGAAAAATCAATAAAATATCAAGCACTATCTCACTTTGATAACTTGACCATGTTTCTTTAACACACGTGTCCTATCCTTTTATTCCACAATTGATTCTTTTCCACCACACTCATGTAATAAGAGTTTTGTATTTCACTAACTCGAAACATGTTTCCTTTTGTATGTTGTCCTCTTATAATTATCATTCCATATTTCAAACTTTTCACAAGAAACCCATATTTTGTAAATATAACTTTGTTAACCTCATCAAAAAGATGTGAAACACTTATAAAGTTTTGTTTTATCCCATCAACAAATATATCTTTCTTGGATTTCATCCTTTCTTCCCAAATAATGGCTAAACCAACACCTTTTATTCTAAAAAATTCATCATCGCAAAATGTTACCATTCCTTATTTGAAGTATTTAACATTATTAAAAAATATCAAGTATCCTAGCATTTGAGAAGAACACCCACTATCAAGAATCTAAGTATTTTTTCTTTTATTGATTTCAATGTGGTTTCAACAATAAGAGCTTTTTGTTATTTCTTTTCTTTACTCACTTCTGGATTCTAAGAATTGTTATGAAACTTTTGTTGTGTAAAAAAAAACCATTATGATATTTCCATGTTTTTCACAGTTTTCAAAAATAGATTCCAAGGGTTTGAACCTATTTTCAACTTTTACTCCAACATTCTCAGTTTTCTTCAAAACAACCTTCCCAAACTTCCCCCTTTGTAGAGATTGAATCCCTTTGAATCTTTTTATTATTTTTTTAAGGAATAATATTAGTGATTTTGGTTGAACTAAAACATATTTTTTGCACTCCTAAATCCACTATAATACCAATATTATCTATAGAAACACTATTTTCCTGAAAAAACATTAATACTAATCAATGTTGTGAACATGTTTCTCAACAACCTTGTTGTCTTTATTCTCCAAATTAGTGACATTTCTATTATCTATAATAATATTACCATTATAATTTTTTTTATTCTCAGATTTATCAGAGTAAGAAGTATTAGAAAATTTTTCAAATTAAAGATGTTTAGATATATTTTCAGACTCCAGATTTATAAAAAATTTTGAATTCTCCATTTTGTTAATCTTGGACACATACATAACTTTTATAGATTTCTTATTTTCAAAAAAATTACAGCTTTCTTCTAAACATTTTAAGGTAATTTTTTTTATTTTTCCCAGGTTTCTCATTATCATAACTTTCTCCGACTTTAGATATAGAGTTTCTGAAACTTGCACCTTTCAGTTTATCTTTAGATTGTTTTTGTTGGACAAGTTCCAACCCTTATTATTTTTCCTTAAAACTTACTTCTATATTTTCATTACATTTATTTTCTCCCTCAATATATTTCTTCAAATATTCAATTTATTTTATTAGCTTAACTTTTTCATCAAGAATAAATTATTGATTTTTTATAGAGAACTTTTATTTTTCAACTTCCTAATTTCTTTCTATTTGCTTTCAATCATTCTCAAACATTATTTTAATTATTCTTTCAGATGATACTCTAATATAGTTTCATCTTCTTTATAACCACTACTTATGAACTCTTTATTATTCACTATTTCGATAAATGTATTCTCACTAACATACTCAATAGATTTTTCAAATTCACTATCACTGTTTTATTCTTCTTCATATTTAGATAATAAACTTCTTATTTGGGATTAGAAGAAATTCTTATATTTTCTTAGGTAAAAATATTTATCCTTATCACCATGTTTCTTCTAAGATATTATTGTCTATATTTCTTATTCATCACTATCATATTCGTCCATTATTTAAGGAAAATCATCCACAAAGTGCCCAACGACTCCACATTCAAAGCATTTTAATGGAATTTTCAATTAATATCTGGTTTAACCTCTTCTCACATTTTGAGAAAAAATTATTAAATATCACAAATATTTTTATATAACTCATTTTTATAATCATAATCACCAGTTTTTTATTTAATAATAATCTTATTTGACTTCTCTTTATTGGTGGCCTTGAAATACATTTCTCTATTAATATTTGATTTAATTTTCAAAGATTTATCCCTTATCATTTCATAACTAATGATATTGCTATTTAAATAATCCATAGATAATGTCTCATGATCTGTATCTTATATTGAATAAAAATTTTCATCAAATTTTTTGGGAATAATTCTTAATATCATTTAAAAATTCATAGAATCATATAAATTTTTAGCAAGAAGTCTAATAGTGCTAATAATGGAATTTACCATAGTAAAGAAAACCCCAACAGATTCATACTCTCCCATTTTAAAATATTCATTATTCAACATCTAGATTTGTAATTTTTCCTTCATTACCTCTATACTTCCTTCATATATGTTTTTCAGCTTATCCCATATAAATTTAGCTTTGGAAACACAATTCAACAAGAAAAATTCACTTTTAGAAAGTGATGATAGTAAATAATTATTTTTATCAATAGATGTTAGAGAAACTTTATCATCATTTGGATGAATCCCATATTTTACAACTTCAAAAAAATATTATCCTAGATACATAAGATAGGGAAACATTCTATATTTCTAGATATGATAATTATTACAATTGAAACCAAAAATACCTTTCTGGTTAACATAATTCAGATTCTCCATAAACTTCTATTAAATAATTTAGTAAAGAATAAATAAAGGGAACCTTCACCTTTGATACCAATTGTGATCACCCATTCAGGATATTTGTATCACTGATTGGGGAAAGGGTCAAATTAGTGATATCTTTTTCTTTTATATTTATTTCCTTATCAAACAACATTTCAGTCTTGTTAAATATTTTTTTCTCAAATGAAAACAACTCAAACACACATCTATAGGAACCCATGAAATTATAATGTTCACCACTCAATAAGAGTATCTATTTATTTGGTATGGTTTGTAAATAATCCAATACCACATAATCCACTAGAAAAAATCATTTTGCGTGGAATACAATGAGTATGATATACCATTACTATAATGTAGCACTATGATCCATTCAACAAAGAATGTTACTCATGTTGAATAAAGATATAATATAATGTTTTTGTAAAAAAATGTTACAATGATTCATAACCACCTATAAAAAATATGATATTTAAAAAAAACATCACTTTCTTAACCAGAAGCTGGTAAGAACTTTTCTAGACATTGAAATAAAACTCTGTCTGATTTCCAAATATGGAAAAAATATATATCAATAAGAATGTGATTGAGACAAATTTTAAAAAATTATTCTTTAAACTAAAAATCCCAATATGATTATCTGACAAAAAAATGATGACTTATTTGAATACAATAACCACCTTAATATGATGATTAGATGAATACATTACTATCTTATCTCTTCTCCTTTCACTTATGTCTGATATGACTTCTTCAAGAAAGACTCAATACATAAACTTATTCTTCTCTTGATAATCATTAGTCTTCTGCCATCTAGCTACAGTACTTTAGTCAAATGAAAAAAATTACAATCCCTTTTATAGGTGACCTAAATTATGTTTAGGCGAGATTTGGAAATTGTTTCTCGATTAACTAAATTTTCTAAATTTGAATGTTCCCTTGAATTTAAGATACATTTATGAATTCGTTAATAATTATATAATCTTCTCAAAATTTATTGAATCTTTTAAAAACATCAACTTTAATTCAGACTTTCTTCACAAACAGTAGTCTGATTCTGACTTTTTATCCAGATTTATCTATATGATATCTTTATTACAATTTGGGAATTTGGTCAATTTGATTTTCTTGAGCCTCTTGGAAGAAAAATAAAAACTAAATATATCTCACTATGTTTCTCTCCACCAATTCAAAACAAACATATTCTTCCTCAAACTCTTCATGTTTAATGATCCCTTTGTCAACACTTTCAAAAATTCATTAAACAAGACTCTTTTTCTTCTTCTTTCCTCCATGCTAATGATCCTAAATCCAATTAATTTATTAGTGTCAGGTCACGTCTATTTATCTGTCTTTCTATCATTCATACAATTGGAATCAACTTAAATAAAATGTCTCTTGATCCATTTAAAGTTCCAACAATACAAATTTATGAATGGTTGACTACATTATTGATTGGTCTCTGACATTTATTTTTGAATCATCTCAAAAAATATCAATTCCTTTATCATCGGTTCTAAATGATGAAAACAATTCTTCCTCTGATGAATATGATGACTGGTTCCATTATCTTTGACTACATAAACTACTTTCTTTTCTTCATTACAACCATCATTATCAACCCTTAAACAAATATTCATCCTAAAAAATTACTATAATGGCCATGATATTAGAAAATTTTGGATTCACCAAATTTCTTTTTCCATAAACATCAGCTTGTATCATGACTTCCTTCACAACTTTGATTAATTTGAATATTAACTACAACATTTCCTAATTTACAATGGAAAGTATTGTGACTCCTGAATCAACATATTTATTTCATTCTCAGTCAGATTTCTATTGACATGATTACGATCAGGATGAGTATGATTTCTAGAATTTTTTCTCCACATTTATTTTATCAATATTTCATCACAAGTTTAAAAAAATACTTATGATTTATAAGATATCTAAGATCAGAAAAGAATCATTATAATTATATAGGATCCATGATTAATCCGATTATGATAAGAACTTCATTAGGATCTGAACATCATTATGATCAGAATTTCATTGATCGAACCCATGGTAGATACACTAATCCTTTCTAGAAAACAATTTCCTAATAGGATGGAATTTCATAACCATTGTGAGTTAGATTATCTTGAATATAATGGTCAGACCTATTTTCACCAAATAGAAAGTGTGGTGATTTCTTTTCTTCTTAAACATACTTGAGAAAAAGGCAATACCTAAATATTATAGTGATCCTTATCAGCTTGTTCTTAACATTAATTATATTGCATATGAAAATATAACCTATCTCTCCCCAAAGGAAAGATAAAACCCAAAGAACCATCCATTTAAGGGTCCTGAATCATTAATAACTTTCAACTCCCTCAATTCCCATGATGACATACACTCCCTACCACCATACTAGGTGTCATCACTAACACCCCCATGAGTGATATCCCATGAAACATAGGATCACATGTCCAAATAAGAAACCATGCATATATTTCATTCTAAACAATACTTCCTTGAAGAACTAACCATGATTTAATCACTAACACACCATATAAACTCATGTCCAGTGATGAGCACTGTCACTCATGATTTCAAAATATTTTGTAATTTTAGTAATTTCAACATAGGGGATAACCTAGGTTATTATCTATAGAATAAATTAAATTAAATAACCCCAAGTATATTAAAATAAATAATGAAAATAAATAGGGGGATATGGGGGTTTTGTTGAGTTATTTTGGAAAAAAAGGTAAAAAAGAAAAAAATGTACTTAAAAATAGAAATATCATTCATTATGATCTATATAACATGTTAATTGATTAGTCATTAGTCCTTACACATTATTATTAAATTCAGTCAATTATAGTAACCTAATTTTTTTGCAGTTCCCTGATACCAAACCCTGGGATCTAATTTAAATAAAACAAACATTACATAATTTATTTGATATAAAATATAGATTCCCAAACATAATTATCCCATGGTTACATAACTTAAAAATAATAATAAATTATATACATTCAAATGAACTTTAATGTTTCTAGATTTTTAGAATATGGAAAAATCATTAAATAAAAAATCCTAAGTTTTTCTGAACTAAGGTAAATTGTTTCCCATAATATATGAAACTATTTAATCCCTTATAAGTTTAACATATCCAAAAAAATCTCTACACATGAATTTATATTACACATATCTTGTACAATGCTATTCTTTATAACATAGGGAAATAGAAACATAAGAATAGGTGAGATAAAAATCATTCTTTGGGTAAAAATAAGAATAACGATGAAAGATAATAAGTGAGTATAAGAAGATAATAAATAATATGAAAGAAATATATAACCAAGAATAAATATATAATTGAATTGAATTGAAAGTATAATATTCCCATGGATAACATTAGAAATATAAATATTTAATTGATAATAATAACTGGTTCTTTAGTGATGAAATAGATAATTATGGAAAGATAATTTCATTCTATTTGCTATGATATCATGATATTAGACATCATGATCTTACCATCAATTACCTATGTATAGGAAATATTTTTTGGGAAGGAATACACCAAAATAGATAATCCAATTCATCTCATGAGACCTATTGATGCTTCAAGGGGATATTATGGGCCACAACCCTAAAACATAATGTCTAATTCCTTCATCATATGAAGGAATGTATAAAATATTCAATAAAAATAAAATTTCATTACAAATTTCCAATATTTAACCAATTAAAAAATGGAATATCTTTCTATGTAATCATAAAAAAATAACACTATACAGATCAAGGATTATATATTTAATTCAAAAACATCCCCAATCATTCAACATATGGAATCTAGGTTAACACCCTTCAGTAAAAGTAAAGAAATATATAGGGTTCATACAAGAAAGGTATTGAAAGAAAAATAATTCCTATAACCACGAATGATTTAGTTAGAAAAAGGAATCGATGGATCATATATTTTAGAGAAAATAATATTATATAATCCATCCATATAAGTAATGTGGATGGTTTAAATTTAATAATAACCTTGACCAAACATAATATATGTCAAAGAATAATTACTTAGATGAAAAAACCATTTTTGGAATTTTGAGAAAAAAAATTAGAAAAAAGAAACATCCTTGATCATTAGAAATAACATTAAAAGAAATATTTTTAGAATAAATTAGAAAAATAATATATATTATAAGATACGATAACATAGAGATATTTTTTCATATAAAATAAAAAGGTTGCAAAAATATGTTTTCTCATTGGAAAAGTTAAAATGATATTCTTTTAAAAATTTGACAGAAGAGACCCATAAATAAAGAATTAAAAATTTATTACAATGTTTTAAATAAGGTATAGTTATAGAAAATATCCTTGATTCATTATTGAGACACATATAAGGACATTCAAAAAAGTATCTAATGAATAATGAAATGAAGAAAATGAGGTCCCTAATTGAAAATTAAAAGTAAGGTCTGTTTTCTTACAATTGGTAAACATTGTTCCAAGTGGTAAAATTAAATAGGGAGAAGAAAATTAAAATCCTAACAACAAATAATGGATAATATAATTATAAGATGTTTAGAGATAAAATTATACAAATTCCACAGATGTATTATCTTTCAAAATAAATATTTATTTTAAAATGAGATTGGTGAAAAAACCTTTACAACATTAGTATAGTGAGAATTAAAGTAAAATGGGAGGGATAACATGAAATTAAAATATAAAAAAATGACAATTTTCGATTATATTTATAGAATAAATGGTTGTTAATAAACTATATAAAAAGAAAATATGGCTCACGATATCAAACATGTCTTTGGGAATTGAAAATGAAGAAAAATAAATTTTATAGATTTAGAAATATCTGATTAAAAACCCCTTGGGGTATAATACTTCAAATGAAACATAAAATAACATGAATAATGGGAGGATCATGATAAATATTAATTTTCATAGTTGATAAAAAATACAAAGAAAACATGGTGTGTAATAAAAATATATCTGAAAGAATTGAAATTTGCTACAAAGATGCCTTATGGTTTGAGTAAAATTTTAATCAAAATCAATTTAAATAGAGGGATTTAAAGCCAACATAAACTAAATGAATAAAAATTAATTCATGATATAGAAACTAAAATGGTTAGTGTATACACAATATCAAAAAATGATGGTGTGTAATATCAAATATGTATCCTGGAATTGAAAATGAGAAAAAAAGCCCTTACAACCTTGGAAAATTTTGAATAAAAACCCCTTAAAGGATATAATTTAAAATAGAATATTAAATAAGAAAAATTATGAGATAACAATGATATAAAATATCAATTTGTAAGTAATTACACAACAAAATATAAATCATAGTGTATAAAAAAATAATGTCTTGAGGAATTGAATTTTTAGATAAAAACCATTACAAATTTGGTATCTTTTAAATCCAATGCCATTTAAACCAAGAACACAATATGTCTCGGCATACCCAGTGAATTTAATGAATATATAAAAATTAATTAATCATTTATTAATAACATAATATAAAAAAATTACAATTCACAATATCATACATGTCTTATTGTTTTTAAAATGAGATTAAGAAGACCTAACATTAATTTCGAACATCTACTCAAGTGATTGAATATCATATAAAAATAATTAATATCCTAGTAACATATTTAATAACATTTTTAATATCTGTATTCTTTTATAATCTTCATTTATAATTTTTTTTCTACATGTATATTAGTTAGTTATTATCTACTTTCAATATAAAGTGTGTGTAATCTAGATCATTTCTAACTAGTTTAATAATGGTGGTCTTGTCCTTAATTCTTATAAAAAAGTTACTCATTAAAATAATGTAAAAGGTAACATAAATTTTGTTTTATAATTATTTATAATTTTATAATTTAATTATATTGGAGTTTTTGTTATGATCCTTAAAGATGAAATCATCGATGAGCATGTTTTATTGATTTTTCATGAATAAACATTTGAATTTAACTAAGGAGATTAAAATTAATTTTACCAATAAAAAACTAAAATAAAAAAATAAAAAAATTATTTAATTATTTATGTCATATATTATCAATTATTAATTTATCATAGGCATATATGATATTATTTTATATTATTTTTCAATTATGTGTTTAGACTGTCCCAAACATGAGCATAACATAATTAATGGAAAATTACGATTATGAAAGTGTTTTTTTGGGAATAATATAATTATTAAAGAAACATAATGATGTTATTCAGATAATTTTAAGGTGTTGAATCATATTTTAATATTTTTTAATAATCAATAATGAAAATAAATGAAACATGAGATATATTACTTCATAGAGGCAGTAGTCTGTATAACACATGGTTAATGTTTTCATTTATTAGAGAATGAAAGGGAAAAAAGGTGAATTATAATTTATACATTACTAATGATAATAATAATAATATATACTTGAACTCTATTTTTAATTTCACAATTATAATAAAAAACATTGGTTTTGGTGAAAATTAATGTCGTCCCTTTATGGAGTCAGTAGCTCAGATAACACATGAATAATAGTTTAATTTTTCTTAATAGAAAATTGGAAATGAGGGTAATAGTTATTATCTTATAATAATAAAATTTATTATATAAAAAGCACTAATGTAATTATATAGGAATTATAGAATTATATTTTGGAAAGTAATAATGAAATGAATAGAAATTTGGGAAAATAATCACATTGAGGACTTTCGATTTCCCTTGGATGAATCCTCATAAATGGAGGTATTAGGAAAGTATAATGTGAATAGGGGATTAAATAAAAGGAAGAGTGTTATAGGGTAATGGAAAATGGTTGATTTCATATAGGAAACCTAATTTTAAGAGTGGTCTTGAAGGGGTAGTGGGAGGACCATTTTATAAGTGGTGAGAATGAAATTTTTGTAAATATTTCAACTTAATAGAGGGAGATCACATGTTTCACATATCAAGATAACTAAAAAATGTACAATAATATTGTGGGGCATGGGATAAGGTTAATAATCTCTCAACCATTTATTTTTACAAATGTTTTATATTGGGGATTGTTCCTTAGAGCAAACTTCTATGTACATTATGATAACATGTATTCATAGTCTAGAAAATTAATAAACTCTTTATCATATCATGATTGTTCTTCTATATAACATAGTTTTTGATACTGTCCGAAGAGTTGAAGTCACACAGAAATTCCATAATAGTTCCCTACTATGATGAGAACCCACAGGTGCCACAACAACATTCTTAAATATATGTTATATGGCCGAATGAAGTCATTTGAAGGACAAAAATGATTCAGGATATTAGGGGTGGAGACTCATTGTACTTTGATGAAAATTATCATGATGTACGCCCTTGGTAATATCTAGCATAGTATATTATGATAATGATACCTTACTATTGGAAATTAATATTTATATGTGTCATTGGATGTTCTTATCTGATGACTTGTGTATTGATCCTTAGACTTTAAGATTATTATTAACGAGTGCTACAAGACATGTACTTTGATGTATTTAAAAAAATTGTGACAACATATGTTCGTGGCAAGGTAAAATAAGTTGGATGTGTTACAATTAATATTACACCATTGAATAATTACGGGAAAGGATTTGTACCTTCTATTCATTTTTGGTAGTTTATATCTCTGGCCCTCTGATGGAAATGATATAGACTAAATAAATCCACGACCATGATGTTTTTAGGCAAGTTCAACTTCATAATATTCAAAGAAAAAGACATGAAGCACATAGGTTTATGGCACTAAAATTTAAGCTTCTTGATTATAGATATCATTATAATGGGATTATATTACATAGTAAGTGATCATATGAGTTATTATGTCATTATAGAATTAAATTATTTCTCTATGGGTGTCTTGGTGTGTCTCTGGACACTAATTCCACTAATAAAGAGGCATAGAGGGTCACATATGATGTGTATTTAGAATCTCAGTCAAATAATATAATATTAATTATTTTTTAAGAGATCCATTTAATTTGTTTTCTTGCACACAAAAAATTCTATAGAATCCTCTCAAAGTGCTAGAGAGATCCCTTCTCTAAGAATTCTCCTAAGAATGGAGAGTGATCTTTCTCTATTTTCCACTCTCGAGTCTATATAAATCAAGGTGAATTATTTGAAATATATTCTCATGGTGATCAAAGTAAAACAAAGCAAGTGATAGAATATTTTATGATAGCACCTGGATATTACTAGAGTGATGTTTATAGATTTTTAGAACATTAGTGGATCATCGCTAGAGGGAATATTCCCTTGATTAAGACTACACAATAATGATACAACATAGATCCATTTTGATATCCATAAATGATGAAATAATTTCTCACTAGGTTATTTTTTAAATAGAACAAATTAATTATAAATAAAATGTGATACTCTTTCACTATGGTTCTAGTATTTTATCCATTTTTTGTATTCTATGATTCAATTCCATTAATCACATCATTTATCAGTATTTAAATATTATAGTGATACATGATCATGAAAAAAAAGGAAATGTTGGGAATGACCCATCACATGCTTCCACTATGTCCATAACCTTCAAGTGGTGTCAGAGGGGTCACATAATTATTTATAATTATTTAAATATCATTTACTAATATATGCATAAGTAATTAGTTTAAAATAGTTTAATCATTATTTAATATAAATTTAAAGATATTATTCTTACTCTTCATTTCTCATAAATATAATCAAATTGATTAATTTTATAAAGGAAATAAATTCAAAAATATTATCCAGAGGCACAAATGAGTCTAACTAAATTACAAAATAGTACATTCCTTATTACTCAGAGCTACAAACCATGTACTATTTCTCAACGTACCAAGAATTAATTCAAAATTAGTTCATGGATTGTGCATTTTTTACACATGGTGCATTTTATTATACACCATGTGTTTTTGTTCTAGAGTAGTGCACTGTCATCTAGAGTATACCCTATGTAACTTCTATACATGGAATATAGACCTTTTTTAGTCATAAACGGGTTGTGTATCTTCTTACACAACCTACCTGAATGGTGACTGTGTATCTTGGAGACCAAAATATGTGTATCTGATGTACACCTTATGTAAACCATCTTTTTAGATGGCATAAATACATGCTCAGTCCCTAGGGGCATGCCACAAATAGGTAGTGATAAAACATACATGCCTCGTAGCTCCAATGTACACGTCGTGTTCTTTTACCAATTTACGCAGAATTATAATTAATTTATTAAAATGTTAAAACCTTAGCAACATATAATTTATTGTAATCATTATGTTTATAGAGAACACCTTGTGTTTGGTTTTAATATATAAAATTTTTTAATTAATTTTTTTTGTAATGTTCATACCTACATATCATGTATGAGCCATATTATAGTTATTACTCTACATGAATTGAAGTGTAACATGTGACAAAAAAATCATGTAATCCGTGTAATGATGAAATTTATAACATACATCATGAAAGTATATGATATGTCATATATGCAACATGTCTCAAGAGTTAACAGTATATTAGTATAATACATATTGGGTAGTTTGGATGGGTACTCACCATTTTTCCTCTAATGTAAATTTATGTACATAGTTAATTCTATATAAATTAATGATTTTTTTTAAATTATGATGGATAAGAATCTCAATGAAATTGGAATGAGAATTAAGATAAAATAATTGATTAATTAAAGAATATAATTAATTGATTCAAGTGCGATTTATCTTAAATAATAATTATTAAGAATTGAATACTAATTTTATTAAATACATAATTCATTGAATTCATATATATGAACATAATATTACCCCAGAACTTTGTATATGATTAGTTTCTTTTAATTTATTATATAATTAAATTGCTATCCCACATGCAATCTCTTCTCATATTATGAGTGGGCCTGCATGCCCATGGTTTTTTATATAAAACCCTTCAACTCACTTGTGTGTGAGTAAAAGCATATATAATGGATGACGCTCTCAAACTAGTAGAGATGGTTGACATTTTGAGATAAGGTATATGGAAAAATACTACAGAAACCATAATTTGTTCAAGTTATTTTCTCCTAGGTCAAAGGTTAGTTTATTATCTGCTAGACAAACTAACCATTATTAAAATACTATGATCAAATAACTTTATGATTTTATTTATTTGATGTTTCATGGTAATTTCATTATGGATGTTTTGTCACGATGGCATGAATTAATGAATTTACAAGAATGCAAGATAGAACTAAAATAAATTGGATTATGTGTAAATATTATCTAAGACATGGTTAATCAATTAAGTAAATACACTTAATATTAACAAGTATATAATAAATATAATAATTTTAATTTTATGCATAAAAGATAAAATCCGTCATTTCTAAATATTATGTCAATATAGCATTCCACTACTTCATTTAAAATAAAACTATAGTAAAATGTGCTTGACTAGAAAAATTTTGATTTCTTTCAATTATCGTTGAACTCTAACATGAATTTTTAGGTTGAAATAACTTATTTTACATTAGGGGTTAACATCCAAAGTAGGAATTGGTTTAACTAAGTGGAAAAGGTTGAGGAAATCCATTTTAATAATATCAGGATTGGGTAGTCCACTCAAAATATAAGGAAACTATGATTTAATATAGTTTACATTTATAATGACTACCTTAAAACCTTTAAATTTCTTATCCAACCAAAGTTGGGGTAATGAGGAGGGTAATATAGATCTTTTACACTAAAATATCCAAGAAATATGATATTTTTAAGCCAATGTTGAGGGCTATTGGGTTTTGATAAAATAATGGGAGATTAATACATATAATATTTATTTATTTTTCAAAAGTTTATCATATAAAGTACTAAATCTATTATCATCTTATTTTTTGAAATAAAAATAAAATGACTTCAAACATATCACTATTATCCACACTTGAGAATGATGAACTTATCACCAGCCCAAATTTCAAAGAGTGGAAAAGGCTCTTTCACATTATCATACACTATGAAAGGAAATTATATGTGCGGGAAGTACCTTTTCCTGATTCTCCTAGTAATGAGGCTAGTGAGGAAGAGTTGTCTCTAGATGAGGAACATTTTGATGATGAAAAAAATGTTCAATGTTTCATGCTATCATCCATGACCAGTGTCCTTTTGAAGCAACATGAGGACATGGATGTGTATAGCATAATGCATCACCTTCAACATATATATCAAGAGAATAAAATACAAGAGAGATATGTGATATCCAATTCTCTCATTAAAATTGAGCTTGGAGAGTTAGCACCAGCTAGGCCTTGTGTAGTCAAGATGATTGGCTCTATTGAATTCTTATACATCTTATGGATTAAATTCTAAAATGATTTTCACAAAAATCTCATACTTTACTCACTACCCATGATATTCTCCACTTTTTTTTATTATTTACAACATGATAAATACTGATAATATTCTTTAAAAACTTCTTATTTTGATTCACCAAGTGGATAAGGACATGGGGAGTGAAAACCATGGTACTTATGGTGAATAAGAATATGAATAACATGATGAAGGGGACCAAGACTTATAAAAAGTCTAAAGCTCTCATGTACATTTCTTCCAGGAAGAGCAATATCTAGATGTAGGGAATGGAAAATGAGGTAGTTTGTTTTCATGTGGAAAGTAGGGCCACTAGAAGACGAAATATACCCAGAATTAAGGGGAATCTAATGTTTCATTCGTTATCAAGTTAAATATTTCAATATCTACACATTTGGTATTAGATAATTCTTATGGTGTTCATATATGTTTCTAAATGAAAGAACCAAGTAGATTATGAAATATTTCTAGAGGAGAGGTGGATTTGTGAGTATCCAATGGTATGATGTTATCTTATTTATCCATTGGTAACTACCAACTTTCATTGCCAATGAAAATGATATTAGTCTTAAGGGATAATTGTTATGTAATCATTATTACCAAGAACTTAATTTCCATGTTAGGCCTGGATGCAGATAATTTTATGTTCATGTTTGGGAATAAAAGTTGTTTCTTTTATAAAAACGTTTGTAATTATATAAAACCTTTAAATAATGTTAATATGTATTAAATTATGAAAACCAAGTATTGAAAATCGATACAAAAATAATTTTCACATGAATCATATATTAACCATCTATGACATCACTGTCTTGGTCATATAAATGAGAAGCGTTTGATAAATAATTATCAAGTTGGTTATTTAGACTCTTTTGAGATAAAAACATTTAAAATATGTCATACTTGTTTATAAGAAAAAATGACAAAAATATATTTTGGTGGATGGAAGAAAGGGCCACCAAACTTTTAGTATTGGAAAACCCTGATGTATGTGTACCATTTATAGTAGAAGCTAGAGGTGGGTATTCTTACTTTATATCTTTTAATGATGACTTAAAAAGATATACATATGTCTACTTGATAAGGTAAAATTTTAATTACATTGATAAATTCAAATAATAAAATAATTAAGTAAATAATAAACATTAAATAACACAAATAATCAATGATTGAATCAAGGTGGTGAATATCTTAACCAAGAGTTTATCAAATTTTTGTGGGAGTTTGGGATTCTATCTCAACTCACTCCACCTTATACACCATGGTGGAATGATGTTAGAGAATAGAGGAATTGTAAATTGTTAGACATGGTATAGTCAAGGATGATTCATTTGAATATTCCATTATCCTTATGGGGATATGTGTTACAAACTATGGCATACACACTAAACCGATTACAAACTAAAGTTGACAAAAATTACCTTCGAGTTATGAAATGGAAAGAGATTCATTTTTTTACACACATGTGTTATGGGTTTCGAGGTAATTGTTAAGGAATTTTTAGGAAACAAAATAGAACCTTAGGGTAAAAAGTGTATCTTTATAGGATGTCCTAAGTAAAAAAGGGATACTACCTATAAAACCAGTCATATAAGAAATTGAGTATCACCAAAAAAGTCATCTTTCTTTATTGGGAGAACATCATAAAAAAGGATAGTTGGAGAAAGATTGAATTCGATGAAGTTGATGCTCAAGATAAAAAAGAGTTGGTTTAGGAATAGATTACATAGGTCCACATGGAATAAGTAGTTCATAAAAGAAAAATAATGTATAAAATAACTAGATAGGTAAGAGAACTACAAAGACATTTTTTTATAGTCACCAAATATGGTGACTAATTATAAGTGGAAAATGATGAATCTCTATCCTATAAAGAGAAAGTAGAGAGATCAGATGCTACAAGATGGTAAGAAGTTGTGGATTATGGAATAGTTTCAATGTATCGAAACCAAGTTTCGTTAGGATAGATGTGCAAGTTGATGTAAATCCCATAGGGTGAAAATGTGTATTCAAGAGAAAAATGTACATATAAGGTAAATTAAATACCTATAAAGTAAGGATAGTGGATAAAGGTTGAAAAAACATCATGGAATTGACTATGATGAAGCATTTTCACCATTTTCCATGTTAAAATCAATCATAATTATACTTGCTATAGTAAATCACCATGACTGAAATTTTCCGATGTACGTCAAAACTGATTTCCTTAATGGGAACCTTAGTTAAGTTTTCTATGTGACACAATAATAAGGTTTTGTGGCTCCATGTGATTCCAACATGATTTTTAGTTTGAAAATATCTATTTATAGATTGAATTAAGAATCTTGGTCATGAAACACTTAATTCAATGAAGCAATAAAAGAATTTGGTTTTATTAATATTGGATGCGATCCATGTGTTTACAAGAGTTTTAGTGTAAATGAAGTAGTTATCCTAGTAGTATATGTTGAGGAAATATTACTTATTATAATGGACATACCCATCTTACAATCTGTTAAGTACTAGTTAAAAGTGTTTCTCCATGATTTAATTAGGTGAATAAGCCTATATTCTAGGGATCAATATCATTCTTGACAGATCCAAGAGGATTCTTATACTAAGTTTAAGTACATACATTGACCAAAAACTAATGATATTTAGTATAGAAAAATCTATGAGGGCATTGGTTTCAATGTCACATGGCATACATCTTTCTAGGAAATTGTGTCCTCAAACACAATATGGGAAAGGGAGAATAATTAAGATCCCAAACACATCAGTGATAGAAACAATCATGCATCCCATGTTATGTAATAGACTTGATGTTTTATATTTATTAATCATGGTACAAAGATATCAAGAAAACCACAGATAACAACATTGTTCTATAGTTAAGGCTATCCTTAAGTATTTGAGAAGAACTTAGGATATGTTTTAGGTGTGTGTAGGAGATGAGGAGCTAGTCATCATTAGTTATAATTATTCTAATTTTTAAATAGATTATAATGATCCGAATTTATAGTTAGGATATGTTTTCTATCTCAACGGAGAAGCTGTGAGCTTTAAGTGTCCAAAGCATCCATGTGTCACTGATTCTACAGTAGAGTATAAGTATATAAAAACTTTTAATGCATTTAAGAAAGCTTTTTGGATATATAAATTTGTCTTGGGGATTAATGTGGTACTTAATAGTAAATACCATTTCAAATTTTTATATGATAATTCTAAAGTGGTGGATATTGGAAAAATATCCAAGGTCACACCAACATATAAAGCACACACATTAGAAGCACCACCTATTGAGATATTTTTCATAGAGTTGTAAACATATAGTAATAATAGTTACAATATAATAAAAAATTGAATACCCCTTGATTAAATTCATATCTCATATATAAGCATGAGTATCATGTGAGAGCTGGAGGACTAAAGGTTGTTTTCAATAAGCTCTAGTGAAAGTGAGAGTCTATTAGAGTTGGATCCTTAGAAATAAATTCTATGTACTTTATTATAACCCATATTAATTGTTTTGAATATTAAAAAACTCCTCATTGTGCCATGACTGTAGTTCTTCATAACATGGTATTTGATAATGTCATAAGAGAAAATTTCACACTAAAAGGACATAGTCGTTCCCCTTTAGGATGAGAACCCAAAAATGCCACAATAGTATTCTTAAATATATGTTCAATGGACATATAAAATCATTTTAAAGAAGAAAATTATTTATCCCATCAAGGGTGGACACTCATTGGACATTGTGGAACCTTCTCATGGTGTACACCCTTGGTAACATCCAATGTAGGATATTTTGAGAATGAGACCCACCATTAAAAAATTAAAATATATATGTTTCATTTAATATTCCTATATGAAGATATTTGTATTTAACCTTATAATTTATTATTCTTATTAATGAGTATTATAACACATGTAATTTGATGTATTGATGAAAACTATGAAAACATATGTTCATGGTGAGGCGTGATATTTTGGGTGTGTCATGAGTAATATTGAATTAATGAAAAATTTGAGAAAGGATATGTATCTTGATATAGACTAAATAAATCCATGTCCATGGTGACATATAGGAAGGTTTGATTTCCAAATATTCAAAGAAAGAGACATCGAGTACATAGGTTGATGAAACCAACATTCAATCTACATGATTTAAAATATCGTGATAAAGGGATTATATTACATAGTAAGCATCTATATGAGGTATTATGTCATTATGGTATTAAATTACTTCTCTATGGGCGCCTTGGTGCTTTATTACATGATATACTTAGACATTAAGATGCTTCACCTAATGCCACTGTGAAAGGGGCCTAGAGGGTTACACATGACATGTATCTAGAAACTTAGTTAAATAATATGTAATTATTTATTATTTAACAGGTTGTAAAATTATTATTCTCATATGTAGTTTAATAGTTATTCATGTTTACATAATCATATATATTTATTCATCACTTATTTAAGAGAATATTTTTTACTGGAATATTCAATAAATATTTATTTTATATTTAGTGAATATAATATTTATTTATTTACTAGAGAATAATGAAGAGGTATTTCTTTATTAAATAAAAATTCATAATTCAATAATTGATAAATATTTTGGGGGAATGGAGGAATAAGATTATAGGTTTGGTGAGAAATAATATATATTGAATATTATTTGAATAAATAATATTTAATTTTAATTCACGAGTATAGCTCATGCTAAGAATGAATAATAATATTATTATTACAGATATGGGGTTCATTAGGGATTAAATAAATATTAAATGAACCTGTGAAATTATTATTTTTATAACCCTAGGAGTATATAAAAGAAATTATATTATTTTTGATGATATCCTATTCATTTTTTTGTGTGCAACGAATCCAAAGACTCCTCTCAAAGCCCTAGAGAGCTCTCTTATTTTAGAATGCTCCCATGAATAGAGAGTGATATTCCTCCATATTTCAATCTCAAGTCTTGAGAGATAAAGGAGAAGGATTTAGAAGTGATTCTCATGGTGATCAAAGAAGAACAATAAAAGTGATAAGATATTCCGTGCTAGCACCTAGAGATTCAAACGATGACGTTCATCGATTTGTAGAACACATGTGGATCACCACTAGAGGGAATATTCTATTAACTCATACATCACAATGATGGTGGAATGTAGATCCAATTTTAGATCCATAAAAAAAGAAATAATTTCTCAGAAAATAATTTAAATTGATTAAATTAATTATAAATAATATGTGATGATCTTGTGCGCTAGTTCTAGTGTTTTATCCATTTTCAGTATTCTTTGATTCAATTTTTTGGTCACGATGTTTATTATCATACAAATATTGCATTGAAAATCAATCATGACAAAAATAATTGTTGGGAATGACCCACCAAATTCGTAAACTATTCTCAAAACCTTCATTTTAAACATGTTTTAAGCCCTCTAATCTTAGAATTTTCACTTTTCCATTTTTGGTTTTACCATGGAAACTAGTTTTTAGCAAATTTAATCATTTTTTATTCCAAAAAATTAAATATAAATTTTTACATAATTTTGAACTAAAAATTCCAAACATGAACTTTTTTTATTAGATAAAATTTCTATCTGTAAGAAAAACCAACTTTAACATTAGAACATATTATGTGTAAAAAAGGTTTTTTTAGGAAAAAATGAATTTTTAAGCTAAAAATTTATGTGTATGATAAAATTATCAATGTTTTTAATTTTCATGATATAAATTAGTTAATTATAAAAAAAATATGTTACTTGAATATCAATACAAAACCATTTTCACCAAATTAATATATAATTAAAAGAAAAGACCAAAAACAGTTTTTATTTAAAAATATTACTTAAGCGATGATAATATTATTCATAGGTTTACTAAATCCAACATAGTTCTTTTTAAAATGTATAATTTTATATATTAAAGTCATATTTTACCCATTAATTTTTTTATAAACAACTACTTCTTGTTTATATAACGATAACATCATAAAATTTATATTTTTTTGTAAAAAACTTATATTTTTTCACCATGCACATAAAAATCAACTAGTTTTAGAAAAATTCTAAAAAATAATACTTAGAATTTGTTTTATTGTAAAAAAAATATTTAGTCAATTTGGTCATATTGAAAGTATATAATTTTATAATATAACTTTTATATAAAAACATAAATATATAATGAAATTTTTTTTCAAAGGAAATATCATTTTTAATATATTAACTATTCTTATTCACATTTCCCATCAATTACTAATAAAATTTGGTGTAAACATATTATTAATATAAATAATAAACATTATCCATAATATATTCATTATTATAAAATAAATCATATAAAATAAAATATACAAAAAATATATTTTTAGACGTAAAGCTGTCTTATTATTTATTTAGCTACATTAATTATATTTTTATCAATGTTTTAGTATTAATAATGACCTTTAATTTTTATTTCTACATGTTTTAATAATTTGTACCACTATTTTAACCCTTAAAATGTACAATAATATTTTAATATTTATTTATCATTCCACAATTCATTTTGTTATGTAGTTGTGTGTGAATAAAGCTGTTGAACACAATAGGCTTTAAAGGAAATTATATAATTTAATTTTTCATGGTGTTACATTCTCCCCCTTAATTAAATTTTTTCATTGTGATTTTTAATTGAAACTCACTAATAAAATTATTTAAGGGTGGATAAAAGATTAATGTAACTCAAGATATAATTTAAAATGAGATTTATACCTCAATATCTTATGCATGATAAGGAGAAAAATATTTTTTTTCCATTATATTAACTGATTTATTCATATTTCCATTGGAATTTTTTGTTCTATGCCCTCCATTTCCACACATGAAGAATATTTTAGTTACTTTGATATGTTCCCTTGGTGATTCTTACCATATTTTTGACATGAAGGGAAAACAATCTTCATTCCTTATTCATATTCATAACCCAGACTTCCCTAAAACACCATTCTGCTCTTATTTGGTGTGCTTTGAAACTAAACTAAGTTCAAATTATTAATCATAATTCTTGATAGATGTTTTGGAATAATCATTATATTTCTCACTAAAAATCTTATCCTATTAGGATACTCATTAGGAAATTTTTTTTATTTTAAAAGAAATCCATTGTTATCTTGGTTCCATTAGGATTTACCCATTAATAAAGACATAATGAGTTAATCATGAGAAAAAAATAATTAAAACCATTAGAACATTATTAGAAGATAATTAAATGAAAATTTTGAGATGAATAAAATTTTAATTTTTTTATTATTCAAACAAGAGGGGGGGGGGGGGGGTAAAATGGAACTCTAAGAAATTAAGGAGGTAAAAAGTATTTAAGTCCATGGGAATCCCCTTGGATGATGTTATTAAAATGTATAGGGAGAGTAGATAAGATCAAATAAGTAATAAGGGGATCAAACTAATTTTCTTTTAATGTAAGAATATTTTTTTCTATATTTCTCTCACACCAAGTGTGAAGAATTTTAGCATCTGATTAAAGAATTATATTATAGTTCCTAACTATGTAGAAAATGTATCAATGATAGGAAATATGTTCATTTAAATTGTTAAAAAAATATAAGAATATTATTATGTCAAAGTTAATGGGATGTTGTTATATTTTTATAGATTAATACTAGTAAACATAGAAATAACTTCAGCTTGGATGAATGACTCCTCACCAAAAAAGGAGGAGAAGGTAAGGATAAACAATGCATTATAATCATAGATAAGTCCTTTTATATACTTGATACTATAAAGACATAACCCATTAAAATTGATTTTATATCCTTAACTTAGTGTATACACACAAAACTATAAACCTATATTTTTTAAATAATTCATGGTCTCGTCTAATGTATAGATAATTTGTGACATGAGGTAAAGAGGGAAAAATGAATTCTTAAATAAAGAGATAACGGATTTGACCTGAAAAAATATTATAGATTTAAGATAAGAGTCATTAGGAAACAATCCTTGTTTTTTCATAGTATTATGAGTGCCCCATAACACTAAGCATCTATATGTGATAAGGATGCTTCGTCCTTAGGCATTCATATTAGAACCTATATGAAAATTGAAACTAGATTCAAGGATGTGGTCAATTGTGTCATATTTGTTTTTCATTTATTTGAGTAATCCCTATATTTTGTACACATATTTCTTACAAAAAACAAGTGAAATGGAGATTTATAAATATAATTGAGACAAAAATTCAATTTGGATACACGTATATTCCCCTTTTGTAAACATTAACATCTATAAAAAAATATTAGTTCTAGAGTCACCAAACCAAGAAATAATTATTTATAGTAATATCATCATGCCTTGTTTTACTAACCAGGGAAAGAGAGTTCAGTTTTTCATGTAAGAGTTTTCTAAAGGAAGAGAAGGTGAATGATCATGGATGTTATGTAGTAAAAATGCAATAATCAGGATCATTAGTCATTTGAATAATACTAACCAGATCTTTCTGATTTTTGTTGAGGAAACCTTCCAAGAACTAAGGAAAATAAAAATAATTGGTAATGTTTTGATCTAGTGATGTTAATATATGGGAAAATATATATCATCAAACCCAATTATTAGTCTAGAAAGAAATGTAACCTCTACCTATTATCTAATGAGAATTTTCATAAATACATGTTATGTAATTTTGAAGGACACACCATAGTTGAGAGCCTATATAGTTTTTATACTTGGTGATAGGAGAATTACCATATTTATTCCTAATAAACATACCTTATAAGTTTTTCCTATTGATATATTCCTTTGAAATTTTTGCCCGAATATAGGTGATTTTTTCATTGATTCTTATAAGATCTAACCCCCTTCATCAATAGGATTGAACATTAAAAACTAGCTAGTGTATTAAAATACACTTTCTAGGTGAGAATAAAAAATCAAATGGTTAATGATTTTTTTAAATAATCTATATAATAGTCTCGTGGGCCTGATAAACCATTAGAATATTTATAAGGATAAATGATATAACACTATTGATGAGAGTGATCCAACCTTCAAAGGAAATGAATGTGCTCTTCCAATTATTGATTCTCCATTTAATTTTGTTATAAATACCTTCAAAAATATTAATTTGAATCATTCTATTTAAAATCAGTGAACCTGGATAGTCAATAGAAAACTTACTACAATAAATATCAATTCCTCATATATACTCCTTAATATAACTATTAGTTAAATATTTAGAGATTTTGATATTTCTCGTGTTGATGTTGGTTAAATTCCCACTCTTGTTAGTATAATAATTTTTAATAACATTAAACTTTTGAATGGAATTTAAAATTCTATTGATAAATAAGACTATATAATCTACAAAGAATAAATTATGCATTCCTTTGAATCCATACCATAATCTATAGTGGATAATTATAATAATAAATATTCCCCTGATTAATATTCCTACTGAGAATATATATATAAAGAATTAATATGCATGGAAAAATATGATCTCCTTGTTAGAAACCCCTAGTATAATTAAAAAAAATAAAAATCTCATTAACATTAGAGATATTTTGAACCATGGAGAAATGATTTATCTAAATGAAAGGTCGTAAACCCATTCGGTGAACCAAACTACCTCCAAACATTCAAAAATAAAGATCCACTCTATTTTGTCATAGTTCTTTTCAATTTTAATTACAATGATTATGCTAGAACCAAAAAAACATTTACCAAAATTGAGGATCACTTCTTAGAAAGGAATAATAACTCCTTGAATGTTTATTCCTTTGATAAATCCATGTTTATCATCAGAAATATAAAGGCCTAGGTATTAAGATATTCTTTTGTTCAGAATAACAGCCTAAATTGTTTATGAAAAATTATAATTAATAAAGGCCCAAAACTGTTTGAAACCATTTGGTTTACTAAATTTTAGAATACGAACAAGGATAATGTCTGAATAAATTATAATAAGGGGAACACCTTTATAAAATTATTGAATTATATCTATGGTATCACTTTTAAATAGCTCACAAAAAAACATTAAAGATAGGCCTCAGAAACCCATTAAGGACTAAGGTACTGTCGTGATTCATCCCTTTAAAGTACTCCTTGATTTTCTCATCATTCAGTATGACCCCATGGAACAAATTTCTTATGTTGTAATAAAAATTGGGATTTTACTGAAATAAACATAATCAATATCCAATGATTAAGATCCCTCTCTCAACACCTGATTTGATCCTACAAGAAAAATGGAGAAATAGGAAATAACAAGAGGAATATTGAAATTAACATTTCTGAAATGAGTTCCATAATAAATCTTTTCTTCTTTACGCATAGTTTTCTCATTTACAATAATCTAAATTATGTCAACTTCAAAATTTATTAATCTTTGAAATTATTACATTTTCTGTTAGTTTAACCTAAATCACTCTTGGTTCAATATAGGTTTATTTAGTTTGTGTTTTATTCTATCATTTAACCTATTAAATTTAATTAACAAATTCTTTGTAATGGATTATAAAGATAATGTGATAAAAAAAGAATACCCCCAGATGTATCTATCCTTGTGTGTAGTCTTAGGCCCACTCATTATGCACCAACAAAAAGATAGAGTTGATACTCAACCATGCCTTTTCCAGGTGATTAACCCTAGGTGAATATATGTCATAGATGAATCCAATTTCCAGTATCCATATAGGGATTTAATTTCTAGGTGAACCACAAAATATATAATTTAAAAAAAATTTAGGATGTTTTACTACATCTAGACATATCCATTAGATTTATCCATGGGGTTTCAGTAAATTTCCCTTATCATAATCCCTAAAATGTTCAATATACCTCAACAAACCTAAAGTTTTACTGTACAATTGAAATTATGATAAAAATTAACTTATGATTCCTTAAATTATCCTCAAGTAACATCTTATCATATAAATTTATCTAACACATGTTCTAATACCAACTATAGAACCTCAGACCCACACTCTTAAATATGGTGTGAATAAGACATAGTTTACAAACTATATTTGATATAGGCTATAGATTCCCAAATGAGACCATACGATAATTAAAAAAAATAAAGAAAATATTACATTAAATATAATCCCAATACCTTTAAGGTTTAGTTCTCTAGAGAATTAAGAAAAATAATAAAATAATAAATCTCATGTCTTTCTAAACTAATGGTCATTTTTTCTCACTATATAAGAAACTAATTAATCCATAATAAATCTTCAGAATCTCCCATAAATCCTCTAAAAAAGCAATACCATTAGACATATCATGTGTAATATGCTTCTTTACAACCTGGGGTAATGGAATCATAAGATAGTGTGAGAGAAACTACTAAATAATGGTAAACATAAGTGATAACAACAAAAGATCATAACTAAGCATAATATGATCATAAATAATATGGTATGAATAGATAATAAATAATAATTCCATAATAGAATGAGATTTAAATCATAATATACCATGGATAAAATTGGAAGATAAAATATCACATGGATAATAATAACCAGATCATTTGTGATGAAATTAATAATGTCAAAAATATAATTCCATTCCCTAAGATAAGACATCACAATCTTACAATCAAGGTGTCATGTCTAGGAAATATTTTTTTCATTGTAGGTATACACCGAAATATCTTAGGTAGTTTGCCTCATGAGATCTATTGATGCATCAAGGGGATAATGAGAACCCCAAAATTCTCTAATTAATTCCAACACATTCATAATATGATGGAATTAATAAACAATACAATACATTAACAACTTTCATTAGTTTTCAATAAACATCCATATTGAAATAATGAGTATACATTTTGTCAATATTTCACCTGGAAATAAATGGAATATCTCACTATGCAATCATCCCTCAAATTAAAACTATATAGAGAAAAGTGTCATATGGTTAAGTCATAAATTTTACCAATCAATATATTTATGTCATTTAGGTGAATAACCTTCAATCTAATGAAGGAGATGTAGAGTGTTCATAGGGAAAAGGCATTGGATGAAACAACATTCTAATAAATGAGGTTGATTTTTCATTAAAAATCTTTGATGGATCTTATCCTTGATAAACAAGAACATCAAATAATCATTATAGGGAAAGATGGTGGATGGTATCATTTTTATAATATCCTCAATCTAGAATAATATACATCAAAGGATGATGACTTATATGGAAAAGACTTTTTAAGAGTTTTATAAAAAATAAAAATAAGAAACATCTTTGATATTTTGAAATCAATTTAATAGAAATATTTTTTAAAAACTGGATAAAAATATTATTTTATAATCCATTAAAAAATAAATAGAATGTTTCATAAAATATGACAAATTTGACGAAAATTTGTGTTCACACAGAAATCATTAAAATATATTCATATCAAACTTTGATGAAAATAAAAAAATGTAAAACATAAAAAATTTATTTATTAATTTTAAAGAAGATAAAGTATTATCAAATGAACATAATCAATTATTTAGTAATAGATAAAGACATTCAAAATATAATACAATGAATATGGACATGGAAAAAAGGAGGCCCCCAACTAAAAAGAAAAAAGTAGGGCTAATTTCCTTATAATAGGAAAGTAATGCTCCATGGGATAAAATTAAATAGGGATAAGAAAAGTAAAATCCCAATAACAACTAAAGGAGAATAAAATTATAAATTTTTTGAAGAGAAAGTTATAAAAATTCCTCACATGGATTATCTTTCAAAATAAATCTCCATTTAAAAAATATATTGGTGATGAAACCCTCATATTATTGGTAATGTAATATAAAAAGGAACATGAGAGGGATACCGTGAAATTAAAATAAAATAAAATAAATTATATTCATCATAAAGAAAGGAAATAGAGTAGTTAATACACAATATAAAATAAAATATGGTGTGAAATATCAAATAAGACTCATGGAAATGGAAATACAGACAACTAATCCTTACATATTTGGAAAATTTAGAAAGAAATTCCATTAATGGATAAAATTTAAAAATTAAACATTAGATACCATGAATAATGAAGGGATAATGATAAAAAATATTAAATGTGAAATTATTTACACTATAAAAAATAAAAAAAGGTGTATAATAATAATTTTTTATTCATGAAATTATAATTTGATATAGATAATCCTTATAGCTTTAGTACCATTTTAATCATGAACTCTTTAAAGAGAGGGATTGTAATTGTTCATAAAATAAATTTAGTAAAATATAATTAATGGTATAAAATATCAAATGTTAAGTGTATACAACAAAGATCCAGGGTCCGAGAAAGCCGACCCTTAAATTATTAAAGAAAACATATAGTACACAAAATTAAGCCTTATAGGGGGAAATACAAGAACAGGTGTATGTCACGCCCCAAAAATCGTCATCCACCATACTAATGAAAATATCAGGGACTCTAAATGACCAAATGGTTCTCAACTCTACAATGGACCTTTTTAAGATGGCATCAACAATCTGATTCTCCTCCTAAAAAACATGTGATACGAAGATCTGAAGGTGACTCGCCTGAGTAAGACAAGTAATCCAATGAGGAAGGAGCACCAAGGCACATCTCTAGTATGTGTTCCAAAAGACTTCACAGAAAGTTGTGAGTCCGATTAAATCCATATAGGTGACCAATTTTGATAGGTAGAATATTTGATTTCATAGATCACAACCCAAAGTTCAGCTTCATATGCAGTACCTTGGCCAATAAAATGGTGGAAGAAACCTTTGATAAAACTGCGAAAAGTACCGAACAAACCTCCACATACTGAAGGTCCAGGTGATCTAGAAGTAGCACCATCAATGTTAACTTTGATACCAGGAGTGATTTTTGGAATCTATCTGACGAACCTGAATTCAAGAGGCTACTTCAGCTTCCCTGCCACACCAAGCAATCACAAAGCATACAGGTCCTTAATGGAATTATTCATTGTTCCAGATTGTACAACTGCAACAACATGAATATCCTGGTGTATGGAAAGAGAGTCCTCATGGGGGAAAGCATGGTGGCTCCCAAAGATCACCTGGTTACATTCATTCCAAATAACATGAATGGCCGATGCAACAACAACAACGAGTAGATTGTGTACCTGCGCTCTCTTTTTGTCATCATAGAGTCGTGATATGAGCTCCTCAAGATTCCTGTAATGATAGACGTCAAAATAGAAAAATGAACCAATATATTTAAATATATCTTTTACATAAAAAAAGTCTAGGAAGAAGTGTTGGATATATTCTTCAACCCACATACATAAGAGACAGACAGAGGCAAGATGGTGCCTCGCTTTCTGCAGCTGACCATGCGTATGGAGTCAGTTCTTCTAGAGCCTCCAAAGAAGAACCATTCTAGATGGTTGAACAAACGAGGCCTTAAATTGAAGTATCCACCTGGGTAGTCTTTGTAAGTCCACTAGGTTCATAGAATAATATTCTTTGGTGTTGAAACAACCATGTGAATTGGGCTTCCAGATCAAGGTATCCTTATCCATGCAAACATAATTCTGGATTTACAACACAGATTGATGGGGAAGAATATCGGTAAGAGCATGAGCTTGGATCATGTCCTTAGTCACAGTCCTTAGATCCATGTTAGAGGGGATAGTAGTTATATCAATAGGGTTCTACAACAATGATATTTTCCAGTAATTAAGGAATTGAAATTTGAGAAAAAAACCCTTAAAACATTGGTATCATTTGAATTGAAGGAAATTAAAATAAAGAAAATGAAATGGATCTTAAATACCCATGAAGTTCATTAATTTTTAAAAATACATACATTAGTCATTAATCACACCATATAAAAACATTAGGGTGTTTAATATCATACATGTCTCATGGATTTGAAAATGAGATAAAGAAACCCTTACCTTAATTCATGAATTTCACTAAAGCACTCAAATATCTTGTATAAAAATATAACTATATTAATCACATATTCAAGAATATTTTTCATATATATAAACTTCTATCAAATTCATTAATAATTTTTATCTTCGTGTATATTAGTTATATATTATCTACTTTCAATATCATGTGTGAGTAATCTGGATCAATTAGAACTACTTTTGTAATGGTGGAGTTATTCCTCATCATTATCCCAAATTTCATCATTAAAAAATAAAATAAATTCTTGGAATATATGTTTTAAAATCATTTATAATTTTATAATTTCATTATGTGGGAGTTATTGTTATGAACTAGCCTGGGTCGACCCGACCCGTCATCTAATCCAACTCATAATAAGGCATCAATAATGCGTCCTCATATACTAGAGACTGTTGAAAATCTGTGAGGGATTAAGAGGATAAAATCAGGAGACTATTCCCTTAGATCATAGTGAAATAATAGAATAAAGAAACTAGACATGTATAATCCATGAACATCAGAGTGTGTAATGAGAAGTAATTAACTAAAATAATAGTAAATAAATAAAATGTTGGATATAGAGTCATCAAACTAAACATACATACATTGGTTTCCCACCGAGCCAACCTCATATATATTAAATAAAATAAAAATAAATACAAGAGGCTCAACTTTTACTCTGTACCAAACCACATACCCAGTATCCATGATGGATGAATAACTCCAACACTAGTCTCAGACTCCGCATGAGATATCCTACTCAAACATGAAACACTAGGACTCTTCCCAACCTTCAAACATGAAACATGACATAAGTTCTAAACATACACTAAGGTACATGTGCATAGTGTTAGAAATAAATCTTAGTTGGACACCCACAATGGTGTTCTTAACATCTTCTCTCATAACAAGTTCATGCAACAAGCGTGATGTCCAACCTAACTAAATGTAACTCCAAACAAAAAGATTAAAAAGGATGAAAAAAGACATAAAAAAAAGAAAATAGAAAACATTTGGTTTTATTTTGATATCAGTAGGGAATATACCCTCACTCTGGCCCCAACCAATGAAATTAAGAAACATGTATCACACAACCACAACATTAAGCTCATTCTCCTGATCAATATGGAGCTCCAAATTACAATGAAAGGACATTCAAACATGCTTGAACCTAGGATCTATTACAAGGTGTTCAAACACAAAATAAAATCTATCAACAAATATGAATTTAACAGTTTGATCTAAAGTGGCGGTAGGGACCCCCTGTCGATCTCAAGAGTATACTACCATGCCCAAAATTATTGTAGAAATAACTTGGTGAAGAAACTTATCAATGCATCACTGGGCTACCTAACTAGGCCACATAACCCACAAAAAACCAAGACCTAGGGAGCACAATAGCCTCCGTGGTCCATTAACCCTATCCCCTAGAGAACTATAGGGATAAGGTAGCTACAATCGTCCAGATCATCCATTATCTAAATAGCCTCACCTCACAAAAATCAGCAAACCAATAGAAAAGATAAATAAAATAAACCTCAGGGAAAAAATCCCAATCTAATAATATCCAAAAGGTCTCGTCCCCCATACAATAATGAACAAGAAAAACCTCAAACCTCCTAGCCGAAACCCCAATACTGGGGTTGGATAACACCTGCACCCTCTAACCAAAACCACCAAACTAACACCAGCCACCTCACAAGCCAACGAACATAGGGAAGACACCACAGTTCCAGGAACCTCATCACAATAGGAAACCTTAAAAGGGGATCCTATAACAACACAATGCTCTTGTAGGACAACCTACTTGGGGATCCTCTAGCAAAACCAAACCCTAGGCTAAGCTCACTTTATAGAACTGAGACTCGACTTCCAAGTCAAAATGACAGAAGACCTGCCCAGAAGGGAAACTTAAAGCAACACGTAAACCATAAGGGAAACCCGATGTAAAACATATACAGGAATATAACTCCCAATAATAGGTCCCTTAGACCTATCTCAATATTTTTTGTATAGATTACTTCCATACCTGACATCCAATGATGCCAAACCACCCACAATGCTCCTATAGATCCCAACCTGAAGCGGCCAGACCAAAACATCAAGAAACATGAATAATGATCCTATATTGGAATATGCCTGATCCCCCCTCTTAGTATCTTTCCTAATAAAAACAATCAAAATCACATGGAATTATCATTTTAATTAGGTCAAATAGCACACAACCTCACCCGAGCCACACAACACACAACCCAACCCTAGAAATATTATAGAATAAAACCCTCAAAGGAATCATCCAAAAAAACTAAACTAGTAAAAAACACCACTAAAAAAAACCAATAAATTAGGAAATGATTCCACCACTGTGATTTATATATAAAATTACACAGAATGGACTACTTACAAGTGAAATTATGACTCTAGGGAAAGAGACGGACCAAACGGCCCATGGAAGGAGAAGTACATAGTGTGTAACTTTGGTACATGACATGTACCTCCAAGGGTCATCCCTGGATGTGTATCATATCCCAATATATTTATACCACCAGATATTATAGGAAATTCACCACTAGTACATTGTGTGTAACCCAAAATGGGTACCTTCCAGTGTAACTCAGCCCCACTCGGCGTGTAACATGTCCAAGAACATGGCTTGTATGGATAGTACATGGTGTTGAACCCAACATGGGTACCCACCAATATAATTAGCTATCTACCCTACCTAGGTGTGTCTTCCTACATAGAGTGAACCCCAAATGGGCACTGGCCACATACCATACTTGTCCAAGTACCCCCACATGGGGTGTCTGGATGAGTACACGACCACACCCCAGAATCCCACTACAGATAATATACCAGTGGTACACGGTGTGTAGTTCCCAAAATTCATCTTCCTCAAATAGTAAGAACACAAAATTTGTGTTATTCAAACCACATGTTTTGTGATCAGGATTTCCTAAACAAAAATCCCTTAAGACCACCTAGAATACCTCAAAACTCGTCCGACTCTCCTGAAAACTACTAGATAGACCCACATCGGGTCCCCAATAACCTATAAAAATATTAAAACATAAAAGTGACTGATATACAAGTATTTATAGTAAAAAAAATTTAAAACATAATTCCTTTGTATGACAACAACTGAATCTTCATTCTGATCTGTGTTCCATAACACCTGAAAGACGATTCAGTGCGACTTGAGCTCTGGGGTGGCACCACCTTCTCCATCTATAACTATTCTCTCCCTCTCCTCTACCTATACTCTATCACATAAAAAGGGAGGCCCAATAAGGGGTGGTGGAATATATTACACACCAAGGGAGGAAGGAAAAAATATAAAGGAAAAAAATAGAAGAAAAAGAAAAGAAAAAGAAAAGAGAGAAGAAAATGTGGCCCGACCTAAACTTGACGTCTTACACAAGATTATGATATACCTAGAACCCCCCCCCCCCCATTCCAGACTCAAATGTGATGTTGGAATTCATATCTGATACTCTCAATAGAATATATCAAAAAATGAACATGAATAAATAAATAGAATTTAATTAATTAAATATTAAAAATTCAGCCAAAATTCAAAATGACCCAAAATTCCACCAAACTCTTTTACATGGGTAAACACCCTTTTTTGGGGCCAAAAAATTATTTACAAAAATTATACAAGATCATATGATAGGATAAATTACCATTTTTTTCCTCAAAAGACACTTTGGAGAAAAAAATTCAAATTTATCCAATTTTTCTTAAACTAGCATGTTGCTATTTGTGACAAGATTCCCACAATAAATGCTTCTCGCCCTAAAGAATCCCAAGAGTTCAGCTAACACTCAAGCTTCACTACAAACACTAGTTCTCCCAAAACTAACATTATTGTCCACTAAATAGTCCCACAGTGCCGAACCCCCCCCCCCCCAAATGAGGGATATTCAGCTACAATAGATTTGAGGCTTCTCACCATAGAAGTGTCCTTATCATCCACCCTTAACCAATCACTAAAAAACAGAACTCATACACCTTCCACTAATGATTGTAATGGTTGGATGTGGCCAAATATCTCACACTAGAGTGATAACATGAAAAAAATCAAATCTTATTCCCATACCACCAAGAATGAAAACCCCAAACTCAACAATCCTCTTAAAATAAGGACCAAAACCCATGATAGCCTATGGTGCTCTCCCCACCAAATGGAATTCTACAAACTGAAATAACTCTCAATGAAATCACATGGCTTGTCCAACACTGTGCCTAATAGGAACACACATTCCTTCTTAACAAGGATTTCTATAAAAAATACATTGTAAAATTAATAAAACCACTAACCATGTTTATCATGCAGTATAGTTCCAGCAATCTTGAGCACCCTGAACACTCATCTTATGAAGTATGGAATTTATATCATGCTAAGATCAAAAAAAAACATCCACCCTCCACATGTGCATCAATCCAAAATCACAAGAATCAAACCACACTACCACCATGCTACCTAAGGTAAAACTAAAACCAATAGGTACATTCACCAACCAAAACTAACCTCTAAACTTTCCAAAAAACCATGAAACCATAAGTACTCCCAAAACTATGCCAAAAAATCCCAAGGCATCCACAACCACAACAAAAAACTTCTCATGGATACCACAACCTCTGAGAAACTCAAGATCAAACCAAGCCTCTCTCATGCATCCTTTCCATCATCGAAGAAAACACCTCCAACATAATTTGGGAACACTAGAGCCTGCACCAACCCAAAAGGGTTTTCATACATCCCCCGATGAAGGGAATTCATCTCCACCACTTGAGAACAAATCAACAAAGGATACACATGACCTATCATTCGAAGAAATGCACTAAAAAACACATAGATAAGAATATTAATCCTATGGTCATAGAATGATGTGTGGAAACATGCCTCTCGATGTCAGGAAAAGATCCAAAAAATCATAAATCATAGAAACCAACAAAAACAATTGAATCACTGGAGGTAAAAATCATATAACCATAATAAATAAAACCAAGAAAAAAATCCCACAACCCTGGTAATCGGGGCTTCTTACCAAAATAGGTGTTCATGAATCACTAGTATGATATCCATCTTAATATCTTACACATTTCTATATCTCCTGTATACTGACCCCCAAAATATAAGTAAATTAAAAAGAATGATATGATACAATTTTTTCGTAATATGGGATGTGGAAACCTGACCCATCACTAGATATGTCTTTCAACACGTCCTCGAGTGCACCTCCCCATGCGCTAGGGGTTCCCGACTAGCAGTGAGGGACTAAAAGGATACAACAAGGAGACTATCCCATCAGATCAGAGTGAAATAATAGTAAAAATAGACTAGAAATATAGAATACATGAACATCAGAGATCACAAGAAAATTTAAATAACTTAAATAAGTGTAAATAAGAAAAAATTATGCATACATACTAAATAAAAAAACATACAGAAACTGGTCACCAAATGGGTTTACCTCATACACAATAAAATAAAATAAAAATAAATACATAAGATTTATTACTACTCTTTGATAAACCATATACTCTATCTTAATGGAAACTGAACAGCTCCAGCATATACCTTAGAATCCACATGAGTAATCCTACTTAAACATGAAACACTGGGCCTCTACCCGATCTACTAAATCATGATCAATGGGAAAGCATATATAAGGTCTACACATATACTAAGGTTCATATGTAGGGGCTGAGAAACAAATCTTATAAGGACACACCGTATAGTGGTCCTAACATCTACTGTTATAACATGTGAATGAAACATGTGTCATGTTTAACTTATCAATCATGACTCCCCAAAAATGATAAGAAAAAAGACATAAATGGGGAAAACAGAATAAAAAAATGAAAATAACAAACCAAATTATTTATCCTGACACCCATAGGTAATGTACTCTCACTCTACCGACATCCAGAGAAATTATAAAACATGGATCATGTAGCCAAAACATCAAGTGTGTTCGCCTGATCAAGAATGTGCTCCAATGTCCATTGAAAGGATGTACATGCATGCCAAACCCTAGGATATAATCCTAGGTTCGAAAACCCTAAAGAATATCTACTGATAACTAGGAATCCAATGGTATGATATGAACTAGAATTAGGGACCCCTATTTACCTTGAGAGTATAATAATGTGCCCAAATGTCCTACAAAACAAACTGGGTGACCAAACCTGTCATTGCAACATTGGGATACCTGACCAGGAACTATAACCCATAGAAAACTAGGTATCGAGGAGTGAAATATCCTCCACTATCCACTAGACCAAGACCTATGAGAAAATCCAGGATAAGGTGGTTTCACTCATCAAGATCATCCATTATATAATTCGGTTGCACTCATCTATATAATCCATTATATTCCTAGCATTTCCTCACAAAAACTAGCCAACCAATAGAGGTGAGAATTAGAATAAATCTCAGAGAAAATTCCCTATACAATAATATCCCAACCGTAATATCTCTCATCTACTCTTGAATAATAACAACCTAAAACCTCCAAGACACAATTCAAACACCAAGGACGCCTAACACCCACACCCAGTAACCAAAACCACCAAACCATCATTGTTACCTCACAAGCCCACCATATAGATAATCCACAACGATTCCTTGAACCTCATCAAAACAAAACACCATACAAATGGATCCTCTATCAGCCCAGAACTCTAAAAGGACGCCATAATAGGGAATCCCACTTTTGGCTAAGCCTTCTCAATGGAACTATATCTAGACTCCCAGCTCAAAACCATAGAAGACTCACCCAGAAGAGAAAAAACAATAAAAACCTCCACTATAAGGTAATCCTCAAGTAACATGTCGCCTAGAAGTGAATTCCACAAAATAGGTCCCTTAAACCTATCTCAATATCTTTATAATGAAACCAATTTTTATAAGACATCCAATTATGTTCAACCATCCACAAGGATCCTATTAGTCTTAACCTCAAGCGACCGAACCTAAACCTAAAGCATCTAGAATTACAATATCGTCCAAGAAGATACTTGATCCTACCTCCAAAAATATAGACAAATAACCTCAACCAAACTCATTTAGAATCTTTATTACAAGGTGACCAATAATAGAACAACCTCACTCGAGCATAAAAAACAAACAAACCACCCCTAGGAGGATTGTAGAACAATAACCTCTAAGGAGTCCTCCCCTAAAACTCAAATAGTCCAAAACACCATTCACATGGCCTATAGACATTGAATGTATTCCACAAATATCATATATGAAAACAAAACATGAAATGGACTACTTATATGTCTATTTTTGACTCTAGGGAAAGAGACATACCAAAAATCCTAGGGTAGGGGAAGCACATGGCGTGCACTATGGGAACCTGATGTGTAACCCCAAGAGTCCCTGTATCCATATTTCCTAGAAAATATTGAATATATCTACCCATGTTACATGGTGTTAATCTCTTGTACACAAAGTGAAACCCAACATGGGTATCCTCCCATGTACCTCAGCCCCACTCAACATGTAACTCGCTCGAGAACACAACGTGTACAATCGATACATGGTGTGTAACCCAACATGGGTACCCGCCCATGTAACAGGCCATGTAATCTACCTATGACTATACACTAACATGGATTGAACCCCATATGGGAATTGGTTGTGTACCATACACAACTAAGTACCCCTACATGGGTTGTCTTTTTGAGTACTCGACCACACCCTGGAAGCCCACTACATGGAATGTGCCCCTGGTACATGACGTATAGTTCAAAAAAATCATATTTATCAAAAAAGAAGAACACACAAAATTTTTTTTTTAAAAATAAACACCATGTGATATGGTTTCCCTAAATAGAATTATCTATTATCCACCCAAAACACCAATAAACTCCCCGATTCTCCCAAAAAATACTAGATCGACCCGGAATGGGTCCCCAATAGCCCAAAAAAGTCCAAAACATAAAAATGACTAAAATATAAGGAATTTAGAAAAAATTTAAATAATCCTACATTTGGTCAAAAAACACCAAATATTTTATCTAATTAACATTATACAATACTCACATGACGATCCAATACAACCTGAGCTTCACAGCGTCGACTCATTCTCCCCCTCTCAGTATTCTCTCCCTATATTCTCCCTATCCTATCTATTGTATGAAGGAAGGTCAAATAATTCATGCGGATACACGAATCACATAGGGAGTAAAGAAAAAAAAGACAAAAAATAAAAAAAGAAAAAAAAAGAAAAGAAAAAGAAAAGAGAGAAGAAAAGAGTCCCCAACCCGGACTCAGCACCCGACATGAGATTATCCCTACCTAGGAAAACCCACCATTTTAGAGTCAACCAAGAAGTTTTAATTCATATAAAACACTAAAAATAGATGATATATCCAAATTAAATGGAATAAATAAATAATAATTTATTAATTAAATAATAAATATTTGTCTAAATCACAAATGGTTTAGAATTCCACAAAACTCCTATGATATCAATGACGAGTATATTTCATTGATTTTTCATGAATAATCATTGATATCTTAATTAATGATTTTATAATAAATGTTACCATTATATAACTAAAATTTAATCATTATTTACTTATTTATATCAAATATTATCAGTAATTAATTTCTTATGTTCATAAACTATATTATTTTATTTCATCATTCAATTAAGTGGTTATACCAACACACAAAAGAATATACTATAATTAATGGATGATAATGGTTTTCAAAGTGGTTTCTTTTGGGAATAATAACATTATTCTAAGATAATAACCGTATTATTTAGTTAATTTTAAGGTTTTGAATCATATTTTATGATGGTTTAAAAAATAATAAATTAATTAAATGAAAAATTAGATATGTTACTTTGTCGAGGCGGTACTCCGCACAACACATAGTTAAAATTTTAATTTATTAAAGAATAAGAGGGAAAGAAGGAGGATTATAATTTTTAAAATAATAATAATATTAATTATACTATATATTTCATGTATTTTCTTCAATTTCATACTTAGAATTAGTTGATAAACGTAGTGGTGAAAGATGAAAGACATCACTTCATGGAAGTAGTAGTCCAGAAAACACACAAATGACAGTTTCATTTTTATTAATCAAAAAAGGAGAAAGTGGTGAATAACTATTCACATAGAATAATAAAATTCATTATAAAAAATATAAATTTGCAATTATATATTAATTATAAAATTATATTTGGTAATTAAACAATGAAAATAAAATGAAATTAAACAATACTCATATTGGTGACATTGGGTTTCCCTATGATGAATCCTTGGAAATGGAAGTATTAGGAAAATATATTATGAAAATAGGGTTAAAAAAAGAATAAGATTGTATTGGGATAGAAAATGTTATATTTTCTAGAGGAAACTGATTTTTGGTAGTGATATTTGATGGGTGGAAGGATGTCTATTTTAGAAGTGGTGAGAACATATTTTTTGTAAATATTTTAGCTTAATATTAAGAGAGCACATGTAATAAATAATATAAATATAAAATAATGTATTAGGGTATTATTATGGTCTATAGTACCAAAAAAATAATTTTAAAACATGTTTTAGACATTTTTTTAAGTTCTTTACTCTTTGAATTTTCACTTTCACCATTTTTATTTTTATCATGGTAAGTAGTTTTACCTAAGTTAATAATTTTGTATACATAAAAATAAAAAGGAATTTGTTAAATAATTTATTCTTATTTAATAAAAATATAAAATATTTCTTATAAAATGAAAAATATATTTTTAAGAAAAAGAAACATTAACATTATTGCATTTAATGCATAAAAACCCATTTTTAGAAAAAAAGAGTATTTTTAAGAGTAATATTTTTTGTGTCAGATACAATTATAAATGTTTTTTATTTTTATGATATAAATTAGATTATTATAAAAAAATACAATTTATTTTCATTTATAATCATTACATAACTAAATTTTAGAAAAATAAATGTTTATTAAAAGAAAAGACCAAAAAATTGTTTTCATTTTAAAATATTACTTAAGACATTAACATGTTAATCATAGGTTTTACGAATTGAATATATCATTTTTTAAGATTTACATATTTACATAACAAAAAAATAATTGATTAGGTCATATTTATATTATGGTAAAGTCCTAAAATTTATAGTTTTTGTAAAAACTATATTTTTTCACCATTACCTTAAAAATAATCTATTTTTGAAACATTCAAAAAATTCATAGTAAAGAAATTAAAAATTATAATAAATGAAGATAATTTTTCCAAATTAAATTTCTAAAATATGATAATCTAACTTAAAAAATTTATAATGAAAAATATTTTTTTATTAAAATAACTTTTTAATTATATTAACTATTATTATTATTTTTTCCTTTCAATTACTAAACATTTTTTTATAAAAAATTATTCATATAAATAATATATTTTATCTATAATATGTTTAATATCCAAAAATTGAGTGCACAAAATAAAATTTTAGAAGAGTTATATTTTAAGCATATATCAGTCTTATTAGTTATTTAGATACATAAATTGAATTTTTATCAATTATTTAGTATTAATAATGAACATTATTTATATTTCTACATATATTTAATAATTAAATTATCTATATTATTACCCACAAATTGTACTAAAATATTTTAAAATTTATATAATATTCTGTGGTTCATTTTGGTTTGTTATTGTTTGTGAAACAATATATTGAGATCAATAGGTTTTAAATAAAAATGTGTAATTTAAACTCTCGAGGTTGTTACATTATTAACTCAATAATCATATGGAAAAGAAAAATGACAAAAAATATTATAATAAATTAGCTCTAATCGAACTTTGAGATTTCCAATTTCGGTACCCTGCTTCGATTATATTACCAAAATCCAACTTATTATCAATTAAAAATTAGGATATAACCCCCATTCTAGATATTTGAATTTTTTGAGTTTGAGGATTAAATTATAACACTAAGAATTGGTACCAAGTATATTATATTTTTCAACAAAAGTTTAACTTTTATGATTCACAACAGTTCGACCTCACAATGAACGTTCCAATCATTTGAGTAATTTAATCATATAATTCTCATTTCATTGACCACAATTTTATGAATTATAGTCAGTACATGGATTTAAAACCTAATGAAAGAGGTAATAATTAGATTTATCACTAAAATAATTATTCCCCCATGGGTGTATTTTCTTTCATAGTGATGATTTTTATAAGAAAATGATTGAAATGGAATAACCTGATGTCATCTCCAAAACTGGATTCCAACACCAAGAAGAAAAATAAAAACAGATAAATAGTGATTTTTTTGGGAACAATAAATGTTATTAAAAGAACAAACACAATGAAACAAAATTTATAAAAATAATAGGATATTATTCTTAGAATAGATCCTTTTACAAGTACTTCATACTTCTAAATGGTTAGAGAGGTGGAATTGAACTAATCTATTTAGATACACCCTCCTAAATCTATGAAAAACACTCCAAAATTTTGAAAAACTAAAATAAATCGTGTGGGGGATATATAGGGTCTCAAAATACATAAACGGTACATGTAACACCTCTATAATTCAAAAGAACACTATGTTTGATAGCATATACAATAGGTAACACTGATCTTAAACAAACTACTGAATTTTATTATTTAAATATGACCATTATAAACTATACATTGAATTAGAATTAATTAATAGGGTTTATAACATTATTAAAACAAGTATAAAGGTTTTATATATTATTTATATAAATAATAAATATGTACTTAATTTTTAGTGAAATCATTTCATACTTCAAAAATATATTTTCTTCAAAATTGGTTTTATATTTCTTTTTGTGTGGGAATTATTACTAATTTATATCAGTTTTAGAAATTAAATTTTATGAAATAAAAATAATGTTTAATATTATAATATGAAAATTAACTTTGTGATGTTTTTGGATTATTATTTAAATATTTATTTTTTAGTGAATAATGAAATATAGTGATATTTTATTATAAACTGTATATTTGTATCAAGAATTTACAAAGTTATATTTTGTTTTAAAATGGTTTAAAAGTAAAATTAATTTTATAATATTATGAATAATCAAATTTTTTCCATTTTAATCAACTTATTGTTTAATTTAGTAAATAAATCTTTCATACTTAAAATTTATTTTTTCTGAAAAACGGGTTTTCATTGAGTTTTGTGTTTTAATATTAAATTAATTTATAACACCTATAGAAATTGAATTTTGAAGAATGGGTTACATATTTGGAATCATGAGATCAAAATTTTATAAATAATTTCCATTAATTTTTTATCACTATGAATAGTATCTTTGGAAATTTTTTTCACCTTAATAAGGGTAAAATTGGTTAAATAGGGTTAAAACTTTGAGATAAGGTCTCAAAATCATCCTAAATCTTAATGTTATCATATTTTATGGGTTTATTTAGGTAATTTAAATCAAATTATTTAAAATATGGCTACTTTTAAGAGTTTTTCCATTGATTAGGACTATTATATTTGTTGAAGATAAGTATAAATACAAAACATCTCTCACTTTAATTTAATAACTCTAAATTATTATTTTAAGGATAATAATAGGTAAAGTCTGGTTATAAATTTTTATTTTGTATATAAAATATTTTTTACAATGGTAATTTATTTCTAATTTTTATTAATTATATAATTATCTTAAATTCTTACGTAACATTGACATAGTGTTTATTCAATTAGTTGAAAAATAAAATAAATTATTTTAAAAACACCAAAAGTAATATTTTGTGAGTGTTTTACCACTATCCTTGTATTTTATAGATATATATAAAATATTATAGAGTTTTAAAAATTATATATTCAAATTAATTATTTGTCTTGATGTATTTAAACTCAATTAAAATAAATAGTGTAAAAAATGACAATAATGATATTTTATGAAAATAATATTTTATTAATTTTTTTTAAAATCACAAAATATTTAAATATAAAATTATGGATAATATATTTTATTAAAATTTATCCCATTTAAATTTATGGTATAATATTTACCATATAAGTAATATTATAACCCTTTATGTATGAAAAAGGTATTACTATAATTAAGGATAAAATAGGTCAATTAAGGGGTTAAACATAATGATAATGTTTAAAATTACACATAAACATATCAAAATTTTTTCTATTGAGGATATTTCCACCATATACTATATTAAATTTGAAATCATTGGTATATTATTCAACATAATCATGAAAATGAATTTATTATATTTAAATATTTTTATTAATTCCATGTGTTCCCTTTCATTCACTATAAAAGGAACCACCTCACCTCTCTCCAATACACCACCTAGAGCATATTAGTTCAACCAAACCACGAATAAAACACTTTTAAAAATAATTTTAAATGTTATTTATGTGCTGGTATTTCTAAAAGACCAACCCTAGGTCCCTAAAGAGAGTATCTAAAGGATCTCTATCGAAGAAGAGGTTATCATCTGTATGGACTCTTACAAATTTATTTCTTCTTCAACATCCTCTAAATCTATTGTAAAATTAATAAAAAAATAAAAAAATAAATAAAATATAATTTATTATTATTATTATTATAAATCCATTTTCTATCAATTTTCCACTCTATGAAAAGTGAAAATATCGCTTATGTGCATGTATGACTTATTGTCTCCACGTAGTGGTGTAGCCCATTTTCATCAACACTTTACTTGGATGGTTATAAAGATAGAAATAATAAATATATATTATAGTTATGAAATAAATATTAATGTTTAGTTAAAATATCATATATACCTTCTTACCTTTGAATCTGTTGGAAATTATAACGTCAGTTGTGCATATGTGTTGACTACCACCTCCATGAAGTAATGTGATCCGTTTTTAATTTTCACTTTTCATGGATAGTAATGAAGAAAAATTTAATGAATATATATGAAATTTATATCAATACTAAAAATATGTATTTTATTTAACCATGATCAATGTACATAGACTAAAACTATTCAACCAAAACATACATGAAAAACAAAGAAGTTATTACCCAAAAGATTGATTTTAATAAAAAAATTCTTAATAAATGGGTTATACAATGTTATAAGATAATTATATATAGTATATATATATATATTATATTTATTTAATATATTTATAATATATATATTAATTATATAGGATGATCAAACACATAACAAGGATTTCAGACCCGAGTTAAGGGTTCTTCATCTCAAATTGTCTTCTTTGGGACATATGTTATTATATACACCTATCTTCCTTAATGAGGTGTATTTAATACACATTTGATATTTTATTTCATGAATATATTTATTTTAATTCTATTTAATGTTTCATTTTAATCTACTTATTTTATGTGGGTTATGATTTGAATGTTACCAAAATAGTAAGGGTTTATTTCACAATCTCATCATTATTCAATATTGTTTAGGTTTAAGTCTCCACAGGTGAAATTATTTGATATTTATATCTTTAAATAAATATATTTTCTTATCATATAGTTATTTTAGTTAATTAAATGTATTCATTTCATTTTCCTCTATTTAAGTACTCAATATACCGAAATAATTTTTTATTTCAGAAAACAAGCTTTGCTTTTATACTCAGATGAGAATATTTTCTTCCATGTACATATTTTCATTAAAATTTCAATTTTTTTATAATTATACATGGATGTATTAAATAATGTTTTAAACTATTATTTTAATTTAATATCTTTATCATTTCCAGGATGAGGTAGTTTTTGAAATTTTTTTACAAAAGTGTGAAAGGAATGTTTTTTAAACTTCAATGGATTGAAAGAAATTTACCATTATTATAAACGCTCAATGTTATGAAGATTAATTTAAAATATTAAAATATTGTCTTAAAAGGAATATTTGTCATTAATATTTGGGAAATTTTTAGATATTTGATTTCAATGTGAAATGGGTATTTTCCTCTAGAAATTTTTGAGTGATCCTTTTAAGGTATTTTCATCTATATCATCATTTTTTGGGAATATTTTTTTAATTAGTATATAATTTAATTACACCATCCACCATATTTATTTAGATGATTTAAGATCATTTTTTAAACAGAATGTATTGGAATTCCATAATCTAGTTCTTCTAATACAAGTTGTTATTTATATTTCAGCCTTATTTATTAATTTGAATTGTTTATTAATATGATGAATGCATTAGAATTATTAAATAATGTGTGGTTAATCAAATTATTTGGCCCCACAAATCATCGGTAGGTATCATGAGACTTAATAGATTGGTTATTTTTCCAAGGCCTTTCCCATTTATGCATATGTCTTGGCATGATGCCTTGAAAATATTTTTATATTTCTTAGAAAATGGCCTCGATAGTGCGTTTTAGATGTCTAACATATGAATTCCATAATAATAAAATCAGTTATTGATGTACATGTGATTATTTAATTATTTATGATATCCATGAATTTGTTTCATGTTTATGTGAATATTTATGTATAATTATTTGATCATCTTTTATTCCTTCCATATTATTAATTGGGCTCAAGTTATTAATTAAATGAGTTGTGTTTTTGGATATTTACTTATCCATATTTATTATGCCTTATTTATTGAAGATAGATTCTGTTGTATGCAACCTTTACTGAGCATCTAATATCAAACATTTTTTTTTCTTTCCCATGTTTCCAAGAAGTGTACTATAATTGATATGCATGGATATTATAGAGGAAATAATGGTCCCCATAAAGAAAATACTATATTTCATTTTATGTTTTCAAATTTAATATGATATTAAATTTATTTTCTAATTTACTTATACTACTAAACTATTTGGTCATTTGGGATGTGATCTTTTATATCTAGTGACAATAAAATAATGTAACCACCAACTCTAGTCTATTATGGATGTGGTATTTATAGTACATACAAAATTATACTAAATAAATTCACTCTTTATTGAGGCTTATTTTCAAAGAATATCCCATGTGAACAAGCTGCCACAACAATTTAATGAAATTCACTAAAATTATCGCTCTAATATATGTCTAAATTTTAACCCAATAAAAGATATTATGAAAATTTTATGTCTTAATTGATGAGGGGAGGTCCAATCTATCGAATCCAGTATATCTCTACATTAATGAAAAATTTTATACCTTAAAATCCAGGGTATAAATTGAATGTATTAAATTAAAAATGTATCATAATTAGTAAATAATACTTCAAAATAAAATCATGTTGAAAATCAAAAAATAGAAAATTTTATCATAATAATACTTGAGTGAACTTAAAAGTGTAAGAACATAAATTTCAAGAAATTTAAAATTTAAAAAATAAAATAAAAATTTCTATTAATTATTCAAATATTGATAAATGTGGATAAATTAAATCAATATTTATCAAAAAAATATTCTACTAAAAAATGGGTTATCAACTCTCCCACACTTACCCTTTTTCACTATTATTCAAATTCAGATGTCATGTAATTCAAAAAAGGATTCATATTTACAAGTATCAGTCCCTGTTGGAAATATAAGAAAAGAAATATCACAAAAAGAATCCAATCTAATCAAATATTAAATTAACTATCTCATAAATTGTATCAAAACAATATCCAGTGAGATCAGTGACCCAAATCAAGTGGAATCAAGTTATGAGTCCACTATGCCAAAAAATTCCCCATGTGTGTGTGTGAAAAACAATTCAAGCTTGTGTATCCACCGATTATTCAGTATAATCAGGTTTAAGTATAACTTTTATGCTTAATTAATTCTATTACACCAAACCTATTCTATATCCTTTATAATCAAATTACAAAACCCAATCATTATGCATTACTAGAATTCAATCCTTAATCTGCCAAATGTGATATCCCCATGGTTGTGCATTTCATCAATCTCACCTTTATTTTATCATTAGGACATACAATGATCAAATATTAGGTTCACATGAATAGATCAATTTGGTATAATAATGAAATTTATCTAAAGATAAAAGAACAAATGTACGGTCTATTATTATAATAAAAAATAAATTTTTAACGTAATTATACCATCAACAAGGTGTGTAAAATATCTTAATTCAAGATAAAAAGTGTCTATTTATTTATAGATTAAATGAAACAATTTTCCAATAAAATTACACAATGAATGGTGTATAAATATCAAAGATTTCATAAGTAAATAATCAATCATATGATTTATCAAATTATATATTAACTAAAATCAACCACTAATGAGGAAAAATTTCCCATGAGATTGGAAAAATAAAACATTCATTTTCTATAACACCCAGACCCAGATTCCACTAAAAGGTTTCTCGAGCCTGGTTGACCACATATCCTCAAGAAAATCTCTCGAAATTATAGAGGCTACTAACTAGTAGTGATAGCCTAGGGTGTGTCAATGGGGAGACTATTCCCACATTAAGAAAGTGTAACACAATGTATATACAATAACATATAGGTCTCACATGTAGTGAATCAACCAAACAATAGACAAATAGAATAATTGATAAATAAATCCAGATGTAATATCATATAAAAAATATGATGATACATGTCATGTTTCAACAGAACATCCAAAACAGGTATACATGGAAGGTATACAATAAATGTAAAAAATACCAAAAATACCATAAAGTATCCAACTAGCATCAATGGACTCAGATCGGTCTTATGCTTCTTTTCTCCTAAGCATCAATCAGAATCCTATAGTAGGGAACATTCCCTCATCTATACATGTATATAAATTGTCTGTTTAGGTACTCAATGGTGGCTCAAACAAGGTGTGATATACAATCCCAGTAGAAAACCACCCAAATATCTAATGAAATCCAATCAATTAATATATAATAATAATAGTGTGTGGTCATTAATAGAATATATAAAGTAAATATTTAAAGTAAACAACTTATAAAGGTCTGGGTTCCCATGGACACCTGTCCTCTACTACCTGATTCGACCTATCTAAAATTTTTACCGAATAATAGTGAGACATATATCAATTTATATTCAAGTTGATTTAATTACTCAATATCATTTAATTAATAAGTCTTGAGACCTATCATGTAGAAAAATTTCCCCCATAGAATATGTGATCAAGAGATTCCAAACTAATCCATCTATAATGTGATGTAGATAGGCTGAATCTAAGATTGTGCTTTGGCTTGGAAGATTCCTAATGTAAATAATTCCATTTAATATTCAATCATGAAACCAATCCCATCATTGGAATTCCTTATTTGGAATATAGGTATCTCTCTATGCATATCATAAACCAAGAACCTTTAAATTACATCCGTGGTTATCCTTATCACAACCCAGGTATCACTCTAGGTGTGGTGTAACATCACTTCCACATGAGTCTGTCCTTGGAAATCCACTAAGAGAACCCAAGTGTTACCCATGGTGTATATAATCATGTAACACCCAAAGATTTTATAAGATTTATTATTTTTAATTTCATTAATATCTTCTGTTGTACGCTACACCAAGATTATCTTGCGCTATACGCAAGACCGTATTAGCTTGCAGTATACCCAACACTATTCTTGGATTGTGTTACACACAATTTCATGTTCTTTTGATAGTAGTTATTCTATGCAACATTGAGTGTATATATATATATATTCAATGTATAAATGAAATATGGTTGGATTCTATTATACACAACAACAAAGGAGTCTTCCACTACATGCAACCCTGACTTGGCTTACATTACACGCCATCACGACCATCCACAATAGCGTGTATTGTACGCAATACTGGGTTTCACTTAACAACGATATGTTATTAAAATATTATATAAACTAGCCATTATGAATAGTAATAACCACTTTTTGAAATTTAGGAATTTTATTTTTCAAAATGGATGTCATTTTTGGATTCAGAATATCAAAATTAGCCTAGGGTTAAGTTTTGGTATTTTTCTGAAAACATTCAATTTTTGATGAATAGTGAAAACACTGGGTTACTATTAAAAAACCGACTTTTTATTTAAATAATTATTTATTTTATCTAAATTTATTTTCGGTCAAATTTTACACATAATACCTATATATGATCAATGTAATTCATTGGTGTCATTTTATTATAATTTTAGATATATAAAAATTTTATTGAACTTTTCACCGTATTTTACCCACCTCCTAGAAGAATTTGAAAATTTACATAAAACTTAATTTTACCACTTCTGTGAGGGGAATTTCGAAAATCCAAGAGACACGGTTAATATCAAGGAGTAAAATTTGGTTCAATAAGATAAAAATATTTTTTGGTGAATTGTAACTTTTTACTTTTGTTTACCACAGTTAAAATAAATAGGGTAATTAAGGGTAAAAAGATATTATTAATACCCTAACACATGTTCTAATTCTATTGGATAAGTATAATTCGACCAAAAACAACCTTGGGAATATAATAGTATCATTTAGGTCAACATGGACTATATTAGGACATTTATAATTATTTTATTTAAAAAAAGTGTTAAAATAGTTAAAATCAATGTATAATAAATAAAACATTTTTAATATAGGGTTATACATAAGATAAATTAAACTATAAAAATTAATTATAAAGATAAAAATATTTCATACATAATTATATTTTATTTATAATTTTTAGACATTATATAATTTAATTAATATATGACAAAATGATGATGCAGTAATTACCTTATTAATGAAATATTAACATAAGTGATGTTATAAATACCCAAATAAATGTAATTTGAGACTTTTTAGGAATTAAACTAATTTTATAGGTTAATATGACATGTTATTACTGATTAAATTAACTTTTTACGAACTAATTATGTTGTTTTGATTTTCCCAAAAATCAATTACCAAATAATGTCAAAATTGACAGAAAATAGTTTTTAAAACAAATATAATATTATTAATTGTAATTATATTCCTAAAAATTTACAGTTCTGAAAAATGACTTAGATAAGGTTATATATATTAATAATGAACCACAGGGGTTCTTTTGTCTTGTTATAGTATGTTTGTTAACCATATAGTGTAAGAAAACAAGAAGACATGGTAAAAGCTAAATTATTTAACTTAGAGTTAAATCTAAAATATAAGGTTAAAATAGTAACTTAACTTGTCTAAAACCTATTTTCTGATAGTACTTCGACCCATCCTCACTTTAGCTTCAAAATAAATCAATTTGGTGCTATTATAAATCGAATATGACTTTATTATAAAATAATATTTTAAATTTTTCCAAAGGTGCCCCTCTCCTCCCTTATAAAAAGGGCACCCCTTCCCTCTTCTCTTCACACCCTTTTGAGCCTTGAAGCTCGGCCAAACCCTGACCATTTCCCTTATCAACTTCTCTAGAAACATTATAGAGGTTTTTTTATCCTCAAAAGACCAAATCTAGTGCCCTAAGAAGAAGTTTAAAGGATGTGCGTCGAGGAAGAGGTAATCTCTTCTACCAACTCTTTCAATCTTCTTTCTTCTTATAATTCCTCTTCTTTAGTTGTATCATTATAAAGTAATAACATCAGTATTAATTTTATACTGAAATATTATTATAAATATGAAACAATCCTATTTCACCTTCTATCCATCCTACAGAAAACGAAATCACCGCGCGTGCGTACGTATGGAATACCTTCTCCACACCGTGGTGTAATCTGTTTTCGACCACCACCTTACTTGGATGGGTATAATGGTGTAAATAAACAACTATATGTGATTATTTTAAGGTTATATTGATTCTTAAATATTATACATACACTTAAATACAATTCTACGATCATGGGAATGATATCATCTCTCGTGCGTAAGTACGGACTACCGTCTCCACAACGCGATGAGATTCATTCTTCTTGTTAACCATTCATGAATGATTATAAAGTATATATAATAAGTAATCATGAAATATATAACATAATAATGATAATGGATTTATTTATATATATATGTCTGTCATTTACTTAATTCCATTCAATTCAATAAGGAAAAGAAAACAATGTTCATGCGTACGTATGGCCTATTGTCTCCATGAACGGTGTATTTCATTCCATTTATCTATCTATCATATATATATGTATATGCTGAATATATATTATATATAAATCATGTATTAAATTATGGAATTATTTAAATCAGGATATAAGTAATAATATCAAGAACAACAAGTCAAATCACATACAATAAATGAAACGATTTAACCCAAATCGCTGCTTTTACATTGAATTTACAAAAGAATGGGTAATATAAAGTCATAACGAAACCACATATGATATCATAACAATTAATATGATTCTATAATAAGTCAATGTCATTATTTAAATAATTATTCAGGAGGTTCAGATACATATGATGCATATCGGACATAAGGTAAGAGATAACTATTCCAATCTTGTTCTTATCTGAGATTGTTATTCATAAGTATTTACTGGGGTTATATTTTTCATCCATGTCCATAAAAATGTTTTCATAAAGGGTTTAATATTCTTACATGTATGTTTAAAGTCATTTTTACCCATCTTCTCCATTAATTTGTGTTATGGAAGGACTCTTGCTTTTGTTTACCATATGTGGTACTTTTTGACTTTTCCGTTAAAAGTACGAGGAGAATGTTTTCTTTATCTTATACAAAATGAATGGATTTTTACGGTTTTATAATGCCTTATTTTCATGAATCGTAATATATAAGATTTCATGACTATTTTCAAAAAAATCCTTTTCTTTTAAAACTTCATGGCATTTTGCGAAAAGAAAATGATTTTGAAGAAGAAAAGATATTTTCCAAAAGAATTAATTTCAAGTGTTTTATCAAAACCATTTTCCATATAAGATGCCATATTTCATATGTGTATGTTTCAAGTATAATATCTCTATGATTTACGTGGTTTCACTTTTCTTATGATGAAATGATATACATTTTTTATATGGATTATGTTATGATGGGATGATGTTTATGAAACCCATTTTATTATTTGGGTAATGATGAATGATTTATGTACATGTTGTGGAACAATTAAGAATGATTTAATTATGAGATGGGTGGGACCTATATCTCCCTCTAATGCATTGGGTAAATATTTATATCTCATGAGATAGACATGGTTGGAACAATAAGTTAATCTAGTTTAGTAATACAGGACTGGAAGGAGGAGTGAACTCGATTCAGAAAGGGACTTTGTCCACTAAGATGGTCTTGGCAGCAATGCCTTGGATACTATGGAAATCATATCATGTGCTTAATGGTTTCCACAATCACATGTTTTATTCCCTTGATATTTTATCATGACTGATGTTTCTTTATAATATATTCCTTACAAACTTCCAAGATTTATGTCTTTTCTCAAGATTTTGATGTTTAGATTTTATGTTCAAGTTTTTTCATTCAAATGATTATGGATTGTTTAATGTTATCTATGTTTAACCTTACTCAGCGTTTGAGCTCACCCTTTTTATGTTTTCTCTTCCCCGTGATATAAAGAAATGTTTTAGATAAGAAAACAAAAGGGGAAGATCTTTATAGGATATGTTAAAGATCTTTCACCACGATTATAAGATTATGTTATGAGTTTCCAAAGACACTAAACTATTACGGTCCTTGAGTGTTGGTTTTTGTTATTTATTAAGTATTCCAAAAAAGTAATGTAATGTCTATGTACGTCATGCTTTGGGTCTCTATAGTTGGTATTAGAGGAAATATTTAGTTAAAATTTGGAAACTAGGATGTGAAAACTTTAGTGAAATCCTTTGATATATTTCTAAGGTATGTCTAGGGATGTCCCTAAGGTTAAGTATATATATAGGGTAGAGTCCTAGACTTATGTTGATGATCATGAATAACCTAGGGTGAACCTAAGGTGTCATGGATTAAAGAATTTTTGATATGTTAGACATCCCATAAGTGACTTTTTATGATTATGTGGTTCCTCGTTATTTTAACTATTTCTTACACTATGGTTTTAGGTCTTAGTCAATGGAGGGAACGAGAAAGAATTCAGTTAACATTGATTCCAATGAAAAAATTGGTGACTATGATCAACGAAATTGTGTAACGCCTAGAGAGAAAGATATTGTGATTATGCCAAATCAGTAATCCGAATATATGATTAACAAGGTGAACATTAGTTGTATTCGTATGTCATTAAATAAGAGGAAGATGGAATTTTATGCATGTTTGCATGGTGAGGAGCATAGAGAAAGGAAGATTTATATTTCTAAAGAAGGGAAGAAGAACCATGAGGAATACCTCAAATGGAGTGGAAGATGTTATCTATGTAGAGAAAAGGGTCATAGAGTGAAAGACTGTTATGGAGTCCAATGTCTTATCTGCGGAGAACATGGGCATTACCCAACTCAATGCCCTGACCTAAGAAGTTACTTCTAAATCAATGAAGGACATATTCCATGCCAATAATTGAAGAGGATGGATTAAAGGGATTATATATTGGAATTCAATAATAATGATGTTAAGGTACTTTTATAGTATATTGAAATATCTGTGTATTGGTCCATTGTGGTTTTCTAAAAGAATATGGTACCGGTAACCATGAAAAGTGATTCAAATATTTTGGAATGTAGTTGATATGTTCATAATGAAGTGATAAAGAGAAAATAAATTATTTTAAAGTATTCATGAGCTCATGATTTATATAAGGACTAAGTGATATCATGGTCTGATTATATAGAATTTTTGGGATTTTGGTATGTGGAAAGAGTTAACTTTTGACAACACTCATGTTTTCACTAAGGTTCTATCGTAATTCATGTTTCAAAAGAATACATGATTAAGGTATTCATATGTTTGGAATGTGACCAACAAGATATATCTTATAATATATGGGGGATAAATGATGGTATTCACGTGTTTGTTATGTGACCTTTCAAGTAATCGTTTTCTTTATACTATGAGATTGGAAAGATGTATTTTGGATAAGCCTAAAGATTTGAATGGATTATGTAGGGCATCAGATAGTATTTTTAAGGCTAGAACTTTTTATTAGGATAGTATTGTTTTAGAAAAAGGACAACCCATAGGACGGGCGACAACCCATCGTGTCAGACAAGGTTGCGGGAATTGAACCCAAAACCGATGTGCGACATGCCTTTAATTCCTACCACTGTCCTACAGGGAGTCACTGGTTAGTAGAAACTAGTTTTATTTTATTAAGTGGTATAATAGATGAAGTATAAGTCCATTTTTTGGAATCATAAATGATTAACCTCACCATAGATGGACTTATGTATATTTGATAACTTTTTCTAACCTTTTGTTTGAGACATATGGAATGACCTATCATTCTATCGCATGATCTGCTAACACTTCACGGAAGACAAATTCAACTTCATTTTATTAAGAGATGATGTGGAAATTTTTGAAGGCACAAACAATAGTGAGATTGTACCAAAATAAAGTAAGTATTTATTTTAATCCAAAAAATATTCAACATTAGGGAAATGATATTGAAAACCAAAAATGTTGTCTAAGTGCCCTCATACATGATGAATCAGATAGTACCTTATATCATCACAAATTTATGGATTTGTGACTGTTAGATTTATCATATCCATGTTCTCTACCACTCTCCATCAGAACTTGATGGTTATATTTCTCTTCCGTATCCATATTTTCACCTATGTTATCCTATGTGGAAACCGAGTGATTAGTTATTTTGGGTAACTGTTACTTTTCATACTTTAGTTTTTAAAGATAAGTTTTGGTATTCTTTTTTTGAAGATGTGGGTTTCTATGAAAGAAACTGTCATGTAATAAACCATTTATAACCTCGACGAATTTCGAGGGCGAAATTAATTTTAAGGGGGGTAGAATGTAACACCTCGAGATTTTATGAGATTTATTCTTTTTAATTTCTTTCATATCATCTATTGTACGCTACACCAAGATTATCTTGCGCTATACGCAAGACCTTATTAGCTTGCAGTATACACAACACTATTCTTGGATCGTGTTACACACAATTTCATGTTCGTTTGAAAGTAGTTATTCTACGCAACATTGAGTGTGTATTTATATATATTCAATGTATAAATGAAATATGGTTGGATTCTATTATACAAAACAATAAAGAAGTCTTGCACTACACGCAACCCTTACTTGGATTACATTACACGCAATCACGACCATCCATGATAGCGTGTGTTATACGCAATAACGAGTTTCACTGAACAACGATATGTTATTAAAATATTATATAAACTAGCCGTTATGAATAGTAAAACCCACTTTTTGAAATATTAGGGATTTTATCTTTCAAAATGGACTTCATTTTTGGATTTGGAATATGGAAATTAGCCTAATATGAATATTTGGTATTTTTCGGAAAACTTTCAATTTTTGATGAATAGTTAAAACACTAGGTGACTATTTAAAAACCAAATTTTAATTTAAATAATTATTTATTTTTTCATAATTTATTTTAGGTCAAAATTGATACATAATACCTATATAAGTTCAATGTAATTCATTGGAGTCATTTTATAATAATTTTAGATATATAAAAATTTTATTGAACTTTTAACCATCTTTTACCCACCTCCTAGGAGAATTTGAAAATTTACAAAAAACTTAATTTTACCGCTTCTGTGAGTGGAATTTCAAAAATCCGAGAGACACGGTTAATATCAAGGAGTAAAATGTGGTTCAAGAAAATAAAAATAATTTTTGGTGAATAGTAACTTTTTTACTTTTATTTACCACGGTTAAAAGTAAATAGGGTAATTAAGGGTAGAAATGATATTATTATTACCCTAACACATGTTCTAATTCTATTGGATAAGTATAATTCGACCGAAAACAACCTTGGGAATATAATATTATCATTTAGGACCACTTGGATTAGATTTGGACATTTATTATTATTTTATTTAAAAAAAGAGTTAAAATAGTTAAATATCAAAGTTTAATAAATAAAATATTTTTAATATAGGGTTATACAAAAGATAAATTCGACTATAAATAATCATTAAAAAGCTAAGAATATTTCCTACATAATGTTATTTTATTTATAATTTTTACACTTTATATAATTTAATTTATTAATGATACAATGATGATGCAGTAATTACCTTATTAATGAAATATTAACATAATTGATGTTATAAATACCCAAATAAATGTAATTTGAGACTTTTTATGAATTAAACTAATTTTATAGGTTAATATGAAATGCTAGTACGGATTCAGTTAACTTTTTTCGAACTAATAATGTTTTTATGATTTTCACAAAAATCAATTACCAAATAGTGACAAAATTGACATAAAATAGTTTTTAAAACAAATATTATATTATTAATTGTTATTATATTCCTAAAAATATAAGGTTCTGAAAAATGAATTAGATAAGGTTATATATATTAATAATGAACCACTTGGGGTTCGTTTGGCTTGTTATAGTATGTTTATTAACCATATAGTGTAAGAAAACAAAAGACACGGTAAAAGTAAAATTATTTAACTTAGAGTTAAATCTAAAATATAAGGCTAAAATTGTAACCTAAAATTGTCTAAAACCTATTGGCTGATATTATTTCGACCCATACCCACTTTCTCTTCGAAATAAATCAATTTGGATCTATTATAAAATGAATATGACTTTATTATAAAATAATATTTTAAGTTTTTCCAAAGGTGCCCCTCTCCTCCCTTAAAAAAAAGGCACCGCTTCCCTTTTCTATTCACACCCTTTTGAGCCTTGAATCTCAGAAACCCCTACCCATTTCCCTTCTAAACTTACATAGAAACATTATAGAGGTTCTGGTATCCTCAAAAGACCAAATCTAGTGCCCTAAGAAGAAGTTTAAAGGAGGTGCGTCGAGGAAGAGGTAATCTCTTCTACCGACTCTTTCAAGCTTCTTTCTTCTTGTACTTCCTCTTCTTTAGTTGTATCATTATAAAGTAATAACATCAGTATTACTTATATATACTGATATGTTATTATAAATATTAAACAACCCAATTTCACCTTCTTTCCATCCTATGGAAAATGAAATCACCCCACATGCGTACGTACGGAATACCGTCTCCACGCCGTGGTGTAATCTGTTTTCGACCACCACCATACTTGGATGGGTATAATGGTGTAAATAAATAACTATATGTGATTATTGTAAAGTGATATTGATTCTGAAATATTATACATACACTTCAATACAAATCTATGATCATGGGAATGATATCATCGCTCGTGCGTACGTACGGACTACTGTCTCCACAACGCGATGTGATCCATTCTCCATGTTAACCGTTCATGAATGATTATAAAGTATGTATAATAAGTAATCATGAAATATATAACATAATAATGATACTGGATTTATGTATATATATATATATTTCATTTACTTAATTCCATTCAATTCAATAATGAAACAAAAACAACATTCATGCGTACGTATGGCCTACCGTCTCCATGAACGGTGTATTTCATTCCATTTATCAATCTCTCATATATATATATATATATATGTATATGATGAATATATATTATATATAAATCATGTTTTAAATTCTGGAATGAGGTAAATCAGGATATATATAATAAAATCAAGAACAAAAAGTCGAAACACGTACAATAAATGAAACGATCTAACCCAAATCGCTGCTTTTACATTGAATTTACAAAAGAACGGGTAATATAAAGTCATACATAAACCATATATGATATCATAACAAGGAATATGATTCTATAATAATTCAATTACATTATTTAAATCATTATACAGGAGGTTCAGATACATACTAAGCATATCAGACATAAGGTAAGGGATAACTATTCCAATCTCATTCTTATCCGAGATAGTTATTCGTAAGTATTTACTGGGGTTATATTTTTCATCCATGTCCATAAAAATGTTTTCATAAAGTGTATAATATTCTTCCATGTACGTTTAAAGTCATTTTTACCCATCTTGACCTTAAATTTGTGTTATAGAAGGAATCTTGCTTTTGCTTACCATACGTGGTACTTTTTGACTTTTTCGTTAAAAGTACGAGGAGAATGTTTTCTTTATCTTATACAACATGAATAGATTTTTACGGTTTTATAATGCCTTATTTTCATGAATCTCAATCTATAAGATTTCATGATTATTTTCAACAAAATCCCTTTCTTTTAAAATTTCATGGCATTTTGTGAAAAGAAAAATATTTTGAAGAAGAAAAGATATTTTCCACAAGAATTCATTTCAAGTGTTTTATCAAAACCATTTTCCATATAAGATGACATTATTTCATAGGTGTATGTTTCAAGTATAATAGCTCTATGATTTACATGGTTTCACTTTTCTTATAATGATATGATATCCATTATTTTATATGTATTATGTTATGATGGGATGATGTTTATGAAACCCATTTTATTCTTTGGGTAATGATGAATGATTTATGTTCATGTTGTGGCACAATGAAGAATGAATTAATTATGAGATGGGTGGGAGCTATATCTCCCTATAATGCATTTGGTAAAGCTTTATATCTCATGAGATAGACATGGCTGGAATGGTAAGTTAATCCGATTGAGTAATGCAGGACTAGAACGAGGAGTGAACTCGATTCAGAAAAGGAATTTGTCCACTAAGATGGTATTGGCATCAATGCCTTGGCTACTATGGAAATCATATCATGTGCTTAATGGTTTCCACAATCACATGTTTTATTCCCATGATATTTTATCATGATTGACGTCCCTTTATGATATATGCCTTACATACTTCCAAGATTTATGTCTTTGCTCAAGATTTTGATGTTTAGATTTTATGTTCATGTTTTTGCATTCAAATGATTATGGATTGATTAATGTTATCTATGTTTACACTTACTGAGCATTTGAGCTCACCCTTTTTATGTTTTCTTTTCCCCAGGATATAAAGAAATGTTTTAGATAAGAAAACAAAAGGGGAAGATCTTAATGGGAGATGTTGAAGATCTTTCAGCACGATTAGAAGATTATGTTCTGAGTTTCCAAAGACACTAAACTATTATGGTCCTTGAGTGTTGGTTTTTTTATGTATTAAGTATTCCTCAAAAGTAATGTAATTTCCATGTACGTCATGCTTTGGGTCTTTAAAAATCAACCACTATCTAATTCCATCCTTGTAAATCTCCAAGGATTCCAATTATCAATGGAGCATATAATAGTCACCCCCCTTGAGTTCTTCCTTGACAATCCATTAAAGAGTCCAAGTGTCACTTGGGAACAAGCAAGGTAGAAGCCAAATGAGTTTTTCCATCATGTTCATAGAAGACCCCATGTGTCACCCAAGGCATATATATATATATATACAATATTCAATTAAATCCATTTAACTATGTCAATTTCATAACCAAGAACATATCATTTCAAATACCACCTCAAAATTTCGCTCAAGGTTTGAGATAAGCTTATAAGAAATAAAATCTTACTTATATCACATGGGAATTTAATTATGAGGGGAATATCATTCTTAATCAAGTAATTACATGGAAATAGTCTAGGGACATGGCATCCATTTCCTTTTCTTTATCAACTCAATATACATTTTAAATTATAATTTAAATTAAAAATCTGATTATAATTAAATTTACCACTTAACATCCCATAGAAATGGATAAAAAGAGACACCCTAAGGCATAAAGATTCAATATACACCCATGGGGGTTCAAATATTTATGAAACACACCCAAAGGTGTGGTTTCAATTTGATTCTCTTAACCTCTATTCATTTATCAATGGGTTCTTTTAATCACATATGCCATACCTATCAATTTAACTTGAGGGTATAATTATATTTCAAAGGATTATCTATAAAAGTTAGGTGTGTGGATCTATGGATTATATATATAAATAGTTATGATTTGAATGAAAAACATGATATGACTTACCATAGGACTGTAGTAGAATGGTCGTCCAGTACCAACTATTGATTCGAATTAGATTTGGAGAAAATCAATGAATGGATGAAAAAATAAAAAATAGGGCACAAGATATTTCACCTAAATTGTATAACTATTAGCAAGAAGAATGAGGAATGAAACAAAAGGAATTGAGTACTCACTAATCTAGATCTAATGAGATAATTGGTCCTCGAATCTGAGATAAGATGGGGGAATGAGATAAAAAACTGCCTTTTGGGTCAAATAAGAGCTCTAAGACCGATTAATGTCCAACATGAGAGAAGATATGAATTTAGTTTTGAAACAGATTAATATGGGTGGGAATGGTAAATTCACCAAAATCCCTGGGTGACATGGTTTCTTTGTACAATTGGCCAAACTATGTGCCAACCATGCACCCTTTATTGTAAGAATGGGCACTCTGTACTATTTAATTATCCATGTGAAAACCATGAAAAACTCTATTATCAAAAATCTGCAACATTTCAAATGATGGTACACCCCAAATCACACCGTTTATCAAACTGTGCGGCATGTAGCTTTCCACTTTCTAGTCTCACAAGTTTAGAAGTAACCATAATGCCTTCCCCACACAATTTATACTAACCATGTGATAGGCCTGTTTCACCCCAAAAGTTGGGTTCTGGGATCTGAACAAGCCCTAGACACCAATGGCTCCTCTATTACCTTAATAAAAATTTACCTTAGGATACTTTTATACATTTAAACAGAAAATTTAGATAAATAAAAAGTTATTTTTACCTTAAATAAGAACCAGGTTCTTACAAACATCCCCCATTAAAGTCATTCATCTTCAAATTTCACTTCCAAGGGTGGTGAAGCATAATATGTGAACAACTCCAGCCACTGTACTCATACATCGGCCTCTCACTCCCATGTATCGTCCTTTACATGGTTGTACTACCATATCACCCATACTAGAGGAACTGATCGGTCTTGGAGAACCTTAGTGCTATGATCCACAATATGAGTAGGATTATCCTCAAAGGACACATCTACCTGTAACTCAACCTCCTTAGGTTGAAACGCATGAAATGGGTCTGAAATATAGTTGTGTAGTTGAGATACAATGAATATGTAATTTATGGACCAGTACCTTTGAATTAACTATAACCAATAGGCTATCAAATCAAATCTCTCAAGAATCATGAATGACCTGACATATAATGGAGAAATATTACTCTTTGTCCTAATTCTCCTATTTTCCTGCCTCAGTGAGACATTTAAAAATACACCATCCCCAACTTAGAACTCTACAGGACATCTGAAATTATAAATGCGTGATTTATATCGAGACTTCATAATACTCATCTTCTTCTAAATCAATTAAACCTACTATATAGTCTCCTTCACATGAAGAAGTTCAAGCATAGCTACCTCTCCTATATCTAACAAGAGCATGTGTGATTAGAATAACCTACCATACAAAGCCCCATAACAATCCATCTGAATAGTATCCTAAAAGATATTTATATAGTTGAATTCATCCAAGTGTATGTGACCTCTCACAAGATTCCCCTAAATCTTCGACACATTCCCATAATAAAACCTCATGAACATTTGTCATGAAATTTGAATGGCTATCTTCTTGAGGGTGGTATGTTGTGCTCAGAATCACCTGTATACCTAACTACCTCTATAGAATTTTATATAAATGTGAGGTGAATTGGGAATCCCTATATGAGACTATATATATGGGACCCAATTAATTCAAACTATCTTAGAGATATACAACTTACCAAGCTCATATACTAAAAATTTATCCTTGATTAGTAGTTAATGAGAAACCTTTGTGAGCATATCACCAATAACCCAAATGACATCCTTACCTCGAGGTAACCTTTAGAAACCGTTCATGAAATCTATCATGACATCATCCAATTTCCACTCATTAATTTGAAACTAATGTAAAAGACCCGTCAGTTTCCAGTGTTCGAACTTCACATAATGACAGGTTGAACATCTCATGATGCACCAAGCTACATACCTTTTCATACCCAACCACCAATATTGGAAATCTAAATCCTGATACATCTTGGCAATGTGGGGGTGCACTGACCAAGATTAAGCATGAATGTCTCACATAATCTCCTCATAAATTTCTGTTGAAACCCATACGGGACCATGAATATGAATAATTACATTCCCACCAAAGGTCCAAATAGAAGGAGGGTCCTCACTTTCCACACTCTCTCATAGGACTAGGCCCTCAGGATATGATATCTATACCATCCTCACTCTATCCAATAGGGTAGAGGTCACGACCATGGATGATAGAAAAGTAATCCCCTAACTGTCTTTCACCTCCAAGTGCTTCTCAAAGAATAGAGTCATTATCTACCACTCCCCATTAGCCTACTAAACTTCCATTATTTTAGTTCTCCTACATAGTGCATTTCCACTACATTTCATTTACTAGGGGTATATGCAAACTCCAAGTCAAAATATCATAGGTATTCAACCCACCTTCATTTTCTTCTATTTAGATCATGCTGTGTAAATATGTAGTTGAGGTTTTTGTGGTCTATCAATTCCAAAAAATTCTCTCTAAGTAATGTCTCTGATAGTGCAAACCATGAACAACTGCTGCTAACTTGAGATCATGCGTTGGGTAGTTCCTCTCATGTGGCTTCAATTGTCGATACTCATATGATACGACTTTTTCCACTTGTATAATAAATACTCATAGCCCAATACATGATGCATCATAATAAACAGTGTAACTCCTTCCTGGATCTGGAAAAATAAGCATTGGTGTTGAAGTCAATCTCCCTTTCATCTCCAAAAAGGTTGTCTCGTATGTATCTGACCATAAAAATTTCCCACCCTTCATTTTCAATCCCATGAGTGGGAATTATATGTGTGAAAAGTCCTATATGAAATGCATGTAATATCCAGCTATCCCCAAGAAACACCATATCTCAAAGACATTCAACACTTCCAAGAAACTAAATATCTCACCTTCTCTAGGTCAAACGATACTACTGTATTTGAGATATTATGATGTAGGAATTGAATCTAATCCATACAAAAGTGTCAATTTGTGATATTAACATGTATCTAATGTTATATTAGTTTATATAATATTTTATCAAGATGTTTGGAATAATCAGGCTGAGTGTGATAATACACCAAGATATCATCAATCAATACCATGACCAATGAATCCATATGAGGATGAAAAAATTGGTTCATAACCACCATGAAGACTGGTAGTGAGTTTGTGATACCGAATGACATAACAAAATACTAATAAATACCATACCTAATAATAAAGGTTTTTCAAGATATGTTTAATGCTATAACACGTGCCTGATGATAAAAAGATCTCATATCAATCTTCAAGAAAAAGCTGAACTCTTCAAAGTTTGACTAAGAGATCATCTATCTGTAACATAGAATACTAATTCTCAACCATAATCTAGTTCAATTTCTTGTAATCAACATATTAGCTAATATTTCCATCCTACTTTTTTAAGAAAAGGACTAGTGAACCCAACTAAGAAGTACTGGGTTAGATAAACCCCTTTGCCTCTAAATCCTCTAGCTACCTCTTGCATTCCTACATCTCAGTAGTATCCATAATGTAAGAAGAAATGAATATCAATGCCACTCCTAAAACTAAATTGATAGAGAACCCTACCTCTGTCAGTAGAGGTAATCCTGAAAATTCATCCAGTAAAATGTCATAGAAATGATCAACCTGTGGAGAAAAATATACATATTGTGTTTCCTGATCATCTAGATATAAACACAAAATCTAAGATGTCATCCCATCCAGCCCATGATGCTCCAATCCATCTTTACTCACCTAGACATCCCATTCACCCTTGTGAAAAAATATCCACCCTCTAATGATATTAAGGTCTCCCTTCAATGATAATAATCAATTAAAACATGAAAGAGAACTAAATAGTCTACACTAAAAATGGTATAAAAAACTATCATATTGAGAAAAATAGGTAACATATGAAGTAAAACTTTCCAATATCAGGGGTTAACTCATTGCACTAATGTAAATTCTCAATTCTAATCGAAAATGGATTATAGTGCATCATAATGCAATCATAACACTGAACACTGGGGATAAGGATCTCCATAATGGGAATAAATATAAAGCTATGGGAAATTACAGTATCAAAAATAGAAGATACTAAAGTAGAGGCTACTAGAATAGTAACTCTCATAGTATAAGGGCTAGGGTTATTATCCTCATGTGTCGTTTGTAGTGCATATATCAGACCTAAACTGTGACTCTATGATACAACTTGGCTACCCTAAGTAGATCCACTCTGATGTAGCTGCATGTCTGGTGTCTACCTATTATGACCATAACCACTACCTCAATATGATTATCTAGTAGTATTCAATCTTCCTAACTGAATAAAAGCTTTCGACCCTGATCCTGAACATATAGTCACTGAAAACCCTCTCTCACTGGGTGTCAGAGTAAAATTTCTGTAAAATAATTTTAGATTACCCATCATGTTGTAGGATCGACACTCAACTAGGTATCTTGTACATTAGGGTCTCATATGTCATAGTTTACCAGACTAGTGGCACCTCACTTACCTACCTGGGTACATACTATAGATACTCATGTCCCTATGTGGAATCTCCAGATGGCACTTCCTACTACAGGTCGATGTAGCACCAGATCAAGATTCCAAACCACCCTCTCTCACACATCTAGCCTCCCTTAGGTTACAATATATGAAATGTACCTAATTCACTATTCTATAAATTATAGTTAGTTGAGAGACATTAAACTATGATTATAATTCATACCTTAGACCATCCTTGAATCACCAAGATTTAGATGACTTGTTACCCATCAAAATAGATATGAAGCACTATAGATCTGTAAAACATTCTTAATAATTCTTAATTGAAAACCTTTTCCACTCCAAGTGCATGAAATCTCGATCTCTATCACCCATAAATGTCTCGGTATATACGTAACCATAAAAGGTTTCATTAAAATCCCTACAAGACACCTCCCAATGATGATCCATCTGAGTAATGACATCCCATCATCTATTTAAAGAATCATGCAATATATAAGTAGAGAGCTCAACCCTCCTCTTGGGAGGAATTTATATATTCTCTAAGATAGATATCATGGATTCTAGCCATGGCTCCACAAACTACGGTCTACCATCCCCTAAAATTTATGGTGAATGATACTGCAGAAAATCATGAGTCAACTCTTCCATAATTGGGGTAGGCTGTGGTGCTCCCTGAATGGTCTGCAGGAAACACATAATGCCTTCACTGAATTATACCTCATCACCTATTTTTTGTAAAACTACTAGTGGTACAACTGGAACTAAAGGAGGATCCACTGGTAGCCCATGACCAACCACCTCTAGAGTGCATTCGTCACCACCATCCAAGTGTATGACTGGAGTTCTTCATGGGGGAATGTCTCTACATTTCCAAAAACACACCTCAAAAAATAACATTTTCAAAGTTTACAACTCAAATCACATACATTAAAATAGGATAGATAAAATCATTATAATATAAGAATGAACCTCTCTACTTTCTCTTTTAGTCAGTTCTAGGCAATGTACCAATCATATAAAATAAAGAGATACTTCTTACATCCCACTGCTAAGGTTGTTCTTGGTTTGAGTTCTTTGATATAAGAAAATTTAGTTTTCATATTATTCTCATATTCAATTTTATTATATCACAATTCATTCTAAAAATGGTTAAACCAAGTAATTCACCAAATTATGATCCATAATGGCCCATATTTCACATGAACCAAAATATAGAATCCACCTAATTCACACCATAACACATTCTAGTATGTGTGACTCATGGTCCATGAATCAATATTCCACAACTCAAAGCACATAAATTAAAATAGGATAGGTAAAATAATTCTTATAAAAGAATGCACCTCTCTTCATGCACCTTAAGTTAGTTCTAGGAAATGTACAAATCATATAAAAGAAAAATATACTTCCAACATCCCACTTCTAAGGTTGGTCCTGGGTCGAGTTTTTTGATATAAGAAAATTTAGTTTCCATATTATTGTCATATTCAATTTAATTATATCACAATTCATTTTAAAAATGGTTATACTAAATAGTTCACCGAATTATGATCCATAATGGCCCATATTTCACATGAACCAAAATATATAATCCACCTAATTCACACCATAACACATTCTGGTATGTGTGACTCATGGTCCATGAATCAACATTCCATAATTGGCTATTTAGGGTGTCTACTATATCCTAATAAAGAAAATACTACTTAGGTTATGATAGGAACACTATGTACTAAAATGTTTTCTATAACCACTGTATATATCAATTATCAAATAGCATGTATATATTTCATGGCACCTATCATAACTAAATGAAATCAAACAATGCACCCTAAATGACACTGTATAATCCATGGAATGTGAATTTTAACAGGTTCCTAAAATGATTAATGATATGGAACACCCTCATATCATTAGGTTGAAACAAAATATAACCGTAAATCATATAAATTTTAACATCAAAATTAAAGTGCATCACCCAACAATGTAATCAAATCAACTCTAATATTCAAAATCCAAAAAAAAATTCATTTGAGGCAATTTGGATTTTTCCTATACATGGATTAGTTATGCCCAGACACAACTCATTACCAAATTCCATTTCCTTATTATCCCTATCTATTGTCACGAAATAATAAAATAAAAAAGAAATTATGTAATGCCACATTGTAATTTCCTAGACCCATATGCCACTAAAAGGTGCCCTGAGCCTAGTTGTCCACATGTTCTCAAGTGTATCTCTCCAAACATCAGAGGCTTTCGACTAGTATTGAGGGCTTATGGTTTGTCTATGGGGAGATTATTCCCTCATTTCCGAAGTGTACCATAGTAGATATACAAAAAAAAATTATAAAAAGTAATAAATCAATTAGATAATTGAAAAATGGATGAAATAGATAAATGATTGAAAAATTAATCTCATATACAAAATATGATTATACATGTCATGTTTTTACAAACTAGATAAAATAGGTATTTGTGAAAGTTATAAAATACATGTAACAAAATAAAAAAAATACCAAAATGTATTTAGCTATCATTATGAGCCTCAAATCAGTACTATTCTCCCCTAATCCTAATCATAAATTATAAACCTGTAGCATGGAGCTAAACCTTATCTATAACTACATCTAAACAATCTAGCTGGGTACCCAATGACGAACCAAACAAGGTTTGATATAACATCCATGTAAAAAACCACCCAAAGGTCTAATTCCATCTAGTTAGTCAATTTATAATAATAAAAGTGTGTAGGAAGTAATATAATATATAAATGAAGTATTGAAAGTAAACAACCTATAAAGGAATGGGCTCCCATGGACACCCATCCCCTACTACCATCTTCGGCCTAGTCGGAAATATCACTGAATAATAGTGAATTGTGTATTAATTTATAGGAATGCTAATTTAATAATTCAATCTCATTTAATAAATTAGTCTTGATACCTGTAACTTAGCCTAACATCCCCCATGATAATATGTGATCAAGATATTCCTAACTAGGAAATATGTAAAGTACAGGTGAAATTAAAAATCCAATATTGTTCTTTCGCTTGGAAGAAGCATCATGTAAACCATTCCATTTAATATTCATTTATAAATATGAGCCAATCATTGGAATTCTTTAGTTTAAATCCAAGTATCTCTCTAGGTGTATCATAATCCACGAACCTTCAAAGTCCATCCATGGAGATACTTATCTTATCCCATGTATTACTCTAGGTGTGTTATAACATCAATTACTCTCATTTCCATCCTTTGAAATCCACTAAGGTATACCAACTATCACCCATGTAATATATAATAAACTACCCTTTGAGTCATCCATGAAAATCCCTATAGATTCTTAGTGTCACCCATGCATATATTAGTAACCCCCTTGAGTTTTTCTTTGGAAGTCCACTAAGGAGTCCAAATATAACTCGGGCGTAAGCAAGATAGATGCCAAATGAGTCCAGAAATGGAGTTATTATAATAACCCATGTGTCACCTAAGGCATATATATATTGAAAATTATGTCAAACCCATTTAACTATGTAATGTTCACCATCAAGAACATCTCTTTTCAAATCTCACCACAAAAGGTGGCATAAGGCCTGAGCTAAGTTTAGAAGACTCAACCTCTTACTTATCTCAAATGGGAATATCATTATATGGGGAATATCATTATTAATCAAGAAATTACATGGAAAGAGTCTCGGTACATGGATTTTATTCCCTTTTCATTATCAATTCAATTTACATTTCAAATTACAAATCAAATTACAAATCAGATTACAATTCAATTCATCACTTGACATCCCACAGTAAGGGGTAAAAATGTAGGCCCTATGGAATCCAAATTTAATATCCATCCATGGTGGTACAATATTTTATACAACACAACCAAAGGATTTGTTCTAATTCTAGTATCTTAACATCTATTCATTTACCAATGGGTTTAATTAATCACATAGTTCATAACTATCAATTTAACTCATGGGTTAAATTCCATTTTAAGGGAAGCACTTCGAAAATTTGGCACACATAAAAACAATATATATATATATAAACTTTTAATTTGAATTAAAATAATGATACCACCTAAATTAGGTCCTTAGTAGAGTTATCATTGAGTATCAACTCTTTATTTGACTCAGATCAAGAGAAAATCAAAGAATACACATGAACCCTGAAAATAGGGAATAAAATCTTGCACATAAATAGCCCAACTGATACCATGAACAATGTATAACAATACAAAGGGAATTTATTAATAACATATTTGGATCTAATGAGATGATTAGTGCTCAAAGAGGAGATCAAAGACCCACAACTTTCCAATGTGAGAGAAGAGAGAAAATCATGGTTGAAATATATTAATTATGGTAAAAATGGAAAATTCACAAAAATCCATGGGTCGCAAGCTTTGGTTGCATGGTTAGACAAATCTTTCACCATCCATGAACCATTTTATATATGAAGGGATACTCTACACTGTTAGTGTACACAATTTAACTAACCATGCCCAAACTATGAAAAAATACACTATCAAAAGTCTGTAGTTAATTGCACAACTATGCGCCCTAAATATCATGGATTATCAAACCATGTGTCTTGTATATATCCACTATATTTCCACACATGGTTATAATTAACTATGTTTCCTTCTCTACATGGTTTCTACTTACCATGTTCCAGGCCTGTTTTACCCCAAAAGTTGGGTTTCAAGCTTCAAACAATATTTGTGCACCCCTAATACCTCTGTGAACTCAACATGCATTCACATTAAGCCACTTTTAGACGTTTAAAAAAATTATGCAAATAAAAAAATACCATACATCAATTAAAAACCAAGTTATTACATTTTCAAAAGGTTACATGAAAGTAATGAGAAGGAAAAATGATTTTTTTTGAAAAACAACAGTAATTAGATATAATACACAAAAATAAAAAAAGAAAAATTATATAGAAGGTACCAAAAATGTAATCCCATCCCACACATTTAATGTGTTACATTTTACTAAAATTATTTCTATTTAATGATATATACACATTAAATTAAAATTTTAAATTATGAAATATTATATAAAATAGAGCCAGGTAAGGGGTAGCCTAATGTGTTTATGGGATGATGGGCCCATGTAGTTTGTTGACATCAACAAAATGAGTTGGGTGTAGCTAAAATTAATACTTGAATCACTACCCATTTACTATAAATCTCATTAATAGGTATTATGGCATGAATTCAACATGAATCTGATTTAATCTTTAACTATAGAGAAAAAATTGTTCTTCCACATGGAATTCAATTTTCACACCATTCTTGCATGAGTTTTTTTATATTTATTTATAAATCATTGAGTCCTAAAAGGATTAAAATAAAATATCCACTTTCTCTTGAAGTTTTATCTTCCTTCATTCTCTAGCTTGGGCTAATTCAATGTTGCATTTATTTATCACCCATATTCCCAATTCTCAAAATTTAAGGGGAGATGACCCGATTTCCCAAAAACAATTTGATATGGTAGCTACCAATGGGAATTTTGAATATCATTTAATAATACTATAAAACATCATCCAAGAACTTTCTCTAATCCTTCCTATTTGGATACACCATTTTCTCCAATAACAACTCTAACTCCCAATTTGGAACATCACTCTACCCTTTTTTGTGGGTAAGATAGCGTTGAAGATTTATGTTTCACCCCATAATTCTGAATAAGTGGATCAAAATTTAAGTTTAAAATGTGTAACCCTTGGTCATTAATGATAGCCTTTGGTACTAAAAAATTGAAAATAATTTCACCCTTTATAAAATCAACTATAAAATGATAATAATCAGTTCTAATGTTTTTTCATCTATCTATTTTCTAAAATATTCAACCACAATGATAATTTACAAGAAACTAAATATACATGGAAACATTCCCATAAAATAAATTCCCCAAACATAAAAAAATATCAAAGAATAATATTTGTTTTTGATGCATCTCATGTATCCTAGAAATGTTTCTAGTGTGTTGAAAACATGAGAATGAGTTACAAAACACATGATAATCATGGAAAACAGGGTCATATAATCAAGAATATAATTCATTCATAAAATATCATTTTGGGACCAAAATTTCCACCAAAATCAATATTATGATAAAAATAAAAAAATGACTCAAACTTATGATCAAGAACACTTATTCTTATAAATTGGCTACTTCAAATTCTCAAAATGAAAGGATCATCCCACTCATTAAACTTAGGTTCACTAAATGATTATACCACTTCAAATTTCATTAGGTTTGAATTAATTTTAAAATAAACTAATTAATTCATTTAATCAACAAACCAATCATGTGTACTTGAGATTTCAAAAGTATTATCATTAGAGAAATTGTCCCAAGTTGGTACTTGGTTTGGGGTGTCATTCCCTAGAAAGTGAGTCATCTTATAAATTTTTCCAACAACCAAGTTATCTGACCCCTTCTTGTCCCTTATCTCAATTTAAAAAACTTGAAGAAGGATTATACAATGAATAAATATCGGCAGTGCATCTTGATTCTTTATGAGGTACCTCAAAGATATATGATTAGTGTAACCAACCAATTTAGATCCAAGTAAATAAGAATGAAATTTATCTATATAAAATATGCTATCAAGAAACTACTTTTCCATTGTTGTGTAGTTTGATTATGTCTAATCCAAGGTCATTATATTATAGTAAATCACAAGGGAACACCCTTCCACCATCTGAGACAAGACCACTCTGATTGGGATGCTCAAATAATCACACATAATAAAAAATGGGCAGTCCCATCATTGGGGATGAATGATCGGTAGTGTGGTTAAAATTTTATTAATATCATCAAAGGAAACCCTATAATAATCATTAGACATAAAATCAACCACTTTTTCAAGTAATATTTATAAGGGTTGAGTGATCATACAGAAATATTCCGTGAAGCATTAATAAAAACTTGTATATCCTATGAAAGATCTAACATCACACACAAATATTGGATATGGAAATAATGAAATAATATATATCGTAGATTTATAAACCTTAATTCCATGTTTTTTCACAACATTACCTAATGAAATACCATGATCTAGCATGAAATGACATTTCTCAAATCTAAAAACTAGTATTTTCTCAATGAAATGGTGAAACTCATTACCCAAACTCAAGATACAATATTTTAAAGAAATAAAAAAATCAATAAAAAATCCATAATTACCTCCATTTAAATCTCAAAAAAATTAAAAAAAATACTCACCATGCATTTATAGAAGTTATCGGGTGCATTACAAAGTCCAAATGGAATCCTTTAAAAAAATGTACTAAGTGGGAAAGTGATTGTTATCTATCTTGATCTTATAGAGGAATAAGAACCTAAAAATAACTATATCCGTTTAAGAAAAAACAATGTGCCTTTCTAGTAACTATCTCATGAATGTGATCAATGAATGAGAGGGGGAATTGTCTCTTGTGAATGGATTGATTTAGTTTCATATAATCAATACACACTCACCAACTATTTTTCACCCAAATTGGAACTAAGAATTCTCTCAAATGTATAAAAATAGTAACACCACATTTCTTAGGCACAACTTGAATAGGAATAACCCAATACTAATTAAAAATTCGGTAAATTATACACATATATATATATATATAATTTTCAACTCCTTTTTCTCTAACGTACAAAAGAGTGGAATTAATTATTTTTTGTGTCTGCGTTATTGGATTATACCCATACTCCAAAAAAAATCGCATGCATGAAAATAAAGAGGCTAATATCCAATATGTCATTCAAGGCCCATCCAATTTACATAATTTTCTCTCTTCAAATATTAAAAAACATTTCTTCTTGTTTGAAATTCTAATTGTTAGCATTGATGACATGCAATATCTCACCACTCAATAAGTAGGCGTTTTTGATATTTTTGTGGAAATTTATTGAGTTCCAATGTTTAGTGGGCGTGATGTATGATTGGTGACATAAAATAAACTAAAATATCTGTACAATAAACATTAGTATTCCAATAAACATTGTTAAATTCAGAGACTAATGTATCAAATCCATCATCATACTCAACAACTATGTAAAAATCTGAAATAACTTTCTCTAAATTAGAGTGTGAATCCACATAAAAATCAAATACTAGATGGGGTGATATAGAAAAAAAGGTGTGGAAATAATCTTACACATCAAAATAGAACCAATTATCTTTATAAAACTATTAATAAAATTGTCAAAATCAAATAATGTTTTACAACATTTTTCTGAATAGGAGATAAAAATAAGAAGAATGATCCTATGAGAGTAATTCATGGAGTACATAATATTAAATCTCAAAACTTCTTCCCAAAACTCCATGTAAAGGGTAACCTACTGAATATTTATGATCATATTTTCATTTTAATGAATATATTACCTAATATAATAAGAGAATGAGAATTTAACTGATCATCCTCCTTGTTAACCATGTTGAAATTTACAAAAAAGGTCATGTATTTTACCCAAACAATTACAACCTCAATGACAACTTCTTGATATGTTTTAGCTCCATTTTACAATTTCACATCCACTCCAATCAGATTCAATTCACCAATATATAAATAAAATAAAAAAATGACTCATTATATTTATGAAATCTCTTTAATCACATAAATCACCAAAAAATGTATCTCCACTCTGTTTCATGGTATGGTGAATGTCCTAAGGCACTTTCACTACATACAAATTTCTTGAGTTTGTGAAATGAGTTATAACACATTCCTTACATGATTGGTCCACTCATTTCATATGATACCTCTTTTACTAGCATAAATTTATTTGAAAATTTTAATAAAAATTAGGATCTTCTTAATGGATTTAGGAAGTGGTATATTTATATCAACTCTATTGAATACTTCCTTCAATTATTTAATTAATTTACTCCTAAATAATATTCTAAGTTTTAACACATGAATAGGAAAATAAAACATCCTAGAAGGTATATCATTGATATTTTGTTTTCCTTAATCTTTCTCTTTTGGTTTTCATTCAGCTGAGGTGATGATATAATATCCTCAGGTGGGGTGAATCCTGGTGGACTACTAGTAACACTCCACTCACTTTTTTTCTTCCCACACTTTAATGTGATGGCATTGAAATTACATTTATTATTTGGTGTATTTTTCAATAGATGATCTGTAGTTTCTTCTTACCTAATGATTAAGGTTGGTGTATATCTAACTCATTTTCATATTCAAAACCCTCAATTCTATGCCTTGACTAAGAAAATTGTTATTATAAAGACACTCAATTCTAAAATATAACTTTTTTTAATTACCTTACTTTTGTTAAATTGATGATTCTTGGGATTTAAATATCATTTGGGTTTATTGAAAATCTTATTGGTAAGGTATATGTTTCTATAAGTTTTATTTAAAATGATCCCTTTGATGTTTTCCAGATCCATAACTCATGTTTGAGTGGTATTTTCATTATTTTTTGTATGTTGGCACAAAGGAATCACACTTCTATTTTTGGGGTGATTTTTGTTGTTTCTAAAATGGTATCCCATGGAATAAGGATACACAATCCTATGTCTATTAAAACTATGGGAAATAATCTGTTAGAATTACATGTGTTGTAAAAATGCTAGAAATAATTACCAGAGTGGGTGGAGATTCTTTTGATAAAATAATTTCTTTCTCACCATAGTGGTTAATTCATCCATCTTAGTAAAAAATAAATTACATTCAAGAGAATAAAGAATAAAATATTGTTCTCCCCTTATAGACATTGTACCTCTATTACTAAATTTAGGTGATTTTTGTGCTAGATTATTGTGTAAAGATCAGTAAATTTCAATGGAAATTTTTTCTTAATTTTCTTTGGGATTTTACGAGTATGCAGTTTCTGACGGAACCTGATTCCGAGGCCCGGTGTGCCTGGAATCAATTTCCGAAGTTTAGCTCGGGTACGTTCTGTGAACGAACGAGCAGGTTTTTCTAACTTTTGAACCGGTGCTCGGAATCGAAATACAAGGGCACCGATGGAATTGCAGTGCCGGTAATTGCTTATAAACACCTTTTCAAGAGTTGCGTTTGCTCAGGTGAGGTTATTAAAAAAATGGGTTAACTAAGGAAAGAAATTAAAATTTGTGCAACAATTTTTATTTTCTATTCTAAGTAGTTTAAACCTATGCATAGTGGTTGGAGTGGGACCCACTAATATCCTAACTCCACTAGGTAGGATATTAGTGAAGTAGGGCCCACACGAGCCCCACCCCTTAAAATCTCTTTTAACCTCCCTCTCGTGCATTTAATATGTAACTCACCCGCACCCCTTTTAAATACCAAGTCAACTATCTTAATTAATGAATTGAATTTTGTTATTCAATGTAATCAATTCTTGAATTCATTTTGAATTTCTAATTGAATGTTGGCTTGTGTGTGCTAATTAAATAAGATAAAGTCATATTTCTTTAAGGGTCATTTCGTTGTGCGAGAAGGTGGGAGAGGAATTGCTCAAGCCTAGGAATCTTCATCTTACTCCTTGAAGAACGCGAAGAACACACTGTCATCGAAGAAGAACGCTGATCTCTGATGAAGGATGAAGAATACCGCTGAATTCCTCGGAGATCGAAGACGCGACACTCTGTACCGCGACGTCGATGGTCCTCTTCTCCGCGACGCCGTGTACTACGATGCCGTGTACCGTGACGCCATGTACCGCGACACCGACTATCCTTCTTCCGCGACGCCATCTGTCGTGACATCCCTTTCCCGCAACAATCCTTGTTCGATGACTTCATCGAGGTAGGGGTTAACTTGATGTTCATGGATTTTTCTTTTCCGTTCTTCGTCTTTATTTTATGGCTACCTGTTATCGCCATAATGGGAGGAGGTCAGACCACACGAACACGACCGGCCCTCCTCCCCCTTTTTTTGATGTTGTACATATTACGGCACGAGCAAAGGCAGAACAATGCAATGACACCGTGCGGATGGAAGACTAATGGGTGAAAAAGCACGGATCCATCACTCCGTGCCAGAAAACCACGAAGGGTCGCGGCCGGGGAGGGCCTCGGCGGAGGGGCGCGGCACCGTCGCACTGCGCTGGTCAGACCAAGGCCGCGACCTTTGGCTACGGCGGAGCAGGAAAGATCGTTCGGAGCCGCCGGATGCCGGTGCACAGGGGGCGGGACCGGATGGTCCCGCGGTGACTCACCGTCTGGTCAAACTGGCCGGTTTCTGAGAAGCCCGGGGGTCGTAACCCCCATCTAGAAAAATGGATCAGCCCCCATGTGGGTGCCACAATTTCAATTAGGGGGGCAGCGTGCCCCCCCTTTCCGCTCGGCTCGGCCTACGCCGAGATGCCCACACCAGGCCGTGCCCACCGGGCCGGGCCGCTCCCTAATGGCCCGAACCTGAACCTGGTTCCAGCTGACCCAGGGGGTCTCGGACCGGGTCGGTCCGGGCCCAACACCCCCTAAAACCGGACAAGTTCGTACTTTTTCCCATATCTTGGGCTACAGACCTCCGATCGACGCACCGTCAATTGCGATGCGATCATTGGATTGAGATGGTCATTTAGGTATATTACAATCAAGGTTTAAAAAAACTTTGGGCATGGCCGGGTTGGTTCGAACAAGAATCCCACCGGGCCCTCGGAGCAGAAATGCTTATAACTTGAGCTCTCGACGTCTGATTGACGTACCGTCGACTTTGTTGGATTCCTCTTAGTGGGATGGAACTTTTGGCTTACTCCGATCAAGGATTGGACATAGTTGGAGTGCGGTCGGGTTGGTTTTGACTTAAAAACCAACCGGGCCCCTGGAACGGAAAAGCCAATAACTCTCAGACCGGGCGTCCGATTGACACGCCGTTTGTCGCGTTGAGTTCCTTTTATTGAGACGAAACTTTGGGATACATCAACTCCAGAATAAATGTCAGTTTATGTATCAAAAAACTTTATCTCGTGGAGTAGACCCTCCCAGAAACGATCATGCTGTGTGCGGGAACCCTAGAGCTGGCTGCGACTACGACGACGATGAAGACTTTCGTACTGGAATCCTTCGTGGGTTCAACGTTGACGACTGCACTGAAATCCTCAATGGGTTCTGGAGTGTTGACAACCGTACTAGAATCCTCTATGGGTTTGACAGTGAATACTTTCGTACTGGAATCCTTCGTGGGTTCAATGACGACTGCACTGAAATCCTCCGTGGGTTCCGCAGTGACGACAACCGTACTGGAATCATCTGTGGGTTTGACGGTGAAGAATTTCATACTAGAATCCTTTGTGGGTTCAATGACGACGACTACACTAAAATCCTCTGTGGGTTCGGCAGTGACGACAACCATACTGGAATCCTATGTGGGTTCGACGGTGATGACATTCGTACTGGAATCCTCCGTGGGTTCGACGACAACGACTGCACTGAAATCCTCCGTGGGTTCGGCAGTGACGAAAACCGTACCAGAATCTTCTGTGGGTTCAATGGTGAAGACTATCATACTGGAATCCTCCGTGGGTTTGACGATGATGACAACTTTACTGGAATCCTCCGTGGGTTCGGCAGTGATGACTACAATACTTATATCCTACGTGGGTCCCAGCTAGATGAATCAGTAACTACATCTGATCATCTCCTTTTCCTTTACAGATGATGTGTACCTGTGTGAGATGAGTCTTGACTTTCAATCATTAACTTCGATATGATTGACTTGACTTCTTATGTGGATTGTGTTGTGCTTCCCTATGTGGATTGGGTTGTACTATCCTGTGTGGACGTGATCGAACTTGGGCTCGGATGTTGGAGCCAATCTAGAATTGATGACTTAGGTATATGTATGAGAATATACCTAAGTAGTGTTGGATGTTACTTCGTGATTGTATATTTCAATTGTGGATTATACTTTGTGGATTCTGGGAGACCTTCGGGGGTCTCGGGGTCCCTAATGAGTAACATATACTCACCCCTGCATGGTCTATGCTCGCACTACGTTGTGTTGGATGCAGATGACGGACAACGCTGATCATGGTTGAGGCTTGTGGAGCAGTCAGTACCTAGAGGTGGACCATTGGGTGGGACGTACACGGATTGGACAACTGCACCCGTAGAGTTGAGGTGGCTATATGTACCCACCCTTCAGGTGGGAATTCCAGGGGATGGCTTAACGTTGCTGCTTTACTTTCAATTGCTATAATTTCTTTCCAGTTGTACTTTACATTCAGTTTGGGTTTTTATTCTAGCCCATTTACTTTCCGCACTTACTTTGTACCCACTTTTACTTGGTGTTTACCTTTTCTGGCTTACTCTATGGTGTTTGTTTACTTTATGAAGGCAATGTCTTCCCCTTTGTTGGGATTTATGCCTTTGGTGATAGTCGCCAGCCCCTGGCCTATGGGAGGCGGGCTTGGGGTAGTCACGACATGGGCCCTGAGGATGGGTCATGACATATTGATCCATTCTCGAGTGGCCATTGGGATTTTTTGACCAATGCTCCACCTATCACAACACCCACCATGATTCTCTCTATTAGAGTGAGACCTTTATACAAGTATTTGATGAAGAGTTTCTTACTGATTAGGTGATGTATTAATATTGAAAATAACTTCTTAAAATTCTCCTTGTACTCATACATTGACTCTCCTTATAATTTCTTGATTATTGAGATCTTCTTCTGAATTATTATGTTCCATTAATGATAGAAAGAATATCTATATGAAAATTTATTTTAAATCACTCAAAAATGTAAAATATTTTGGTTATAGATAATACATAAAATATTTTATGATTCCATCAAGTAAAAATTGTAATTCTCTTAATTTTATTTTTTCATTAGAGACATCACTTGGTTTTAAGGTTTAGAAAACCACAATCAATTATTTTATATGTTTGTTTGGATCCTCATCAAAGAGGACCTAGAATTTAGGGAGAAGATAAATTAACCTAGATTTTAGCTTAAAGTCAGATTCTATATTTGGATATGAAGTTAATAATGGTACATAATTTATTTTCATGTGTCTACATCCCTGAACTGGTTCTTTAATGTTTCTTTTTGGTTACATCGATTTTGTGAGAATAAGATTTTGTTTGAGATGAGTTACTTGGATCACTACTATCATAATGACAGAAAATTGAAATAGAGTAATTTTGACACTTATAAAATTTTAATATTGTCTAATTCAATCCCAAAATATTAATTAAAATTTAGGGTCTTGTGAAAAATGAATATTAAGGTTGGATCATGTCATCAATTAGTAAGAGAGAAAATGAAAAAAAAATTGGTTGACCCTAATATCATCCAATGAGGGTTCAATTGATGGTCCCAAATAGAATAAGTGATGAAGGAAGAATATGGAAATAGCAGATTAAGAAGAAAAAAAAATTGGAAAAAAAATTTCCCAAAAGGGATAAAAAACACTTACCTTCTCTACAGTATTTCCAACTTGATGATCATTTTTACACATGGTCTAAAAATATTTTTGATTTTACAAAGTGAAGAACTAGGGATATAATAGATCTTTATTTTGAGATAAAAGTGAAATAAAAAATAATAATTAGTTTAAATAATCAAATAAAATAAATTAATGGGGGGGGGGGGGTGACAAAATTTGATGGTTTTATTGAGTGATTTTGGAACAAACAAGTAAAGTAAGAAAACAATTTCTGAAAAAAAACAATATCAATTATTCTGATCAATATAATCTACCCCATAATTTTATATTAATCATTTTACATTATGATTAAATTCATTAAATTATGTTTCCCTAATTTTTTAAGCCCAAAATTCTATAGAATAAAATACGACCACAAATATTGTAACAAATAAACCCTAAGCTGACTTCAAGACTTCTAATCATGGAACTCTATATTCATTGCAATACCAAAAAACAAATTTGGATTAGTCTAAAACTTGGATAACACCTCTAATATATTTATGATGATTTATTGAATTTTTGGATTACATATGAAACATACTAATTGATCCCAAGTAGATTAAGTTTTTTTATTAAAGTTTCTCTCTCACGATTCATACATACCCAACCTCATGGTTAACATGAAAATAATTTTAGTGATTTCAAATTTTCATACACATTTAATTAAGCATAATTTTATGAATTATAGGGATTTTTTGGATTTAAAAATATCAATGAAGGAGGTAATAAATAGACTGAACAAAAAATTAATTACACACTCATGGTTAGATTTATCATCCTGGATACAATTTAAAAACGCAAATAATTGAAAGTGAATAATGGAATCTCAACTAAAATATTGGATTATATCACTAATATGTAAAATAAAGAAACCAAAATAGAGGAAAAAATAAATTTGATTGACTAATTAAAGATATTAAAGGCATAATAATTAAATTAAAAATGGTATAAGAAGAATAATAAAAGTACCTTCTTAGAAGAGATTATTGTATTAATCATTTGTTATTAAAAATAGTTAGATTAGTGGAATATAACCAATATCTTTGGATAAACCATTATAAATACATGATAACCCTCCCTAAGTGTGAAAAAACATTAATAAATAGAGTATAAGAGTGATAGGTTTTGAAAGGTCATCAAGGGTACATGTAGAATTATTCCTATAAAGTTTCTTCCTCCCTGAGCTTCCCTTTTGGCCATGTTCCCTACATAAACTAGATATCATTCTAGTTGTTTTTTTGAAAATGACTCATTTAACATATGTAAAAATTTCATCCCAATTAAATATTAGATGAAAAAGTTATGGATCGAATGCTGAGGTAAGGTCCAATCTTTTTAATATAGTCAATTGCTTTATTAATGAGTTCTTTTCAACATTCAAATGTGCGATCAAGATTTCATAGTACAAATGAAAAATATATGAAAATTAGTGAGGTATACATTAAAAAAATATTAAGTTAAAATTCCACAAATATAAAATATAATAATAATAATAATAAAAGTGTGAAGTTAAAAGGGTAAAAATAGAATTTTAAGGGAATTTCCAAATTCAAGATAAAAATAAGAATTTATATTAAATCTTTAAATAAAGATAAATGTGGGGAAGTTATATAAAATATTATTAATAAATTTTTCAATGAAAAAAATGGTTTATCATCCAAATATTTTCACAATGCCATTTCACTAAAATACCATTTAACATTAAAAATATCTACCAATGGACCACTCATATCAAGTTATACCATCTTACGCACCTCCTATATCAAATTAAACATAATAAAATTCTTTTATAGAAGGATAAAACAAACCATTATGTACATTGAAAATGTAATGAACTAATTTTTGATAAGGTATGGATCATTTTTTAGTTTATGTAATCAATTTTATCATTATAAATGTGCCTAATCACATAAGTAAGGAATCAACAATATCTAGGGATTGGTCAAATCCTAAAACTTTGAGTTTGTTAGAAAAGGGGGAGGTGAACAGTTTGACCAAACAATTCCTAGGAGGTCGAATAGTTCAGAAAAATTATGTTGGGTGCTTCAAGGATCCAAAGAGGGGGGCATACAGGCAGTGCACAGTTTTTAAAACCATGTGTTGTAGGTTATGCAACATTCACACCCTAGTAAGAGGGGGATACATTGGTAGATCACGATTGGTAAAACTATAATCCCTCAACTGTATGCCATTTAAAACTTCATAAAATTACCATTTCTCCCTTGATTCATTTGAATTGACTCATCCATTTTTTTCTCATTTCTCTAATAGACATCTTTCTGATGTAAGAGATTTATCTTTCACTCTAAGCTAGATTATTTGATATTTTCCCCATACAAAATTTGATTCAAGATCCATTCATTTCACTATATTTCTACAAGTATGATCTATAGTCCTTTACAATATTCCCTTTGTTTTTATCTCTGTCTATAACACTATTAAGGTGCCGAATATTATGACATATTTTCAAGTCATTTGTTAGTTCTTCCATTTTCTTCTAATCTAGATCAAATTAGAGGATGATATTGGACTTTTATTCTTCTATAGTCTTAACGTAGGTGTTTTATACCCTTTCCATTAAACTCTAGAGGTTTATACCTTGTTTCTATTAATTTTCACTCTATACCTTCCGTTAATAGCTTCCTAAATTAATAAAACCATGTTTTTAATGTTAATTTCATTTTTAATAAATGTTTTGATTCCCTTATATAAGGTTGGAGGTTTCTTACCTCAACATGAACTACCCATGGGTCAGTTCTTCCCTTTATATATGAATATTTCTCCCTTTGGGTGAGTTTAGCAAGCTATCCATATGGAAAATTTAATATCGTAATGAAATGGAGTGTTAAAGGTTTTAAGAACCTTATAGAAACCGGGAATTTGTATATTTAAGGTATTAAATGAATAATCCCTTGTCTTGTATATGATTATAAATGGATTAGTGAATTGATTAATGAAATGGTTATGATGATTATTGGGTTTGTGGTATGGTAACAATAACCCAATTGGACGCCACACACATTTCTACTCCATGGATCTAACCTATTTGGATGCCTTATAAATTTCTAATCTAAAGAACTTGTCCATTTAGAATACTAGGATGCCTTGTACATTTATAACCCTTGGATCCATTTTACATGATTTACTTGGATTCCATAGAAATTATACTCCTTGGATCCAACAAACATATTAGTATTCCTTGGTCATTTCAACTCCTTAGATCTTATGAAATTTCATGATGTCTTGAAAATTTCTACTACATGGATCAGAATTATGTGACCCACATGGATTCCATTGGAATTTATACTCCTTAGATCTTAATAATTACTATTCCTTAGAAAGTTTTACTCCTTCAATCATGTCTTATGTAGATGTGATACTTGATTACACGGTGTAGGTCATTGATGTTTCATACAGTGATTTACTATTAGACCTTATGATTTATCTTCTTGATCACCATGAGCCTTTAAATAGTGGAAAATAACACTTCTATATATATATTATGTTCATTATATTATATCTATACATTTCTTCAGATTATATATATAGAATGGACTTGTTATAGACACCATTAGTCCTGGCTTACTGATTTTTTCACACCCTATTTGGGCCACTGTCAGGTTACCAGACGGACTTTAGAGACGGAGTTAGGGAAAGAGGAAAACAATCAATTAGTGATTCTTGATTAATTGTCTCGTATTAGTAGGGGAGAATAGGATCATTATGTGTCAACTGATGCAATCTGGGGATACTTTATTTTGGGTATTTTGTTGATTGATACATATATTTTATTATATGGATGTTTCCATGTATTTCCACTCTTTTTATATCATTTCATGATCATAATTTTTATATGAAACTATTGGATAAAATTACCTGGTTATTTATATGATGAATGATTATTCTTCAGCTGTTCAATTATCTTATATTATTCCTCTATTGATTGATTTGTTTATTTTGATGTGCCACACTCTAATCATGAGGGTATAGTCTCCCCACTGTACAACTATATACCCTCACTACTATTCAATAGACTTTGGTTTATAGGGAGGAACACTTGAGCATTTTAACCCACCCGATGGGGGAAGTAGATAGTGGATTCTGAGTAATGATGTTAAAAAGTGGTATCAGAGGAATTTTATTTCTTTTGTCTTATTGTCTGGGAATATTAGGAAAGAGATTAAGAATGTGTTAGAGTTTGGTAATTATCTGTTCCTAGGAATAGGTAGCCCATGTATAAGAAAAATCCAAATTTCCTATAATGGGAAATGATGTTATGGTATATTCCTATTATTGTTGATTTGATTCCACCATTGGGTGACGCACATGATGTTTGATGTTCCTTTTGATTGATTATTTTTACCATTGTCCTGGTATGGTAATAATATATTGCATCATTCATCACCATATGCACTTTAAGATTTATATTTCATGGATTATTTCATTCTATATCTATATTACATTATGCATTTCTTGAAGAATATTTTTTTTCCTTATTGATATATCTATGAAATTGTGATAACATTTCATACTGAGAATTGTTAAATAGATGGTTGGGATTAAATAGACACCACACATCAATTTATAATGTGTATGGGCCCTTATAAATTGGAAGTGATGATCCATATAGTTAAACCTTTTAAATATAATTTCTATACAAATCATAAATAATTTAAATGAAATTTAATTATAAAATGGAATGTTCAGTATTAAAAAGGGATTCCAATTGAAATTTAAAGGGCTTTTTTCTCTATAAATTGCAATTGACACTTTTTATATTGGGACCATGGATTTATAGTAGATAAATAGACCCTAACATGAACTTAGTAGTGAGTAGTTGGTAGTAAATATTACATTATTATTATTTTCATGTTCCCCAGACCTATTTTTTAGAGTAGGAATTGGGGTGTGACTCTTGTTTTGGAAGCCTCATACCTATCATTTTTGTGTATCTGTGATATTTTTTTAACCTAAACTTGTATGATGCATGTGATTAAATTTTATAGATATATTCCACCATTAAGGAATCTTGTTGTGTTCTAGGAGGGTTGTGATGACCATGCTTTGGAGTTGGTGGGACCTAGGCCACTAATTGATTCCCCTGAAGTGACAGTTGTGAAACCTAGTGTAATACCATTTGTGGGTACGGATGCCCAATTTGGAGGGTCTTTCCTACTTTCTATGAAGTCTATTCAGGGGCCCCATTGCCTGCCTCAACTATATAAGAGTTGATTCACATGTTTTTGTAATATCAATCACCCTTGTTTTCTGGTGATGTTGGACCACATGTTGTAGAGTCATGGATAGAGGCAATGCTGTCGATTTTTTAATCATCTTGAGACACTTTCTAATACGAGAGTGAAGCTCGCAACATATATGTTATGAGATTCCTCCAAGAGATGGTGGGATGTTATTAATCATCCATGATCATCATTGGGATATGTTTTCGAGGTAATTTTAGATAGCCTTCTATGAATATTGTTTATACAGAGATATTTGGGGATGATTGATATATAGATTTTAGACAATTAGAGTAGGAAAAAACATCATTCATGGACTATTATTCCTAATTAATGGGGTTCTTTCATTTTCCACCTATTCTGTTAGGTGATGAGTTTTCTAAATCTAGGAGATTGAGGCTTTTCTTAGGTATGAAATCTGATCATAGGTGAATGTCTTTTGGATTTCAACCATAAATAAAATTGTAAATTTTACCATGATTATTAGGCACAACCTGATGGAAATTGGGGGCAAAGAGTATGGTAGTTTATTTTCTCCACCCAGTGGCACAGTGATAGGTGGAAGGAAGTGGTGCTTTCAAACCACTTTTAAGGGGAATATTATCTATAGAATGAGTCCCAGTAGCTCTATTTTCTATCACTAGTGTTGGATGTAGGAACACATGAGGATACAATATAATATAAACCTAGTTGAGTGTTATTAATATGGAAGGATGGGTCATCAACAATGGTTATGTAGGACAATTCCTCTAACAACTAGTGAGAGTGGTTCTATACCAACTCCATGTTTAAGAGAGAGGTTTATAGCTTCTTTTCAGGAAGGGAGATGGAGTGCGTTTGGCTGACCAAGAAAAGGTGGCAGTCATGACTGAGGCAACCACACATAGACTTACAGTACTATACGAGAAGACTCTCTTAAGGTAGTTGGGAAATATCTTTGGTCCAGAGATCAGCCAAGATGTATGTAATATTGCTGATACATGAGGAGAAGAGTGCAGATATAAGGACCCAGCCTTAAACGTTACATAATCTTGAATTAAATGGATAATTCACATTGAGGATCTTTTCAGGTTTAGAGTTTTAGAGAATTGGGTCAAAATATTTACATAACAACCTGAATATTACATGTATACAATTCTACTATGTATCCATTTTTTTCACAAAATAAAGAACTCTTGAAAATAAAAATTCATGTATAGTTCAATGTTTTAGACAACATCACTTTCCCTTGATCCCATCCTTGACCCTTATTCTTCTTTATGTCCTGTGTAAATCATTTCAAAAACTTGGGATGAGAATAAAATGCTCAGTAAGGGATATAAAATAAGGAATGAAAAAATTAGCCCATCAATAAATACAACACAATGAAACCATAATTTTTAATCATAATATACCTTAGGAAATCATAAGATTTATGAATAACACACAAAAATCATAAATCATAAAGTTAACTTGTGGAATATATATCAAACCTAAACTGTAGCTATCATATCTACACAGGCAGTCACATTTGGAATACCCATAACAGTATATTCTCTAAATCTATTTGGAGAAACATTCACATTTACCATAAAGGTATGATTTAAATGATAAATACAGAAGCATAAAGAAAACATAAAAATAATATATATCATTTCTAAATACATTTTCATCATAATGGACACCATGAGAGGCGGTAGGAGCTAATTGAACAATCATCGTTTTGTGAGGCGTTAGTTTTCCATCCACAGAAACATTATGTTATTTACCCATTAGATGGAGGTGTGTGTAAGTTTTGTTTGAATACTTCTCATAATAACATCCTAGTATATTGAGGATACTAGTGTTGTTATAAAATAAAGTAATAAAAAGATTTTAGAGGGTTGGATAAATAAAATAAAACAAAATAACTTAGGAGAAGACATTAACTTTAAATCAGGTTACTCCCTTTGGTTTGAATGAAAAGGGTTTCTTGCAGTACATTCTGCCTAAGGTAAGGCTTCTAGGATTAAGATATGGATCTTCAAATCTTATTTGAGTAGTGGTTGTATGAGAAAAGGCTTTATAAGTGTTAGTAATGAGTTAAAAGTGAGATATTTTTTTAAGGGAGGGGAGGGACTCTTTAGGAATGTTTTAAACAATTATTTTATTATAACCTCTTCTTCGGTTTAAAATAGTCAACTATTCATTAAAATAAATGTCAAGACGACTCATGGTCAAAATAAAATAATACAATAAGAATTGGATAGGTTTTGGATATTATTTTAATATGTATAATCTTATTTATTTAAATCATTTTTAATGAGGTAAATATTGCATCATTATTGCGTCATAAATAATTTAATTTATTTGATGTCCAAAAATTATAAAAAAATACCATGATGTAGGAATTATGTTTTTATTTCCAAATAATATTTATAGTCGAAAAGATAACTTATATAACCTCATGTAAAAATTTATTTACCAAAAGATATTTGTTTATGTCATTGTCTTTACGTTAAATTAATTAATATAAAGTGTCATTATTACTCCCATTTGACTCCATGGGCTCCCAAATTCAACCCAAGGATGCCCATAGTCGTCTATGTATCATCCAATAGGATTAGGACATATGTAAGGGTAATTTAATATTATTATAATATTATACATTACACTTATTTACTATCTTTACCCTTTAATCATGGTAAATAAAATATTTACTGAAGTAAATATTAAAAATGTATAAAAATAAAAGTTACCTATTTAAAAAATTTGACCTAATAATTCCAAATATGGAATCTATTTTTCCAAATTCAAAACACAGAAGATGCAGAAATTAATTCAAAATTAATTCCCACTGTTAAAACAAATAGCCTGTTTTTACGAAATAATAACTATCAAAAGAGTGACACTTACTTATGTCCAATTTCAAAATGAACTTACTTCCAATGACCAAAATTAGATTAAATGGTAAAAATATAATCTAATTAAACATTAAAACAAATTATAAGGATAATATAACCATATAAATAAATTATATTAAAAGGCACTTTTGAATTAAAATACAGTATTTTCCACTATTCATTAAAAAATAAACATTATCAGAAAAATATCAAAACTTCATCCAAAGTAAATTTTTGTGTCCTGATTCTAAAGAAGAATTTTATTTTTTCAAATAGAACATATAAAAGTTGCCAAAACTAGATTTAATGAGTGTTCACCATTAAAAGGTAGTAAATCGACCATTTAAAGAATATTAGAGTATTTATGCTTAAATTCATTCACATTTTAAGCCTCTATCTTTTATTGGATAGATTTAAAAATATTAAAAAAACATGTATAATATTATTTTATATAGTTCTATTCATTCATACCAATACAACATCTAGGCATTAACTACCGATTAAAATAATAATATTATATTATTAGTGTGCAACGTCTGATTTCAAAGAAACCCATTGTTGCATATCAGGTACGCCATCAAACATAACATCCCCTTTAAATTAGAAATAATATTTAATTCAAAAATATTAATAAATATGAAAAAAAATCATGTTCTTTATTTACCTGGGATCTTACATCCTTTCCCCCTTTTGGGAATTGCCTCGTAATTTTAAAATTGGGCTTGGAAACATCATTAAAAGTCCCACATCAGAAAAGAGTCAGTAAAACTATCACTTTAATAGAATGAAAGAGAAGTAAAAAGGTCACCAAAGGTAACCCATACTTGGATTACATGTGTGAAAACATGGATATGGAAGAGTGAACAATTGTCAAGTTCTTATAGAGAGTCATAGAAAACATAATTAGAAAAAAGTTAACCACCAGAATGTCACAAACTTATGACATGTTTAACGGTCTTTGATTCCCCAATAAGAAACATAAACCAAAAATGTTTTTGTTTTACATTCCTTTTTATAATTTTGAGGAACTCATTTACTATATAGAATAAGAACCTAATGAAATATACTTACCTTCAAGTAGAGTTTCATCATTTAATAAGTTTCTACCAAAAACTAATATTTTCTCCAAACAATGAGCATTCAAAAATAATTGGTCACATCAAAAGCACAAGAATCATATTCTAGATAATAACATAATCCACAATATAAGAACTATATATTTCCCTTGTATTTAAACATCAAATAAAACCAAAATGGTTATTACAAGATCATAAATTCTCAAAAAAAGAATAATCCTTTATAACAAATACTACTCTTAATTTCCAAAATTTAAAAAAAGTACCCAAAGTTCATGAAAGACAATTCAATACATAATTGTCCTTAAAATTATTCAAAATAATCCAAAATAAGATTGAAACCCAAAACACATAAGGATTTAATCACATAGTATTCTATAGTAAATCTTAACATTTATCTCTAAATAGCATTGACTTCTCTTAAAGTCTCATTCTAAAGTTTAATTAATCTTATCACATATTCTCTATGATAGGTTAGTCATTTCCATAAATAACCCAAATATCCATATTTCCAGAATAAAACATAAATTCTTCCAGAAATAATATTTCAACCATTACTCCACACTTTAAATCCCATGGTATTCCATTTTCCTTATGTATATATTGTTCCCCAAAAGAGAGAACATCTTCCATAATCACTTTTATCACTTAATCACCAAATCATTTTATTATACTAAGGATATCCATTTGATAAAACATAATATCCCAAATCAACTTATTCTTGATTAATAAAATCATTTAACTAAAATGTATAAGTCATACTGACCAGGGATTTCACGCCGTCTAGTGGTAGGCGATAAATCCCAATCGCATTTTGGTTGTGGGTTCGATTTCCACAGCTTTGTCCGACGTGATGGGTTGTCGCCCTTCCTACATGTTTTTCTTTTTGTAAAACCATATAATTTTATAACATTCCCTAAAATGAGATAAATTCCTCAAAAATAACCACAACATATTTTAATCACAAGAGTACACATTGTAGCTCCCATATCATTCAACATCTCATTAAGAAAACAACTACAATTTCATTCACATATATTGTTACGTTGGTTCTTTATAGATCCAAGCATTTACTAAAACCAAAAAGGTCAGTGTGGTTTTATCCATAAAATAGTCATATATTATCTTATAAGAAAAGTAAACACTAAGATATAATTATTCATGTTATCTTAAACTCATTCGATTTATCTAAAATAACCATGAATCTTTCTAATATGATAAATATTATAGTTATGTCACTTATGCTTAAATAACACGCTAACATCTAATGTTTTCTAAACCGACCTCTGATACCAACTATAAGGACCTTACCTTAAACATTACATAATCTTTAATTAGATAGATAATTCACATTGAGGATATTTTTAGGTTTAGAGTTTTATAGAATTAGGTCTTAACATTTACATAACAACATGAATATTAAATGTAGACAATTATACTGAGTATCCATTTTTTTCATAAAATAAAAACTGTTGAAAATAAAAATTCATGTCTTGATCCATGTTTTAGACAGCCTGACTTTTCCTTGATATCATCCTTGACCCTTATTCATCTTTATGTCCTGTGGAAAACATTCCAAAAAACATGGGATGAGCATAAAAAGCTCAGTAAGGGATATAAAATAAGGAATGAAAAAATTATCCCATCAATAAATACAACACAATGAAAACATACTTTTGAATCATAACATACCTTATGAAGTCATAAGATTTATGAATAACACACAGAAATCATAAATCATAAAGGTAACTTGTGGAATCCATATCAAACATACATTATCGCTATCCCATCTACATAGAGAGTCACATTTGGAATAGCCATCAATGTATATACTCTAAATCTCTTAGGAAAAACATTCACGTTTACCTATGTCACGTTATCCAATGCATTGGGCAGCTATCTCGGGCTCACCCGCCCTAGGTTTATCACGAAACCAACCGTGTAAGTAACAATTCCCAATAGCCATAACATATTCATAACCCATAAAACAAACATAATGGAAAGATAAAATTTCTACATTGCAATAACAATATATCATTTCAAAATATTGACAAAACAAAAGCGTTTATCAAACCATTTTCAAAACCATTTAAAATATTAAATATAGAGATTTTTGAATCAAAGTGTCCCATACCACTTTGAAGATTTTTAATGAAATTTAAATTTCAAAAAATTCATTTTCGTATGAATAAATCCTTAAAACCATTTTTAAAACATGGAAATTAATGTGAATGATTTAGAAGAACAAACCTTTAAGACATTTAAAATGATATTTTAGTTAAAGAGTTTTTAAAAAAATGAGAGATCCCAGAATAAAAATAATTGAGGAATAACATTTAATTAGAACTTAATAATATTATGAGAATAATTATATTTATTATATAATATGCCAAAGGATAGTATATACACTATATATGAGTGAATTGGTGCATATCAACAATAAAGTCTCAATGGAAATGCAAATTGAGACGAAATCCCTTATAAAGAAGGTATCCTTAGATTAAGGATAAATCAATTACATAATTATGTTTGAAAAATATAAATACACCTAATATAAGTGGTTATTAAGTGTAAAACAATCATATGTTATTCAGACATATTTAAATCACGACATAATCAAGAAGTATATGTTTAACCCAAAAATTGAAATTGGGCTAATAAGTTTTCCTACAGACATTCGACAGCCTAACGATGTCAATTTAAAAATTAGAAAATAAGTTTTTGAGAGATAAAATGATATATCATCACCTGTACATAAAAATAATATCAATAAGGATATATAAGAACATATCCCAACATAATAAGATGTAAATTAAAAGACATAACAAAAATAAGTCTTTTAAAAAGATGAGGGTGAAAGGTTCCCTTACCAATTTGGTATCTTATGAAACATGAACCCCATGAAAGAAAGATCACACAATTAATATGTAAATACCCATAAAATAAAGTATATTATGCAAATAATACAATCGTGGGTAGTACATCCACAACACAGAAGGAAATAATGGCTAATATAGCATGAATCTCAGGGGAAAAAGGGAGATGAAAAACTCTAACCACGTTGTAATCAATATAGTCGTATGAGAAAAGTTAATAACCACCAAATTAATCACAGAATACAATGGATATAAATATAATCATGATAATATATATCAAATGGCAGTACACAACACACCACATGCAATAAATAAGTGGTGAACAATGGAAATCTCACGGAATTAAAAGGGAGATAAGAAATCCCTTACCTCGTGTCCAACTTGAGTTGTATGTTAATTTTTTTTCATGAATAATAAACTTATGTTAATTTATACTTTCTTAATAAACTTTTTTTAATGTATATTATTACTTATATATCACTTATTACATTTTAATAAATTTTAGTTAATTATTAGAGTTCATAACAGACATTTTGTCGATGTTCAGAATTTGTGTTAAAAATGAACTTGTTATAATTACAATTTGTCCATGCGTTCAATACTCCATTATCTACAGAATTATATTAATTATGTAGATATAATATATATAATATATATCCATTATATACTTGTATTTATATTAGTACATAACATTTGGATATAAGAAATGAAATGAACCGTTCGTTGAGACGGTAAGTCGTACGTACAGATGAACGGTACTTTCATTTATATTTAATATTTAATGGAGTGAAAACTTAATGATACATTGGTATATTATAATTAAAGTATAATATCATATATAATATTATTAACTCCATCCTTTATATGTCCCACATAAGGCATTAACGAGTCATATCACTTTGAGGGGGCGGTAGTCCGCACTTCCTAAAATAAAATTATCGCGTTTACATATTATTGAAACCATAAAGGTATGATATAAATGAAAAATAAAGAATAATAAAGAAAAAATAAACATAATACTTATCATATATAAATACATCTTCATCATAATGTCCACCATGAGAGGCGGTAGGAGATACTTGAACAATCATCATTTCGTGAGGCGTTAGTTTTCCATCCACAAAAACATTATGTTCTTTACCGATTAGATGGAGGTGTGGGTAAGTGTAGTTCGAATACTTCTCATAAAAAATCCTATTATATTTATTATGATGGCTTTGTTTTAAAATAAATGAATAAATATTGTTTATGGGGTTGGAGAAGTAAAATAAAACATAAGAACTTAAGAGAAGATGTTACCCTTAAATCGGGTAACTCCCTTTGGCTGGAACTAAAAGGGTTTATTGAAGTACATTATGCCTAAGGTAAGGCTTCTAGGATGAAGAGATGGATCTTGGGAGATTATTTGAGCATATTTTTTATGAAAAAAAGGATTTATAAGTGTGATAAATGAGTTATATGTGATAGATTTTTATAAGGGAGAGGAGGGACTCTTTAGGAATGTTTGAAACAATTGTTTTATTATAACATCATATTCATTTTAAAAAGGTCAAATATTTGTTAAAATCAATTTTAAGATGAATTATGGTGAAAATAAAATAATACAATAAGAAATGGACAGGTTTTGGATATTTTCTTAATAGTTATAATCTTATATATTTAAATCATTTATTAATGAGGTAAATATTGCATCATTATTGTGTCATTAATAATTTAATTTATTTGATGTTAAAAAATTATAAAAGAATACCATGATGTAGGAAATCTTTTTATATTTCCATATAATATTTATATTCGAAATGATAACTTATATAACCACATGTTTAAATTTATTTACTAAAAGATATCTGTTTATGTCATTTTTGTCTTTACTTTAAATTAATTAATATAAAGTGTCATTATTACTCCCATGTTGCTCCATGGGGTCCCAAATTCATCAAAAGGATGACCATGGTAGGTTGTGTATCATCCAATAGGATTAGGACACATGTTATGGTAATTTAATATTATTATAATATTATATTTTACCCTTATTTACTATATTTACCCTTTAATCATGGTAAATAAAATATTTACTGAAGTAATATTTAAAATGTCTAAAAATAAATGTTACATATTTAAAAAATTTAGATGTTATGATTCTAAATATGTAATCCATTTTTCGAAATTCAAAATATAGAAGTGGTACAAATTAATTTAAATTTATTCCCGCTGTTAAAACAAATAGTGTGTTTTTAAGAAATAATAACTATCAAAAGATTGACTCTTGTTTATGTCCAATTTCAAAATGAAATTACTTTCAATGACCAACATTAGATTAATTAGTAAAAATATATTCTAATTAAACATTAAAACCAATTATAAATATAATATAACCATATAAATAAATTATATTAAAAGGCACTTTTGAATTAAAATATAGTATTTTTCACTATTCACTAAAAAATGAATATTATTAGAAAAATACCAAAATTTAATCCAAAGTAAATTTTGGTGTCCCGATTCTAAAGAAGAATTTTATTTTGTCAATTAGAACATATAATAGTGACAAAAACTATATTTAAAGAGGGTTTTCCATTAAAAGGTGGTAAATCAACCATTTAAAGAATATTAGAGTATTTATGCTTAGATTCATTCACATTTTAAGCCACTAACTTTTATCAGATAAATGTAAAAATATTCATCAAACATGTATAATCATATATTAGTTTGTTATATTCATTCATACCAATACAACGGCTAGGCTTTAACTTCCATTTAAAATAATAATCTTATATTATTAGTGTGCAATGTAAGATTTCAAAGAAACCTATTTTTGCGTATCAGGTATGCCATCGAACATATCATCCCAGTTAAAGTAGAATTAATATTTAACTCACAAATATTAATAAATATGAAAAATTTCATGCTCTTTATTTACCTGGGATGTTACAGCTGAACCTTTTGTAGTGATAAGTAATATTATGGAAATCGCTACATCAGTATATACTATTTTCAATAAAGATGATTCTTATACCTTCATATATGTTCCTTTTTTAGAGAGACATGGGAATGATGTTCGGTTTTATTATGGTGTGTTGACACTCAATACCCCTTTAGGGATTAGATTAAAGTGTGTGCACTAGTGCATTTATTTTCACCAAGTGATAGGTGTGTGTTTCTTCGTATGATACCTCTACAGATTTGAGATGAAAGGGTTTGAAATAATTATTAGGATAGAATGGTTGTTTTCATATCATGATTACATTGAAATTTATTACTGAAGGGTGAATTTTACATCACTAGAGGGTGGGTTTTTATTCTCAAGGGTGAATGAGATTTCTCGGTGATCCAAGTTGGACATTAGAATCATGGGCTCGATGGGATGAAAACCAATATTTTTAGCTTATATATGTATGATTAGAGAGTGTTTTAGATATAATTCCCCCCATTTGTGGGGGTTTTCAGGTATGTTTTCCTAAACAACTTTTCAGGACTACCTCTGAAGGGATATGTATAATTTTCCACTGAGCTAGTTCCAGGAGAAGCAATAGTATCCATTCCACCTTATAATATGGCTACTAGTGAGTTTTAGGTGATGAAGAGAAGCTAGAGAATTCATAAAAAAAGAGGGTCAGAAGACCCAATACTTTACTGTGGGGTTCTACATTCCTTTTCACTAAGAAGGACGATGTAACCGTTCATTTATGTGTGGTTTATTGGAAATTGAATTAGTTTTCAATTAAGAACCTGTATTTATTTCCTCTTGTAGATGGTTTGTTCATCCAGATCCAAGGAGTAAGTGTTTTTTATAAGATTGATATTAGATCTGGTTATCATTTGGTTCATGTTAGACCATCAAATGTACCACATAAAACCTTCTTCATAGATATAGCTTGTATGAGTATTTGTTCATTCAATTCGGTAACATGAACATGCTAGTAGTTTTCATGGAATTGATGATGTAAGATCCCAACCTTTTATTAAGATGCCTCATTCTTGTTTTTAGGTACTCTTTATCATTTTTGTGGTTATAAATTGGGTTAATTTTATTTTGGGTTTTTAGGTGAAGTTGGATAATTTCAGTATCCAAAGGGTTTCTGCATGGTTGGAACATGGTTATAGATAACCATAGGGTTTAGACAAAGAAATAATGCACCCTTTTTGGAGATATTGGAGGTAGAGCATGGTTGGCACATGGTTTGTTCAAACCATGTGGTTTCCCTCTAAAAACCATAAAACATATGGAATAGGGGAATTGAACGGTTGGAACATGGTTTTTCAAACTGTGTGACACTTAGGAGAAACCATGCGTCCCCTCTAGAGTGTCGAAGTGTTAAGTATATCTTGAACCTCAGTCGAAGAAGTCATGCATTTTGTTTTTATTCCTTTGAATATTTTATAAAAAATTCCTAAATCCTCGGTTTTAAAGCTTATCTTCTCTAGATTGACCCAAACCTATTTCATATGGTTTTGGAAGCTCCAGGGAGGATTCCAAGGCTCCTTGAACCCCTTTATCAATGAATCAAAGTTCTGATTAATGGGTCGTCTCATCTACAGTATGTGATTCCTTCTCCTTTTAGTCTCGTCTCTCCCTATCCCTTTTTTTAGATGAATAGGAATGATTCTTGAGCTATTGGTGATGATTTAGATCTTGGATTTAATGGATTTTGTTCCATTGGATCTTAATCTTATGTGTTGGTCCAAGATCTTATGCACAGTTGTGATTTCAATCATTTTGTATCAATTTGGGGATTTCAGTTTGGTGAACCTGTGTTAATGATCATGAGGAGTGTGGTATAATTATCCATTATCACAATCTTGATTTTAGATAAATGTATGTAATTATGAAATTTTAATTTTGATGTTGGTAAATTTTTTTCTGAATTGAATTGAATTAATTAATTATTTTTCCCAAGTGATAATGAGATTGGTTGGATTTTTTATTATGAAATTGATGAATAATGGGATTATAAAATTAATGAATAATTTTAATTATAGAATTGTTGAATAATGGTTTATGAAATTGATAGATACCTATGGGGTGTGCCGATAAGATGAAAATGATGCTTTGTAATTTGTGATTTCATGATAAATGAAATTGTGAAATGCTTTGAATAAATAATTATGGAAATGTAAGATAAATTGTTGGAAATTTGGAACCATGCGTTGTGATATTTGTGACTAAGTGGGATATGGAACTATTCTCAAAATACCTTTAAGGTGCCAGACTTTATTTTTAGTCCGCCAATGTATTAGAAGAAATCACTGAGTTGAGGGGCATGTAATTTTTCTCTAAATACCCATGGGGTTTCAAAATAATACTCTAGGACCCCATTGTTTGAATGTTAAATTGTAATGATTTGATTAATGGAAATATATGATAAAATGAAATATGATATCCCTTTGGGGATGGTTTAGACCTCAGTATGGGCCAAAACATGCATTGATGGTTCATGTGTCATCATGAACCCAAACAATTATGTGGTTAATTAAATAAAAATGAAATGTCAAAAATATTTACTTTATTTGTTGTAATTTATTAATTATAAAAAAATTTAAACTATTATAATATATATATATATGTATTTAAACTGTTGGTGGTGGTATACTGAGTTGTACTCACACCCTAATTGGGCTTCCTAATTGGCACCCAAATAAAATTCATGTTTTTAAGATAAGCGAAGGGAAAGAGCCCTATGTGAGATGGATGATTTGGGATTGTGCTTGGATGAGGGAATCATAAATTATTTTAGGAACCTCTTGGGAGTTTCAGTGTGTCTTTAATTGGGTTTTTCATTTAACACTTGACACATATATGGAATGATAGGTCTATTGAATCAGTTATTGGTCATTTATCCATGTTTTTGTTTATCATGTGATACTGGTCTGTATTGGTTATGGTATTATTCTACATATTTTTTATTACCACTTGGAAATTGGTTATTTATTTTTACTATTTTTCTTCTTTGATAAGAAGGGTATAACTTCCCCATGACAAATATTAGACCCTCGCTACTAGTAAGCTACCTCTGGTGTATAAAGAGGCATGCCTGAGGTCATGTGACTAACTAGATTGGGGCACCAACATGTGGCAGCAAGGTTGGGATGTCATAAAGTCATACCAGAGGAGTTTTACTTTATTTTAAGTTGTTTAATTATTTGGTAAATTTATAAAGGAGACTTTGACGAGTTGGGACTTGTTCATGAGCTCATGCATTGGAGTATCTAACCCATGTACGTGGGAAAAAATAGTATCAAGGGAGGGATTTTCATTATTGATGTTTTCTGTTACAATTGAATATTATTTCACCATGAGTGATTTTTGTGTAAGGTTATTATTTTTATGAGATTTTATTCCTTTACTGACATATAAAGATATATGATTATACATAAATCATTTTAGGAACTTGGGATTTATTTTGACATGCATCATTTTAGGCATGCATGGAAAGAAGGTCATGAGTGAGTTGTTTAAATGAAAATGATTTTCTTTACTTGTGTCATATAAATGAAAATGGTGTCAAATGATATATTTAAATGGGTGAAAATGATGCATAATTTGGTATATAGAATGGATATAATGGTTATATAATGATAATCCTTGAGATATAAAAATGATTTACCCTATGTTATCTATGACCCAGGTGAGAGATGGTTGAGGGCTGTGATAGAACCTTGATTTTGACTGGGGGGGGGGGGTATATAGGATTAATTGTTTTTTCTTTATGTGAAACCTTATCATTAAAATTTGTTAATGGCATGTTATGTGTCTTAAGATGTGTGTTTTTCATTATATAGATATGCCTCCATGATGAATTTTTTTGATAAGATAATAGGGGGACATGGTTGTAAACGATCCTCCAGTAGGGGAACCTGAGGATATAATAGTTCTTGGTGAAGGATCTATAGAGTAGGTCCATGATAAAATATATTTCTTTATGAAAATTAAGAAAATATACCCAGGGTGGGTTTTACAGAATTAGTTTGACATCAAATGGGATTTCTAGTTATATCACCCTTTGACATTAACCAAAGAGGATGGACCTAAGGCTATTGAATTCTAGAATGATTCTATCCAGATGATCCTTAGAATCTTATAGAATCCTACTTAGAATAGAGTCATGATAAATTCTTATATATTATCTGTTCAGGTGAAGTGTTGGTGGGATATCAAGACTCATGATGGAAAATTAGAGAATATGGAGTGGAAAGACCTCCATTAAAAGTTATAGGAGAACATTTACCATGATATGTTTGTGTAGGAGAGGGTAACTAATTTTATGAGGTTGACCCAGGGGATTGTGTCTATGATAGAATATGATGGTCACTTTACTTATCTGCAGCACTTTGTTCCAGAATTAGAAAGAGATGAGGCTACTATGGTGAAACATTTTCACGATGGGTTTAAAAGTGAGATTAAGTCCTAGGTTTACATATTTTGGTTGAATAAGTTATATAAGGTAGTGAATTAGGTTATAATTTCTAAGGGGAAGCTCAAGGAGGATTCTAATGGGATGCATGTAGGTTCATCTAGATGACCATGAGGTACGTCTTATGAGATTTGAAAGTTTATATTTGAAAATGACCAATGAAGATATAGATAACAAAGTGGCTAGGGATATGGATCAATTTCTTAGAGTAGTAACCATATATATTTCCACCAGTGTGGTAGGTCAGGGAAAATTTGTAGCTAGTTTCTACATCCACTAGTGCAGTTTCATGATTGCGGTAGTATGGGTAACATGCAGAGGTATTACATAAACCCTATACTGATGGGTAGTGATAGAGGAGACAATTGGAGCCATAACACAAGGAGGGGGTCTTCTACCTCATATCAGTATGGAATTTTATGTTCTAATAGACATGTTGGAAAAGGTAGCGGACTTTTTGATTTGGGGAATGATCACCCATAACATTAGAGTGGTGCAGATCAGGGAAATCATATTGTAGCATAGGGAAGAGGGTTAGGATAGTTGCATGCAGTTCAGCTTGCATTTGTGGATAGAAATATTGGGCCATCGACAATCAGATGTACTTTTTTGTAGCTTCTACAGTTTCTAGTGACTTATTTGATATAGTAACCTCTCATTCTTTTTTATCTTCAAAACTTCTTAAAAATTTGATTCTATCTAAGGTGTTTGTGAGTGGGGTTATGACGATCGATACACCAGTGGAATTATATTCGAGAGACATATTTTTATGCAAGGGGTGTTCTATTGAGGATGGGTAGTATCATTTTCTTTGGGATATATACATACTTGATATTTCATGTTTTTACTTGATTTTGGGTATAGACTAGCTAGTATCATATTGGGCCCATATCGATTGTTACCACAAGAGATTAACCATTATTATAATGAGGGTGATTGTTATGTACATCATGGAGAGAGGGATACCCATGAAGGCCATATATGGAAAATATTTCAGTAATTTGGAGAGCTTACTATAATGTTTGAAAGTATTTTACTTGATGATATGGGTGTGAAACCATGTTCCTTTCATCCTATAGTGGACCGGTTCCAGGATACGTTTCATGATGATTTCTCAAAGATTCCATCTGAGATAGATGTTGAGATTAATATTGAGATCATTTCAGGAGAGGATCTAGTTTCTAATCCACAATATAGAATATAACCAAAAGAGCTTCATGAGATTAATAATCTTCTAGAAGATTTTATTTATAAGGGATTAATACTTCTGTGTATATCTCTTTTGGGTTCTCCTATTTTGTTTGCTATAAAGGATGATGGGGAATTGATCTCATGCGTTGATTAAAGAAGTTGAGACAAATTATAATGAAGAACAGATATCCAATTATGAGTATTGATGATCTATTTGACTAGTTTATAGGGGATTGTGTGTTCTATAATATTTACATGAGATTTGGGTGTCGTCAATGGAGAGTTCAGCCTTGTAACACACCACAGACTACTTTCAGAAGCAAGTATGGTCTTGATGAGTTAGTCATGATGTCGTTCAGGGTGATGAACATAATGATAGTGCTTATCACCTTGATGAACCAAATATTACACCTGAACCTAGATCATTATGTGGTTCTATTTTTGGATGAAATCATAGTGTAATCCCAGACTCCTGACGATCATACCCAACATCTTGACACCATCCTGAGTACATTGAGATATCATCAAATTTACACCAAGATATCTAAATTCTAATTATGGATCAACTATATAAATTACATGGGTCCTATAATCTAATAGGATAGTGTGTCGGTGGACCTAGAGTAGGCAATGACAATGGTTTCTTAAGAGTATCCCATGAATGGTTTTTATATCCGTAGATTTCTTGGCTTATCAGGCTATTATCGAAGGCTCAACCAAGACTTTTCCTACTTATCGTCACCACTTTTAGGAATGAACTATAGAGGAATTAAGTTTTAATTGTATAGATAATGTGATAATACTTTTAAAGTGTTGAATAAGGGGTTGGATACCACACCAATCTTGATCCAACCTAAGCCTCAGGAGGAGTATTCCATGTTTTGTGAGGTTCTTAGGATTAGACTTATAGTATCGTTGATACAGGGAAATCGAGATGTGGCATATGGGTCACAAAAGTTGAGGCCTTAGGAATAATATTACCGTACACATGATCTTGAGTTACTAGAAGTGGTTTATTCCTTGGTGTGTTGGGACATTATATGTCGGGTGAAAATTTTTCTGTGTATAATGATTATAGGAGTTCAATTATGTCTTTTCAAAATAATATTTGAATCTCTAGAATAAGATATGGGTTGAGTATATATAGTATTTTGATTTTGAGTTAGAATATATTTTTGGGAGGGGAAACAGTGTTTCTGATGATTTGGGAAATGAAATTAAAACTTAGGAAGTTATGGAGTCTATTTCCTAGTGGATGATGATAACCCTGCTAGTCAAGATGACAATTGTGGTTCTGTAGGGCCAGGAGAAGTTTAACCTCATATGAGTATCATACGAGTCCACACTTATGAGATGGATTAGGGAGAGGTAATATGAGGATCAATAGTCTATATCCTTGAGGAAAAACATTGAAGGTGGTGATTCACCTTTAGATTGACCCATAGATGAGGATGAGATCATCTATGTAAGAAATTGTGTTATTGTGATGACATGTATGCATGAGGATAAAATGGTTAGAAAATTGATAGTGACCAATGTGGTGTGACAATAAGATGAAAATAATTTTTTATAATTTTTTTCTTTCTTGATAAATGAAATTTTGAAATGGAACGAAAAATAATTATATAGATGGATGATAAATGGTTGGAAATTTGGGACCATGAGAGGTGATATTTGTGACTGATTTTTGGGATAGGGACTACTTCTGAAAATACCCATGGGGTACCATACTATCAATATAGGCCCCCAATATATTATTTGTGACCACTGAGCTGTGAGACAAGGACTACTGATCCATGTAGCAATGGGTTTCCAGACTTTGGCCCCCATTGTTTGAATGTGATATTGGAATGATTTGACTAATAGAAACCCATGATGAAATGAAATGTGATATCTCTTTGGGGATGGTTCAGAATCCAACATTGGATGAAGTAGGTATTTATTGTTCAAGTGTCATTTTGAACCTGAGGAATTATGTGGTTAAATAAAGAATAATTAAATGTAAAAATAGTTTTCTTTATTTATTTTACTTTATTCTTTATACAACTGTATACACTATTACAGACTAGATATTTTGTATATGCTCTTGGTGGTGGCCTTCTAAGTTGTACTAATATCATACTCATGTTACCAGATTGGTACCTGAATAGAATACATGTTTTTTTGGAAAGGATAAGGTAAAGATCCCTATGTTATATTTATGAGTTGGGATAGAGTTTGGATGAGGGAATATAACATGATTTCAGGGCCCACTTGGGGGTGTTAGTGTGTATTTATTTTTGTTTTTCATTTGAAATTTGAGACACAAATAGAACGACATGCCTACTACTTTGGTTATTAGTTATTACTCCATGTTTTGGTTTATCATGTGATACTAGTATGTATAGTTTATGGTATTATTCTATTTATTTTTTATTATCATTTTTCTATTGGGTATTTTTTTTATTATTGTGATGTTATAATAAAAAGGGTATAGTCTCCACATGATAAATATTATACCCTCGTTACTAGTCGATATCCATTGATGTATAGGGAGGCTGGTTGAGGTCATGTGACCAACCAGATTAGGTAAAGAGAACATGGAACCTAGATTGAGACATCATTGATGAACTAGCTTTTCCATCCGTATGTGTATTTTCATTTGGTGGAATTCATGGATGATATCTTGGTTTACTCTCACACATGAAATGTCCATGGAAAATATCTTGATATCATATTAGATACACTGAGAGATAATCAGTTATATGATAAGATCACAAAGTGCCAAATTTAGATGGATATGATTCACTCCTTGGGTTATATTATCTCAGAGACATATGTATTAGTAGTCCCAAAGAAGGTGAGAGTGGTAGCTTCCTAGGAGAATCCTAATAATTTCATTGATATATGATGTTTATTGGGGATATCTTGTTATTAATGATGATTTATAAAAGAATTATCATTCATATAAACACATATTATAGACTTTAATAATAAGGGTGGGATGTTGTCATGGCCCAAATTCTACGTGGTATCTTTTCATAAGCTAAATGGGAGACTGACTTTGGCACCAATCCTGATTTTTCCAAAGCCGAGAAGGAGATATATTGTTTATTATGATGCATCGAGTATTGTTCTAGGATAAGTTATGATGTAGGTAGAGTGAGTTGTGGCATATGGGACTCTTTAGTGAATCCACATGAGAGGATCTACCTGAAACATGATCTTGAGTTAGAAACTATTGTTCATGAATTGCACTGTTGGAGGCATTACTTAATTGGAGAGTGTTTTGTGTTGTATACATATCAATTAATCCTCATGTATATCTTAAAATAGTGTAACATAAATATTATATATGGAATATGGGTTGATTATCTTTAGTAATTAAATTTTGATTCGGCTTATATGCCCGAAAAGGGAAATTCAATTGTTGATGCTCTGAGTAGGAGGACTCAGACACATTCAGTTTAGGAGGCATATAGTGAGTAAAATCTTATGGCCTTATTTTTAGAGATGAAATTGATGGTGAAGTACATTCATGATAATGAATTTATCTCTTCCTTAGTGGTAACTTCTACCATTTTGGATAAGGTGATGATGAGAAAGCTATCATATTCTTTGTGCTTGGTACTATGGGATATTGTGGATGGTGAGGACACGCCTCCTGGTTTTGTTGTTCGAAAAGATAAAATTATAAACATCCATGGATGCATCTAGGTTCCTAAAGAAATCATAGAAGAGTTTAACTAATATTATCATGACTCTATATGGATTATTAATCCTAGTCATTCCAAAATGTATCATGACTTACATTATTAATTCATGTGTCTAGGGATAAAGTTGGAGATAACTTGGTTTATTACTCAGTGTTCCACCTATTAGTAGGTGAAGGAATAACACCTGATACCGATGGGTATTTTATAGATGTTTTATATTCTAGAGTGGAAATAGGATAACACCACTAGGGATTATGTGATAGGATTTCCTAGATCACCTCGAGGTAGTGATTATATATGGATGATTATAGATAGGTTGAAAAAGTTCACCCATTTATTACATATTTGGGAGACCTTATTAGTGGATGATCTCAAGAAGGTCTATATTCATGAGATCATATGACTCCATGGGGTTCCACATTATATCTTATTAAATTAAGATACTTGATTCACATCACTATTCTAGAGGAGGTCACAAAGGGCATGCAGTTCACAGGTATTATTGAGTACAAGCTATCATCCAAAGATTGATGGTTATTGCAAGAATACAATACATGTTTTGGAGGACATGCTCCAATAATTCATACTTTATTTTATAATTTTTTGGGAGAAACACTTACCAATAATCATGTTTGGTTATAATAACATCTACTAGGAGTCTGTACAGATAGCTCTTTATGAGTCCCCACATGATTAGACATGCCATTCACCCCTATGATAGTTTAAAGACATGATAAGTATCACTATAGGTTCCTCATCTCATTCAATATACTTTGTAGTATGTTAATCTTATTAGGAAGTAGATTTCTACAACTCATTATAAAAAAAATCATACATTGATCATCACCATCGACTACTAGAGTTTGAGGTGGGGATTCTAGTTTTCTTGTATGTTATGACTAGACTGGGGAATATATGGTTTCAGAAACAAGGAAATCTATCACATCATTACATTGGGCGCCTTGAGACTCTAAAGAGATATGAGCAGGTATCCTATCAGTTACAATTAGCTCAGAGGTACCAGGACATGAAAGAAATATTCCACGTGTCTCATCCTCACTGATACCATTATGATCCATAACATATTATTCAACATGAGGAGGTTGAATTTGAGGTAGATTCATTCTTTTAGGAGCATATAATTAATATTTTTTATTAGATCATGAAGGGTCTCCGAGGCAGGCCAGTTCCATTAGTAAAAGTGTTATGCCATCACGACTGAGTATAGGAAGATACTTGGGAGGATAATGTCAACATACATTCCCAATGTCCACATATTTTCTCAGATGTTTCCTCACTACCATCATATGGTCATCTCGGGGATGAGTTTCTTTAAGGGGGGGGGGAGGTTGAAATGACCTAACTATTTGTGAAGGTATGGATTATTTTTTTCTAATTTAAGTCATATATTTTATCCTCATAAATGTAAAAAATAACTTAAGGAAGGAATCATGAGTGTTTAGGGATTTTTAAGAGATCAGAACTAGGATTTATTGAGGAATTATACAATAATATTGTTTGACCGAACCATGCATAGGTGGATACGTGGTCTAGGAAAACTACTTGGGGTGCTTCAGGGATCCAAAGATGGGATAACATGGGTTGTGCATGATTTTTCTAATCATGAACTATAGTTCATGTGGCGTGTGCACCCTGGGTAGATGGGGAGGTGAAAGTCAAGTATGGTTGGGAAAATCGCGCTCCCCCAACTATGTGGGAAAATTCTCTTGGATAGTGGATGGAACATGGTTAGCACATGGTATGGATAACCATGTGGCCAAACCTAAAACCTGTTAAAAATTGGTAGAATTGATATTTTCCTTTGGCTTCTCTAAAGAGGCCCACCCCATTTTTCCTTTTTTATTTCTCCAAAAACTCCCATTAATTCATGAAATCTATCTTCTTCCCTCCAACTAGTTTATTTGATCTTTTCACCATTCAGATTCTAGTTCTAGACAAGTTTTTCTCATTATATTGTCACCAATAAGAGATATAGTCTGTTAACTTCTTACCTTCATTTATCTCACTGTCGGTTAAACTATTATAGTAAAGGCTCTTATTCCTTATTTTCATAGAATTCATACATTATTATATTTTCATCTGATAAAGATTGAATTAGTGGTTGATATTGGATGAGTACTCTTATATTTTCTTAAGGTATTTGGTCTATAAATTTTACCTTATTGTCAAGGGGTTTATACCTTATTTCCTTTTTTTCGGAATGACGAACAATCAAGGAATTGCATCCTAAATAAGTAAACCCATTAGTTAAATGTTAATTTCTTTCTTAAGACATTATGTTATAACCTTATATAATTTTAGGGGTTTTTGACCTCAACCTGAACCACCCATGGGGCGTGTACTTCCCTTCGACCATGAATATGTCACATGTGGGGTGAGTTGAGATAACTGTCCTTATGGGAAATTAATGTGGTAATTAAATAGAGGGTAAAAGGTTGTAAGGAAATTATAGAAACTTTACATTTTTATACTAAAGGTATGAAATGAATAACCCCGTATAATTTATATGATTACGAAGTGATTAATTAAATGATTAATGAAATGGTTATGATGATAATTGGGTTTCTGGTATAGAACCAGTGACCCAATTGGATAACATGAACCTTTATACACGATGGATCTAAATTATTTGGATGTCTTGGAAATTTATACTCCATATACCCAACTCACATAGCATTCATGTATGACTTAGAAATTTCTACTTCTTGGATCTAGTTTACTTAACATTCTAAGATTCCTTGAACATTTCTACAATGTGGATACAAAAAAATATATTTGGATTCCTTATAAATTTAAACTCTCTGGATCCAATAATCTACTATGATTCCATGGAAATTTCTACTCCCTGGATCCATATTTATTAAACCACTTAGATTCCATGGACAATTGTACTCCATAAATTTGTCCCCCTAGGATGACTTGAACATTTCTACTTATTAGATCCTGGCCTAGGTAACTGTGAAACTTGGTTCCATGGTGTAGGTATTTGATGATTCAAAACATGATTTAAAGGTAGGCCTTATAATTTAGCATCTTGATCATAATGATCCTTGATATGTTGGAAAACATCACTTATAATTTTATTATTTTTATTCGGTTTTATATGCACAATTCTAAGATTATATGTATAGATTGGACTTGTAATAGACACCATTATCGGTGGTCTACTTGACGTTATATCACACTTTATTCGAGCCATCGTTGGGTAAGAAGGAAGTCTTCATGTATATAGGTAGGGACGAGATTGGGTTCTCTCTTAGTGATGCTTGATTGATTGTTTCATAAGAGTAGGGGAAAATAGGATAGGTCTATGGCTTGTAATGATATATAAGGATAGTTTCCTATTAGTATTCTTATAATTTGATACATGTATTTTATTTGATGAATGTTTCCATTTATTTCATTTATTATGTATAAAATTACATTATCTTCATTTGTATACGAAATTATTGGATGAGATTACTTGGTTATTTATTTGATAGATGTTTATTCCTCAGATGTTCAGATATCTCATATGATTCTTATATCGATTAATATGTTCATAAAATTATGCTACACTCTGATCATGAGGGTATAACTATACCACCAAATTCCCCTGAAAATATTTGAAATACTCTTGTGTATGGGGAGGTGTGTTTGTGTCCTTGTGAACCACTAACACGGGGCACCAGATATTGGATTATTGGTCCGGATGTTACAGAAAAACTCACAAGGTACATCAACATACTAATATTCCCATATTATCTGGACATTACAAACTAACCAAAATATTCCTTCATAGGAATACCTTTATCAATAATCCTACTAATACCCTGGATAAACTATTTAATAGAAACCAACTTCCTAATGTCCATTGGTGCATATACCACCACCTCTTCCCACATCCACATAAAAATACAAATAACCTAGGAAGAATATTCCATATCTCATTAAAGATTCCATTTTAAACCCAAAACATCCATTAATTATTAATTATAATTAAAATACACACTATGTAATAAAACTAGGTGAAATCCTATTCCTTTGGATAATTTCATTCTCAACCATTCATCCTAATGATTATACCAATTTTCACACAAATTAAATCCAAAGATCCAAAAAAACAATTTCAAAAACCATGAAGAAAGATAAAATTAATATTAAAATTTAAAATTCAATTTCATGAATGAAAAAAATTTCTTTCAAAACTATGTCATGAGAGGTACTTTAATGCATGGAAACCATGATGCACAAACTCTTTTCAGTTTCAAACTTCTGTAGGTTAACATAGAAAAAATATAATCTTATGAGGTCACCACCAACAACAAATTATCACGGAGTTATTGGTAACTAAATTACCACTATAAATAGGTTAGATACGTCTTTTTATGGGTATATTCTGAGTTATAACCATTCTACTGTCCATGATTACTAGCTATCCCAAGTCACAACTTTGAAAATCTACTTTTATACCACTTTCTAACACCCTGACTAGGGGGATGCATTCCAAGTCATGAAATATTGTACCCCACAACCTAAAGTACATTATATTATTAATGAAATTTATCAAAAATTGTAGAGGAAAAAATAAACAATAGAGAATGTGTTCCCTTCAATGATATAAATAGAAAATTTTGGATGATATATAAAACACTATTTAAATAAAATGATGTGAAATATATTTTAATAGTGGAAAACCAATTTTATAAAACAAGTATACTAGAATATAGAGTACAATAAAAAATAATGAAATAATGAATCTAATTACCAGTTATTGGACCATGAGCCATCATCCCCTCTCCAATAACTCAAAGTAGGAAGCATTACTATCCACTGATAAATAACGACATCTTCCCTCTCTACCCACATTATATCTAATAATAAAAATATATTAACCGAAATTAAAAAGTGGAGGGTGAGTATAATGCTCATTAGGATTTCACTAAGTCTTCAATACATTCCCATGAATAGTTAATAATAATTCAATTCCAACCTCTATCACAAATCAAATAATTTTAAAATGAAAACATTTTGTTTATAAAATTTCAAAACAAGATCATGTTTTCATATATAATTACACCTTTTGTTCAAAACCATTTTATAGAGGGACTATATAATTTACAAAAATTCATCAATAAAACCAAAAATATTTTTTAAAATATATTTTTTCTTCTTAAAGATAGACACACCTCAAAAAATACATTTTTTTCTCCCAATTACATGAAAACCCATGTTTTTACAAATCTTTTAAAAATTTCAATTTTATAATTCAAATGAAAACATCTCAATACCCAAATTCAATTACTCATGATAAGGATTAGTGATCATCAATAAATAGAATAAATTTTTTTTATATATCAAATTTCTAGATATAATTCCTATATATGAACTCCATTCATATGTCTAGACCCATACCATAGTGAGTTTTTCCTTTAAACACTAACAATCCCAACCATTCATTTCCTTAACACATGTTACCTATTCCAACCATTTCCACTGATGAAACACAAGGGTTTCAGAAGAATGTAATAACTTCCTGATATCTTAATATATAATTACCTTTAAATAATTCAATGTTTTTTATATCTTTCTCCACATGCAACACCAAACATAAATGAAAATTCAATATATTTAGATCAAATATAAATATTAATGTATGATCAATAAAACCTAGTCACTGAATTAAAAAGAACAAATAAGAGTATTTTATTTAGGAAATATATGTATAATGAATACAAATTCTACTTTTAATATGAATTAAATTCAATTAGTTTACCTAAAATGACTAAACAATCATTTATTTTTTAAGATTTTTTTTTAAAAATTCTTTTTATATGATACAAATTTCCATTTCAAGAAGCATATGATTAATTATGAATTACATATGATGTTAATAAATGGGGAATACTAATTTAGTTATTCAATTATATGAATTCATAATAATAATAATTAGTAATTAAAATTTTAAATTTCTAATTAAAACCATTATACATTATATTTTATGATTTTATTAAAAACCATAATTTTTAAATTTTAGAAATTTAAATTCATAAAATGGATTTTATTTTTGAATTACTCATATTAAAATTGACTTTTTTATTATTTTTTAATATTTTTCTTAAAATCAGAGTTTTTAGTAAAAAAATATGGATTTAATGAAACATGAAATATCTATGATTTTAACTGTATATTAGAAAGATCAATAAGAATTAAAAAACATTTATGTGATAATATATATATATATTTGTAATAAATTTATGCATTTTAAAACATATTTTGAGCTTATAAATAATATTTCGATAATTTCTAGAACTAATTAAAATTCTATTTTAATAAAAAATTACTTTTGGTTTGTTCTTTGAATCAATTATTTTCAAAAAAAATTCAGTTTTTGATTACCTTTAAAGGATCATATACTTTATTTATAATAAATCAATTTATTTTATTAAATTCAATATCCAAAATAATATTATCTCTATATATATATATTTAATTATTAACATTGTTATTTCTCTAAAAACAACTTTACGTGATTAAGTATATTTATATTATAATTATCTTTTAAAATATATAGAAATTTTAATTGATTAAATTATTTCCTAATTTTAAATCATAAATATAAAATTATTTTAAATTATCAATATTAATCTTTTTCATTTATGTTAATTACTAAGGATAAAAATTAATTACCTTGGTAAAAGTAAATTAGGGTAAAAGATAAAAAGTTAATAAAAATATTTAAAACAAGAAAAGTTTTCTATAAAATGAGTGGTTGAGGTGTTTTTTGACCCACAATAATTTTTCTCTGATATTTTCCTATTTTTTTCCTTTTACACTTGAATTTTAACATTACATTATAGAAAATGTAAGGGCTACTCCCAAAACTATCATTCCCTACACTTATAAGTGGGTAACATCTTCACCACTTAAAAACTCAATCAGCTTCCAAATTTATCCTTCAAACTATGGTAATTTTATCTTATTATAACCCTATCCAATGTTAAAAATATCATGGTCACCATTATCTATCATAAGGCCTTTATTTGGAAGGAGGCTTCTAAAGAAAATTCATGTCCTTAACATGAGTATTGTCAAATAATTATATTTTCTTCTAATTATCATCATTAAAATTTATTCTAACCAAACTAATTAAATTATATTTGTACATTAATATACTTTAATATTACTATGATAATGTTATTATCATTTTTTATTCATATACCCCATAAATTAAGTAAAGAAAAATTGTTGTTCCTGCGCTGCGCAGTCTACCGCCTTAGTGACACAACATGTTTCTTTTTTCCATCACCACCTTACAAGGTTTAATATAAGGATTATATTTAAGGAAAAATATTATTTTTATGATATAATTAATTTTATTTTATAAAAAATTAGGTAAACTAATAAATATATTATAAAAAAATATTATTGTTAATTCAGGTGTTTAAAATCAGTGAATTATAGGGGAAATAGTCTCTTTTTCTAAGTAGTAACTTTACATAAAATATATTATCTTGTTTTTATTATTTATAATTATTATAAAAAACTATAATAAACTTTATATAGGATCATTATTATTCTGGTATAATGATATTACAACTAAACAGTCTCTTAATCATCCATTAATCATGGTAAATTCATGTTTGGGTTGGTTTAACCACCTACTTGAACTATAATATACATTTATGTATTGGATGACTATGAGAACATATTTAATAGTGTAATATGATATAAATATTTAAATAATTTTATTATTTTTCTGGTAAATTTAGCTCAAAATTTAACATATTAATTAAGAAAACACATTTCATTTATTAGGAATCACTGAAACATGATCATCGTCAATTTCATATTCATGGTTTATAAAAAAACTGATATGAAATGAAATTTTAGCTTTATAAAATATCTTGAAACATATATTAAATAATATTATATGATATATTAGTGTCATAATTTTGAAATATCGTAGATACCAACACCTGTTTTATGAATCTAGTTTAAAGCGATAAGGATTACTTACAGATGCTACTTATAATAGGTAATGAATAACTTGTATTTATATATAAATAATTATTATAAATGCAGATTATATATGGTTATATTTTTTAATAAGGTTATTTGGTATGTATTTAATGAACATAATTTAATTATTCAGGATGTTTGGTGTATGTTCATAACAAATTTGGACAAGGTAGGGGTTTTCGTCACAAATTCCTCTCTTTGAGACATATTTTGTATGATGAAACAAATATCATATATGTGGTGTATATAGTACCTATTTAAGATAAAATATAATGAATAATCTTTTAATAATTTGATTTTAAATTTAAATCATAGCTCATATCTTTCAATGGATTTTTATTAAAATTCTACTCAATACATATGGGTTTTCATATAAAATTACTCTCTTTGAGACGTTTTTAGTATTACACACATAATTTCAATTTTTTTATTTCTATAATACCTATATTAGATATCATAACATGATTTGTCATTTAAATATTTTATTTTAAGTTAAATTACAAAACGTCTATTTCAATGGGTTTTTATTAAAGTGTTACTCAAGTCGCAAGGGTTTTCTTGGTCTCAATTCTGATTCTTTAAGAGATAAAATATTTGTGCATCATGTTTTATTTTAATGGTTTATTCACTTACCAAGGATATATTACCATCATGATACTTATATTTTATGGTATTAAATATCCAAATCATGTTCCCTCATTCAAGTGTATATTGCTTCAGTTTTTCCCTAGTAGAAGGCTTTTTTGTTAACTCAATTTTCTTTTATTGAGTTATGATCATTCCCATAAACTTATTTCTTATAAGTTGGAAAAATTTAACAATTTTATTATATTATGAGCTACTCCATCACTATATTCTAGGGATATAAATTCCTACCACATAATAACTTTGAAAAATATTCGTCATTTCTTGGGATATATTCTTTTGAAACCAAACAATTCCTTTATCTAGACGGATTTTGATCATGTTATTCTAGTATTAACTTAGTTGTATAATCATTATTATATATGGAATGAGCATCTAATTTTAAATAAATAATATTGGAAAATTTTCACCTAGAAATAATGATATTCTATTGTCTTGGGGAAAAGTATTGAGATACAATATATTATTATCCCAATACAGACAATTATTGGGAAGTTGACTATGTATTGTTTGACCATCCCCCTTATACCTCAAGATAGGTTGTGATCATGTTATCCTTTCAATTGAAATGCAAAAAATGATTTAAATGATTTAATATTATTTACTTCTAACATAAGTTGATCATATTTTGATATTTAGTATCTTTCATTATATTAATAACAATGTTTTTTCTCAATAATAGGTTCCTTAGGGAATGGTATAAATAGTATAATAGACTCTTATAGTGAATGAATTAGACTTAATGAGGTGTATTGTGAGGCCAAAGATTATATATCCCCTTGATGAGTCGAAATGTATAATATTAAGATACATGTTTTGGTATTTGGTTGATGGCTTCCAAATTCAGAAAGATCCATTAACTTTAGCATCAACAAAAAATAAATTGTATTGGCCTAAGTCCTTGATAGTTGTTTTTTTATGTTTGACATTATGAATTTCATCAGTATGAGATTAATAGTATTTAAATCCATGTTTTTATTTATTTTCTTGGATATAACATGCTCTTAGTAACAATTTTATTATGGATTTATTTTTTACCAATTAATACTATAATATGTATGCCATGTTTATTCCATGATTACTTCAGCTATATGTTACCCTTATTGATTGTTTGAACTCACCTCTTTCTTATGATTCCATTCCCCATGTTATGAATAAAATTTGTAAATGTTTCTTGTTTATTTTTGTTGAATGTATAGAATAATTTATAGGATATTTTTAATACTTATCATGAGTTAAGTAGTTAGTTTTATATAATGAAACAATGTTCATTAGCTAAGAAATATATTGGATTTATTTTTTTATTATGAGTGACAATTCTATAAATCTCCAAACCTAAAAACATCCTTCAGGTGTAGAGATTGAATAATTTCTATTGATTTTATAATTAAGGATGGTTATATATACTATTTTACCGCTGATATCAAAGATAGCATATAAAGAATGTTTTTAGGTTACCAGATATGAGAGTGCATAATTTTGGCATCACAGTTGGCATAAAAGAAGGTTTAGATAAATTTACATATTATGATATCTATTTTGGAAAATTTAAAGTTTTATAAGTTATGGTTAATCCTAACTTCAAAGTATTTGATAACACTTTAGGATATGTATATAATTTAATGTTAAGGTAATAATGAAAATTTTATTTGGGGATTAAGATAAGTGAATTTCATAGAAAATACTAGTAAGAAGTATAATTATAGGTTGACATCCTGAAATTTTGGTAAATTATTTATTTTTCTATTTTCAAAGAAATTACATACCTGTCTATATACTAAAATTATATACAAGCTATAGTACAAATGTACCTAAGGGTAATAATCCCCAAAAAAATTTGGTATTATGTCAATCATCTTCTGGTGCACAACAAAGAGACCTAACTAAACAATTGGTTTGAAACACCAGGGGGATATGATTTGGTCAATAATGTTATATTTACAAATTATTATGAATGATTTATGATTCATGTTAATAAATTGTGTTAATAAAATAATATAGAGAAATGAAAGTGAATGACCAAGGATTGAACAAAAGAAGTCATAGCTTAATCCAAAAGTTTTATATGAAAAAAATTAAGGTTTCGTATGGGAAGAAAAATTCTGATTGATATTTTCATATTAATATTTTGGATATTATAATAAACATTTTGATTTTAGAATTTGGTTTAAACATGATCCAAAAATGAAGCTAATAAAGTTATGTGTTTACAAACCACTGTCTTCCAACTAAATAAGGGATAAAACAAAAATGGTTTAAAATCTTATTATTTTACATTATGATAGAAAATGGTATTTTTATAGTATTAATCTTTTCCATGAGATTTATATCATGATATAAATTAATTCAGATTTTTTTTCTATTTTAATTAGTGAATTGTTATTTATACCTGGAAATTTAGTATTTCCAAAAAGTTATTGAGGATTATTTGAAACATATATACATTTGTATTCATTTGTTTTACATTAATGGTTTGAAATCACTAATTAAATTGTATAAAAAATGATAAATGATTTTATGGAAAGATTATAATTTTAGAGATAATTATAGAAGGACACATTTTTGAGGTATGGATAACTCTTATGTTTTATATACACTTACAGTTTATATATTAAAGTGTAGTTTTATTTTGAATAATTAAGTTAGATAGTATTGGAATCCTAAAATTTGATAATTTATAAATGATTTTTTTGGTGAAGTTCATCACATTTTTGTGATTATGAAATACATTGACTGGTGTGTGACCATATGAACAAGTAGTTAGAACAAATTTAGAGTTAAATATAGAGTTAATTTTTTGAGGAATATATAAATCCATTTTTGTTTATTGAAATAATGATTCAAATGTTTTTTGGGAATGGTATGTTATATATAATATATGATTATGGTGGATACATACTTGGGAATATGAATGTATAAATCTATAGTTTTGTTTGGAGCATGATAATTAACTTGATATAGCCTAAGAGAGTATGGTAGAGGTCAAATTAAAGGTTAAACCCTAAATGATGAATATGTTAAGAATACCCTCACCTAATTTATTCAATGGGGAATAATTAATGTTGCAAGGATACAATTTATTTAGGGAATGTGGTAGAATGTAACACCTATATATCTTAATATATGATTACATTTAAATAAATTATTTTTCTGATAGATTGGTCCACATGTAACATCGAACATAATTAAAAGGATGATATATTTAGATAAAATATAAATATTTAATTATGATCATTAAAAATCATCTATTTAATTATCTTTTATAAATAGAAAAACCATCTTTGTGAAAAATATCTATTATGAAAATAAACTCTACTTTTAATATGAATAAAATTCAATTATCTTACCTAAAATGACTAATAAGATCATTTATTGTTTAGAAAAGTGTTTTCCTAAAAAAAATCCATTAATGTGATATATTCATTTATATTTTAAAAAACAAATTATTAATGATAAATAATATTTTATAGTAAATTGTTAACAAATATTTAGTTGTTAAATTATACAAAATAATAATAGTTAAAGTTATTATTTAAAAATCTAATTTCCAAATGAAAACTATTTTTTATTATATTTTATAATTTTATTAAAACACCAAATATAAAAAATTTATAATTTAAAGTTAATAAAATTAAATTAATTTTTAAATGATCATATCCAACTATATATACTATGAATTTTTTATATTTTTTCGAAAATATTGGGTTTTAGTCAAAAATTATAGTTTTCACAAAACATATAATTTCTATGAATTTATCTATATATAAGAATTATATATAATATTAATGATTATCGCTCAAATTTACCCATGAGATGAAGGTAGAACGGTCCTTGTAGTTTAGCTTAGGTTATCAAATCCTCGGAGACCTAAGAAGAAACCTATAGACATGTACATTCTATGGACTATTTTTGGCTATGAAGTGTCCAACTTGGGTTGATTTTATATGGTTTTAAAGGATAAATAACAGATTTAAGTTAATTCAATTTAAAAGATTGAGTTGATCCTAGTTTATCGCTCGGGGTGGATTGGATGAATTACTTTTTTAATGATTTCAATTTCGTATAATTGAGATGGATTCATTTAAGAAGATCAAATGAAATCATCACTTAATGGTTTAATGCCTACACAACCTAATACTAATCACCTATACACTTGAAGGATCAAAGTTTTGAGCACTCTAATATAGAGGTTCATATTAGCACGTGAAATGTGTGACCTTAAATTCAATAAGGATGAAGATGTTTTAAAATCATCAAATAAAAATCTCATTTAAAAGAAGTGATTAGCCATTAATGGAGTGATAAATAACATCCAATCCAGCCCCTTGATACTCCCTTGGATCAACCCATAAAATAGTTATCCCTATATTGATGACATGTCTTCAATGGAAGCGGGAAGTAGACTTACAAGGGTGGAATTGAAGAAGTAAAAACAACAACAAAAAAAGATCACTCCTCCGTTGTGTGATAAATATCACAAAGTATGGTGTGAATAAATTCACACCTTGAAGCAACGATATCAACGTGATAAGTATAAGAACAGAATAAGAGTAAATGAAGAACTTTTATTAAGAAACTAAGGTGAATTAAACAACTTACATGAGGAAGAAATGTGATTACAAACACAAAGCGGAAGCATAACACTACAATGAAACCAGGCACCAAAGATTATCAAATCCTCTACCACCACTTCCTTAAATAGGCATTTTTAAAGACTTGGGTCGAGCCTCCAATAGTACAAAGAATCCCACTTGATTATGGTAGGCCTAGTGTGGTGGAAAGCTTGTGGAACTTAGACTTTTCCACATTTGACCCGAGGAGGCAGCCGACTTTCTTTTACCGAAGAGACGTTCTAAGATAAACTTCTATATTGCAGAATAAGAGTGGTCCATAGAAGTCTAAAATGGAGTCCTAGATGGAATATAACCTCATGTAAAATTTGGGCCCATTTGGAGTTTTATATTCGGAGATATGACTAGATTAGTGGGATGTTTTTCAGGGCCGCAGAATCTGGCCCAGAATAGTATCTCTAACTTGGGCCGCCTTAATGACCACCATAGAGACCGAATTAGCATTATCTAATGAAGAGTGATTTGTTCCCCAACATTTCTTATATCATCTCACAAGATTTGGGATTCATTGGGCTTATATGTTGGGCCCCACAATCTTATAAGTGGTCTGGTTTCCAATCTTCCTTCTCTTAGAATTGCTTCCATTCATCTCCAAATATCTCCATCATTGTTTATGAATCATCCATTGATCCCTGAATGAAAAATGTTCAAATTTATGTCTAGATATAGTTCCCAAAATATCAAATTAAAATATTGATAATTACATTCCTTAGAATTAGATGACTCATTGGGCCTAAATTGGTGTATATTAGGCATGAAGTGCACAAATGATGAGAATGGATGTTCATAATGAAAATGCACGAACTCAGGCCCATAAGATCAAAAATGAACATTTAATACCATTAAAATGATATTAAAAAATATGTTTTTATTGGATAATCACACTCCCCATCTTGAGATTTTCTAGTCCCGAGCATATAATTCAATGATTTTATTTGAATTCCTTTCTTCTAACACATTATAACAAAAAGTGCTCACAATGTAAACTGCACACAAATATATTTTTATAACCTATCAAGATAATATAAAACAAGATGAATTTAAAAGCAGATACAAATCACAAGCCCATTCCTTTGATCAAATCCATCATCATACTTCATCCAACTCAATTAGGTGTAATGATGTGTTATTAATCACAATAGATATGGGGGTTCATTTTCATTCAAGGGGGAAATCATGGAAGAGCTAGGTGGAATCACATTTAATCCTAATATGAGTATTCTTCATTCCACTTTTTTTGGATTTTTTTGCAATATTGCTATAGTAATTGAGATTGTAGTTAATCAAATTAACCAATGTAGCAAGACTTTGCTGATGACTCCCAGACTCAAAGGCCTTAGGGCACCAAGTGAAGCCCACATACTCGGGCATCGTCTTGAGTTAACTTAATAAAAAACAAAGTCATATTACCATAAATAGAGATATATTGAAAAACTCAGGGCTATAAAACTCTAGAGTAACGGTCCCCAAGTGCCGAAATCCTCGCATTTTATCAATCCATTGCTCTACACACAATTTTCTTTATTTTAATGTTTTTTTGAATACTCATATTATTCATAAAAATAAAACCAGCCTATGCTATTTATTAAGGGACCCCAAAAATTTAAATTAGTACCCCACAGTCTAGAGGACCTGCATTGTGGCATTTTGATTTACTTGATGAAAATAAAAATGATGAAAATTTTCATTGGACAACCAAAATTCCAAAATCAATGCTTTTAAACTTAATCATGAATTAAATTAAGAGTCAAGGAAATAAAAGTTATTTTCTATGTAGTTTTAATTTGAGCAAAGATGTTATTATATGAATTATAAAGTAATTTTACTTATTTTTTTTATCATTGCTTTTTTTAAACAAACATTTTGTTTCCACACCCCCCAACTTAGAATGAAACTGTCCCTAGTATCGTAAAAATAAAATTTAGAATGGGGTAGAGGAATAAAAGGGGAGTTCAATAAGGAAATTGAAATATGAGGATAATGGAATGAAGTCACCTGGTGGTTGAAGCTTTAAGTTCTTTCCCCTTGAATTTAGTCCATTGATATCCACGTCGCTTGAAAAGTTCCCTAGTAGAAAAAGGAAAAACAAACAAACAAAACAAAACAATATATATATATATAAGTAAAATATAAGTATATATATAAAAATTATAGAATAAGTAATCACATTAAGCCGTAGGTCAGTGGTAAGCGCGCTCCCCTGTCTCCCTTTGGTCCCGGGTTCGAGTCCCCACAGCTTCGCCGGTTGTGACGGGGTTTGCCCCACGGCCTATGGCGTGTCCCCATTTTTAATTATTATATTATTATTATTATTTTTATTATTTTTATCTTAACCTATAAAAAAAATAAACTGATGATACATTGTCTTCTTTTTCAATTTCTGGGTAAGGTATTACTCAAGGATCACACCACGTGACACAGATAAATATGGTGCTCCCCTTTTATACCCATCCATACTCATAATAGAAGAACATGTCAAAATTATTTTTTTTATTTTTAAATTTAAAAATGATTAATTAATCTTATTTGAAAACTAAAGATGATTCAGAAAGATTAGAAACATAAAAACCATGGGTTGCCTCCCGTGCAGTGCTTTGTTTAACGTCGTTAGCTAGACATAGATATTAAATTTATCAATTTTTTCCTGGTTCAAAGATTGGCTCTGTTAACTCTACCTCTATTTCCTATTTATTGAATGATTCAATGAATGGTTTTAACCTATGACCATTGACCTTAAAAATGTTACCACTTGTGGGATCATGAATCTCTACTGCCCCATGGGGGTATACATGATGCACTATGAAACGACCTGACCATCTAGACCTTAACTTTCCTGGGTGTAAAGGTTGTTTTGAACAATACAAGAGCACAAGTTTTCCTGGTTCAAAATGTTTGACCTTTATATTCCTAGATTGGTAGGATTGAACTCTAGCTTTATTGATCCTTGAATTTTCATAAGCCTCCATCCTTAGTTCCTCCAGTTCATTGAGATCTAATTTCCTTTTTGATCCAGCCAATGAGAGGTCATAATCTATTTTGTTAATTGCCCAAAAGGACTTATGGTCTATCTCCACTAGAAAATGGAATGATTTACCATAAACTAACCTATATGGGGATATTCCTAAAATGGTTTAATATGGGGTTCTATAGGCCCAATGGGCATCTAAGAGTTTCTCAAACCAATCTTTCCTAGAGGGGTTGATTGTTTTTTCAAGAATTTGCTTAATCTCTCTATTCGCTAACTCATCTTGACCATTGATTTGAGGATGGTATGCAGTGGACAATTTTTGAGAAATACCATACTTAGACATGAGTGAAGAGAATGGGCGGTTGCAGAAATGGGTTCCTCGATCACTGATTATATCCCTAGGAATTCCAAATCGAGAAAATATGTTCTCTTTCAGAAATAAAATAACAACTTGATGATCATTGGACATAGTGGGAATGGCCTCAACCCATTTTGAGACATAATCAACAGCTAAGAGTATGTAGTGGTATCCTCGAGAGTTTGGGAAGGGTCCCATGAAATCAATTCCCCAATAGTCAAATATTTCAACCACTAAGATGGGAGTGAGTAGCATTTGATTCCTTTTTGTGATGGACCCTACTTGTTGAAAACTAGGACAACTTTGAAAAAATGTGTAGGAGTCACTTGAGAGGGTGGGCCAAAAGCGACCACATTGAAGAATCATAGTAGATGTTTTCTTAGAGTAAAAGTGACCTCCACATGCCTCACTATGACAGAATTTAAGGATGGACTCTTGTTCAGATTCTGGAACACACCTCCTAATGACTTGGTCAGGGCAGAACTTATAGAGGTATGGATCATCAAACACATAGTGTCTAACATCAGAAAGGAATTTCTTTCGAGCTTGAGTCCCTAAGAATTTTGGAATGACTCTTGTAACTAAGAAATTGTCTATGTCAGCATACCAAGTGCACTCACTCACAGAGTATAGGTGTTCATCAGGAATCAAATTAGACACAGAAAGGTGATTTGAGTTGTCTTTGAATTCCATCTTAGAGAGGTGATCAGCTAAAACATTTTCAACTCCCTTTTTATCCTTGACTGTGAGGTCAAATTCTTGTAAGAGAAGGACCCACCTAATCAGTCTAGCCTTAGCATATTGTTTTTGGAAGAGGTATTTTAGTGTATAATGGTCAGTGAACACAGTGATGGGGGATCCTAAGAGGTATGACCTAACTTCTCTAAGGAAAACACAATAGAAAGTAACTCCTTTTCAGTGGTGGTGTAGTTGATTTGGGCATCATTTAAGTATTTTCTTGCATAAGCAATGACATAAGGATTTTTATCACAACGTTGTCCTAACACAGATCCTACAGCAAAGTCACTAGCATCACACATAAGTTCGAAAGGAAGGTTCCAATTTGGAGATTTCATAATGGGAGGAGAGGTGAGAGAGGATTTGAGGGTTGAGAATGAACCCTCACAGCTTTCTGTCCAAACAAATGGAGCATCCTTTACTAGGAGAGCACAAAGGGGACGAGATATTGAACTAACGTCCTTGATGAATCTTCTATAGAGACCAGCATGTCCTAATAAAGACCTCCCTTCCATGATAGTTTTGGGTGATGAAAGGTGATGAATGATGTCAACCTTGGATTTATCAACTTCAATCCCCCTACCTGAGACCAGATGGCCTAAAAATCGTACATATTATACCATAAAATGGCATTTTGCCTAGTTTAGGACTATATTCTTTTCTTCACATCTTGACAAGACTCTCTCTACATTCCTCGGACATCCCTCAAATGTATCCCCAAACACAGAGAAGTCATCCATGAAGACCTCTAGAAAATCCCCTACCATGTCTGAGAAATTTCCCATCATGCACCATTGGAATGTTCCAGGGGAATTGCATAAACCAAAGGGCATGCATTTGAAGGGAAAGGTTCTGAAAGTACATGTGAATGTAGTCTTCCCTTGATCCTCATGGGAGACCTCAATTTGATTGTACCCCGAGTACCCATCTAAGAAATAGTAGAAGGCATGACCAGCCACTCTCTCAAGGACTTGGTCAATGAATGGTAAGGAGAAATGGTCCTTCTTGGTGAATGAGTTTAGCTTCCTATAGTCAATGCAGACCCTCCATCCACTACTCACCCTTGTTGGAAGAATCTCTCCATCCTCATTGGTTATCACTGTGATTCCAGCCTTTTTTGGAACCACTTGTATTGGGCTCACCCACTCACTCTCAGCTATGGGATTTATGATACCAGCTTTTAACAATTTCAGAAGTTCTTTCCTTACTACCTCCATGAGATTAGGATTGAGTCACCATTGAGGTTGACGACATGGCTTTGAATCGGATTCCAGAACAATCCTATGAGTCCCAACAAGTGGGCTAATCCCAAGAATACCAGATAGGGTCCAACCAATGGCTTTCATATGTTTCCTAAGGACATCTAGAAGCATCCTCTCATGATTGGCTTCATGAGTGGAAGAAATAAAAATAGGATGTGTTTGATTGTCCCCTAGGAAAGAATACTAGAGTGTAGCAGGAAGTTCCTTCAATTCAAGATCAGGTTGGTTCAGAATTTCAGCAGAAGATTGGGACATTGGATCAAGTTCAATTTATTTTTTTGGAGTTTCAGATAGGATTGATTCCCCATATATAGAAGTTTCAGCTACTAGATTGTCTTGATCAGATTTAGGGAAGGAATTTGGAGTGGTCTTCATGAAAGTGGTTTCTTGAAAGGTTTCACTGACTGTTGGGCCTAAGACTTCATCATAAGAGCAATTTAAAAATGATTCAAGCCAAGGAGATAAAATTCCTTCATATAAACAAAGTAAATCAATCTCATCCTAACTTAAACATTCATCAAATATTCCTTGATGTTCCATGGATTCATTATCAATGCTTCCTATCATGTTTACTTCATGAATGTCCTCATCATCCCCTATTTGTGAGCTTGCATTATAGATGTTCAAGTCTAGACTCATGTTCCCAAAGGTGATGGTCATGTTCCCATTTCGGACTCAGATAACAGAGTTGATTGTTGTAAGAAAAGGACGGCCAAGGATGATTGGGGTTTGTTCATTATTTACTAATTTTGGATGGTTGTCAAGGACAATGAAGTCAACAAGGAAGATGAAGTTTTCAACCTTTACCAGAACATCCTTTAAAATCCCCTTTGGAACCCTAATGTTACGATCAGTAAGTTGAAGTGTGACAGATATGGGCTGGAGTTCTTCTGGGCCTAACTGGCAGTACACATCATATGGGATGAGATTGACACTAGCACCTAGGTCACACAAGGCCTTGACATCTTTTCATTCTCTTAGTTCAACATTGATGCAAGGGCAACCTAGGTCTTTCAACTTAGGAGGAATGGTCCCTTGAATGGTGGTACTCACATTAGCATCCAAAAGGACTTGGTTTTTATGTGAAGATTTTCTATTAAAATTGAAAAAGTCCTTAAGGTACTTTGAGTAGGCAGGTATGGTTTGGATGGCATTGAGAAGGGGAATGTTCAGCTTGACTTGTGAGAATATTTCCCTCAATGTTTCATTCAGTTCAGGCTTGGGTTTCCCCCTCACGCGTTGAAAAAATGGTGCAGGTTGTGGGGTTGTTTGTTGAAGAGTTGTTTCTTTCACATTAGTTTCCTCAGTTTGATCTTGTGGTTCATTTGAATTTTCATCCATGTTTGAATCTTCAGGTGGGTTCTGAATTAGTTGTTCAGGTTTCTCAATTAATTTCCCACTTCTTAAAACAGTCATAGCCTATAGTTGTTCATGAGTTGTTTGAGTGAAACTTGACTCTCCCCTTGATGTTGAGGATGGAACCGCCTGAGTAGGAATGGGTGCCTTTCCAGTTTTGATGGTTTGAAGTTCTTGTTTTAGGGAAGAGACTTCTGAGTTCATCCTCTCCATTTGTTTGCACAGTTGTTCTAGTAGGCTTTGTGGAAGAGTTTGGGTGGATGCTTGAGTAGGTTGGTTTATCCCATGGGGATATTTTGGAGGTGGGATGGTTTGTTGAAAATGGACTGGTGGATGTTGGTATTGGATAGGTTGGGTTTGGAATTGGTTATGGGTTTGGTAGTTCTAATGGGGGTAAGGATTTTGTCCCTATGGTTGGCTAGGTTGTTGGTTATCTTTCCAGCGGAAGCCTGGGTGGTCGTTATACCTAGGATTTAAGTTGTTTTGGTATTGAGGCTTTTGAAAGTTCAAGGCATTTACTTCTGCTACAGGTCCTCCAAAAAGAACATCCTTGATGGATGGAATAGTTGTGCAGTTGTCTGTCTTATGGTCATGTTTGTCACAAATTGTGCAAACAAGGTCTACAGTTTGGATTTCATGGACTTTCCTAAGGTCTATCTCTTCAACCTTCCTAGAGAGTGCTGTGAGTTTATCCCTAAGGCTTTCCTCTTCTCTAAGTGTATTAATTCCAGTAGTTCTTTGTGGATTTTCAGAATAATGTGATGTTCCTCGTTATTGGTTTTGTTCAGAAAGGCTTTCTAGATACTCGTAAGCATCATTTGGGGCTGTGTTTTTAAAGGTTCCATTACACATCATGTTAATGAATTGTTTGTTCCTAGGACCCAATCCTTCATAGAAAATTCTCACTTGTTCAGGAATAGAAAAACCATGGTGTGGAACCATGTTTAGAGTGTCTTTGAACCTCTCCCATATTTCATAGAACGACTCTACCTCTTTTTCAAAAATGATTTGGATACTCTTTTTAAGTGCAATTGTTTTGTGGTGGGGAAAGTATTTTTTGTAGAATTCTCTTTGTAGTTGGTCCCAAGAGTTGATGGATGATGGTCTCAAATTGTTTAGCCAATTTTTAGCTCGATCCCATAAAGAAAAAGGAAATATCCTCATCTTAGCAGATTCTAGTTGATGTGGAGGACACATGGTTTCTACAATGTCATTGAACTCCTTAATGATCATGTATGTCATCTCAGACTCCATTCCATGGAATGTGGGAAGGTGGTTTAGGACATGGGGTTTAAAGATGTAGTTGGAATCTCCTAGGTAATTATGTCTAATGCATGAGGGGGAATTGGTCCATGAAGGTGTGAGGTAGTCATTCATGGTTTGATTGATCGCATTCCCCAAGTTTGGGGCTGCCTCATTTGGGATTCCATTTTGGTTCCCTCCCGGGTTTATGAGTTGGTTTCTTTGAAGACCTTCCATTGAAATTGGATAAATTTTTGACTCTAGAGTATTATGAAGATTAGGATCTAATTTAATGAGTTCCCTTGGTGTACTTGACTCCCCAACCCCAAGACAATCCACCCTAACTAGACGGTTTGATTCATCGCGGGTGTAGGCGGACATGCGCCAAAAGAGAAAAAAACGAGAAAGGGACAATATAATATAATTTGGATGAGAAAAGAAGAAATGGGGGATAATAGAATGGGTGTTTTGATGACTTACTTGGGTCCCCAACAACAGTGCCAAAATTTTATTATCACTCAAATTTACCCAATAGATGAATGTAGAACTATCCTTGTAGTTTAGATTGGGTTATCGAATCCTCAGAGACCTAAGAAGAAACCTATAGACACGTACATTCTATGGACTGTTTTTGGATATGAAGTGGCCAAATTGGGTTGATTTTTATGGGTTTAATGGATAACTAACAAATTTAAGTGAATTCAATTTAAAAGAATGAGTTGATCCTAGTTTATCACTCGGGGTGGATTGGATGAATTACTTTTTTAATGATTTAAATTTCTTATAATTGAGATGGATTCATTTAAGAAGATCAAACGAAATCATCACATACTAGTTTAATTCCTACACACACTAATATTAATCAACTATACACTTGAAGGTTCAATGTTTTGAGCACTGCAAGGTAGAGGTTCGTATTAGAACTTGAAATGTGTGACCTTAAATTCAATAAGGATGAAGATGTTTTAAAATCATCAAATAAAAATATAATTTAAAAGAAGTGATTAGCCATTAATGGAGTAATAAATAACATCCAATCCAGCCCCTTGCTACTCCCATGGATCAACCCATAAAAGAGTTATCCCTCCATTGATGACATGTCTTCAACGGAAGCGGGAAGTAGACTTACAGGGGTGGAATTGAAGAAGTAAAAACAACAACAAAAAAAGATCACTCCTCTGTTGTGTGATAAATATCACAAAGTATGGTGTGAATAAATTCACACCTTGAACCAAAAGTATCAACGTGATAAGTAGGAGAACAGAATAAGAATAAATGAAGAACTTTTATTAAGAAACTTAGGTGAATTAAACAACTTACATGAGGAAGAAATGCGATTACAAACACAAAGCGGTAGCATAAAACTACAATGAAACCAAGCACCAAAGATTATCAACTCCACCACCACTACCATAAATAGGAATTATTAAAGCCTTGGGTCGATCGTAAAATAGTAAAAAGCATCCCACTTGATTATGGTAGGCCTAGGGTGGTGGAAAGCTTGTGGAACTTAGACTTTTCCACATTTGACCTGAGGAGGCAGCTAGCTTTCATCCACCGAACAGACGCGCTAATATTACCTTCTAGATGGCCAAATCATAGTAGTCCATAGAAGAATAAAATGGATCCCCAAACGTCACCTAACCTAATATCAAATTTGGGCTCTGTTGGAGTTTTATAATCGGAGATATGATTAGATTTGTGGGCTATTTGTCTGGGCTGCAGAATCTGGCCCAAAATTGTATCTCTATCTTGGGCCGCCTTAATGACCACCATAGAGGCCGAATTAGCATTATCTCATGAAGATTCATTTGTTCCTCAACATTTCTTCTATCATCTCACAAAATTTGGGATTCATTGGGCCTGTATGTTGGGCCCCACTGTCTCATAAGTGGTCTGGTTTCCAATCATCCTTCTCTTAGAATTGCCTCTATTCATCTCCAAATACCTCCATCATTGTTTATGAATCATCCATTGATCTCTGAATGAAAAATGTTCACATTTAAGTGTAGATATATTTCCCAAAATATAAAATTAAAATATTTATAAATACATTACTTAGAATCAGATGACTCATTGGGCCTAAATTGGTGTATATTAGGCATGAAGTGCACAACTGATGAGAATAGATGTTCATAATAAAAATGCACTAACTCAGGCCCATAAGATCAAAAATGAACATTTAATACCATTAAAATGTAATTAAAATATATGTTTTTATTGGATAATCAATTAAGAAACATTTTAGGTAATTAAATAATAATATATGGAATATAATTATTCATTTTAAAATATTCTTTGAGAATATAAATCATATGTATAATATTTTTAGACCTATTAAAATGTTACATTAATAAATAAGATGCCCTTAGTATTTTCTTTAAATCAATTATTTTCAAGGGAGATTCCATTTTCACTTTATAATAAAGCATAATATACTTTTTTTATAGTAAATCAATTATTTTAATTAAAATTAGTATCCATAATATTTATTACTCATATATAAATTTAACGATTAAAAAAATTATTTATCTAAATAATATTTTTAGGTGATTATGTATATTAATTTGAAAATTAACTTTTCAAACCATTAGAAATTTTAGTTAATTTTTTTTATAATTTTAAGTTATATGAAACAAATTATTTAATAGATAAATATTAATATTTTTTATTAATGTTTATTACTAAGGATAGAAATTAATTTCCAAGGTAAAAGTAAATTTTGGAAATATATAAAAAGATAAAACAAAAAGATGCAAAACACTAAAAGTTATATAAAATAGGAGTGGTTGATGTGATTATAAACCCAAAATAATTCTACCATCCTCCATTTTCCATTTTTGTCCTTTTAAACTTGAATAGTATCATTAAATTATTTAAAATGTTTTAGATACTCCCATAAATACCATTCCCTTCTAATATAAAAGGGTAATATCTTCACTACTAAAAGACTCACTTATCTTTTGAAATTATCATTAAAACTATATAAGTTTTCTCCTATAACCATATAAAACATTAAAAACATTATTCCCTCCATTATCTTGAATGAGGTATTCATTTATTAGGCGGATTCTATGTAAAATAAAAGTCTCAAACATGAGTATGATTTACTAGTTAGATTTTATTCTTATTTGTCATTTCGAAAATTTATCCAAACCACATAAATTTAATTATATTTTTTTAATTCGTTTACTATAATGTTTCTATATTTTGGATATTACCATTTTTATTCATATTCCCCATCCATTAATAAAAATAAAATCATTGTTAATGCGTTTTTCATAATTCATCCTCCATGATGCAACATGTTTTGTTTTTTCCACCCCTTACAATGATTAATATAAGGATGTTATTAAGGGATACATATTCTTCTTATGGAATGAATAATGTTCTATTATATAACTCCCACAAAATTTTGTTTAATATAATAATATGCTCGATAACTTGATTAACATGAAACACAAGGCTTTAGGTGAATTGAGATATATTATAAAAATAAAATTATTTAAATTTGACCGTTATAACCTAGTTGTTGAATTAGAGAGGTTTAATATGAGTGAAATCAATATAAAATATATGTATAGTGTTCCTACTAAATACAACTTTATTTATGAATTCTATGTAAATGAGAACTCAATTTTTAATGAAGTTATTTTATGCTTCAAACTACATTTTACATCAAAAACAATTTTATTGGATTTTGTTAACAAAAATTATAAATAATTTCGGAAAATTTTAGAAATATTTTTTTATAAAATTTAAATAATTTTTTAAATAATAATACCAAAATTAATTTATTGTAAATTTTTTATATTTTTCTAAAATGATAGATTTTTCATTGAATAGTGAAAATACTGAATTTTCAAATACTCTAATTTCTTTTTATTTAATCGAGTAATTTAAAAATGTCATTATATTTTGGATTTGGTTTTTAATTTAAATATAATAAATTTTATTTATAATAATCGAATTAATTATATATAATTAATTAATATTCACGATTTTTATATACGTTAATTTATATTCTTTGAAACACAATTTTTTAAAAATATTTTTTGGTTACATTTTTATCATATATATTAAAAATAATTTCTATAAATTATAAATATTTAATAATAAAAAATGAATAATATATTTGGAATCATGAGTTTCAAAATTATAAAATAGGTCCCTTTTATTTTTGTTCATTATAAACAGTAACCTTGTAAAATATTTTTTTACCTTTGTAAGGATAAAATGGGAAAAACAAGGTAAAACCTATGAGATAAGGTCTCAAAATTAACCCAAAAATTATCCTTAATTAACTTTATGGTTGATATTAGATAATATCCATCTAAAATTAAAATATATGAAAAAAAATTCCATTTTACGTTGATAATGACATTAATATTATTTCGAGTAAAGAAAATGTCGAAATGTCACAATTTTGTTTTTAAATTATTTTATATCTTCATGTAGAGATAATAATATGTTATCAATAAATATAAAAAGTTAATTATTAAAAATATTAATTTATTTTTATTATCTTTACAATTTTTTTTATTTTAACCAATTTTATAATTAACTTAAAAATGTACATGACACTGACATAATGCATGCGCATGTAGTAGAAAAAACTGATTTTTACAAACATCAAAAGTAATATTTTTTGAATCAATTATTGTGTAACATGAAAATTTTGGTTAATAATAATGTATAAATTATGTTTACAGATATTATATTTGAATTAATTTGTTATATTTAGTTATTTTGAAGTCAATTTATATGAATAGTGTCAAAACTGACATTAATGATATTTTATGGAAAATTATATTTTCTTAAATTATCTAAATAATATAAATATATTTTAAATGAAAAATTAGGATGATAAATAGTTTATATTTTTATCCCTTTTCCATTTTTTATTAAAATTTTACTTTATAAGTAAAATTATAACCATTTAAAATTGAAAAACTTATTACCGCAACTAAGGATAAAAATACTTAATGAAGGAGTTAAACCAAATGATAATGTTTGAAATATATGAAAATCCTTATTAATCATAAATTTTTGCATTTATTTAGACCTTATCCTTATAAAATTATTATATGAGTCACTTTGAATCCATTTTTTGATGAAATATACTTAATAATATTTTAATACTTTGGGAAATTACATGTTTTCCACTCACCTCAACTATAAAAGGTCATCTCACCTTTCTCTTCTTAACAACACATTAAGACATATATATTAAAAAAACATACCCATTTCTTTTATAAACCTACCAATATATTAATTATGCGAACTCGTATTCTTAAAAGACAATTCCAAGGGTACATAAAAATGGATATAAAGGAAGTTTATTGACGAAGACAAAGTTAGCTTTACCAACTTTTCCAATTTTCATTTATATTCTATCTCCTATAAATATTTTGTAACCATCGAAAACTAATAACTCCAATATCATAAATATTCTGATATTATATTTTGATTTTTGTAAAACTCTTTTTTATCTTCTTTTGATCCTATAAAAAGAAAAAACAATGCTCTGACATATGTACGACTTACCGTCACCACGTAGCGATGCAGTTCATTTTTCATCACTACCTTAATTGGATGGTTATAGATATAGAAATAATGAATATATATATAACTTATGACGTAATATTTATTCTTTAAAATTAATATATCATCAACTTCCTTACCATTTCACTCATTAAAAAATAATAACATCGCTCGTGCGTACGTATGATATATCATCTACATAGAGTGATGTGATTCATTTTCCTATGTCCAACTTTAAAGAATGATTATAAAAATATATGTAATAAATAAATATTTTTCTGATAAGATTAATAAAATTCTATAGATAATGGAACTATAACCTGTTAAAAATAACACGAATATCCACAATGAAACATATATGAGAAAACAAAGCAATTAACACCTGAAATAAGGATAATAATGAAATATTATTGATGATCACGTGATAATATGTTAAAATTGGATCATATATAAAATTATAAATATTAATATGGTTATATTATAAAATTAATAATATGTTTAAAACCATTATTCTTGAGGTTAAATCAAATAAAACTAAGTAGAGGCGTGATGTAAGGGGTTTCATAACTCAAGTTCATTTCATTATGGTATATTACTTCTTCATTGTCTTTGATATGCTAAGATTATGTCTCCAATGAACTATGATTATTTTATGTTTTATTTTAACTTTTTTATTTTGATTTATATTTTTTAAACATAATAACATCATTTTTTAAATTCTCAGTCCAATGAAACTATTTTTCAGATGGATTTCATCTCATCTTTACTACTATTGAGACATATTTAGTATTATGAACCTATTTACTTTTATATTTTCTATATAATTCCCTGTTGATGTATTTAACATAAATATATATTTATTAATTATTAATAAAATTTCATTTCGTGTTTACAATTTTAGAGTGATTCAATTTAAATGTTATGAAATAGGTAAGAATATATACTATAATATTATTTATATGGGATTAAAAATAATTTTCTTGTTGAAGGAATCTTATAATATATCCTTCATAAACATAATTTATTTTATTAGCTATTAAATATTTATTTAGTTTTATTATTTTATTCTAAAATTTCCACTATTTGGAACTTTAATTAAGAAAAGAAATGTTTAAAAAATATGATCTTATTTATCTTCTTAACCAGGTGTATTTTTCTTCTATGTATATATTTTTCAATTTTTTACAAGATTCCTTTTTATTTACAAAAATGATTTAATAAAGAAATTTTATTTTATACTTTAATTTTTTCATGGATTGAATGAATAATTTATAATGTTTTTAAAAAGGTTCGTGTTTGATTTCTTTATAAAAATTCATAAGGAATGTTTATTTTTAACATATACATTATAATCAAAATTTCCTTTCACCATTACCATTTTATGATATTTATCTTATTCTACAAGTTTTCAATGGTTTTAAAAATAAAAATTTTTAATTAAAACTTATTTAAGGGCTTTAATTACATTTTATTTTATTATAGAAAAGATATGAATTTATTGAAAAAACAATATTTTTGATAAATTTATGATCATATTTTATCTATTATTGTTATTTTTTTCTATTAACTTCTTCTTGAAACATTTACTTTATTGTGATCCTATTTTATTCGAAATTTCATTTCTCTTAAATATCTAAATTATTTTTATCATAGATATTCTTAGTTCTTAAACTGTATACCATTTCTACATATAGAGTTTTACTATGAATGTTATTTAGTTTATTAGGGAAATATTGATATTATGTATACTTTAATCAATAGAGATAATTTTTGATAAGGAATATTATTCATGAATTAAATTGAATATTAAATATATAAAAAATTAACTCGATATAATGTGATGGGTGGTGCCTAGAATTTTGTAACCCATTAATGAATTGATAGGTCTCATGAGAATAATTTGTTTACCAAACTTATTAAATGGGTTTTTCGTGTGTACCTACCCATTGATTAGATAGTCTTTTCACTGGTCCATAATGGTAAAGATATCATGATTTCTATGATTATTACATACAATATTAATGTAAAGACCCATAAATTTCAAGGAAATTTTTTTCTTAATTTATTTGGAATTTTATGAGCCTGTGGTTTCTGATGGAACCTGATTCCGAGGCCTGGTGTTCCCGGAATCAATTTTTGAAGTTTAGCTTGGGTACGGTCAGTGAACGAACGAGTGGGTTTTTCTATCTTTTGAACTAGTGCTCAGAATTGAATTCTGAGGCACCGATGAACCCACAACGCTGTTAATTTCTTAAGGGGACCATTATCACAATTGCGTTTGTGCGGGTGGAGAAGTTAAAATTATGGATTAAATGAGGAATGAATAAAATTGTGAAACAATTTTATTTTTATGTCTAAGGTGGTTTTATCCTACATGGTGAAGTTGGGGTGGCACCTAACTACCCATGTGAGGATAAATGTGAGGTGGGAACCACACGAGCCCCAACCTTTCACATTCACATAACTCACATTAACTCTCATAAACTCCCACCTTTAATTATGAAACTCATCCACTTCCATTTTAATTTTATTACCTATCTCTAATTAATTAAACAACTCAACATTTAATTAATTAAGGGGTTTTGATTTTCAAAAGGGGAATTTCTTGGCAAGTTCAATTAAAATAAGGTGGATGCTTATTTTAATTTGGTTGACACTTGTGTTGGGAATGTCTTTTGGAGAGAAAGGTCTAGAGCTTTGAAGAACTGTTTCCTTCCGCGAAGAACAACGTCTCTTCGTCGAAGAATACCGAGGTTCCATATTCTCTGACAAGACACCGAAAAACAAGAAGGGATCGGTAGCATGGTGCTAGCGCAATGAACTACCTTGAATCTGACGTCTTTATCGTGTAAAATCCGAGAAACGACAAACGACACGAGGTGCAGGAATATTGTTTGTTTCTCATCTAAGTGGTTTTATCTCAAGAGCATGAACATTAATTAATAAGATGTTTGTATAATTTATCCATGAATAAATTATTCCCTTCTCACAGTTTAAAGTAAGTGTTTGATTATTTCCAATTGATAATGCCTAACGCGGAGGGCGCGGGACGAACAAACACAGCCCGACGACCCCCCGCTGGTTGTTCGTTTGGGTGTGGAGTCGGGGCGGCCGATGCGAGGGTGAGCCCAGGATAATGACACAAGTAGTACATCCTAGGTCGGCGGCCGGTATGGCGGTCCAGCGATAAGATCGAGTGGACAGGAGGCACAGCTGTCCGGAGGCGGCGGGTGCACAAGACCCTTGGAGGGTAGGGTTTCATCGGCAACTGAACTTTTGGGTTGATGGGGCGTGATTTTTTGGGGAACGAATTTTTTTTTAGTGTGAGGAATGATGGAAGAAGAATATATTGGAGAGATAAAAAAAATTAATATATCATAATGATATTTTAATTCAAATAAATGAAAAGTATGGGCGGTGCGTGATTGAAGGGTTGGCTGCTAAGAAGGGATCCGCGTGTCATGCGCCATGCGTGAAGAATAGGAGGGTGTGACCCTCTTTGTAATTTTGGATATGTTTGTGATTAAAATAATAAAATGAAATGTAAATTAAAGAGGGAAATGATGGTGATTGGATCCATGCACAACAAGGGGGAATTTGTTTTGTGCGTGGAAGGGATTCGAAGTTTTGAAACATTTAAATAAATAAATAATTAATAATAATAATAAAATATTGTTATTATTAATTTTGTTGATAAAAACCCATTCTGTCCGTAACTTACCTGTATGATCTCAGTTTTAAGAACCGTCAGCAGCAGTGCAACCCTGACATCGAGATGGAATTTATGAGTCCAATATTTTATATCATTCTCAGGTTTTCGGATCGGGTACCCGAAGCGCTCAGAAAATAATAGATTTAATATTATTGTTAAATCTTTGACCCGCCATAACTCATGCGTGCAACGTCAGATTGGCTTTCCTTTAGTGGTGATGTAATCCTGACATCAATACGGTCAATTCGAGTCTAAAGTTGAATACTAAATTCTGATTCGTGGCTCGAGCCCACGAAACACCGAATAATAATAATATTATTATTATTACGGGATCTTGTATCTGACATATCTCCATCATACGGTGTCCAAATAACGAACCGTCTGCAATGTTGCGACCTAGGAATTAAGATGGATGTTTGAAGACTAATTTTGAATATTTCAGTCGAGGTCGAGGTGCGGGCCCCACGAGGCCCGGTTCGCGCGTGTTGCGGTGAAATGCAACTTTTTCACTGGCTATCCATTTTGGACCAATGGGTAGTTCATATCGTGTGTTTTTCGGTATGGATCGCAATGGTGTGACCGGTTTGGTTAACCAGTGTCATTTGAAGTATGACTGGGTTGGTTCGAACATGAAACTAACCGGGCCCTCGGAGCGGAAACACTTATAACATGAGATCTGGACGTCTGATTGACATGCCGTCGACTTTTTTGGATTCCTATTGATGAGATGGATCTTATAGTATACTTCACTTGAGGTTTGGACGCAGTTGGAGTAAGGCCGAGTTGGATTGTACCCAAAATCCAACCGGGCCCCTGGAATGGGAAAGCCGATAACATTCAGACCGGACGTCCATTTGACGAACTGTCAGTGGCATTGGTAATCAAGATGAGAAACGGTCCCTATGAGTGTACCCTATGAGAGTTTGGGGTACAGTTGAGATACGTCCGGGTTGGTTCGTACACGAAACCAACCGGGTACCTGGGACAAAAAGGCTAATAACACACAGACCATGCATCAGATTGACGCGTCGTCTGTTGCGTTGAGACCCCTATGATGAGGCGGTCCTTTGAGATACTTCTTCATGGGACTTTCTGATACATGGAGTATCGACCTGTAGCTCATGGAGAGGACCCTCCCGGAGATGAGCGTACGAAGTACGAAGATTGTGTAGCCAACTAAGACCTGACGACTGCTTGACCGACTCGACTTGAAGTGAGTCAACTAGCCCAGTGGACGGAGCACTACTTTGTTTGGGTGCAGACCCATGGAGGACAGAGCACTGCTGAGTTTGGGTGCAGACCCACGGTACTCGTCCGGAGAGTACCTCTGCAGGCTATTTGGGGGGTTGCACTACTGTGTTTGGGTGGCAGACCCCGACGGGAAGCACTACTGTGTTTGGGTGGCTGACCTGAGGTACTCAACAGGAGGAGTACCTCAGCAGTCTTAGGTTAGTGAGCAGTACCTCATAGTTGTGACAGGATCACTGTACTCTCCAGAGACGGGGCTCTTCAGCAGTTACAGTTTCGATAATGAAAATCTTGGTTTGAGCTGAGTCAATGACCTTTGTGTTTACCTCATGATTGAGATGGGTCACTTGATAACTTAGGTAAATGTATGGGCATATACCTAAGTATTGGTTATCCATTGATTTCATAACCTTTGTGTTTCCTCATGATTGAGATGGGTATTTGATAACTTTGGCATAAGTATGGGATTATACCTAAGTAAGGTTTATCTAATGAGATCCTTCTTTATGGTTATCCTTGTTGGATTTAGAGAGACCTTGAGGGTCTTAGGGTCCCTACTGAGTATCGTTATACTCACCCCTTCACCGGATATGCCCACAACTCGTTGTGTTGGTTGCAGACGACGGGCAGTGCTAACGGAGGCTGAGTGTTCGTGGACTGGATGGTACCCAGAGGTGGACCTCACGACGAGTCAGTATCCGGAGGTGGACTTCACGACGAGATGACACTCAGAGGAGGTTGACAGGAGAGAGCGTTGTGGAGGCTATCTGTACCTACCCTTCATGTGGGATCCGTGGCGGATGATCCTGGAGCTGCGCTATCTGTACCCACCCTTCAGGTAGGATATGAGGTGGACGACCTAGGAGCTGTTACATTTCTTCTAGCTATTTTTCTTTTCGGTTGTACTTACGTTCAGTTGTATCTATACTTTCAGTTGGGTTTGTATTCTGGCCCACTTACCTTTCAGCACTTTCTTTTGTACTTAGTGTATTACTTCCGCTTGTACTCTGGGATGTTTTGTTTACTTTTATAAAGGCAATGCCTTCCCATTTATCGGGATTTACACATTTGGTTGTAGTTGCCAGCCCCTGGCCTATGGAAGGCGGGCTTGGGGTAGTCACTGCACGGGCCCCGAAGATGGGTCGTGACAAATTGGTATCAGAGGAGTCGGTTCTACTGAAGAACTTATAACTCTGATATTCCCTTTCTGTGAAGAAATAGTTGTTAAGGGTACTGAGTGTGGTCTTCAGTTCAGGGAGTCCAGTGTTGGTGCAGCGGCCGACGTATCCGTACACCAGGACCCTGACTACTAATTTCCAACTTTGTGAATGAAAAAAACTGATTGCGTGTGTGTTTCCAAGAGTTTTAAAGTCATCTCAAACTAGGTCAGCTCACCAGGTATAAATCGTTGACCATGTAGCATCTGTTCAGGATGTCTCCACACAGATAGTCAGTTGGAGTTCTGAGAGAGTACTCGATGACAGCCCACCGAGCGACGAGGATTCGGTGCGAGGCCATTTTTACTATGTTAGAACACTCGGGTGGTGTACCAGCACCACCACCACCTGTTGGGAAGCAGATCCCACCAGCCATACTAGCAAACTGTGCACGTTGGTAGAGCACGTTGCACGAGTTCCAGCAGTAGCGGCCTCCGAGGTTATGAGGCGAGGCAGATTCTCGGACAGTAGAGCACTAACTTGAGGCAATTGATAGAGTTTTCCGCATAGCTGATACACCAGTTGAGTGGATGGTAGACTTTGATACTAGTGTTTTCCTATGAGTGACCATGAGGATGGTCCGCATAGTGATGAGGCTTCGGTACGTGGACCGATGCCTGAGATAGTGCCTTTGAGTAGTGTGTCAGCTATACATCACTACCTGTAGGTCAGCAGTTACAACCAGCGATACCAGTATGTGACACGTGTAGACTTATTTCCCTACACGTGTTCCAACATCAGATACCCTCAAGTTCTGAGGTGAGCCTGACTCACAGGCAGTTGAGGACTGGCTTTAGAATGTGGCTGAGAGTTTTCTAGAGCTTATACAGCTTCGGCAGGATGACATGTCGATAGCTGAGAATTCATCAGGGCGTACCAAACCATTCTTGGTACTCAATGAATGCAATGCGATCGGTGCTTCAAGTCTCGAACATCTGAGCCATCACCTTTTCTCTATGAATTCCTACTTATTCTAGGGTTCTAGATAGAACCTTTGTGGTTGGGAATTATTTTTCTGAATGGATGTAGTCAGTGAAGGTTAGCAGTGGGAAAGCTGGAAACTGGCGCCAGTCTCGGAGACTTGGGCATGTAAAATGTTTCAAGTAGAGGAACTAAAAAAGGACTGATGAGTCTGCGAAGCAGAAGACGTGGAGGCAGAGCTAGGAGAGCAACATGAGGTGGTGTACATTTCAACATGTTACAATCACCCACCTTTGTAGCCCTCTCCATGCTCAGGGAGCTGGAGGGCAGGGGAAGAGAGTAGCTTCATGCAGTGAAGGAGTGTGACCCAATGACTCTAAAAATGATTTAGGGGACAGTCTATATCCACTACTAGCTGTCGTAGTAACAGATGTTGATATGAATCATTCTTTCCTTCCATGAATCTTGTCCCAGACCTAGAGTTTCTGGTAAGCCGTGGACTTGACCCTCACATCTGGAGATACCTTTGGGAGGAGACTCGATAATCACACTTACACCGACAGTGTGATCTGACCCACGAGGCGAGAGTTTCGGTTGGAATCTCTTGGTGGTAGCGTATAGGGCTTACGAAGTTGGTCTGAGTATGGATTGGATCCACAATTCATACACGGATTGACTATATTTGGCAAAAAGGTTGTGGTTTATCTACAACATTGGGATGGGGTTTTCCTTGGTCGGCGAAAAGGAAAATCCAGGCAGCACATGATGGAATCATGCATAGGAAGGTGTAGCCGATCACTCTTGAGTCGGTCAACTTCACCCACGTGGCAGTAGGAGTTTTGAGTTTCAGTTCTAATCCGGAAAGGGAGACCTCTAGAGTTCGAGGATGACGATCATGTCCTTATACGGGTCTCACCTCGATGAGGTTTACGGAGATGTGGCCAAGTTGGAGAGTTATCTATGAGGTTCAACGGACCTTTCTAGTTCCTCAGCAGGGTATGCGAGGTGGTTTACAACTTTACCTTTCAACCTCAGTTACACCGGGTGCATAATATCATCCACGTACCTCAGCTGAAGAGATACATGCATGATCCTTCACACATCACCGACCTCAGGGAGATGGACATCGATGACGGGGAAACTATCACATGGTTCTAGTAGAGGTTGAGGATCGATAGAAGCGGGTCCTACTAGGATGGTCGATTCCTCTTGTGCGCTTTCATTGGTAGTGTGAGAACTTTTAGGAGAGAACATGGGAGCGGGAGGGTCAGTTGCGTACTCGGTACCTCTAGTTTCTCTAGTTTGTGTAATAGCTTTACGAGGACGTAAAGCCCTGAGGTGGGGGTAATGTAAAGACCCGGAAATTTCAAGGAATTTTATTTGTTAATTTCTTTGTAATTTTACGAGTCTGTGGCTTCTGACGGCACCTGATTCCGAGGGTCGGTGTGCCCGGAATCAATTTCTGATGTTTATCTCAGGTACGTTCAGTGAACGAACGAGCAAGTTTTTCTATCATTTGAACCATTTCTCAAAATTCAAATCTGAGGGCACCGATGAACTCGAAATGCCGGTAATTTCTTAAGGGGACTTTTACCGCAATTGCGTTTGTGTGGGTGGAGAAGTTAAAATTGTGGATTAAATGAGGAATGAATAAAATTGTGAATCAGTTTTATTTTTAAGTATAAGGTGGTTTTATACTACATGGGGAAGTTGGGGTGGAACCTAACTACCCATGTGAGGATAAATGTGAGGTGGGGCCCACACGAGCCCCAACCTTTCACATTCACATTACTCACTTTAACTCTCATAAACTCCCACCATTAATTATGAAACTCATCCACTTCTTTTTTAATGTTACAACCTATCTCTAATTAATTAAACAACTCAACATTTAATTAATTAAGGGGTTTTGATTTTCAAAAAGGGAATGTCTAGGAAAGTTCAATTAAAATAAGGTGGATGCTTATTTTAATTTGGTTGACACTTGTGTTGGGAAAGTCTTTTGGAGAGAAAGCTCTAGAGCTTTGAAGAACTGTTTCCTTCCGCGAAGAACGATGTCTCTTCGTCGAAGAATACCAAGGTTCCATCTTCTCCAATGAGACACCGATGAACAAGTAGGGATCAGTAGCGTGGTGCGGGCGTAATGAACTACGTTGAATCTGACGTCTTTCTCGCATCAAACCCGACAAACGACAAACGACACGAGGTACATGAATATTTTTTGTTTCTCATATAAGTGGTTTTATCTCACAGGAATGAGCGTTTATTTATAAGATGTTTGTATAATTTATCCTTGAATAAATTATACCCTTCTTGTAGTTGAAATCAAGTGTTTGATTATTTCCAATTGATAATGCCTAACGCGGAGGGTGCATGCCAAACAAACACGGCCCGACGACCCTCCGCTGGTTGTTCGTTTGTGCATGGAGTCGGGGCGGCCGATGCGAGGGCGAGGCCGGGATAACGACACGAGTAGGAAATTGTAGGTAGGCATCTGGTACGGCGATCTAGCAATAAGATCAAGCGGACAGGAGGCACAACTATCTGGAGGTGGCGGGTGCACAAGACCCTTGGTGAGTAGGGTTTCACTGGCGACTGAACTTTTGGGTTGATGGGGCGTGATTTTTTGGGGAATGAGTTTTTTTGAGCGTGAGGAATCATTGAAGAAGAAGAGATTGGAGAGATAAAAAAATTAAAATATCATAATGATATTTTAATTCAAATAAATGAAATGTATGGGCGGTGCCTGATTGAAGGGTTTTCCGCTAAGAAGGGATCCGCGGGTCATGCGCCATGCGTGAAGAATAGGAGGGCGTGACCCTCTTTGTAATTTTGGATAATTTTTTTATTAAAATAATAAAATGAAAAGTAAATTAAAGATGGAAATGATGGTGATTGGATCCGTGTGCAACAAGTGGGATTTTGTTTTGTGCGTGGACGGGATTTGAAGTTTTGAAACATTTAAATAAATAAACAATTAATAATAATAATAAAATATTGTTATTAATAATTTTGTTGATAAAACACCATTCCGCCCGTAACTTACCCGTACGATCTTGGATTCATGAACTGTCAGTAGCAGTACGACCATGACATCAAGGCAGAATTTATGAGTCCAATATTGGATATCTTTCTTGGGTTTTTTGGATCAGGTACCCGAAGCGCTCAGAAATAATAGATTTAATAATATTATTAAATCTTTGACCCACCATAACTCATGCGTGCGATGTCCAATTGGCTTGCCGTCTATGGCGATGTAATCCTGACATCATACAGTCGATTAGACTCTAAATTTGAATACTATATTCTGGTTTGTGGCTCGGGCCTATGAAACTCTGAATAATAATATTATTATTATTATTATGGGATTTTGTATCTGACATATCTCCCTCATACGGTGTCAGAATGATGAACCATCTGTGACGTTATGACCCAGAAATTAAGACAGATGTTTCAAGACCAATTTTGGATATTTATGTCGAGGTCGAGGCGTGAGCCCCACGAGGCCCAGTTTGCGCGTGTTGCGGTGAAATGAAACTTTTTCACCGGCTATCCGTTTTGGACCAATGGGTAGTTCATCTCATGTGTTTTTCTTGTATGGATCGCAATGGTGTGACCGGTTTGGTTAACTGGTGTCATTTGAAGTACAACTGGGTTGGTTCGAATAGGAAACCAACCAGGCCCTCGGAGCGGAAACACCTATAACTTGAGCTCCGGACATCCAATTGACATGCCATTGACTTTGTTGGATTCCTATTAATGAGACAGATCTTTTGGCATACTTCACCTGAGGTTTGGACGTAGTTGGAGTAAGGATGGGTTGGATTGTACCCGAAATCCAAACAGGCCCCTGGAACGGGAAAGCTGATAACATTCTGACCGGACGTCCGTTTGACGAACTGTCAGCGGCGTTGGTAATCACATTGAGAAACAGTCCCAATGAGTGTACCCTATGAAAGTTTGGGGTAAAGTTGAGATATGACCAGGTTGGTTCATACATGAAACCAACCGGGCACCTAGGACGAAAAGTCTAATAACTCACAGACCGTGCATCTGATTGATGCGCCGTCTATTGAGTTGAGACCCCTATGACGAGGCAGTCCATTGAGATACTTCTTAGTGGAACTTTGTGATACTTGGAGTATCGACCTGTAGCTCGTGGAGCAGACCCTCTCGGAGACTAGTGTACGGAGTATGGAGACCGTGTAGCCAACTGAGACCTGACGACTGCTTGACTGACTCGACATGGAGTGAGTTGACTAGCCTAGTAGACAGAGAACTACTTTGTTTGGGTGCTGACCCATGGCAGACGAAGCACTACTGAGTTTGGGTGCAGTCCCGCGGTACTCGTCCATAGAGTACCTCTGCAGGCTATTAGGTGGGATGCACTAGTATGTTTGGGTGGCTGACCCCGGCAGGAAGCACTATGTGTTTGGGTGGCTGACCCACGATACTCGACAGGAGGAGTACCTCAACAGTCTTAGGTTAGTGAGCAGTACCTCCGAGTTGTGACAGGATCACTGTACACTCCATAGATGGGGCTCTTCATCAGTTACGGTTTCGATAATGAAAATCCTGGTTTGAGTTGAGTCAATGACCTTTGTGTTTACCTTATGATTGAGATGGGTCACTTGATAACTTAGGTATATGTATGGGCATATACCTAAGTAGTGGTTATCTGTTGATTTCATAACCTTTGTGTTTCCTCATGATTGAGATGGGTATTTGATAACTTAGGTATAAGAATGGGCTTATACCTAAGTAAGGGTTATCTGAGGAAATCCTTCTTTGTGGTTATCCTAGTTGGATTTAGAGAGACCTTGAGGGTCTTGGGGTAACTACTTAGTATTGTAATACTCAAACCTACACGGTCTATGCCCGCACCTCGTTGTGTTGGTTGTAGACGATGTGCAGTGCTGATGGAGGCTGAGTGTTCGAGGACTGGACAGTACCCGGAGGTGGACCATACGACGAGTCAGTATCCAGAGGTGGACTTCACGACGAGATGACACTCGGAGGAGGTTGAAAGGCGAGAGCGTAATGGAGGCTATTTGTACCTACCCTTCAGGTGGGATCCGTGGAGGACGATCCAGGACTTGTGCTATCTGTACCTACCCTTCAGGTAGGATTTGAGGTGGATGACCGTGGAGCTGTTACTTTTCTTCCAGCTATTTGTCTTTTCTGTTGTACTTACATTTAGTTGTAGCTTTATTTTCAGTTGGGTTTGTATTCTGGACCACTTACCTTTAAACACTTTCTTTTGTACACTGTGTATTACTTCCCCTTGTACTCTGGGATGTTTTGTTTACTTTTATAAAGGCAATGCCTTCCCAGTTATCGGGATTTACACCTTTGGTGCTAGTCACCATCCCCTGGCCTATGGAAGGCGGGCTTGGGGTAGTCACGGAACGGGCCTCGAGGACGGGTCGGGAAAATTAATAATTCCCTTCATTTATAATTCATTTATTATTATTCAATAATTTATTCCATTTATTTAATCCTTGGATGCATTTAATTATAAATTTATTGGTTGAGTGATAGGTGTTTTTAGTTATTTACCCTTACATTTTGATTATTCCTTAATTAGACATGACTGATTCCACTATATGTAACCCTTATTGAGTATTTGATCTCACCTTTTTTTCATTTCCTAGGATATAAATACGTAATCCTTGAATGTGTTTAAGGATTCATAATGATTACCCTAACTATATTTTCTATTTTTTTAATATAAAAATTCAAATCATATATGTATCTAGTTATTTAGTACTAATAAACTATTTGTTCGTTTGCAATACGATTTGTTTTTTCTAGTGATAAAGTAATAAATTCACCAGTGGACTAAGGCTACGGAGGTTGGGACTATTACATTTAGTATCATAGAAAATTTAGTAGAAACCTTGAGAACTAGGATTAGGAAAACATATATTAGTGAATATAACCATATGAAATACATTAATGATATGTATAATTATAGGAAAATATAAAAAAAGTTTTGTTAAGGTATAGATTATATGGTGTTCCTAATAATAAAACCCTACTTAGAAGCTATATATGGAAGTGATTTTTGAATATATGCATCTAGAGGTAATAACCTCGAAAAGAGTTGGTCTAATATATCTTGACCGTCATTTTGGTGCACAGTGAGCGTGACCTTACTATAAATATGGTTTGACATTTCTAGGGGATATTATTAGGTTGAATCATATATTATTTAGAAACTATTATTATTTATTTGAGTAAATGATAACCACGAAATATCGAGGTTAATCCTACATTGTGTTAGATTGAAAATAAGGTGTCATGAATTAGATATAAGATAATTTATTTTCATGATTATGTGGATTTACAGTATTATTAATCTATTCATACTATGATTTTTGGTTACAATAAATGGATAGAACTTGATGTAATTATGTTAACAGTAAATGTAACAGAAAATGGAGTGATTTTCCTCATGAGAAACCAAATCAGATAACAGGAGGGAGGAAAAAACTGGTTATTATTCTAAATCATAAATCTCGATATATAATTAACAATATCATCTTGGGTGAGTTTCTTGACATATATAATAAGAGAATAATGGTGTTTCCTGATGATAATGGAGGGACAAATATCCAGTTTCCTATATTCCATGTATAGGGTAAGAAGCACTCTTGGAAATGTCTCATAGGAACATGGACATATTTTATGTGTGGAAAATAAGTGCATAGAAAAATTAATTTTTGAGGAAAAAATGAAGGGTTTTATTGAGGGATATAAATTTAATCATAAAGTACCATTTAGAGTTTAATGTATTATGTGTTCAGAAAATTATCATTATCCTAGTCAATGCCCTAATCCAAGGGTTAACTCTTAAGCCAAGGAAGGGAATATTCTACGACAATAATTGAAATGAAATTAATTAAGTTATTGGTAATTTAGATTTGGGAATTATGTTTTATAATTTCAATATAAATGATATTTTGGTTATAAGAATCATGAAACCACTAATGATTTTTCAACAGTAGTGTTTCTTATAGTATTTGAAAATATATATTGAATGAGACCAACAACCAAGAAAAGTTATTCAGTTGTAAGAGTGAATTTTTATAGAACACATGATTAATAGAAGGATAAACCTTAATATGTTCTTAATATTGAGTTGATAATATAAGTTTAGGATAAATATATGATTGAGTTTGATGAAGTAAATGGGATATAATTGGGTACAATAAGATATATTAGTTATTTTATGAAAAAGTTATTAAGTAATATTTGATGAAGTTTATTAAATTTTTGGACTTATGGAATTTATTAAATAGTATATTATTTTTTAAGAATACTTATTATGTTAATTATTGAAATATATATATGTTTTCATTGAGGTTTTATGGTGATCTTGGTTATTATTATGTTTTAATATAAAATATGATCAAGTTATTCACAAGTTTGGTATGTGAAATTATGAGATAATTTAAATTAATATAAGGATAAATGTTTGATCAAATGTTTTATTTTTTTGGATTTTGAATTTTCTCAGACATATTTTGGAGGATTCAGAATGTTAACTATTTTTGAAATTGGTTAATATGAACTTTTGGGGTCATCATCTATGTTTTAGAGAGTAATTTTTTATATTTGTTGAAATTTGATAACTTATGCTAAATATTGTAGTTCTTTTAAATATTTAGATAAATAAAAAATGGGTTGTAAAATTTTTATGGATATTATGATATGTTAAAAGTTAATTTCAGTGCTCCTAGAATGAAAATTTTATCTTGAATATTCATTTTGTGGAAAAATATATGAATTGGAAATTTAGCAAAGCACAACCAAAGGATGCAATTATGGTTATAAAATAGAAAGAAACAAACTATGTACTTTTTTCATTTGTTTTATATATTCACAAGAAAATAATACGTAAAATTTAGGAAAATGATCTTGAAATTAAAATTCAATCCTTTTACCATTATTTCTAATAAATTTATGGTCATTTCACCACTCACTTGTTTATAGTTTTATAGTCATTAAATTTACCTTGATGATGTTCTTTATCACTCTCTACTAGTACTTATATGGAATTTTTATCCTAAATGTACATAATTGAACTTTCTATAAACAATCTCATCATCTAGGAACTCAATTATCTAATATTATAGGAAACATTTATCCTTCCCACTTCCCCGTTTTAAAATAATAATTAATATCCCTATGTACATTGTGATTTTTCAATAAATGTATTTTCAAATATTAAACCGTTAATGATCTAGATAAAATTATGAGGACAAAATTTATTTAAATGGGGGGTGGGGGGAATTTAAACATCAAAAATCATAGTTTAAATTAATAATAAGATCAATATATTTATTAACATGAAATACTAATCATTAAGAGAATTGAGATACACTATAAAAATACTATTATTTAGATGTGACCATTATAACATATCTGTAGATTTGGAGGGGAAGAATATTAGTGACCAAATTATTAAATATATGTATAATGGTTCTACTTAATATAAATTTATTTATGGATTATTAGGAAATAAGCAATCAATTTTTATTGAAGTTATTTTATGCTTCAAAAACAAATTTTACTTCAAAAATGAATTTAATGATATTTTTTCTTGTAAATTATAATTAATTTGTACCTATTTTATAAATTCTTCCTTATAATATTTTTTTTCAAATCATCACATCAATATTAAATTAGGGCTGTCTTTTTGATTTTTTTGAAATGTTTGATTTTTCCGTGAATAGTGAAAATATAGATTTTTCAAATACTCACATTTTTCAATTAAATTAATTAGTTTAAAATCAAATTATATTTTTTAATTTGGTATGAAATTAAAATATGGAAAATTTTATTTATAATGATCTAATAAATTTTATTTTAATTGGTAATATTCATGATTTGATATAAGATAATTTCTTTGTTTAAAACAAAATATTCTAAAAATTATTTTTCAATTCATTTTATGAATTAATATTAAAATATATTTTCCCCACTTATAGAAGTTGAATATTTAAAAATTGATACCATATTTAGATTTAAGTGGTTAAAATTAGGTAAATAGGCCTCTTATTTTTTATCATAATGAATAGTAACTGTATTAAAAATTTGTTACCTTGGTAAAAGTAAAATGGGTGAAACATGGTTGAAAGCATGAGATAAGTTGTCAAAATAAGAAAAAATTGACCTTATTTAATTATATAGAATATATTACACTATTGAAATACCAAATATTAATATAATTAATTTTTCTCATATTTTCCTTAATAATGAAATTTATATTATTTCAAGTAACAAAAATTACAAAATGAAAATTCTTTGTTTTTAATTTTATTTTTATGTTCATATAGAGATAATAATATGTTATTAATAAATATAAACGTTTTTTCAAAAAATTATTAATTTTTTTATTTTTTATTTTTTTAAATTTTTATTAATGCAATATTTACCTTAAAATCTTACATGACGCTGACATAGTGTGTGTCCAAGAAATATATATAAGAAAGTAAATTATTTTAAAATACATAAAAAGTGATATTTTTTAGATTAATTGTTATTTAAGATGATTCTTACTGTTAATAATAATTTATCATTTATGTTTAAAGTGTTTATATTTTATTTAATTTGTTATCTTGATGTTTCTATGTCTAATTAAATGAATCATTTAAAAAATGACATTAATGAGATTTTATGAAAAATAATTTTTTATTAAAATAATTTAAAACATTTAAAATATTTAAAAGGAAAATTATGGTGAAAAGTAGTCTAATATTTCATCCCTTTTCTATTTATGATCCAATTGTTACCAAATATCTAAAACTATAACCCTTTAAGATAGAATTTTTTTTACTATAATTAAGTTTAAAAGTAGATAATGTTGGGGTTGAATAAAATGATAATGGTTAAAATGGCCTAAAAAATTTATTCAAGCTTATTGGTTGGTTTTATTTGTACTTTACCATCCTCACCTTATAATATGATCCATTATGGGTCCATTATTTCAAGAAATTTACTTAATAATATTTTAAAACATTGAAAACTTATATTTGTTCCACTGACCTTAATTATACAAGGACACCCATCCTTTGTTTTCATTACAACTCTTTAAAAAATATATATCGACCCATAAATACCAATTTATATTATAAAATTACCTATTAACTAATTATATTTTCTGATATTTTTTAAATACCATTATAAAGGTCCTTAATAAGGGATCTAAAGGATGTCTACCGAAGACGAGGTAATCCTCTTTACCGACTCTTTCAAATCTCATTCTTCTTCGATATCCTATAAATATATTGTAATCATTTTAAAATTATAAATCCATTATCATAAATATTATTATATATTATTAGGATTATGTTAAAATAATTTTCTATCTATTATCCATCCTATAAAAATAAAAAACCTCACTTGTGTATATGTATGACTAACCATATCAAAGTAGCGATGTAATTCATTTTTCATAACCATTTTAATGGGATGGTTATAAATATGGAATTAATTAATATATATTATAATTATAAAATGAAATTTATCTCAAAAAATTAATATATCATATAATTATTTATCATTTCATGTAGAGGTACGACCTACCATCTCCACAATGTGAGGTAATTTATTTTCCCATGACCACCATTGAAGAATGATTATAAAAATATCTATAATGAATAAATATTATATATAATAAATTAATATCATTTTTTATATGGTTTAAATATAATCTATATAAATGTAATAGAACACACTAAATAAAAAATACATGAAAACATTAAGCATATAACACCTGAAATAATTATAATAATGAATGATTTCTGATAAAATAGGGATAAGTTGTTTTAATTGGATCATATATGATATTATAAATATCAATATGGTTATTTTAAAAAATAATAAAAAGTTTAATACAATATTATTGGTGGTTAAATAACATTTAACTAAGTAGAGGTTTTAGTTAAGTGGTTTCATAACTCAATTTATTTTTATTGGGTTACAATACTTAATCATTTTCATTGATATTCTATGAGCATGTGTGTAATGAACTATAATAATTTAGGTTTTACTTCCAATTTAATTGAATGGATTTTAATTTTTTACACATAATAAATTCATTTATTAAATTATCACTCCAATGATTCAATCTATGTAATGGATTTCATCTCAATTTCTAATCCCTTGAGACATATTTGGCATTATGGACCTATATACTTTTATGTGATGTATATACTTAAAATTTTATGTATTTAACATAAATATATATTTATTAGTGATGGATAAAGTTTAAATTCAAGTTTACAATTTTGAGAGGATACAATCTAAAAGTTTCTAAATATGTAAGAATTAATTTTACAATATCATTTTCTAGCATTTCTTATCTTTTTAATTAGAGGTATCATACAATATATCCTTTATAAAATTCACCTATTTTCATATATTCTAAATAATAATGTATTTTAATTATCTCCATTAAAATTTTACACTTTTTTGTAACTTTAATCAACAAAATAAATTTTCAAAAGAAAAAATTGTATTATTTATCTTTTTGATAAGGTATATTTTTTTCCATGTTCATATTTTTTAAAACAGTTTTACAAAGTTCATTTTTTCACTAAAATGATTTATTAAGGAAAGATTAGGTTATCCTTTAATTTTTATAAGGTTTTAAATAAATATTTTTTATGTTTTTTAAATGTTCATTTTTATTTCCTTATAAAAATTCAAAAGGAATGTTTCTTTTTATCGTATATAGAATTAATAGAGTTTCCTGCTTCCATAACAATTTTATGATATTTACATTCATTTACAAGTTTCTGATAGTTATAAAAATAAAACATTTTCTTGAAAAAATATTTCAATGATTCAATTACATTTTATTTTATTCTCTAAAATAAATGATTTTTTACAAGACCTATATTTGTGATGAATTAACTATCATCTTTTATCAGTTATTAATTTTGTTTTAATTTAATTTATCATGAAACATTAGCTTTATTATGATCATATTTCATTAGACAATGAGTTTTTCTTAAATATCCAAATTCATTATATCATGGATACTCATATTTCATAAAAAGTATACCATTTCCATATAAGGTGTTTTATTATGAAAGTTATTTGATTGACTCAGGAAATCTTGATATTCCATATCATTTACTCAATACAAATATTTATTTTATATTGAATATTATTTTTGGATTAAATATATTATTAAATATATTGAGAATGCATAGTACTTTTAGTGATGTGTGAGAAAAAAAATTATATTTCCCCTCTATATATGAGATGAACCAATTGCACAAACTTATTAGATGGATTTTTTGAATATACCTACACATTGATTAAACTATATTAAATCAAGGTCTTGATAGTAAATATATGATGATGTATGAGATCCTAACATCCAACAAAAAACATTTCATCATTGAAAATGCATTTATTATTATCTATGATATTATTACACTAATATTACACATAGATTCATTTCATTCTCATGTTACCGATTAAATAACATGTGTATTTAGTAATTTACCATAAAATATTTATTATTCCCTATTTAATCATTATATCATTATTTATATGTTACCCTTACTGAGAATTTGGGCCCACACATATATTTTTGTTCCCAAAAATATGAAGAAGGAAAATTTCAATGAGTTAAATGATGAAGAATGTATAGTATTACTATGTTTTACATGTTTTTCAATGTAAAAATTGGAATCAGTTTAGTATCTTGTTGTTCATGAATACTAAACTCTTTGGTCCTTTAGGATGATATATCTTGTATCTATTGACAATGTAATAAATTAAACAAATGATATATTATATTTGATTTGGGGATGTTACATGTCATGATTAATTATAGATCCAATTAATGACATGACCAAGAAACAAATATCTTTAATTTAATCATTTAAGATACGAAAACTAAAAGGAAAATGATCTTTTATTTCTAAGTAATGACTTTATATTAATTATATTTTATTTATTAATATTTTAAATTATGATATATTATACTAATAAACACTAAATAATATCATTATGAATTTGTTATAATTATATTATAACTAAACCATCAAATAAATAGCCATTAATCATGGTGTGTCCACGTTTGGTTTGGTTGAACCACCTACATGAAAAATACAATAAATTTATGTCATGTATGACTATGAGAACTTATATACTACTATAATATGATATAAAAAGGTAATTTGTTTTTTCTATTATGGTATGTTCATATCACCATTTGACAAATTATTTAATATAACCCTATTCTTTCATTAAGAATCGTCGAAACATGATCATCTTCCAATTCATTTTAATGGTTAGAAAGTAAAATAGAACATGAAATAAAATTATATCTTAATAAAATATATTGGAACATCTGTTATAGTATATTATATTATATAATAGCGATTTAATTTTGAAAAATAATAACTTCCAACACCACTTTTATGAAACTAATTCAAAGCATTAAAGATTACTTACAATAAGTGTTGAAAATATGTAAAGGTTAACTAATATTTGTATTTATATAATGATTATAAATGAGGAGTATAAACAATTATGGTTATGAATAAGGTTCTTGGGAATGAATTTAATAATGTTAATTTAATTATTCAGGATGGTTTTTGCAAATGCAGAATGAATCATGACAAGGTAAGGTGTTTTCATCTCAAATTCTTCTCTTGAAGTCATATTTGGTATTATGAAGATTATCTCATTTATTTTGTTTATATAACACCAATTTTATATAACATATCATTAATTATATTTTAATAATTGTATTTTAAGATCAAATTACAATACATATCTATCATGGGGTTTTGATTAATATATTAATTGTGTCGTAAGGGCTTTTATCTCAAATTCATATCTTTGAGAGATGTTTGGTATTGTGCACCTAATTTCATTTTTTTGTATATAATCCCTATATGAGATATAATATAATGTATTATCTTTTATTCATGGTATTTTATGTTCAATTACAATCCCTCTATTTCATGTTTTTTTATTAAAGTGTTACTCAAGCAGCAAGGACTTTCTTCATCTCAATTCTGATTCTTTGAGACATAATACATTTTGTGCATCATGTTTTATTTGAATGGTTTAAATACATACCATTGATATATTTTTACCATAATCCTTTTATTTAATTTTATTTACTATCCAAATAACTTTCCTTTATTCCAATGGATATTTATTTCGTTTTTCCCTAGAAGTTAGAGTTTTTGGTGAGTCAATTTTTATTCCTTCAGTTTTGATTATTCCCTTGAAATTATTTCATATATGTTATTTAAATTAAAACCTTGTATTATATTATATTTTATTATCCAATTTATTTTTGGTTATATAAATATCAAAATCATAAACCCTTTGAAAAATATTTTCCACTTCTTTTGATATGTTCTTTTAAAACCAACCACTTTATTTCTCTAGGTTTATTATGATCATGTTATTACAGTATTGAATTAGCCATATAATCAGTTTTTATTTGGTATGACCATAAACTTTTACATAAATTGTATTGGATGATTTCACCTATAAATTATGAGATTATATTTATATGGGAAAAATTATTGGAGTATTTTATTTTTTAATCCAAATACGGTCAATTATTAGAATGTTGAGTATGTATTGGTTGACCATCCACTAAATTTATTAGAATGGGTAATGATAATGGAATAAATTTCATTTAAATGGGTAAAAGGATTTGTATTCTTAATTTTTATTGACTAATAATTTAGTTTTAACAAGATTTGATATCCAATATCTTTCTTTATATAGATAACCATGTTTTTTAGTAATAGTTTTTTTAGGGAGTAGTGTGAAAAGTCTTTTATGACAATTATGGAGAATGAATTACAATTAATTAGGTGATAAGTGGGGACCATAATTATATTTCCCCTCTATGCATTAATATTTCTCATGAGAAAAAATAGTTTTTGGTATTTGGTGTATGCCTATCCCATTAAGTGAGATGTCTTTACTACAATCTTGATGGCAAGTAAAGTGTATTGGAATAAGGCCATAATTATATGTTATTTATGTATAATATTAATAATCACATCAGTATGAGATTAGTATTATTGATATATATGATTTAATTTATTACCTTGAATATATCATGATCCTTGTTTCAAGTTGATTATGGTTTCATGTTATTTATCTAATTTATCCATAATATTTATGCCATGTTTTTTCCATGATTTCTTCAGTTATATGTTCTCCTAATTGAGAAGTTGTTATCAATCCTTCATTATGATTATATGACCTAGGTTATTGAGAAAATTAGTTAAAATGAAATGTTGGTAAGTATAGAACATGTGGAATAATTAATGTAAGATTTTTAAGACTTATCATGAATTAAGTAGTATCTTTTTTATAATGGAAGAAAATATCCACTAGTTAAGGGAGGTATGTAATTTATTAGTATATAATGTGTCTTAATTATTGATATATCTAAACCTAAATAGATTATTTGGATATATATATTCAATAATAGTTATTTATATCCTAATTATGGAAGGTTATATGTAGGATTTTATAGTTGGGTTTAAATAAAAAAATAAAATATATGTTAATGGAACCAGATCTAGGTGTGAAGGTCCAAGGCATCATACATGGTTGCACAAAAAAATATTTATATTCATGCATATAAATATGATTAGATGACTACAATGTTAAAAAATTAAAATCATATTTTTAAATAAAACTTTTTTAAAATAAATTTAATTTACACACTTCACAATTTAGGTAAAATATAATCAATTTATAAGTAATTTAATTTACCTTTGGAAACCCCATTTAAATTAATCAAAAAACTTATTTAGCATTTTTAAAACTATATTTATATTTAAAATAAATAATGATAATCCCTTTGAAATGAAATTTTCTAAATACGTGGAAATATCAAATCCACATCAATTGAAAATCACAATTTTCAATTCCCAAATTATTTCAAATATCATGGATTATTAAATCATCTAATTTTCCATTAAAATAAAAATATACCAAATTAATGGAAATTTGTTTCTCAGACCACAATTTCCCATTGGAAAATATGTTTTCAATTTAAATCATGTGCATCCAAACATTTTTTAGAAATTTATTTCCAAATATAAAAAATACAATCAACTCCCATATTTGAGAATTCTGTTTTCAAATCCCCGATTTCTTCTTGGAATGATTAGTTATAAAAACAATATTTTTTCAATTTATCATGATAAAACAATTTTTTTATTGAAATCAATAATTTTTTAAGAACCCATTCAAATTATTCCTTATGTGAAAATAAAAAATAAACTTCAAACATGAAATTCTCTAAAACATTTATAATATTGGAGCAACCTACCAATTTGTGTTATTTAAAGAAGTTTCCATAAATCTATTATCCATATTTAATTAAAAAGGGATGTAATTTAAAAAATAACATTAATAATGAAAATAATTAATATATAGCCCTATAATCCAATATTTGACTACCTTAATCTTAGATTATAGAGAGAAAATAAAAGGGAATAAGACAGGGAAAGTAGATCTTGGTTTTGTAAAAAGATTTGTCATCCAATATTATAATCATAAAATTGATATATTGAAGAGGTTTTGAGATATCCTTAATCACACAAAATAACCCTATAAATACCCCAAGCATGTTTTAGGGAAATAATCAATCATTTTAGAGGTTCTTCAGGTGCTAGAGTATTTATTTGTATCATTAAAACCTGACTATACGGTCACATTGCATAGTCCTTGAGACCATGTAGTGGCCATAAAAAACTCTCTAACCTATAAATGAAGTGAATTTTCTTTGTAACTGATAAGAAAATTCATATATTTTTAATATCACTCTTCTTAAAATTTCTATCATGCATGATCTTCTTGGAACATTCAGTGAACATTAATCTTATAAAAACATATTATAACTTTTATCTATAACTTAGATTCACAAAAAACACGGTCCATAGGTAGGAAAAAGAAATTATAGATACAATGATGTAGTCAAAATTAAATTTTGATATCATATTTACAGTAATTTATAAATATTAATGAATAGAACATAATTAATTTTTTTTCATATATCAAAACTTTTACAAATCCAAAAATAATTAATACCCAAAACATGATAATTACAATATTGTTGTTTGAGAAGAGATCATAAAATTTTAGATTCACTAAGGACATAATCTTGAATTTATCCACAATAATAGTACCATGTTTCAAAGACACACATACTAGTAGAATAAATAAACCAAGAAACACTTTCTCTCCCAAAAGATCAACAATATAATTGGGCTCATGCATATAGGTTCAATCTTGATCCCAATATACTAAATCCCAACTAATAATGTGCAAAGGGTCTAATATTTTTTTTAATTGAGATATATGAAACACATCACTCAAAAAACTATATTAGGGAGGTGATTCCATTCAATATACAATGTTCTCAATATACCCATTGACCTCAAAAGATCTCACATACCCAAGACACAACTTTCCCAACTATCCAAGAACGATTTTCCTTAATCCTAGTGAAACTTTTAAAAACATATGTTCACCCATTGTGAATTATAAAAGAAGATAACAATGAACATCATAAGAAATTTTTCATCTTTGATATATATCCATGAACATCTAAATTAATTTAATGTTCTAAAATATCTTATGAAAAATACTCTAAACCACCAAAAAAATACACATTCAACCTAATATAATGGATAAAATCACGAAATCCTATTGTTTTCCTCAAAGGGATACATCCAAATTATACTGATATTATTACTTTATGAGAACTCAACTAAAGGGGGATGATACTCTTATGATCACGTGAAATCTATAACACGTGCTCTAAGAATTTCCTCTGATATTTGAAAAGTCCACCCTAAATGACCATCTATCTTAGAATGATTACTGATAATAATATTCAATTGTGTATCATTAGCCTATTTCAAATATTTTCCAAAACATGGATGTGAACTGAGGATCTTTATCAGATATAATCAACGCCAACCCACCATTAATCTAAAAATGTTTACAAAAATTTCAACTATGTTCAACTCTCAAATTTTTATGAAGTGAGATGATTTGGTTAGAATATCAATGATTACTCAAATGGGTTCATTCTTTTTCACAATTATTCATTAAAACCATAAAAAATATATAAGAATCTTATCCTTTTTTAAAATGGGTATTGACAAGGGTTGAAACCCTATTTTAAGATGCTTATGCTCTATCCTTTAATATTGAATGGTAATACATTTTTTACAATAACATACCATATCTATTTTCATTTTTATTCCCAAAAATTAGGATTTCACATTCCTATATGTTTTTTTAATAGATAGGTGAAGTAATCAATTGGAATAATGAATCTTATTTAACACTACCATCATCTTTCAGAAAGGAACATCCAATAACTTTAGAATGTATTACATCACATATATCACTTTCTACCACACATACAGGGCCTATCTACTTTTTAGGTAATCCCTCAAAGTTTTAAATTATGAATTTGTAAATTATAATTAACATAAGTTATTCTGCGAGGTTAGTATAACCACAACACTAGATAATACCATACTCCTACCTTTTTTAGTAACAACCATTCTATGCTCTAAAAATAAGGCTATGTGTTTACATTAATCATTAGTTTATTAAAATATTTCCCTATAAATCTTATAAATAAATTCATCAAATACAATTTTAACTTTCTAAAAGTATATTATCTCTTGATTTCAAATGTTTTCAAAATCTTCATCCATCACGGTTGGTAGAGATTTAGATAACATTGTGAGAAGATATACTTCAAGATATTGTGATATATATATATAATCTAAACCTTCAAACAAACATATCAAGATTCCATGTTTTCAAGGAATATAAAACAACTGAAAGTAGTTGATATTTTTGTGTAATTATCTTTAATAACCCTTAATTGGTGTGATCCACAGGAAACAACATGATTGCCTTATATCATCACACACACAATTACTATTTATAAAGCACCAAAAAATGGAATATCTGTCACTTATTTTTAGAAATACTAGGATGAATGTTGTTGTAAATCCATGATTCAAATCCTCAATGTACTCGAAACATTCTAATGTTCACACAAAAGGAATATCTTTATTGATCAATTCTATCACTGATAAGGATAACCATGAAAAATCATGAATAAAACATCAATAATAACTAGTTACTCCTAATAAATGATATATCTTTTAAGAATATTTCAGTAATTTCCATGATACTTATACTTCAATATTTTATTTATTGACTAATACACTTATTTATAAACTAACATCCTCAAGGAATTTCACCTCTTGAATCCAAAACAAACTCTTAATTTATCATAGAAATGATGGTCCTGAAATGTTTTGAGAAAAATATAAAAGATTCATTCATGATCATCCGTGGATCATTTATGCATGGAATAAGTGATATATGATATGTAACTCGAAATAAATCAATTGAAAAATCGACCTCACACTCTGTAGGTAGTCCAGATAAATCATCTATAAACCATATGGATAGTGGCTAACTATCTCTGGTAATACAACCTATCCAGTACTCTTTTCTTCCCACAATGACATTTCTAATGCATTACATTAAAGATTATAAACAATCATATAATATTAATATATATACAAAAATGCATATCTCATCCACCATTTAATATATGTATGTCAACCTAATAAGCTGAGTATATCACCTTTCAACCATAAAATTTGATATAAGTTTTATATAAAATCAACCAATATATAAACCTGATGATATAAAACATGTGACTATCAAGGATATAGAATACTCAATTATAATTTCACATTTCCTATCATAATAGTGTATGATGTGTAATACCCAATACCATATTCATATACATAAAGTATACATCTTGAAAACCATTACACAACATGAAGTCTAAAGAACCTTTAATAATGATTATATTTGAAAGTTAAATTCCTAAATTATTGAATTTATATTTAATAAAATATATTTAATTTTTAGAATAATTATTCCAAAAATATCTTAGCCTGAATTTCTAAAAAATTTCAGAAATAGTTTACTTTTTGGTGAATAGTGAAAATATAGTTTTTACCAAAATTTTAAATTTATATAAGAAAGACCAAGATATATATAATAATTTTTAATCGATCAATTTTTTAATAATTAAATATATATATTTTAAAAATAATATTTTTAATTTTGAAAACAGATGAATATAATTTTAGGAATATATGTTCTAAATTCCAATAAAAACTCTTTTTGGTCTTTTCTTAATTAAATATAATATTGGTTTTAAATTTATTTTGAAGCCATAAATATTTTAATTATTTTTTAATAAAACATTTTATATTATGTAAAATAAAATCATTAATAATTTTATCATCCAATAAATTATAATCTTAAAAATACACTTTTTTTAAAAACATGTTTTTTATGTTCTACATGCATCGATATTGAAATTAATTTTTTTATCAGTTTTCAAAATTGTATCTAATAAATTTATTTTAATATTATTAATAATAAATTAAAAAATACATAGAAATTTAAATTTCATTTGTTGAAATAACCTAAAATACCAAGATAAATATTTTTTACTGTGAAAAAAAAACAGTAGTTTATCAAAGAATAATATTTTCCTAAATATAATTTTTTTTAAATGCATATATTTTAAAATTATAGTTTTGATATGAAATTTATACACATATAAAAATAAATTAACTCTTTTTTATTTTATAATTAATGTTAAATATGATTATGAAAAACTAACAATTAAAACGTCTTCTTTATACAAAACTAATTTTCTACATATTATATATTTTAATTTAAAATAAATTGTCTATTATTAAGAAGTTGAATTATGTTAAATGGATCCCAAATTATTATTTATCATGTAAATTTTTTTTAATAAGGTTCATATTTTATTTTTAGTGAAAAAATAATAACCATTATTAATATTTAATCAATATTATTAAGGGTTAAAAATTGTAATCTAGTGTTACTCAAATTTTAAAAAATCAATTTGACACTTATAACTTCTAGAATTCAATTCTAGGGTAGAAAGTTATAACTACTTGTCTCACCAATATTTCCCCACCTAACTCACCTAACTCACCAAACCCACTTAACCCCCATGTGTTACCATTCTTACCCCTTAACTAACTTTAGTTTATATGGAGATCCCCACTTTTTCACCTATAAAAGGAGATCACTACCACCTATTATCTTATCCCAATCCACTTAAAATGAAATCATCATGAATTTAACTTCCATATACCTCTCTAAATTCCTTCCAAGGAGTGAATAATGTACTATGGAGACCTCACATTCTTATAGATTCTACTTCAAAAGGTAAGGGTTTACAATCCTTCTCTTTCCTATTTTATTTGAAATTATTCTATTATTATAAAATTTTCACATATTTACATAGTTTTTATTTGATGGTATTATCTTTAATTTGATATTTTATTAAATATGGACTACTTATATCCTCTAATTTTTGCCTTTTTTCTGTATTATTAATATACTGACATAAGGGTTTTCATTTCACCCCTTCTATTTTTAATTTCGAAACATTATTATAATGTAACCATGATTGAAATAATATGTAATTATCAACCATTTTATATATTTAAAATTATAATTCTTCCCATTAAATCCTTCATCTGAGCCACCATAATTCCTAAAAATCATTAATTTAGGAATGAAAAGATTGTGACTTTTTCCTTGAAATGATATCCCTGTTAGAATACTAGAAATTCGATGCGACTATAAAATTGATGCACCTAGTGGCAATCAATCTAATTAAGTTTGGTTAATGCTTAACTTGATATTCAATCTTGTTAATAATGAGTGGTAATAGCACTATTCTCATGGTTAGATACACTAGGGGATATGATTTTGATAATTCAAATTCTCTTTACAAACCATAATGAAGGATTTTCTAATCATTTCTGTGGTCTCCTACTTGTGAAAACTATTGAACTCGATTACTATGTTCTATTGATAACTATCACTTTTAAAGTACCCTTTTAAACTAACATATATTTGTTTCTCTTATAAGGTTATTTCCTGTCACATTGAGAATACCCCAAATTTTCTATAATGATTATGTCTTGTTTAACCATTCACCTTCCTTCTCTAGATGACTTATATAAATATTATCCCACTTATTGATTGGGAAAGTGTTCATATTTTAAATGTTTGTATCACAATACAAATTATTTTTGATTATTATGGAATATATATTAGAAATTATATTGATATTATTATCATTTATATAGTGAATACATTATGCTTAAAGAAGTGATAAGTGGTGCCTGATATTATATAGTCCCCCAAGTCATCTAATAGTCTAATATAATAAAAGGTTTGGGTATTTTCCATATGCCTACCCAATACAAAAATATAGTCTTAAATATGGCCTTGATGACAAAAATGATGTCTTGGTTGTGACCTTGGTGGAAATAATAATAATTTGAATAATAAATTTCTGATGATGATCAATATTTTAAAAATTATTCATTCAATTTCAATGAATTTAGTTATTATTGTCCATGTGATTATTTTCATTGATATGATATACATGTATATTTTCCACGTTTATAAAACTAATTATATGTAATATTTATTAATTATTCATTTTACATCTTATGTATGCCAGTTATGATAGCTTCTAATGTACTTTTACCCTTATTGGGAATTTTAGCGCACCCTTATTATGTTTCATTTTCCCAGGGTAACAATGGGTGATCTATGAATAAATTCTAGGATGTACTAATATGAATACAAAATCTTAAATATTTTTTATGCTGTATTTTGATGTGACATTTTAATATATTATTCATATATGTATATGTACTCTCATGACTACTAAAATGTTTAGTCTTTTATGATGTGATTCATTTATTTTATACCGATGTAAAAAAGTAACCATTGACTCTGAGTTACTAGAGATGGGTGTTATAGTTTGTATTATAGGATGTTTAGTTGGAACCTCAAGAACATGATTTTAGAATAAATTAGCTATAAAAATAAATATGATAAACCCTTAGTATGACAAAAAAACATTTACTTTCATTAGGTTATTATTCATCAATATTCATAATTTTATGATATAATTAAATATATTCCATTTTTTAGAGACAAAAAATTAATGGGAGGATGGAAAATTTTTTTAGTACCCAGAATCAGTGTAGGGATTTCCTTCAAGAGCATGCCAACATGGCTGGTGTTGGAATAGAGTATAGTATAGCTATATTAAGAAAGTTGACTTCGTTTACAAAGAAAAAAATTTTCAGTTTGGAGCAACCTACTAATTAACAACATGGGTAAATAATTTTGGATCACATAATGCAACAAAAACATCCATTATTTAATAGGGACAGTAATCTATTTGTAGATGAAAAGTGGATTAAGTCCCTAGAGAGGATATTTCTTACATTGTGATGTAATGAAATAGATAAATTTGGAATAAAATTTTATCATCAAAGGGAAAATGATAATCAATGGTAGTTGTTGATTTAGAATACTAATAAGGTTATGTAGATAAAAAATATGGAATGAAATACTTATAAGGTGATATCATTTTAGAAATACTACACTCAAGAGAAATAAAAATCTCTGTAAAAGAGATTTCTTAATTTGAAGCAGAAGGAAGAGGAACGTGTTTATAAGTATTTGAATAATTTTACAATATTTTATAGGAATGTCATGGTATATATATATAAAATATATGTTTGGATTAACTGTTTCCTTGATGGGATTAATCCGAGCATCCAAAGGGAACTATTTTCAGATAATTTTTCATCATATTATGAAATTGTATCAAGTTCCACTAGGAAAAAAAATTCATTAATTATTATATTTTCAAAGTAATTCAAGAGAAGAAGAGGGAAACTGAGAACCATTTCTAAAGAAATGTGGTGATGAAGAAGAAGGAAAATATGGTATATCTAGAATTTGATAATTTTGGAACAAAAATCTATGGTACTTTATTAAAGGGAACAAGTGTTTGTTACATTTGTGAAGAGAAGGTACATATAACTCATGAATGCAAGGAAAGAATGAAACCAAAAATATTTAGTGCTTCAACTATAAGGATATGGGTAATTACTTTAACCAATACTCCTAGCATCAAGGGAATACCCCTGAATAGTGGATTGGGGAGAAATTCCAATCTTATGGGATTACCACTATTGAAGTTGAAGTTCTTAAAGATGGAATATAAGGTAAATTAATTGTAAAATAAAAGCTAACTAAAGTTTAATTTCGTTCTAGATCTTTATAATCTTTTATATCTTTCTTATCTTTTAATAATATTAAATCATTTTCTAGAACCATGAAAATTGAGTTGTCAATAAAGAAACCCAATGTAAATATTATTATAATGATTGTATGTATGTCAGTCCCTATTATGGTACATATAAAAACCCTACTTACAATATTTATTATCATAACTATGTTTTAATTTTACTTAATCCTGAGTGTGGATTGGATTTCAGAGTAAAATTTTAAAAAATTATTTCCAAGAGAATGAGATTTCGATTCAGGAAGGGGAGTGTATTTAATTGTATTTAGAGGTGAGGTATAATTATTTGAGTCATACCTAGATCCTCCTCTAGTAGCCCACCTTAATTAATTCCATGGATAAGAAAAATAAAACTAAACCTATGGATGGAATGAATAACTTAATAATGAAGGATGTGTATATTGTTCAATAATACAAAAACGCGTTTCCTGAAGAATTTCATAGACATATACCAAAGCATGAAGTAAAATATTCTATTGAACCTATAATAGAATAAAAACTGTTATCTATGAATTCCTACAAAATCTCCTCAATAGAACTAGTGGTGCTAAATAAACAACTATATGAGTTATGTGACAATGGATTTTGTCACCCTACTGTATCATATTGGGGAGTCCATTTAATTTTTATTAAGAATATGGATGGGTCTATGAGGATATATTTCAATTATATAGAGATGAATTACATTAGTCAAAAGAATAAGTATCCTCTCCAATGAAGTGATGACTTATTTGAACCACTTCAGGGGGATCAATATTTCTCAAGCGATGATCTTTATTCTAGTTATCAACTATTAAGTGTTAATAAGGATGATATACTAAAGAATTTATTTTTCATGATGTGTAATAATTATGGTTTTACATTAATTCCTTTTAGATCGATATATTCATCCATTGTTTTTATAGATTTGATGAATAGAGTATTCAATAACTATCTTGATTATTTCATAGTGGTATTCATTTATGATATCTTGATATACTCTAAAAGAAATTGGGATTATTGAAATCATTTTTGAAATTTTTGTGATACCCCAAGAGACGAGGAATTGTATAGGAAATTTAGTTAGTGTGAATTTTGGATCTAGAGAATATATTTTATTGTACATATTTTCTATATGTATGCCATATGTTTCAATACTACAAAGATGAATGAACTCAAAAAACTACCTACACTAAAGAATGTAACTGAGATACATAGTTACCTTGTCTTAACATGTTAATATTGATGATTTGTTCAATTTGTTTTTGGATTAGAAAACCTGTTAACCAAGTTGATACAGAAAGGGGTGAAATTGCCATGGTCAAAGGAATCTGAGAAATATTTCGAGGATCTAAAGAGGAAATTATGAAATGAACCTATTTTCACTATACCATCTAGAAAGACAGTATTTTTAATATATAATGATTCATTAAATAATGTATTGGTTAATGTTCTTATAGAAAATGATGGAATATTTTCTTATGCATCAATAAAACTGAAGATCATTTAATAGAACTATCTAACTCATGATATAGAATTGGAACATGTAATATTTTCTTTGAGGATATGAGGTCACTATCTATATGGTGAGATATGTAAGATATATATTGATAAAAATATTTTTAAATAATCTTTCTCACAAATGGAGCTCAACATGGGTCCAATAAAATGACTAGAACTATCAAAGAACAATGATTTCTTGATATACTACCACCCTAAAAAACAAAAATTGTGGTTAATTCCTTAGGTATAAAATATCATAGAGTTATTATGTGGATGAGTTAAGAAAAATACATTGTATTTATGGAGTTATTAATGTTGGATATGGGAATCATTAAGGATAGATAAATATCACTCCTTCTCTAAATGATTACAAAAACATCTTTACTATAGAAGATAAATAAATTAAAATATAAAGATAATGGTTTATAAAAGGTAATTAAAACTATAAATGATGTGATTTTAACAGACTTAAACTATGAATATTGTCAATTATTATTTTGATCGATAAAATGTGTTCCATCTATAAATTCAATAAAAAGAGAACTACTAGATGAAACACATAGCTCAAACTTTTCTATACACCGTATTAACACAAATATGTACAAGGATTTAAGAGAAAACTTCTATTGGGATTGTATGAATAAAGATATTACTGACTATGTGATATAAGGATTAGTATTATGTTAGGTAATGGTTGAAAGGAAAAAAATCATAATGGAGTCATACAAACTATATCTATACCAATGTGGAAGTGGGAAAATTATATAATAGACCCTCTCAGTCAACATAAAAAGACTCCAAAAAGTAATAATTCTATATGTTTCAATATGGATCACCTTACCAAGTCTATAAATTTCATATTACTAAGGGTGTAATTACCTCTTGAATATATTACTTAACTCTATATTAATGAAGTAGAGAGACTTCATGGAACACACCTATCAATGGTATATAATCACGACCCTTGGTTCACATCAAAATTATAGAGGTTAATTCAAGAGTCTTTCAATAATGAAATACATTTAGGCATTTCATATCATCCCTAACAAGATGGGAAATCTAAAAAGGCTATTTATACATTATAAAAAATGTTTATATCATGTTATGTTGACTTCTAAGTTGTATGAGATCAATATCCACCTTAGGTGAAAATTGAAAACAATAATAGTTTACATTTAAGTATCATGATGGAATCATATGAGGCATTGTATTGGAAGAGAAATAATAATGTAACATATTGATAAGAAGTTATAGAAAGGAAGATAATAAGCCTTGAACTTTTGGAGGAGATATGTGAAACGGTGTGGACTAATTGAAATAAAATAAAACCATCTAAAAGTAGGAAAAAGTTACATGATAATAATTAAATGAAAGACTAATAATTTCATTTGGAAGATTTTTTATTATTAAAAGTGTACCCATGGAAGGGTGTTACAAGTTTTGGTAAAAATGGGATGATAATCCCAAGTTAGATTGTTTAATTGGAAATTCTAGAGATAAATAGAGATGTATCCAATTTATTAGCTATCCCACCCTACCCTCCCAAATTACACAACACCTTCAATGTTTCATTATTTATTAAGTACATGTAAAATTAAATACATGTACTCACATTCAAGTAAGTATAGTTGTAAGCTAACTTGTCTTATAATGAATACCTTTTCTAGATCGATAACAATAAAGAGAAATTGATGTAGAATCAGAGAACTTAGCTGGTGAATGTCCATTGGAGAAATCAAAAACTAAATGTTAAAACATGGGATCATATAGATGCTATGTTAAAGGAATACCCACATTTTTTAACAGCTGACATGTATTCCAATTTCTATGTTAGAATTATTGCGGGGGGAAGGAGGGGATAATTTAATACCAAAGTCCTTACTATAGAAGACGTCTAAAAAACTGTTGCATAATGAGCAGTTAAAATATCCTTTATTAATAATTTTGTTTAAATGTTAAATCCATTAAATATAAAATATATATTTTATAAATGGAGAAATGTAATAAATTCCAAAAAAAATCTATTATTATCATTTTAAGGAGAAAAATAATAAATTCTAATAAATTTTTTTTCCTTTTTTTAATTAAAAAAAATTTTGTTTCAAATTTATTTCAAAGCCACATAAATTTTATTTGCTTTATAATAAACTAATTTATTTCATGAAAATAAAAATAATTGATAATTTTATCCTCCCTATAAATATTATGTTTAAATAAAAAGGTTTTCTAACAATAGGGGTTTTTACATGTTACATGTGCTAATATTAATTGATTTTCAATTTTAAAAATTTAATAAAATATAATTAATTTCATATTATTAATAACAATTTCCAAATTAGATAATAATGGAATTTTTTTTTTCAAATAATTACTACAGAGGCAAATATTATTTATCATGATAAAACAATTAATTTCAAATGAATAATACTTTACTTAAAAATTGTTTATTTTAAAATTAATATATTTTAAAAATAACACTATAATATAAATTTTACAAAAATATAAAAATAATTTAACAATATCTATATTAATATTTAATTTTAAATAATTTTAAAAACAGTTAATAATTAATACACAATATTTTTTAAAAAATAGTTTTTCTACACATAATATATTCTAATTTTAATATGAATCCTCTCTTATTTAGAAATTTAATTAGGTTAAATAGATCAAAATTTTGGATTCATCTTGTATAAATTTAAATAGAAGTGTTGTCTTGTAGTTTTTGTGATAAAATAATAACCATGATTAATATTTATTCAATATTAATAACTATTTAAATGGGTAATCTAATTTCACTCGAATTTTATTTAATCAATTTGTTATATAGACCCTATAGAATTACTTTTTTAGGTTTGACCATCATACATACGTGTCTCACCAAAAGTTTCCCATATTACTCACCTTATTCACTAAACCCACCTAAACCACATGTTATACAATTGTTACCCATTAACTACCATTAATTTCCCTGGAAAAGCCCATTTTCACCAATAAAAGGATCTCACTCCCACCCATTATTTCAACCCACTCCACCCAAAAGGCATTGTTCATGAATTTACCTTCCCCCATACTCTAAATCCTTCACAAGGAGTTCTTATGGTTTTAAGGAGCCCTCCCTTGATTTAAGACACTACTCAGCAAGATAAGGGTTTTCAGTCCTTCTCTTTCCATTAAAATTGAAATAATTTTGTTATAATACCATTTCCACTTCTTTCCTTAATTAAAACATCATGGTATTATATTCTATTTCCCATGTCATTTATTATAAAATACATATCCCACCTCATTATATCCATTTTCCTATGCCGTTATTATGATGACATAAGAGTTATCATCCCATAGTTTTATTTTAAATTACAAACCATTTTTATATTTTCATCATGATTGTAATTTTATGGTAATATCAACCATTTTACATATTGAAAATGAGATATCCTCTAATAATATAATTTCTAGATACAATCATAATGCCTAAAAATCCAAAATTTTTGTATTTAAAGAGTTTTTGGTTTTCTTAGCAATGACATCCCTCTCTGGATACTAGCAAGTAGATGCAGTCCTAGAATAGATAAAACTAGTGGTAATCCCCATGAAAAATTCTCGTTGATTTTCAACTCAATATTAATTCTGGTGCATAAGGGGTGAGCCGATGAGTACACACTATGATATAAACTCTCAGTGACATACTTTAGATACATTTCTTTCTCATTAAAAACCATAATAAGGGATTTCATACAATTTTTATAGCCTCATACTAGTGAAAACTATTGAACTTAATTACTATATAATATTGATAACCTAAAAAATAGAGAGTACCCTTTATCACCACATTATATTTGTTTTTTTAAAGGTTTACTTGCTGTTACATTGAGAGTACCCAATAGTTTTTAGGTTGATTATGTATTTTTTAGACATTAACCAAATTTTTTTGGATGGATTATGTCATTGTTATCGCACTTATTTACTAATAAAGTATGATGTTCAAAATTTATATATCTCAATAAATTTTGTTATTTATTCTTATGTAATGTTGATTAGGAATTGTATTGATATTGTTATCTTTTAGGTGGTATGCAGATGTTAAATTAAAATAGATATCAGTTCCCTGTACATACAATGCAGTTGGGAGGATGTATCACATTCTGAAGAGCTCAACAAACCCTAATCCACTGGAAAATACTTACAGCTCTTCATCTCCTTCTTGATCTTGCTTTACATGGCTAGATTCGATCCTAGTTGGGATCTACCCATTGTTCTACATAATTATCATGCGAAGGATATCTCAAATCTAGGAGTATTTGAACCAGTGAAAGCTCTTGAAGATTCATCTCTCACACATGCTTCGAACGAAGCCCCACAAGGTATTTCATTTCTTGAAGCCCTTAAAGGTTTCCATTTTGCTTTTTCTACAGGTGTGAAATCTCACTCGATGGTGAAACGTTTGTATGATGGATGTTTCACCATCGAAGCTGACCTAAAGGCTATTTCACAATGACAAACCCTTTGTATTTTCTCTGTGATGGGTCATATTTATTATGATAAAGGGGAAAAAACCTGGTCTTACATTGAATTGAAGCACAAAATCTCTATTTGATGGGGTATTACAAACTGGAGGTCGATCCTTATAGTAATAGGGTTTTTGTATTTCCTCTTGAATTTGCAGGAGGATCTTGATAGTGTCTAGAGAATAATAAATCTTAATCTTAAACCTGTGATCCTCAGAATATCTGAATGTGACTTCTCCTTTAACCCAAATACACAGAGAGTCAAAACTGCCCAGGTTTGGGTCAGATTCCATAACCTTAATTGGTTTTTTTGGCACCCTAGGATACTTAATGATCTATTATCCTGTATTGAAAATCCTCTAAAAAATGATCCAAGGACCATAAATTCTGATCTTGGAATGTTTTATAGGGTCTTAATTAAAGTAATCCTAGAAAATAAACAACCTAAAACCATTTCTTTCAATGCTGGGGATTATAAGACTGTTATCAATCTTGAATATAAAAACCAGACTTCCTTCTGGATTTTTTATAAGATTATTGGACACTAAATCCTTAATTGTATAATGTTTCATAGAGTCTCCAATCAACATAATTCCTCTGATTGGACTGAAGTTAGAAAAAATAGAAAAGATAATCCCCCCTATCCTGATAAAAAAGGACCTCCTGAAACTATCACTAAAAAATGGATTGCTAAACCTAAGGATAATCCCGGGGTATCTTGGGATGACTTATTGGAATAACATGGAAAATAAATGGTGGAACAACCAATTAAACAAAATCAGGAAAATGAGGTCATTTTGATTCTTCAGAATCCACTTTCTAAAATAGAGTCTCCTTTAAAAATTGATCTTGAGTCTTCCCTAACATTGGGTCATAGAAATATACCTGAATCTTCACCTCTGGTTTCATCTTCACAGCCAAACATAATCAAGGGAGATACCACTATGAAAATAAGTGAGGCTGGGTCTTCTTCTGGGAACCATCCCTCACCCTCACCCCCTAGTCTTGTGCCAACCTACTCCCCTACTCAATTATAAGAGTTTCCTCTTTCTAATAATGTGGATTTGAATCGAAAAGCAGTTGGTTTTAATCATAGTGTTGTCCCCACTGTTCTAGTGGAAACTGAAAACATATCTTCTTCTCTCAACTGTTCTTCCTCTACTAGAAAGCAGGGTACAGTCTCTGCTGATTGTCTTGACTCTGAAATCCTGTAGGTTCTCACCCCGGCCAAGGGTGGAGACTTCTCCCAAGATGTTTCATCCTCATGACGCTCAGAAACTGAAATTATCACAGAGGTGCCCTCCTGCCTGTTTAAGGAAGACACCAACCCTTAGGAGACCCTTGTCTCAGGTCCCTCTAAAACTATTACAGTTTCAGGGGAACTCTTTTTCCCTTACCCGATCTCTTCTTGCAATTTGACTATTAGAAGCGATGTAGGAGTTCAAAAATATACTTCTCCCAAATGAACAATTGAGAAAACCTATAATCTTAGTAAGAACATATCCCCTAGTAAAACCAAGGGACGAAATGCTAGAAAGAAAAAGAAAGGGGGGTCAAACCCCAGGAACAATCATTAATGCAAATTCCCTATTGGAACTATCAGGGTATTTCTAACCCTAACACCCTAAATGTTTTAAAATGATTTATTAATATTCATCTCCCTATGTTTCTTATTATTGCTGAACCTAAGGATATTTCCCCCTAAATTCATGCATCTTTGCAATTATGGATTTTCTTTCTTAGGTGCCTATAATAATGGTAATGTTTCAGACTCTCTTGGGATCTTTTATCACACATCTCTTCAGAATGTTCATATTTTCAGTGTTTCTGAGCAAGATTTGACTTTTGATTACTACATGGATAGCACACATCTTTTCAATACTTTTGTTTATGCCAAAAATAATTACCAGGATAGAAGAACTCTTTGGGATGAGCTTTCCACTATCAATGCAAAAATTCAATACCCCTGGATCTTAGTTGGGGATTTCAATTTTATTATCTCTCCCACCGAAAATATTGTCCAATATTTCTCTTCTATTTCATCTAGAGAATTAAAAGCCTCTATAGATAAAAATAATATTATTGTGGTTAACTTAGTGGGTTCCCAATTTACTTGGTATAGAGATCATAATAATCGAGTTGTGGCGAGTAATCTTGACAAAGCGTTCATTAATGAGTCAGCCCTTGATAAATGGTACCAGATCTCCAGTGTTACTCTGACCAAACTTGCATCAGATCATCACCCGATATTAGTTAGTATTCCTCAAAATCATCAAAAACCCTCTTTGCCTTTTAGATTTAATTTGGCCTAGTCCTTGGACATATAATGTGTCACTTTAATAAATTCTTCCTAGGAAAACAAGGGTAACTATGATGACTCCATTTCTGGCACCACTAAGTTGTAAAATCTCAAACTTATTATAAAAATGTGGCACAAGACCAAATATGACTTAATAAATAATTACATTTAGAGTTTGGAGAAAGATTTAACTCTTATTCAAAATAATAACAAAATATCCAAATTAAAAACTGACCCCCAAAATGAAATCAATATTTATGCTAAATTAATCTCATTGCTCAACCTTAAAGATAACTTAATAAAGAAAATATTCAAAGCTAAATGGCTCAACGACGGTGATAGGAACACTAAATTTTACAACTCCCTTCAAAGAGCAAGGAAAGCTAGTCGGCCTCTCTATTGTTTAAGGGTTGAGGGTAACCTCAATTAATATGGAATAAGGGATTTCCAACCATGTTGTCTCCTACTTCACTGACATTTTCAGTGTCCCCATTACCAACAAATAAATCATTCCTAATATTATTCTGAACATGGTTAATTTTTAGGATAATTGTTTACCTAACGGAATCCCTCTTGATTCTGAAATTAAGGACACTGTTTTTGGGCTTAATATAGATAGTTCCCCTGGACCTGATGGCTTTAATAATGGATTTTAACAAAAACACTGGGATGTCATTCAAAATAAAGTTTGTAACTTAGTCAGAACCTTCTTTGAAAAAGGGGTTATTTATCACGGTCTAAATTCTTAATTTCTCACTCTTATTCCCAAAATTGAAAATGCCAACGAAATTCACCTTTTCTAACCCATCTCCCTCTTAAACTCTATTTTTAAAATTATTACTAAGATCATTGCCAGTAGACTCTATGCTATTAAAAACAGAATTGTTTCTTAGAACCAGTTCATCTTAAATAAAGGTAGGTCTATACAAGATTGCATTTGCCTTGCCTCTGAATTTTCTAACTTATTGAATAGAAACACTAGAGGTGGAAATGTTGCTATTAAACTAGATATTACTAAAGCCTTTGACATGATTGATTGATATTTTATTTTTAAATTGATTTCTAGTTTCGGTTTCAATGAATCTTTTGTCAATAGAATCAAAACCATTTTCAAATATGCACATATTTCTGTTCTTATCAATGGCTCTCCTAGAGGTTACTTTAAATGCCCCAAGGGCGTCAGACAAGAAGACCCTCTCTCTGCTATCATATTTTCTATTGCGGATGATTATCTTAGAATATTTCTCACCTTCAATGTTGATCAAGGAAAAATCAAACCGATTCTTGCCTCTAGAAATTTACAGGCCCCTTCCCATCTTTTTTATGATGATGATATCATTTTATTCCTCCATGGAGACAATAGAAATATGAAAAATCTCAGATACATCATCTCTCACTATGAAGAGTTGTCTGGTCTACATGTTAACTGGAATAAATCCTTTATCTATTTTGGTAAAAATTTTACCCTCAATAAGAAAACTCACTCCACCAATGTTTTAGGGGTTAAAGAAGGTTCCCTGCCCTTCTCTTACCTTGGCGTACCCATCTTTTGAGGTCGACCCAAATCATCTTATTTCTAGAACATAGTGAATCAAATTCATTAATAACATTTTTCATGGAATGGAAAATCCCTTTCAATGGCTGGACGGGTTTGCCTTGTGAAATACACAATTATTTCTAAATTGGATTACTCAATGATGGTGTACATGTGGTCAGAGGGTCTTATTAAACGCATATATTCTTCTGTAAGGAACATCATTTGGAGCGGAAGCACTCTGTAGAGAAAATTGGTCACGGTTCTATTGACCTCTTGTTTTAAGCCTATTGAAGAAGGTGGTATAGGAATTAAAAATATTAAAACCTTTAATGAGGCTCTACAGGCTAAATTTATAGGGTCCCTCATTAATAATAACTCTCAATCCTTGACATTTCTCAGAACTTGTTTTCTTGACAAGCTTAAATCTGTTTATTTTCACTACATGTCTTCTTCTATTTGGCCCTTGATTAAATCTTCTTATTATTCTATCTTGGAAAATTCAATATATATTGTATGTAAATAATCCACTTTAAATTTTTGGATTGATAACTGGACTGGTTCCAGTCTTATATCGGAGATGCCTACTTCTTTTTTTCCTGATCCCACTAACTACTCCATTAGGGATGTGTTCAATTCTTCTGGTTCACATCATTTGGATTTGATTAAGGAGATTGTCGAGAATTATTAATTCACTTTTAATAATGACTTAATGGTTGGGGAACCAGCAAAAAATGTCTTGTTGGTCTCCAAAAAATATTATAAGCACCATCTCTCTAACGTTGATGATAATCTTAGCTAGATCACAAGCTTCAATAAGACTTGGATAGAGCCTTCTTGTCTTACCATCTTTTGGAGAATTGGTCACCAAAAAGATAATACTGATGGTTGTCTTCAGTCTTATGGTTTTAATCATTGTTCTAAATTTAGATTGTGAAACCAACATCAGGAGGACATAGAACACCATTTTTTATCTTGTGAGACTGCTACTGCTCTATGGCATTACATTTTTTTACCTCTTTGAGTGCAGATGGATTTTGGATAACTTTATTTTTTCGCAGTTGAAAAGGATGATTGAGCTTCCGAGGTAACCTTTGGTTACCTGTATATCCTATAGTATGGTAGAAATGATTTCAATTTCAATAATATCTCTTTAAAACTAAGTACAGGTAAAATGATGATACTCCATTCTATCAAAGAGGTAACCATGATCCAAAAAGACCATTGTGATAATTTCTGTCACTGATCTTGAAACCCTCAATCAGAATAAAGTAAGAGGACTATATCCAAAACCAAAATACACTATTGAAGACTTCTCGAAGGCTCCTCCTTCTAAAAGGATTAAAGTGAATGTTGAAGGAGCCTCGAAAGAAAACCTTGGACCTTCAGGATGTGGAGGGTTTTTCGGAGACCACCATGATCAGATTCTAGGATGTTTCTATAGAAGCTGTGGTATTGCTTCTGCTTTGGAGGCCGAAATGTTGGGTATCATTCATGCCATCAATTTCGAAAAACGTTTAAACTGGATAAACATATGGATTGAGAGTGACACTTCTACCATTGTGCAAGCCATCTGGAAAGGTGAGACTCACCTTTCATGGACTTTCATCCCCCGATGAATTAACTACCTCAACTCGCTCAATAGTCTCAACTTCATTTCTATACAGACCTTATGTGAAGAAAAAAAGATTGCCGACAGTCTCACCAACATGGGAGTCTCTCATGAGATCACTTGGAGGTATGATCTCCCTCCAGAATTGAATCCTTTTTTTATTAGAGATTCTTGAAAATTTCCCTCTTTTCTGCTCATGTAAATTGTATTCTCCTTTTGTTTGAATAAATTGTAGGGTTATAGGAATTTTCCAAAACTCATCCCCCCCCAAAAAAAATTTGTATCTTTTATATGGTGAATACTTTGGACTTAAATAAGTGATAGTTGGGGCCTGATATTATATATTCTCTTGATGCATCCGTTATTATAATAAGACAAAGGGTTTGGGTATTTTGTATAACCCTACCTAATGAAAACATAATTTCTTGGTTGTGTCCTTGAATATAAGAATGAGGTGTTAGTTATAACCATGAGGACACAAATAATGTCATGGACTAGGCCTTGATGGTAAATATAAATATTTATGGCATTTTTCATTCCATAAAAATATATTTATTTATTGTTTCTGTAAAATTATTTTCATTACTATGTTATCTATGGATGTTTTTCATGCTCAAGATATTTATTATTTTTCATATTTATTAATTATTCATTATTACATCATGTGTATTCCATTTATAATATATTATCCTATAATTTTACCCTTAATAATTGGTTTATCTCATCATTATTATGTTTCTATTTCCCTAGGGTACCTAGAAGTGATCTATGAATAAATTCAAGGATTCACTAAAAGGAATGGGGAAGTTTCATGATGTTTTTTATGTTTTATTTTTATCTTACAATGTAATAATGAAATCATAAATATATTTATTCTCCTAAGACTACTAAACTATCCATTCCTTTGTGATGTGATCCATGTATTTTGTATGAATGTAATAAAGTAACTACTAACTATTGGTCATTGGAGTTGGGGAAATAAGTGATAAAAATATAAATCCTTGTCTATCTTTCTCTCCAAGGGGAATTGGATGTTCATGGTATATAACAGCATATTTATCTCCAAACCTAACAAATATACCAGCCATTTCATAAAAAATTAATGTGTAACACCAATATTAAATAATAAATAAATTATTGTATAATAATGAAATAAGGTACCTCTAACAGTTGAATGTCTCACGTTAGCCTTTGGTGTATCTTACTCCACTATTAACAAATGAAATTGAGCCATATTAGATTGGGATAATCCATTCTACTATATAGTTGTTATATAGTATCCCTAATCTTCATATAATGTAATTATTGATGTGAAGTAAACTCATTAAACTTACTCATATGGCCCTACGATACGTGCACTTGGTTCAATCCTTATACTCTATATGAACTTGGGGATTTTCTATGTTTTCGACAACTAAAAAAGTTATGATGATATCATGTTAAATTTTTATTTATGTGTTAAAGAGAACCACACAGGATGTACCCTGATGAAAAATCCCTTTATCCCATATAATAACACATTGATTTATTCTAGATATGTAATTATTCAATTATGTGAGAAGAATCATCTCACATTCTCTTCTACCAACCACATGAACCACTACTTCCACTCAGCTGATTGAAAATACCTATATCTATAGGTTTTCCAAATATATCCTTTTCATCAATTGGTTCCTTATTAACTATATTGATATATGATTAAATTGTGAAAATTAACTCTTAAAAGTGTATGTCTAGGTGAAACCTTGAAGAAAACCCATTAGACATTAAAGAGACACCAATAATTATTACATTTGTAAAAGGTTCCAATGTGGTAAACATGAAAGTATATTCCAAGATGACCATATCAACCAACCATAAATTAAATAACATGGTTATCTTTGATACTTGAAATATATGAGGGTATAAATATTGGTTAAATATTTTCTCGACTTTTTTCCAAGTAAACCCTTTATGAAATTTTGATTTCTAAACCAACTCCCACCACTCAATTTCAATCCCATCAATCGTATATATATCCCACACAACCTTGACATATGATGTGTTATCCAAGAAGAAAAAAATATTATTTATTCTATTTAACTAATTCATTTCTTCTTTTGATTTTACAAAACTCTCAAAAAGATTGATGATTCTTCCTTTGAAATTTTATGGACCTATCAACTCAAGCTTGTTGGTGTGGAATAACCAAACCAACAGTTTTATAAGATCACTCCTAAATTTTTAAGAATTACTTATATAATGTTATATCAATTGTACTATATTCTTGAAAAAATCATGACTCCAATTGGCAGGAGGTCTCTTTATCATTATATTTCATTAATTCCCATGAAAAAACAATCATTTAGAACTATAATAGAAACATATGTGGTTTGAAAAATATATAAAATCATTTTCCTTTTTTTCGAAAGGCATATTTCAATGATGAACAATAATATTTTAGTAGGACACCCCTCCACAATGGAAATACTAAAACTATTTATTTTCTTTTCAAATTTAAAGGACATTCAATAAATTCTAATGATTCACAAAAAAACCATTTTGAAATCTATTTTGAAAATCAATATGTTTAAATATAGCATTTTAAAGACCATGATTCAATTAATTACCAAGTTTTTTTCCAAATCCATCAAATCTTGATGAAAGTATTATTTATTTATGCCTGTATGATACATAAATATTTCATTCATATTGAGACCAATAAAATGAATCAAAATTACTCGAATAAATATTTATTATTGATTCACTAACCAGTTAAATTACACATGTATCCTGATGACTCATGGTTCACTATAAAGGGGTTAACTACACCTTTATATATCTGCATCATGATTTCTAACGTAAACTGTCTCCATTATTACCACCAAAAAATACAACATCTGATACCTTTTATAATATCATGACCCAACCTATCATGCATTATCCTCATAAGATAAAATTTAGAATTCTATTTGAACATAGGTTCCTCACCCTGATAATGAAAGGCTAGTTATAAATGTCAAGGGTTTATAAAATACTATCAGGGGACTATTTATGCACAAGTAAAACACCCCCTTGAAAAATATTCATTAAAATATTTTCATGGGGTACTAATAAATAAAAAAAATTCATCATGTAATAATAGAAAAAAAGTGAAATATAACACTAATTGGGAACATATGATGTATGATGAAACACTTTTAATAAAAATCCGTTTAACAAAATCCACTAAATTTATGTGTATACAATAAAAAATGAAGTACTATTGTGATTTAATGTGTAAATCCACCAAAATGGAGATTTAATAACTCTTCTATTCCTCCCCAAAACACTATGAGTGATCTCATCATTAGAAATCCTCCTCCTTATAGCTCTTTCACTAGGTCTATAAAACATCACTAATAAATTAATACACCTTTCTCTTAACTATTCCACACTTCATGAAATCTACTCACACACAAAAGTGGGAAAATATATATTGAGTACTTGACCTAGTAGGATTTCCCTAATGTACCCAATTCACCCCATGTATGTAAAAATACATAAAGATTTATTGAGTTTTATAAAACCATCCCACCCTCTTACATTTTATAAAATAAAAATAATCAATATAAGCATCAACAAAAAATAAGATTCCAAAAATCCAAAACAATATCAAAACCTAATTACAATACCAATCACTAAAAACACACTTGTTTAAACAACCTAACCCAATGTATCCCTTAGACTGTGAGAAACCATCCAAGGACAAGTATCACTTACTCAATAGAGAACCTATTATCCCCAAACACCACCTTACCATTATAAAAAATTTCCCTATACACAAATAAGAGATAATAGAAATTTCAACATCACCTCATCTTTAACGATAATATCTTCACACCCAAGTGTGAGTTAATAATAACATGTTTCTAATACCTCACCTAAGAAAATCAACCATGTCAACAACTATATCAAATAAATAATAAAACATAAAAAAAATTACTTTAAAAATTTGTCCAATAATTCTATAATGAAAACCATCCAATTTAATTTCACTATTTTCGTTATTTTTTGAAAAAAATACCATGAACCAAATAATTTCACACTATGTTTACTAAAAAAAGGAACAAAAAACATCTTAATTTCACGAAAAAATAATAAAAATTATTAAACTAATTTAAAAAATAAGATATTTTAATGAAATAACTGCACCAAATTTAGATGATTTAGAACAACTACCATACATGAGATGCCACCTACCTCAACCCATTGATTTCATAAAAACATTACACTAAACATAAGATCCATTATCTCCTTATCTTTATCCAATCTATAGAAACAAGATTTCTAAATTACTATTTTTCAAACCTCTAACCTTACCCAAACCTTACTCTATTATAGTTTTAATAACATAGAACTAAGAAAAATAAGGGAGGGGAAGACTTGGAGAGACATACCTCTGATCTAATGACCTGAAACTCTATGTTCCATGATCAAAGGATAAATATATACACAATCATCCCATGAGTGACCATGGAATAAGGTAATAGAGTATGGGGGTGAAATTAAATTATAATCACTAAAACAATACCCAAATAGATGATTTATGAGGTGTAGTTAAGTGTCTACACAACCTGAATAATTGATTTGTAGTTAAATAAAAAAATACCGAGAATGAGACAACATCATCTTAAATTTTATGGGCTGACATAATTTTTAAACTAGGGGAGTCTTATTTTCATAATGGTGTGGAATTGGTTTCATAAATGGTGTGAAAACCATCCCCTTCTGAGATAAACAAAACTCCTCTATATGGAGATATGGCGCAGGGGAGTGAAACGTTGGCTTTAGACTTCAATAAGTAGGTTGGGAAGTTTTATAAAGGGAGCGGGTAACACATGGAACTGACATGTCATTATAAGGGAGGAGTGGAGGGGTTGCCTTGTGTGGAAGGTAAGAACCCTATGGCTAACATGATTGTCACACAGTGGGGTGGAGAGGCTGAGATCATTATAGATTCATTGGAGGTTCTCATATAATATGAGGAAGAGATTATATAGAATTTATTAATCATTCATGCTTATAATGAGGATACAAAAAAAATTAATGGGAGACTGATCCAAGTGGACACATGGAAAAATAAAAGTGAATGGTTCTACAAGAAACATTTATTCTTTACTAGAGGCTTCAATAAGAAGAGGATATCAGTGGAGGAGTTCTTTCAAGTGTGGTACAAGATGGCCTCTCAATTTGAATCTATTATAATTGAAAACTCTAGTGACACCCTCCACATATTGGGCATATAAACCCAACTCTAAAATCTTGGGTGACTATGAAATGATTATGAAAATCACTTTCACAAAATTATTAGGATATATGGTCTAATTACATGGTTCTAGGTCATTCTGTATTGAATATGAAACATTATTTTCCTCAACAAAACTCTTTCACAATTTTCCTAGGAAATAATAGCCAAACAAGAGGATATGAAATGACTTTTCATGGGTGATAATCCATCCAAAAATAGAAAATTTACTTCCAAACCTCTCAAACACCAATTTAAAGTATAATTAGACTTTATATACCTCAAACATGGAACTTTATTTTCTATACATAATTTGGAAACAACCACATATTGTCTATGATAGATTCTTGGAATTTTGGTTTTGAAGAAATCCAAAATAAGAATATCCCATTGTAGATAAAATAATCTTGATGTATGTTCAAGGAACTCTTCATTTTGTCTTAGTAAATAGTATATAAAAAACCTTTGATTTAATTGGTGGATTGGGAAACATTTGTTGTGGATATAAAATACAAAATTAGATGATTTTTTTTTGAAATAACTTCATTTTACATATTATTAAAAAGAAGAAGGTGATTCTATTATAAAAAATGAATTGGGGTATATCATAATGATAAATGAATACACCAACTTTATTTGGATAAATAGATAATGAGAGAATATTGGTAAATAAATAAAAATACTTATGCTTATATTTTGTGATAAAAAATATTATACTATTTTTATGAATAATTTAAAATAACATTCACATACAATACACAATGAGTTATGGAAGAAATTTATTAAACAGAAAGCATAACAAAGAGATACCAATTTGGAACATATTAAAATGAAATACATAATAGAATATATATTTGCAAGTGTTATATTGTAATGGAGATGATGACATTAGAGGGGGAGGTGAATTGTATCCTTTTATAAACACTTGAATAGTTTATAACCAATCCCCATTTGAAACTTGTAAATTTATATTACTCTATTTTCTTTAAAATGATTATGCTGTGGAAAATTAGAGAAAATGAAAAAAGATAATATTATGGTTCAAGGAGAAAAGATCCCCTAGAAAACTCCACGAACACTCTCTCCATGAGAATAGTGATTTTAACTTGTATATCCTTTTATAAGTGATCTTGATAGTTGAGTGTAAGAAAAAAGTAACTTGTTACAAAATATTATTCAAGGATCTCAAATAGGATAATAAATATCCCTCCAAACACTCAATCACCCAATAATTGAACAAAAAATATTTTCATTTTTTAGAGAAATTTTCTTTGAAATAATTCAGATTCAAACATTGAAACTGACAAGTAAAGTGATCTTTAGAGGAATATATAAATAACATCAAATAACATTCCTCAGAATGAATATCCATGTTATTATAGAGAATATTAAAATAACATAAAAATATAAAAACAAAATCTTATCTGTAGGATTGAACACATAATAATTGATTATAACATGTAAATCTCTATATTTTAGTCTTGAAAAGGTTTAATGAATTGTATAATATTTATCAAACCGCTATTCACTATTCATTTTCTCACTTGCACCACTAAGTTAATGTGATTTTATATTTCAATTAAAGCATTTAATAACAAATTTTCCTTCATTCTTGATTTAGTCATTTTGTGTTTATAAAAATTTAAAAGGAAATTTATACTTTTTTTTATAATTACATTGTAGTTGGAGGTGATTTGGTGGGCCCATGACAAAGTTCAACAAAAATGGGATAAACTACGTAGGATTGAAGTACACAAGTGGATTTAAACACACACTAATTCTAAAATGTAAATCAAAATGATCTAAGATTTGGTGGTCTAGTCCAAAATTAAATTTTCTACATTTCATATGAATACACCCAAGCCGCATTTGTTCATTTAAGGGACCATCTGAATGGATCTTTTTATGGGATTGAACCACTCGAAGTAAAAAAGTTGTTTATATATTTATTCCATATATCCAGATGTGTTTGTCCAAATGGTTCCAATGTCTCCATGAATATATTTAAGAGTTTTTTATACAAATTTATTGTTTTTTTAAAAGTGATATATGAATTTTTGGCTATCGAATACCATGGTCTAAGTAGTTTCTCAATATCAAGGTGCCTAAACCCACCTTCCACATTTCATAGAAGTTGGAACCTTGGGAACCCCATTTTTAAGTTCAGAAAAGAGGAAAAACTCTAGAATTTTAGAGTCCCAAAGTATTACTCTCTTCATCCAAGAAGTTCTAGAGGACCTTATCATCATAGGGGGAACATGCATGGAGGTTAAGTTCCACTCGAGCCTCATCCCCTTCTCGATTTTGAGAAAAACGGTAGATAACCATTTCAAGGGAGACACACATACTAGAGAGGGAGTTATGGAAATAATTATTTTACTGGTTTTGTTTAATTTTTGTGTTAAATACTTCACTTGTGTTTTATATTGACATGATTCTCCTCTTAATACATTTATTTATTATAATTAAGCAAACCACTTTTTTATATCAATAGTGATTGGGTTTAGATTTCAAGTGCGTATCTTGGGTTTTTCTGATTGGGCAACATAATAATACTTCCTTATCAAGAAAATCATCCGATTTCAGTATTATTTGGTATCTATTATTCTATTCTTGTTGTCCAAAACATGAAATCATGTTTTTTGTGTCAAGGGTTGCTTCTTTGTGCATCATTTTAAGAGACAAGAGGAGAATCGAGATATTGAAAACCCTAAACCAAATAATTACATTAAACCATAAAATTTTAAAATACAATGAACTATAAAAGATATGTAGTGAACTTGAAATGATCTCCAAATCTCATAATTCTGAAAAACAACATTTATTTATTAACAATTAAACTCTTTATGTTAATTTATTTTCTTAAAACTGTTTTATAAACCCCCACCCTTTTCAGTACCTTTTATTAAAAATGCATACTCTAAACCTATCAATGCTCCATGATAGATGACCTAAGGTCTTACCTATAGTATAACTATACATAAAAAACATAATCAATTTTACATTTCATTACAACATGTTTAAATTTTTTTGTTGTTTTCAGGGAGAACTTTTGTTTTTAGTGTGCATTTTTTATATAAATATTGTTAATTTTGTAACTATTTATTGTTTCTTCCCTTCCTTCATTTTATGTTGATTTCTAAAATATTCCTTGTAACACCCCGAGATTTTATGAAAAATATTCTTTTTAATTTCATTAATGTCTTGTGTTGTACGCTACACCAAAAGGAGCTTGCACAACACGCATCCTTGACTTGCCTTGCATTACACGAAATCACGACCTTCCTCGATAGCGTGTGTAGTACGCAATACCGAGTTTCAGTAAACAACGATATGCTATTAAAATATTATTAAAACTAGCCGTTATGAATAGTAATAACCACCTTTTAAAATTTTAGAAATTTTATCTATCAAAATGGACTTCATTTTTGGATTCTTAGTATCGAATTTAGCCTAAGGTGAAATTTTGGTACTTTTCGGATAACTTTCATATTCTGATGAATAGTGAAAATTACTAAATTTTAATTAAAAACAACTTCTTTAATCGAAATAATTAATAGTGATAAATTATTAATTTGAGTGGTTTTAAAGTATATTTAGAATATATTTTTCCAATTTAATACAATTTTGGTCATTGGATGTAATTCTAAATTTAAACCAGACATAAACAAGTGTCAATCTTTTGATAGTTATTATCTCTTAAAAACACGCCGTTTGTTTTGACGACGGAAATTAATTTTTAAAATAGTTAATGTAACTGATATGTTTTGAATTTGGTAAAATAGACATCATTTTTGAGTTCATAATATCAAATATAGCTTAGGCCTAATTTTTTGTATTTTTCTGGAAACTTTCATTTTTTTATGAATAGTGAAACCACTAAGTGGTAGTAAAAAAATGAATTTTTCATAAAACTTAATTTTATCGCTTCTGTGAGTGGAATTTCAAAAATCCGAGAGACACGGTTGGTGTCAGTAAGTAAAATGTGGTTCAATGAGATGAAAATAATTTTTGGTGAATAGTAACTTTTTACTTTTTTTTCCACAGTTAAAAGTAAATAGGGTAATTAACGGTAAAAATGATATTATTATTACCCTAACACATGTCCTAATTCTATTAGATAAGTGTAATTCGACCAAAAACAACCTTTGGAATAAAATATGACCATTTAGGCCCACTTGGATTAGATTGGGACATTTATTATTATTTAATTTAAAGAAGAGTTAAAAGAGTTAAAATCAAAGTTTATTTACTACAACATTTTTAATATAGGGTTATAAATAAGATAAATTCGATTGTAAATATTCATTAGAAATATAATACAATTTCCTACATAATGATATTTTATTTTTAATTTTTAGACATTAAATAATTTAATTTATTTATGACACAATGATGATGCAGTAATTACCATAATAGTGAAAAATTAGAATAATTGATATTATAAATACCCAAATAAATATAATTTGAGACTTTTTATGAATTAAACTAATTTTATAGTTTATTATGGCATGTTAGTACTGATTTAATTAACTTTTGTCGAAGTAATCATTCTGTTATGAGTTTCACAAAAATCAACTATTGAATAGTGTCAAAATTGACATAAAATAATTTTTAAAACAAATATTATATTATTAATTGTTATTTTATTCTTAAAAATATAAGGTTCGGCCAAATGACTTAGATAATATTATATATATTAATAATAAACAACTTGGGGTTCGTTTGGATTCTTATAGTAAGTTTATTAACCTTATAGTGTAAGAACACAAGAAGACACGGTAAAAGTAAAATTATTTAGCTTAATTTAAAATCTAAATGATAAGGTTAAAATAGGAACCTAAACTTGAATAAATTCTATTGGATGAGAGGATTTCGACCCATCCCCACCTTAGCTTCTAAATAAATCAATTTGGAGCTATTTAAAACCGAATTTGGCTTTATAATAAAATAATATTTTTAGTTATTCCAAAGGTGCCCCTCTCCTCCCTTATAAATGGGCACCCCCTCCCTCTCTTCCTCACACCACTTTGATCCTTCAAGCTTGGACAATATCTGCCAAATTCTCTTCTGCACTTCCCTAGAAACATACTAGAGGTTCTGGTCTTCCTCAAAGACCAATTTTAGTGCCCTAAAAGAAGATCTCAAAGAGGCGCTTCAAAGAAGAGGTAACGTCCGTTACCGATTCTTTCAACTTTATTTCTTCTTCCACTTCTTCTTCTTAGGTTGTTTCATTATGAAGTAATGACATCAGTATCACTCATATACTGATATGTTATTATAAGTATGAAACAACCCTATTTCACCATCTATCCATCCTATGGAAAATGAAATCATCGCGCGTGCGTACGTACGGAATACCGTCTCCACGCCGTGGTGTAATCTATTTTCCACCACCACCTTACTTGGATGTGTATAATGGTGTAAATAATAACTATATATTATTATTTTAAAGTGATATTGATTCTGAAATAGTATACATACACTCCAATACAGTCCCATGATCATGATAACGATATCATCGCTCGTGCGTACGTACGGACTACCGTCTCCACGACGCGATGAGATTCATTTTCCACTTTAACCATTCATGAATGATTATAAAGTATTTATAATAAGTAATCATGAAATATATTAAATAATAATGATATTGTATTTATGTGTATATATATGTATGTCATCTACTTAATTCCATTCAACTCAATAAGGAAACGAAAACATCGTTCATGTGTACGTACGACCTACCGTCTCCATGAACGGTGTATTTATTTCCATTTATCGATCCACTATATATATGTATATTCTGAATATATATAATATATAAATCATGTTTTATACTCTGTAATTAAGTAATCATGATCTACATAATCATATGAATAATTATAAGTCAAAACACTGACGACAAATGAAACAATTTTACCCAAAACGCTCTTTAACATGGAATTCACAAAAGAACGGGTAATATAAAGTCATAAGTGAACCATATATGATATCATAACAATTAATATGATTCTTTAATAAGTCAATAACATTATTTAAATCATTATACAGTAGGTTCGGACACTTACGAATCAAATCTGACCTAAGGTAAGGGATACATTTTCAATCTCATTTTTATCCGAGATTGCTTATACATAAGTATTTACTGGGGTTACGTTTATCATCCATGACCTTGTTTTCTAAAAATGATTTTTTAAAATGTTTAACATTCTTCCATGGATGTTTAAAGTCATTTTTACCCTTTATTGACTTTTTACCACATTGTATGAATGAAATCTTTCCTTTGGTTACCATATAAGGCACATTTTGACTTTTCCGACAAAAGTACGAGGAGAATGTTATTTTTAACTTATACGGAATGAACGGATTTTTACGGTTTCATAAAACCTCATTTTCAAGAATATTCCTCTACAAGATTGCATGATTATTTTTAAAAAAACCCTTATCTTTTAAAAATTGCATGGAATTTTGTGAAAAGAAAATGATTTTAATGAAGAAAGGATATTTTCCTCAAGAATTCATTTCAAGTGTTTTGTCAAAACTATTTTCCATATAAGATGACATTATTTCATATGTGTGTATTTCAAGTAAAATGTCTCTATGATTTAAATGGTTTCAATTTTCTTATGATGAAATGATATCAATTGTTTATGGATTATGTTATGATGGCATGATGTTTAAGAATCCCATTTTATTTCATGGGTTATGCTATGATGTATGATTTATGATTTTGTGGTACACGAAAGAATGATTTCATTATGATATGGGTGGGACCTATATATCCCTCCAATGCACTGGGTAAAGATTTATATCTCATGAGATAGACATGGCTGGAACGGCAGGTTAAACCGGTTCAGTAAAACAGGACTGAAACGAGGAGTGAACTCGATTCAGAAAGGGACTTTGTCCACTAAGATGGTCTTGGCAGCAATGCCTTGGCTACTATGTAAATCATTACATGTGCATAATGGATGCCACAATTACATGTTTTATTCCCATGCTATTTTATCATTATTTATGTTCCATTATGATCTATGCCTTATGTACTTCCATGTTTTATGTCGTTGTTTAAGATTTTTGATATTCATGTTTTTTTAAGTTCAAATGTATATGGTATGTTTTATTTTATCCATGATTACCCTTACTGAGCATTTGAGTTCACCCTTTTTATGTTTTGTTTTCCCCTATGATTAAAAGAAAGATTTTAGGTAAGGAAACAAAAGTAGGAAGACCTTTATGGGAGATGTTGAAGATCTTTCACCACAATTAGAAGATTACGTTCCGAGTTTCCAAAGACACTAAACTGTTATGATCCTTGTGTGTCTGTTATTGTTATGTATTTAGTATTCCTCTAAAGTAATGTAATATCCATGTACGTCAAGATTTGGGTCTCTACAATTGGTATCAAAGGGAAGGTTTAGTCAACCTTTGGAAATTCGGATGCGAGAATGTTATTGAGATCCCTAAATATATTTCTAAGGTATGTCTAGGGATGTCCCTAAGGATAAGTATACATATAGGATATAGTCCTAGAACTATGGTTACGATATTAGATTAAACCAAAGATGTTAGATATTGAATTTACTCCCCCTTTATTATGATTTTTTCCTCTCACACTATTCTTTTTGGGTTTTAGAAAATGGATAGAAACAAGATGATTCACGGTAATGGAGGATATGATGGACAATGGAATGATATTCTTCATGAGAAACCAAATGAAATGGGATTTGGAAGTCCAAACATCATTATTATGCCGAATCAGCAATCTCATAATATTATCAATAAAGTAAAATTTGGTATGTTTCCTGGCTCGGCTAATAAGAGAAAGATGGAGTTTCATGATGATCATAGAGGAAAGAAAGTTCAATTTCCCCTATGTAAATCATGTGGGAAGAGGCATCAAGGAGAATGTTTCAAAGGAACTGGAAGATTCTTTGGGTTTGGAAAAGAAGGACACAAAGCCAGTAAGTGCAAAGGATAAGGTTCAGTTAACACAAGGGATGAGGATAATGGTATTGCTACGACATCAACAATGGTTAAATGCTTTAAATGTGGAATGTACGGGCATTATGCAAACCAATTCCCTAAGGTAAAGTCTCATGAAGAGAATCAGTATGGTCGTATGGGTAGTATTTATGTAGATGATGATGAAGTGACTACAAATGATATGTGAGATGAAAGAATTGTTGAAGCTCGGTCAATGGTTTAAGAATGTAGTGGAATGATTACATGTTTATCATGTGTAATGTTGTATAAGTAATCTCATGGTACTATGGAATAAAGAGACATCTAAGGATTGTTACACTTTTGTCTTTCATTGAGTTTTTAAAGTGTATGATTAATGGTACCAGTATCCATGAAAGGTTATTCAGATATTTTTGGAATGCACATAATGAAGGGATAAGGAAAAAATTAAATGTTTGATAGTATTCATGAGATCATGACTGATATAAGGAGAAGGTTATGTCATGGTTTGAGTATATAGAATTTTTGGATTTTGGTATGTGGAAAGAGTTAACTTTTGACAGCATTCATGTTTTCACTAAGGTTTAATGGGTATTCATTTTTCTAGAGAATAGATGATTAAGGTATTCAAAATATTGAAATGTGACCAACAAGATATATGGGGGATAAATGATGGTATTCACATTCTTGGTTAACGATATTTCAAATAATCGTTTTCTTTACACTATGAGCTTGGACCGAAGTATTTTAGATAAGCCTAAATATTGGAATGGATTATGTTAACCATAAGTTAGTATTGTTTAAGGATAGAAATGTTTTTGATATTATTTATGTAATGTAGTTTTAGAAAAAGGACAACCTGCAGGACGGGCAACAACCCATCGCGTCGGACAAGGGTGTGGGAATCGAACCCACAACCAAAGTGCGACTGGCCTTTATCGCCTAACACTGGCCTACAGGAAGTCCTTGTTTAGTAGAAGCTAAGTTTTATTATATTAAGCAGTATGATATATGAAGTATAAGTCCATTTTAGGAACCATATATCATTAATCTCACTATAGACAGACTTATGTATTTTTTGATAACATTTCTAACCTTTTGTTTGAGACAGATGGAATGACCCATCATTCTATCACATGATCTGCTGACACGTCACGAATGAAAAATTCAACTTCATTTCTTTAAGAGATGAAGTAGAAATTTTCCAAAGAATGACCAGCGGTGAGACTATACCGAAATCACGAAAGTATTTCTTCTAATTCCAATTTCATCAACATTAGGGAAACGATCTTGAAAACCAAAAATGTTGTCCTAGTGGTCTTATATCTGATGAATCAGATGGTACCTTAGATCGTCACAAATTTATGGATTTGTGATTTCTGTCTTTTCCATAGCCATGTTCTCTACCACTCTCCATCAGAACATGATGGTTAAATTTCTCTTCCATATCCATATTTTCACCTATGTGGAAACCCAGTGATTAGTTTAATTGGGTAACCATTACGTTTCATACTTTTGTTTTTAAATATTGGTTTTGGTATTCATTTTTACGATGTGGGTTTCTATCAAAGAAACTTTCGAATAGTAAACCATTTATAACCCCGATGAATTTCGAGGGCGAAATTCATTTTAAGGGGGGTAGAATTTAACACCCCGAGATTTTATGAAAAATATTCTTTTTAATTTCATTAATGTCTTGTGTTGTACGCTACACCAAAAGGAGCTTGCACAACATGCATCCTTGACTTTTCTTGCATTACACGCAATCACGACTTTCCTCGATAGCGTGTGTAGTACGAAATACCGAGTTTCACTAAACAACGATATGCTATTAAAATATTATTAAAACTAGCCGTTATGAATAGTAATAACCACCTTTTAAAATTTTAGAAATTTTATCTCTCAAAATGGACTTCATTTTTGGATTCGGAGTATTGAATTTAGCCTAAGGTGAAATTTTGGTACTTTTCAGATAACTTTCATATTCTGATGAATAGTGAAAATTACTAAATTTTAATTAAAAAAACTTTTTTTATCAAAATAATTTATAGTGATAAATTATTAATTTGAGTGGTTTTAAAGTATATTTAGTATATATTTTTACAATTTAATACAATGTTGGTCATTGGATGTAATTCTACATTTAAACCAGACATAAACAAGTGTCAATCTTTTGATAGTTATTATCTCTTAAAAACACGCCATTTGTTTTGACGATGGGAATTAATTTTTAAATTAGTTAATGTAACTGATATGTTTTGAATTTGGTAAAATAGACATCATTTTTGAGTTCATAATATCAAATATAGCTTAGGCCTAATTTTTGGTATTTTTCTGGAAACTTTCATTTTTTGATGAATAGTGAAACCACTAAGTGGTAGTAAAAAAATGAATTTTTCATAAAACATAATTTTACCGCTTCTGTGAGTGGAATTTCAAAAATCCGAGAGACACGGTTGATGTCAATAAGTAAAATGTGGTTCAATGAGATGAAAATAATTTTTGGTGAATAGTAATTTTTTACTTTTTTTACCACGGTTAAAAGTAAATATGGTAATTAAGGGTAAAAATGATATTATTATTACCCTAAAACATGTCCTAATTCTATTTTATAAGTGTAATTCGACCAAAAACAACCTTAGGAATACAATATGACCATTTAGGCACTCTTGGATCAGATTAGGACATTTATTATTATTTAATTTAAATAAGAGTTAAAAGAGTTAAAATCAAAGTTTATTTACTAAAACATTTTTAATATAGGGTTATACATATGATAAATTTTATTGTAAATATTCATTAGAAATATAATAATATTTCATACATAATGATATTTTATTTATAATTTTTAGATATTAAATAATTTAATTTATTTATGACACAATGATGATGCAGTAATTACCATAATAGTGAAAATTTAGAATAATTGATATTATAAATACCCAAATAAATATAATTTGAGACTTTTTATGAATTACACTAATTTTCTAGGTTATTATGGCATGTTAGTATTGATTTAATTAACTTTTGTCACAATAATCATTCTGTTATGAGTTTCACAAAAATCAACTATTGAATAGTGTCAAAATTGACATAAAATACTTTTTAAAACAAATATTATATTATTAATTGTTATTTTATTCCTAAAAATCTAAGGTTCAGCCAAATTACTTAGATAAAGTTATATATATTAATAATAAAAAACTTGGGGTTCGTTTGGCTTCTTATAGTAAGTTTATTAACCTTATAGTGTAAGAGCACAAGAAGAAACGGTAAAAGTGAAATTATTTAACTTAATGTTAAATCTAAATGATAAGGTTAAAATAGGAACCTAAACTTGACTAAATTCTATTGGATGATAGGATTTAGACCCATCCCCACCTTATCTTCGAAATAAATCAATTTGGAGCTATTTAAAACCGAATTTGGCTTTATAATAAAATAATATTTTTAGTTATTCCAAAGGTGCCCCTCTCCTCCCTTATAAAAGGGCACCCCTCCCTCTCTTCCTCACACCACTTTGAGCCTTAAAGCTCGGCCAAACTCTGCAAAATTCTCTTCTCCACTTCCCTAGAAACATCCTAGAGGTTCTGGGCTTCCTCAAAGACCAATTTTAGTTCCCTAAAAGGAGATCTCAAAGAGGCGCTTCAAAGAAGAGGTAATGTCCGTTACCGATTCTTTCAACTTTATTTCTTCTTCCACTTCTTATTCTTAGGTTGTTTCATTATGAAGTAATAACATCAGTATTAATAATATACTTACATGTTATTATAAGTATTAAACAACCCTATTTCACCATCTATCCATCCTGCAGAAAATGAAATCATTGCGCGTGCGTACATACGGAATACCGTCTCCACGCCGTGGTGTAATCTATTTCCCACCACCACCTTACTTGGATGGGTATAATGGTGTAAATAATAACTATATATGATTATTTTAAAGTGATATGTATTCTGAAATAGTATACATACACTCCAATACAGTCCCACGATCATGATAACTATATCATCGCTCCTGCGTACGTACGGACTACCGTCTCCACGACGCGATGAGATTAATTCTCCACATTAACCATTCATGAATGATTATAAAGTATATATAATAAGTAATCATGAAATATATGGAATAATAATGATACTGGATTTATGTGTATATATATTTATGTCATCTACTTAATTCCATTCAACTCAATAAGTAAACGAAAACAGCGTTCATGCGTACGTACGGCCTACCGTCTCCATGAACGGCTTGTTTATTTCCATTTATTGATCCATTATATATATGTATATTCTGAATATATATTATATATAAATAATGTTTTATATTCTGTAATTACGTAATCATGATCTATGTAATCATATGAATAATTACAAGTCAAAACACGGACGACAATTGAAACAATTTTACCAAAAACACTCTTTAACATGGAATTTACAAAATAACGAGTAATATAAAGTCATAAGTGAACCATATATGATATCATAAAAATTAATATGATTCGGTCATAAGTCAATAACATTATTTAAATCATTATACAGGAGGTTCAGACACTTACTAATCAAATCGGACCTAAGGTAAGGGATACATTTTCAATCTCATTTATATCCGAGATTGCTTATACGTAAGTATTTACTGGGGTTACGTTTATCATCCACGACCATGTTTTCTAAAAATACTTTCATAAAATGTTTACCATTCTTCCATGGATGTTTAAAGTCGTTTTTACCCTTTATTTACTTTTTACCACATTGTATGTAGGAAATCTTTCCTTTGGTTACCATATAAGGTACTTTTTGACTTTTCTGACAAAGTACGAGGAGAATGTTATTTTTAACTTATACGGCGTGAACGGATTTTTACAGTTTCATAACACCTCATTTTCAAGAAGCTTCCTCTATAAGATTGCATGATTATTTTTAACAAAACCATTATCTTTTAAAAATTGCATGGAATTTTGTGAAAATAAAATGATTTTAAAGAAGAAAAGATATTTTCCTCAAGAATTCATTTCAAGTGTTTTGTCAAAACTATTTTCCATCTAAGATGAAATTATTTCATTTGTGTATGTTTCAAGTAAAATGTCTCTATGATCTAAATGGTTTCAATTTTCTTATGATGAAATGATATCAATTGTTTATGGATTATGTTATGATGGCATGATGTTTAAGAATCCCATTTTATTTCATGGGTTATGCTATGATGTATGATTTATGATTTTGTGGCACACGAAATAATAATTTTATTATGAGATGGGTGGGACCTATATCTCCCTTCAATGCATTGTGTAAAAATTTATATCTCATGAAATAGACATGGCTGGAACGCCAGGATAAACCGGTTCAGTAAAACAGGACTGAAACGAGGAGTGAACTCGATTCAGAAAGGGACTTTGTCCACTAAGACTGTCTTAGCAGCAATGCCTTGGCTAATATGGAAATCATTACATGTTCTTAATGGATGACACAATTACATGTTTTATTCCCATGATATTTTATCATGATTTATGTTCCATTATGATCTATGCCTTATGTACTTCCATGTTTTATTTCGTTGTTCAAGATTTTTAATGTTCATGTTTTTTTTAAGTTCAAATGTATATGGTATGTTTTATTTTATCCATGCTTACCCTTACTGAGCATTTGAGCTCACCCTTTTTATGTTTTCTTTTGCACCAAGATTAAAAGAAAGATTTTAGGTAAGGAAACAAAAGTAGGAAGACCTTTATGGGAGATGTTGAAGATCATTCACCACGATTAAGAAGATTACGTTCCGAGTTTCCAACGACACTAAACTATTATGAACCTTGTGTGTCTGTTATTGTTATGTATTAAGTATTCCACTAAAGTAATGTAATATCCATGTACGTCAAGCTTTGGGTCTCTACATTCCTCTTGTGTATCTTCTATGAACGATGCATTATATTTGACGATATTTAATACCTTTTGAACCAAATCTAAAGTGGATCCTTCTTTAGTGACACTATGACACCTAAGATAACTCCTTGAAGGAGGACACATCACATCTTGAAACTCTTCTTGATCATTCTTCTTCTTCTGGAACCAATATCTAAAATGAAATAAAACAACATAACACAGATGAGAATAATAGAACAATAAAATAACTAACCTCACTTGATGTTGATATATATCCCACATATATTCATATGTAAGGAGATGAACCCAATTTTTAACTTAAATCCATTTTAACAATTTATTGCTAAGATTCCATGGACTCGCTGGTGATGAACCACATAAGAATTGAAAGAATTTTAAAACTATGTGTTAGACCTTAAAACCTGATAATGTGGATAATGAATAAGTAAATATTAGGGAATTCCCTATATGATTAGAAGATACTACAAAATATTGGCTATATTATGTTAATTCCACAATTAGAGGTTGGGAATACATGAAACACATTTTTCATGAAAAATACATCCCATCCTATAGATTTGAAAAAATAATGGAAGAAATATGTGGTATAAGGAATTATCAATGGGAAACGCATCATGAATACTAGAATGATTTAAGTGGAATTGTTCAAGTTCCCAACACCACCAAATAAGTGACCAAATTTTAGTTCAGTATTTTTATGATGGTTTAATTCCTATTGATCGAAATATGATTGATGCTACTGTATTTGGTGCAGTAGTTGATAAGACCCTAATTGATGCAATAACTGTAATTGAGAACATGGAATGTAACACTCAACAATTCAGTTCATGGTCCAATATACCTATTCGAGGTGTCCCTGATGTGAAATATACCAAATGCGAGAAGAATATGGGCATGAAGTTTGAAGAGGTAAGTACCCTTCTTCGAAAAATTTCTATTTCACAAGGGAAATCCCAATCTCCTTTTCCAATCCAATGTGGAATATGTTATTCTGATTCCCACTATTCTGACCAATTCCCTCAATTGATAGAAATATTTCATAGTTGTGAGAAAATATACCCAGGACACCCCTTTGACCAACACTTTAGGAAAGAACATTATTATCCGTCCAACCCTGGGTGGAAATACAACCAAGACTATAGACAATGGGGTATTAAAAAAACACAAAAACGTTGGAATCAATTCTGACAGAGTAGTCATATACCACCACCTATAAATCCTCAACCAAAAGAAGGTAATTATAACAATCCCCTATAAAACTCAAGCCTAGGCTAGATGACATGATGAAAAAATGGTTTCCAATAATCTCTAATTCTAACAAACCACTGAAGCTACCATACAAGACCTAAAAACCCAATTACGAAAACTAACAAACTCAATGGGGGAAATCCAAAGTCATGGGTTAGGTAAACTACCATCTCAACCATCAGTCTATCCTAAGTACAACATAATAGTTTGTTTCATAACTCTTTGGAGTGGAATGAAACTTAAAATCCAAATCAATCCTCCATTAGAGTCATCCCCTCCTGAGGAAACCACCATCCCAACCACTGTAAATGCTCCAAATGAGGTAAAACCTTGTCCATAGATAATCCCTTATAATGTAAATAGTACATCATTTGATGAGATTCCTAGCCAAACCATTCCTCTTCCATTTAACCAAAGGTATGATCACCCTAGAAAACAAAAGGAAACTGAACTTGACAAGGAAATTTGGGAAACTTTGAAAAAAGTTAATGTTAACATCCCCTTGATTGATTCCATGAAGAAAATACAAAATTACGACATGTTTTTGTGAAGATGTGTAAAAACTAAAGGTGACTTCAAGGTGATGAGAAGGTGGGATTTGGGAGGAACATCACAACATTGATAGATCCATCCCTTCATACCAAATTCAAGGATCCTAGAATATTCTTGATTTTGTGCACCATAGGGGACTATTCCTTTTCCAATGTTATGATTGATTTGGGTGCTTCTATAAATGTGATTCCTCACCACATTTAGTCTTCATTATAGGTCAGAGAATTTAATCTGATATGAACTATTGTTAAATTAGATAACCAGATTACTACACACCCCTGTGGTGTGTTAGTGGATGTTCTTGTGAGGGTGAAAATTTTAATTTTCCTTCTGATTTTTATGTTCTTGAAATGGAAGTTGATAGGATTAATGGACATCCCCATATTATATTAGAGAGACCTTTCCTAAAAACTGCCCAAACCATCATTAATTTCCACAATGGTACATAATCTCTGGATTTTGGTGGTTACATTTTCCACTTCAAAATCCTTCATTCCATGAAGAACCCCTCAAAATAACATTCATCTATCTCTGTTAACTCTTTAGATGTACTCCATTCCCCTAAAAAAATTTCTTTTTATTCCTCTAATCCCCTTTCTATGTTTACTTCACTTATTGAAATTATAGGAAATGAAAATTGAATAGAATGATGTTCCAGTCTAGAAAAATCTTATATATTTTTGTTAATTGATAATTTCATGAACGCAGAGGATCACATGACTATCGATGATACTGCAAATCTTGTAAAATATCACTCCACATATGAGGATGATACCAACGAGTAGTTTGATAATATTAGTGACCTCTCACTTTCACACACACTCCTATAAATCTAGAATCTCTCTATATTGGTTCAAAAACAACTGCCTACAGATTTAAAATATTCATATCTTGAGAATTGAAATAAGTCTCCTATAATAATTTCCATTTCACTCCCTCCTGAGCATGAATTTTGACTACTTGAACTTTTTAGGGTGTATAAAAAATCTTTCAGATAGAAACATGCAAACATTCCTAGTATTATCCCATCAATTTTAACACATAATATATTGTTAAATGATGAGGATAAACCAATGAGTTAGTCATAATATCTACTAAACCCAAACCTCATGGTTGTTGTTAAAAATAGGTAACAAAATTATTGTTTTCTAGATTTATTTACCCCATATCTGATAAAAAATTGGTTAGTCTAGTTCAATTAGTTCCTAAAAAACTAATCTAATAGCAATTAAAAATGAAAACAATGAATTGGTTCCAACCCATGTGCATAATAGTTGGTGTGTCTCTATAGACTATCATTGACTAAACCAACAAACTAAGAATGACTATTTCCAATTATCATTCATTGACCAATAGTTTGAGAGGCTAGAAGGCATGTCCCGATACTATTTTCTTGATAGGTATTCTATATACTTTTAGATCCAAATTTCCCTTGAGGATCAATAAAAGAAAGACTTTACTTGCCTCTTTGGCACATTTACATATAGAAGGATTTCATTTCATCTGTGTAATTATTCAAGAACATTCCAATGATACATGGTTATTATTATTATTGGATTATTAGAATAATTATATGGAAGTATTCATAGATTATTTCATTATCTATGGATCCTAATTTGATAAATGTTTGAGTATTTTAGCTTCTTTCCAACATAACTGTATTGAAAATAATATTGAATTAAATTATGAGAAATTTTATTTCAGGGTGAAATAAGGTATAATTGTGGGACATGTCATTTATGGGGATGGTATCCATGTTGATAAATCAATATTGGATGTTATTTCATCCCTACCATTCCCAAAAAATGTATAGGATATGTAGTTTTTCGTAGGTCATGCTAGATTTTACCACCATTTTAATCAAGGATTTAGTAAGAGTTCACTCTCCCTCTCTTGATTGATCCAAAAAAATAATAATTTGTTTTTCATAAAGAATGTGAAGATGCTTTTAATGAATCAAAATGTAGTCTAACATCACCCCTGGTAATCCAACCACCATGGTGGGATTTACCATTTGATCTCATTCATGATTCCTCTAACTATGCAGTTGGGGAAGTCTTATCACAGATGGTCAAACGAGCTCCATATGTCATTGGATATTCCTCTCATACACTATACCCTTCACAAGAAAAGTACACCATAACTAAAACAATTCCCCACCATTGTGATTTCCTTGGATAAATTTAGGTAATACCTTTTAGGGTCCAATGTCATTGTGTTATCAGACCATGCATCCCTTGAGTATCTCCCCATGAAACTGAAATCCAAACCACTTCTCATTCATTAGATGCTACTACTTTTGGAATTTAATTTATAAATTACAAATAAAAAAGGAGATGAGAATGTGGTGGTTGACCATATCAGTATGATCCCCACATCATTGAACATTGACTCATCCCCCTATATTCCCATAAATGGCATGTTTCTAGATGAACAACTATACCAAGTGCACGATTCTATTCCTTAGTATGGAAAAATTGTAAATTATTTGGTAGCATCTTCCATTTTTATTAATTTCAATAAAATTGAGACTGACTTTCTAAAACCCATGCTTGTTGGTATATTTCATATTACCCCTAACTTTTGTGCACATGTAGTGATTGTATCCTCCTGAATTTTGTTCTCGATAGTGAGTATTAGTCTATCATTAGGTTCTTTCACACTCTTTATTATAGGGACCACTTTGGTCCCCAATGGACTACTCGTAAGGACCTTTATTCTGATCTCTTTTGGCCAATAATTTTTTGGCATTCCCATGATTTCTGTAAATCATGTCCTCTCTATCAAATAATGGAAGATGCCTCTACAATAAATGAAATTACAAGAAAACTTTTTCTCTTCCATGAAATTTTTGATGTTTAGGGTATTGAATTTACGAGATCATTCTCCAATTCATTTGGGAACCTTTACATTCTTCTGGTAGTGAATTATATTTCAAAATGGGTAGATTCATGAGCCATAGGGTCTGATGATTCTAAGGTAGTTGTGGAAATTTTGAGACCCAAATTTTATGTAGGTTTGGATTACCTAGGTTCATCATCAATGACCAGAGTTCTCATTTCTACAACCCAACAATGTAAGCACTTTTTCATACGTATGGGGTCAGACATCAAGTGTCTACAACATATCACCCATAGACAAATGGTAAAGCTAAGGTATCGAATAGGGAGGTAAAAAAATTCTTAAAAAAACTGTTCCACCCAATATAAAAGATTGGATAATTAGAATCGATGAATCATTATGGGATTACCATAGTAACTTTAAAACATCCATTAGAATGTCTCCTTATAAGATTTTATTTGGAAAAAGTTTTTATCTCCCTATAGAGATAGAGCACCGGGCCTACTGGGCCATTAAACAATGTAATTCTAGTCTTTCTAGTGTAGGTTCTCAAAGGAATTTAAAGATCCAGAAGCTAGAGGAAATGATAATTGATTTGTATGACAAATCCTAGTTTTATAAGGAGAGAAACAGGGATTCCCATAACTATCTCATCATTTATATTCTGTTCCACATTGGGAAGAAGGTCCTCTTTTACAATGTAAGGCTGAATTTACATCCATGTATGCTTCATTCCAACTGGTTTGGACCATAAACTATTAATAATATTTATCCTTTTTGTGTTGTTTAGGTTCAAAATAATGAAACATAGAAAACCTTCACTGTAAATGGGTAGCGACTAAATCACTTTAATGAAGTCATTCTAGAGTCCCCATGGAGGAAATCCATGTTCAAGACGAAGTCTATAAATGACACTCACTAGGTTTTATTCTTAATTATTAAATTATCTTTTATTATAGTGAGGAAAATTCACACTTTAGGTGTAGAGGGAGGGGCTAGGTATATTTCTGGTTTATTTAGGAATTATCATCATCTTTATTTCTTTTTACCTTTTTCCATTCCTGTATTTTATTTTCACTTTCCCACCTCATTTCCCCCACAGTTTTGTGCTGAAATATTTTTCTCTTATGGTATAGTATTTTCATTTCATCCCCTCATTCCCCCTCACTTTAATATCGAAATGTTAATTTTCAATGACTACTTTATTAAAAAAAATGATACCATCTTAATGATGGAAGTTATTTAAAACGAATGAAGAATATTCCAATTTAATTTTGTTCTAACAATAAAAAAACAAAACAAAAAATGGTTTCAATGATAGAATGTGTGTTTTAACATGAATTCACCATTGATGTGTGATTTTTTAATGAATCTTGGTTCTTTATTGATGATATAAATGGTTTTATCACTTCAAAAACATTGAGAAGAAAGGAACCTATTGTGTGAGTAGTTTATGGGAAAATTGTGTCACATAATATATCGACAAATCCTTGCACCCATCTATGAAGTGTGTTTTTTTTACACAATAGAAGGTAAATAAAAGGTAGGTTAATATTCATATTCTTTAAAAAATGGTGTTTCCATATGTTCATTCCTTATCTCATCTTTTTCATTTCTGTACCGAATTGACCTATGTGTGTGTACCTGTTATCCCACTATTGTACACCCTCAAAAAAATATATAATAAAACAAAAAATATGGGTTGTGTATTGGGAAGGTCAAAAAACCACCCTTTCTCGACCATTTATCTTGTAATAACTATTGCAATTAGTGTTTTGAGGAGAAAAAACATGGGTTTAGAGAAGAGTGTGGGATTTTTTTCCAAGTAAAAAATTTCAATAAAACAACAATAATATTATTAATAAATGTTGGGTGTGATGGAATGTACAACATATGGGGATATCTATGTTTAGAGATTAAGGTTTGAACTTCAGGAATTCTTAAGTGAGTGGATCATGAAATTTTATTGAAAAGGATACATGCGTGGATTAGTGGAAACAATCATTTATGTAGACATATTTTAGAATAACATATATTTAATGTATAGAAATAGAAGATAATTGCATGTAATGGTTTTCACAGACACACAAAGAGAATTAGTGACATTATTAACTTCTGAATTATTTTCTCATATTGGTATAATTCTTCTCTTTGAATTTTATTCTAGTATAATTTATGAGACATCATTTTACATGATAACTGGAATAACAACTTGGTGTGATTTTCTCCTTGATCACATTTCAATCACATTTTATTTTATATTTTAAACCACCATGAAGTTCATAATATCTTCATGAATAATTTTTTAAAATGTCACTTTTCCTAGGAGTGCAAATGTTTTTGTGTGGGGGTGTGATCACTCCGCAATTCACTATTCATTTTCACCCGTGTAATGCTATGTTAATCTGATTTTATTTTTTAAATTACACATTTAATAACAAATATTACTTCATGGTTTATTTAATTATTATTTTTATCAATATTAAAAATAGAATTATTACTTGTTTTGATAATTACATTGTAGGTGGAGGTGATTTGGAGGGCCCATAATAATGTTTAAGAAAAATGGGCCAAACTGCATAGGATCCAAGACCACTAGTGGAATCAAACAAAAATTTATACTAAACTGTGAATCCAAATGGGTTGATATTTTTTAGGGTAGTCCAAAATTCAATGGGATACATTTCATATAAAGACTCTGAATACCCATTCGTCCATTAAGTGTCCCATCCGAACTAATCTGTCTAGGGGATTGAATCTTCTTGAAGTCAAAAAGTGGTTTTTGTATTTATTCTATATCTATTGATGTGATTGTCAAAATTGGGAAAACATTTTGATGAAGATATTCAGGTGGTTGTTATAAAACATTTTAGTTTTTTCAAATGTGATATAAGACTGTCTGTACATTGAAAATCATGGGTCACGTAGTTTCTCGAAACTAGGGTGCCCAAAACCTCCTTCCACGTTTCCTATAATTTAGCACCTTGGGGACCCCATTTACAACTTCATACATGAAGAAAATCATTGGTATTTTGAGACCCATAGAAGTACTCCTATCATCCAGTAAGTCTTGGAGGCCCATTTATTCATAGGGGCATCAAGGATGAAGGAAAAGTTCCACCCGATCTTCCTCCTCTCGATGGAAATATAAATGGTGGATGATCATTTCAAGGGAGATACACATATATGGGAGGGAGTTCTGACATTTTTTCTCCTAATGTTTTGTGTAATTTTTGTGATAAATATTTAAATTATGTTCAATATTGATGTGATTATCCTCTAAATACTTTTATTTTGTTATAATTAAGTGAACATGTTTTTATCTCAACACCTATTGTGTTGGGATTTCGAGTAAGGATATTAGGTTGTTCCAATTAAGCAATAGAAGAATCCTTATTTTCTCACAAAAAATTTGGATATTTAAGTATTATTTTCTAGCTCTTGTTCAAAGCATGTGGTCCAAACCTTACATCATAATTATTATGTTAAGGGTTGATTATTTGTGCATCATTTTAAGAGGCATGAGGGGAATCACTATCTTGGAAACCCTTAACCAAATAATTACATTAAACCATATAATTTTTTAAGAAAAATTAACTATACAAGATTTTTAGTGTAAATTAAATTACCTTATTCTCTGATAATTCTAAAAACACTACCTTTACTTATCAACTATTAAAATATATAAATTAAGTTATTTTCTTAAAAATGTTTTCTAAACCACCCACCTTTTTATAAAATTATATAAAAAGTACTCTAAACCTATTTATTCGCATGGAGAGACAACCTAGGGTCTTCACTTGACTATAAATCATATTTAAAAAAATAATAAATTTGATGTTCCATGACATCACGTTCAAAGATATAAAATAGATAAGTAAAATAGCAGTTGTTATTGAAAAACAACTTACTCTATCAAAATAAAATTATAATGTATTTTTAAAGAAAGATATATTTATTTTTCAAAGAGATATATCAAAAAAAAATATTAAATCACATAATAAATATCCACCTTTTTAAAGATACTACGGATAATAAGTAAACAACCTGATTTAAACCTTATAAAACAGACCTTAAAAAATCCAGATAAATTAAAATCATAAAAACTCTTAGCATGTTTGAAATTTGAATTTAGTAAATTATAGAAAAAAATATCTTCCCTTAGAAATATGAAAGATTAATTTGTTTAGTTATTAATTTATAAAATGGTATTTGAATCACTTTATCGAGATATTTACTATAGAAAAATCATAGTCATAATCCAATAAATAATTCAAAATTAAAATATCACAAATAATGTATTCAATATAGGGTTTCTCTGCACAAGGATAACTCCAAAAGTATGGTTGAAAGCACATGGTTGATTCCAAACATAGAATTACATAACATGGAGTATGAAAATGATTTTAGGCTACATAAATTAGTTACATAACAAATGTTATGTACTTGATCATGACACTCCTTAATAATTGTTAGATTCCCAAACATAACATTCACCACAAACATGAGGTTCTAAACATAATTTTGGATACTCAAAAGTGGTATTCCTTATCAAAATTTGGGTTCCCAAATATAAATTTCCATCTTAAACATGGGGTTACAAATCTAGAGTTGAATACCAATGTTATGTTGCAACATAAGTTTTTGAATAATGATTTCACACTTTATCAAAATGTATAGAATAATTTCAGAATATTATTTCCCCCAAATAAAATATTATTATTGAACAAAAAATGATATAATTATAGGAAAAAATAAACACAAAAAGGCATAATTTTTTTTAATTATTAAACATACAAAAAAATATAATTATTAATCAAATATTGGAAGAGTTAGAATGTTGTGTTTACCAAAATTTCTCCCCCTTTTTGTGTAACGAAAAACAAATATAAAAAATTGATTAATGAATAATTAATTCAATATATAACTATAATTAAATTTTATATAATCAAAATATAATATTATACTAAAAATTGATTGGATTAAAAACATAAAACAACAACAACAAAAATAAAGTTATCTCAAAATGAAAAAAGAACTTTTTTCTATAAGTCATCCTAGATTACAATAAACATTAGATCAAGGATAAAAATATTAAGATGAATGGTGTGAGGAATGAATTTATATAGGTTCTTTAGAGGAACAAAATACATATGTTATTATATATCTAAATGTTTTGTGAAAATACTTATGCTCCAACATAAAATCCTTGAAATATTGATTCATTAGGACTACTGAATCATTCATCATATACCTTGACTCATGAATCATATAAAAAAATTATACCATATTTTCTTTTAGAAAATTATGAATCGTTCAAAAATATTGATCATATTTTTCAATCATTTTTCTTAACTGGTTGCCCAAAAATATGACACTCCTTTATGGAGAAGTCAACAATTCAATCAAATCCTTCTAATTTTCTTGTAGAGTGTGTAAGAGTAATTTATCACATTGTAAACACTTAATCCTTTTAACCATAGCTGAAAGATCCATAAGTAAAAGAATTACCCTTCTCAACACATCTTTATAACCCATTATACTAGATGTGGATACTCTCCCTTGACTAAAAAATACTACCTTTACATCATTAAATCAGATGGCTACAAGCTTCCTTAGATTACTAAAATCTGATTTTGAAAACATTTATCCTCTAATATTTACAACCTGATTATTTATATCCCTTTTAAAGGAATCAAAATTTTTATTAGATATTTAATTTTTCATTTAAATTCTGATATTGATTCTGTAGAGATTCATAATTTATGATGAAAACAGAAGCACATTTAAATTCCTTAAAATACCTCCATGAACTATCAAATTCTCTTATGGATGCACAAAATTATCTATTTATAGATCTAACTTACAAACCATACCAATAACAAAATGAAGAGTATGATCCTCAAAATATATATCATTAGACACTGATTTTTCATTTTATGGTATCATATATTTTTCTTTGACATTAACCATAAAAAGTGATTGAACTTACAAATCTTCAATAGTTGTAGATGATATGTATCTAAGAACTTATTTTACCTAAGAATTTGTATCTATAGCTCAATAGAAGGAATTATCAACCAATAAAAGTAATTGATATTTAATAAATTCAATCATAGTAGTAACAAGTGTACTCACCTACTCAACAGAATGAACATCCTTTGACCTTTACAATGATATTGAAGAAACAACTTCCTAAGAATGTTGTTTATCATTATGAACAATTTCTTATGTTTATTGTGATACTTAAAAATTATTGAATTCCTTTAGTTGTTATTATACACCTTTAAAAACTTCCTCATATATTTCTTTAACTATTGGTTTCATCTTCACAGCCACCCCAGTAGAAGATTAATCAACTTTATCTATTTGTGTTGGTTCCTCCCCTCTTATAGGTATTGGAATTAAAATAGCTCCATATTCTTCCTCAATAGAGGGTTATGTATAAAAATTTATATAGTAAAGTACTCTTCGGGTTATAGGTTGAACAATATTTTCAAACACCATTCTTTTTCTATTACTAACATGGATATTCACATCACAAATAAAAGAATCCTAAAAACCTCACTCATGGGAATTTTTTTCCAAGTTAGATTTTTTTACATTTTGACGTCGATTTTTAACTACATTCTATAAAGGTGATGTTAAAATTTGATGTTTCAACATCCGTTTTTATAAGCTGACATCTAAATATCAATTAAAAAGTTAGTTATAGTCATTTTTGACATTTTATTACAAAAACCAATGTCGAAAATCATCCCCCGATGGCCTTGGATATTGGTATTTATATAAAATGAAGTTGAAAATCAGGCTTCATTGGTCTTCGACATCAGTTTCTATAAAAACTGATGAAGGATGTTACAAATTTTCAATCTTTGATGTTGGTTTTTATAAACCTATATCAAAAAGTAAAATATTGACATTTCAACATTAGTTTTTTAGAAAACGGATGACTAAATTCTGATTCTGCAATATTTTTAACATCAGTTTTTGGTAAAAACCGACATGAAAAGTACATTTAAAGAAAATATTTTTCATGTTAGTTTGAGAAAAAAAATATGTTAGTACATTGAAACTATTAATATTGGAATATATTTTATTTCCCAAGATTCAATTTGACTTGTCATGGAGCTAAAACAGACTTACTAATCAAATGTTATGGTTGTGGTATGTTATACCTCATTAAGTTTTAAAATATACAACTCACATAAATGAAAACATATGAAAAATGAGAAAAATAATATTCATCAAATAAAAATAATAAATAATAAACTTAAAGATTCAACATAATTTTTATTCTCCTATTTTTTTCCATTTGAATCGATATGTTTTTGTTGATATTTCTTTTTTTAAGGATGAATTCATGTGGTAATAAAGATGGTGATCGACAAAAAATTTATCACCTCATCCAATGAATCACATGCCAATGTTTTATATTTTTATCTTAATCAGAATAATTCTTCCTCATCCTAATAAAAATTATCAAGATTTTTAGCAATAAGGAGAAAAATAATAATGAAATTAAATGATGAGAATAAAGACCATGTACAAATCATTGATTGAATAATTATTGAAATCCTAATTATATAAAATATGTGAAAAATGTTGAAGGAAATAGAATTATTATGTATATATTGTAAATGAAAGTATTTATGGTGGTGATGAATTAAAATTTTTGTGGGATTTTTATAATAGAAACATGTATTGTGAAAAAAATTAAATACTAAACCCACATATTAGAAATTTACTTTTAACATCAGAAGTATATATAAAAGATGTTTAAACTATTATAATGTTTTTTTAAAGTTAGTTATTAAAAAAAGATTCCCAAAAGTGAATTTTATTGTTGTTTATTTGCAAAATTTATTTTAACATGTGACTTTTAATGTCGGTTACAAATAAACTGACGTTAAAGGATAAGTATTATATTATTTAACTTTTGATATCCATAACTTTGGATCCATTAGTCCATTTTCACTCCCCAACTATAAAATATAATATTTAGATATTATCTACAACTTGGAATTTATTTTTAATTTTAGTTATTTGAAAATATGATGCAAAAAAGTGACATTTAATGATATTTACTGAAAAAGACCGACATTAAAAATCGTGTCTTATAATATTCAACTTCTGAAATCCATAAATTTTGATCTATAAGTCCGATTTAGCTCTAAAACCAGTAAAATATAAGATTTATAAATTATAAAAAAACTTTTATTTGATTTTTAATATCATTTATTTGGAAAAATGATGAAAAAATGAAATTTAACATCAGTTTCTAAAAACAACTGATGTTAAAAATCAAGTATTATAATTTTTAACTTCCAACATCCATAAATTTTGATTCATAAGTCTGTTTTATCTCCACAATCAGTCAAAATGAATATTGAAAAATTATATATATCTTGGATTTTATTTTTAACATTAGTTATTTGAAAAAAAGATGCCAAAAAATGACATTTAACAAAAGTTATTGACAAAAATAATGTTAAAAATCAAGACTTATAACGTTCAACTTAGAAAATCAATAACTATTAAAATGTAAGTCTGTTTATGCTCTAGGACCTATAAAATTGAAGTTTGAGAAATTATCTATAACTTGGATTTTATTTTTAACAACATTTATTTGAAAAGGAAACAAAAAATAGTAACTTTTAATGTCATTATTGAAGAACAAAATATAAAATACTGATGTTAAAGACCAGTTTCTTATAGTTTCTCAAACCAATTGTGACATTGTATCTTCTCTAACCACTAAAGATTCCAATATATCATTTAAAACAAGACTTATAGATCCAAATAACATTAAACTCATATTCTCCCCATAACATTAGCATTATATAACCCATACTGTTTAACACCAACTAATATTTACTTTCATGTTATCACACTTTAGAAGAAACTAGATATCCTGAAATTTCACATGGAAATAATATTACTATGATGATATCATAAATCTGCCATGATGTTATTAGTAATCTCACTCTTATAAAAAATAAGGGACACTGGTATACCATTGGGATAAAAAGACATCCAATCATACTTTTCACAATAATGGTGTACATACCTTATTATTCACCAACATATGTTAAACTTGATGTTACTCATCTAGAGGAATCTGATATACATGTACAAAAAAGGATTTTATTAGACTGAATAATCATTAGAACTACTGTTATCCAAATAAACTTTACTGATACCTTTTGGTAATCATCCAAATCCTTGACCAACATCCTCTTGAATTGAGATATCCCCAAAAAGGACACAATTTCCTAAAAATTCTAAAGTTCATCTCTAATTAATATAAAGATGAAATGTAAATAAATTTCATGAGGGCACCGAATGAATTGTACAATTTCCACCAAAAATTTCAAAAAGAAATTATCTATTACTTTTTAAAAGATTAAATATTAAATTTCACCAAATTTATAGCAGGAGTTTTTATAAAATTTCTTCACATTAATTTCAATAGAATATTTTGAATTACATCCACCGAAAATGAATCTATCCAGTGAAATAATAGCACTTTATTCAATATAAAATTTATTTCAAATAGCCATTAAATGTCCAAAACCATTCCATATATCTATTTTCAATATAAACTTGAATATCATTGACTCTTTATGACATTATGATCAGACTTATTTTTTCTCTTCCTCTTTACTATCAAAATAAGTAGTACAATGTCTAGGTTTTAGAAAAAACATTTTTTATGTGATCAAAAGTTTGATAGATTAAAAGTGCATAGGTTTGAGGGTAAGAGAGAGAGAAGGATTAACAATGGCGATTTTAGGTGATAGTTTGGTTTCTAGATATAGTAATTCAATGTAATCATATAGTTTTATTAAAAGAAGAAAAGAAAACATTGAAAATATACACACAACTAAGATGATACAAAAAATATTAAATAGAATAAATAAATATTTATAAAAAAATTCTTTAAAAGATAATAAAAATACTAAATGAAACATAGATTAATAAAATATAAAAACATTATATAAAATTAGATAGTCTTAACTCCCTAATTATAGAAAAAAAGAAGCATTGGGAAGTGGTTTAGTGTTAAAATCATCAAGATGATATTAAGTATTAATAAATTCAAAATAAATATCCCATTTATAGAAATAATCCTTTATAAATTGATATTGAATATCAATATGCATAGTCAGTGAATTACTCAATGGATTTATGAAATATCTATAGAACAATTATTGTTGCCTAAAATATAAACATGATCAAAATGAAGTCCAATGTTCAATAATTGTGTGTTTGATCAACAATAGTTGTGTAGAAAAACTAATATCATATATGTATTCTACACAATCAAATTATAATAGAACTAAATAAGACATATTACTAAAGTATGAAACTATGGATTTCCCTAAAAAGTGACAAGTTCATGATGTGTTTTATCTATATAATCTATAGCCTCTAAAATAACCATCTGAATATGAAATTAAATCAATATAAGAGGTTTTTTGATAAAACAAAGATTGATAAACAGTTCATTCTAAATATCTCAAATAATTTTTAACAATAATTAAATGTGACTCTTTTGTATTTGAATTTTTTTTACACAATGGAAATTAAAAAACATTATCTATTGTCTACTACTAGAAAGATATTATAAAACACAAATCTTACCACTCTTAAACATGATTTAAAATAGTCAAAAATCTTCATAAAAATTAAGTTTTACATTTGTATAGAAGGTTTTTTATATGAATTACTATTCTTAAGAATAATATTTTTATAAAAATAAAAAATATATTTATTTTTAATTATAATATTTATAATATCATTTTGATTGATTTAAAATAGAACAACGAAATTTAATTCTCCCATCAAACTCATTTCAAAGTAATTTTATATATGTTTTTAAAAATTAGTATAATTATTTTTATTATATGAACAAAAATATCAGTATCTACATAAATTTGAACTAATATAATATCCAAAGAAGTTTTTTTATTCAATAGAGTAAGATCCGTCAAACCTATAAAAAAATATTTTTCTAAAAATAAAAGAACACAACCCCTTATAAAAATAGCCTATTGGTTGTTTAATACCATTTTCATATTTATTATGTTTGAAAAAACCATTTGAAATGTAAGGAATTTCCAAACCTAGGGTTTTTTCAACATAGGAACACTCTATTAAATAGCCATTTAGAAATGAAAATATGATATACATGTGTTATAATTTAAAATTCATATAATATGAATAGGGTAAAATGATCCTAATGGATTCATGCCTATAAATAAGTAAAAAGGTTTCCTCATAGCCTATTCCTTCCTCCTGATTGTAACCCTTAGCAACAAACCCTATATTATTCTATGTAATTACACCTTGATCATCTTGATTATACCAAAAACCCATTTAGTTCCATTTATAGGATGATCTGAGGGACAACTATCTAATTCAGAAACCTTTTTCCATTAAACTCATTTAGATCTTGTTGCATATCCAATAACCATCTATTATCATATAAGAGTTATTTTATAGACTTAGGTTAAAACATGGATGGAAGTAAGATAATATAACTAGGTTTACAACATTCCTCCTAGTCCTAATTATTTAATCAAGATAACTTTTAACAACCTTTAACAGGTTATCCTTCAATATTCTAGATTATCTAGGTAAAACACTTTCATGTTCCTCAATTTTATGTTCTTTAGAAATTGATTATTCATGATCATGTTCTATTTCACTTTCAAACTTGTCATCAGATGATTTCGGACTCAAGTTACTTAAAGAATCAATAGATTAATCCATTTTAATTAAATTATGATCAAATGGATGAATTTCATAAAAAATCATAGGATCAAATTCTTTAACTATCATTATCTTTTTATTATACTCTACATATTCTATCTAATTAAAAATTACCAAATAAAGATTCAGTTATCATCCTTTAGATCAAAATTACCAATTTCCTTATTATTATTCAAGATATAAAACATTTATCCAAAATCATTAAATTATCCAAGTTTAGGTTTTATATTATCCCATAATTAATAATGTGTCTTTTTAAGAAGTGGAATTATTAAAAATCTATTCATAATATGGCATGATATAGTAATATCTTCTTCCGAAAAATAGGTAGGTAATGTTTATTCATTCAATATAGTTCTATCTATTTCTTCTAAATTTCTATTTATTATTTCTATAATTCCATTTTATTGAGTCATTTTTTAGAGTATAAGGGGTATGATTAATAAAAATATTTGGGAAAAATTAATAAAATTATTTATCCTCAAAATCACCTCTATGATCAAATCTCATTGAAAATATTTTTTATTTATTTTTAATATTGAAAAAACATACAAAAACTCATAAAGACTGAAAATTATAATATTTTAAAGTTAAAAAAGTATATTAATGTAAATATAGAAAAATAATCAATGAATATAAAGAAAAGTAATCTACCAGCCCTGTTTTCTACAATAGAGGGTCCAAAAAATTCCATATAGCTACCTTAGCCTTTTACACATAACATTTCATGATTTTAAACATAATTCATCATTATAGTAGAATCCAATGATCGTTAATTCTACTATCTTGGAAGACTATGAACATATATCACAAAACATGTGGCTAAAAACACTTCTTTATTTAATCATCATAATGAGCTAATAACTTCAATTGAGCCCTTAAATCTGCATAGGGTACCCTGGGGAACACATGAACAAAGGGATGAACTAAAAAGCCCAGTAAGGGAAAGAACATAAGAATAAACTTTAAGCACATGATTTGGGAGGCTTGACATAATGATATTAGAAGCATGGAACATATGGAATCATAACATATAAACATGGGATCATAAAAACATGGAATAAAATAATCATGGGATCATATAATCATGAGATTATATAAGTTTTGTTTAATAGAGAGGTGGCAACAACTTTAAACATGACTTTAGTACGAGTCAAGGCTAACCATCAATCTTGTTTCCCATAGTAGCACAAGCCAAGGCTAACCGCCAGACCGTTTGCCCCTAATCTTCTCATGAGACATTAAATTTACCTAGTGCATTGGAGATATATCTGGGAGCACCCATATAAGATTATTCATGTATATTCTTTCGACATAAATAATCTCATATAATCAATCATACATAAACATAAGAGTACCCAAGGAAAGAAATGGGCACATAATCACGTTATGAAGCATAATAAAAAGGGTCCTAACATACAAGCATCCATGAAAGAAAGGAATTAAATCATAAATAGACATTAATAATGTATAAAGGCATAAATCATGACAATATATAACAAACTGAAGTGATATCAAGTAAAAATAGTTTTTAGGATACTTTTTGTGAAAACATTTTAGTGTTGTTTAAGAAAACATTCAATATCTCTTAAAACGAAAAGCGACATAATATTTTTTTATAAAAACTGAAGTAAACCAGGAAGGTGTAAATAATAAATAGAGTCATTTTATAAAGACAAAGGTGACTTAAAACAAAGGATATAGTACACTTGATAATAGGAAAGAATTTGGGAAGTTCCCTTAAAACGGGTTCACTTATCCGGATGTAATGAGGAGAGAATCACTTAAAATCATGCATATACCTGAAATAGAGTGATGAAAGAGTCTTGATAAATAAACATGTAACATGTACACAACATTGTGATTATTCACAATAAAATATAAGATAACATCATCTTGGTAGAAAGGTAGATAAGACAACCCGAAGGAATAAAAGAGGTTCAGGTAGAATTCTTTACGGATTATCGGCATGGTATCGGGAGTACTTGAGGGGGATTAGTGAGAGAGTAATGGGAATTATCATCACTTATGCATAAATAGGGAAGTATGGGGGAGGATAGAAATCAGACACCATAATTAATAATTACACACAACATGTCCTAACATAGTGAACAATCTTGAATAAGGGTGAAATTGAGAGGATCCCTTATCTTTGGTCCATTGGTGTTCTCCACTTGATATTAATGACCTGAATAGTCAAATTAGGTTTGTTAATCAATAGTTCCAGAACCTTATCAAAAATTAAAAGATTTAGTATAACAATTTTATATTCATTTATACCCATTTTGATTGATTACAAGGTTCAATTTCATTGTTCGGGTCCGTTTGTTTCATTTGTTTTAATGATCGGTTCAATTGTATTTAGGTTCAAATAAGTTGTAAGATGAAAGTGGTTGTCCAGAATTAAATTTATATAACATTATTGGAAATCCTGTAGGTTATATGGTTAGAAAATTAATGTTGTTAATTAGAGGGAAAGAGAAACTTTACATTAAACATTAATGATAAACACTTGAATTAATTTTAACGATTTTTCCCATAATTGACTTGTTTTGTATTATTGTTTTATATCATGAGTGTAAAGGGATTAAATAACCATAAATAGGAAATAAAACATATATATAATCTCGTTCAACCATAACATAAATAGTTTCATGACCAGAAACAAAATGATAAAAGAATTTGAAAACACATTATCCATGATGTCGGTAATTCGACACATCACAGAGGATATTTTAATTCTAGAACCTGAGGGAGAGGAGGAGAAGCATGATGCTTGAAATTTTCTATAAACATTATTAACATCTAGAATATATGATATTCTAGAGCTTTCACTCCTTTTGGATAAGGGAAGGGGAAGAGGGTATAAGAAAAGAAAGAAAATGAAAACAAAACACTTGAAAACGAAAGAGGGTTCTTACCCTTTGATCTCCTCTCTTTAAGACTACTCTTAGGGGCTTTGATTTTGGTCTTTTGGAAAGACAAGAAAGACTTGGAAGTGGGAAAGGATCTTGGGAGGTATTTGGGAAGAATTGTTTCTAGGAAAAAGGCTTGAGAGGTGTGAGGAAAAGAGGTAAGGAGAGGGGGTATTTATAATGAAGGAGAAGAGGGTTTTCCCAATTGTTTATTCAATAGTTTATTAATTTCCATCAAGGAAAGGAATAGTGATGATTCCTTGAAAAAAAATAGTAAATTTATCATGTGAATCCGAACCAATTGGGCTTACATCTGCCGAACATCATCATGATGTCATAATTATTATATTTGGCTTATTTTGTGAATTATTGTATTTTACTATTCATCAAAAGTTCAAGTATTTCAGAAAAATTCCAAAAATTTGTACTAACCATTTTTCGACAGGTAGAATCCAAAAATGAAGTCCATTTTTCAAAAAAAAATTTCTAAATATGATTAATTTAATATTTAATTAAAATAATAATTTATTATCAAAACCAGTTTTAAAACATTCATTAACTCGTTCTAAAATATATGTATATCATACTTCAAACTTGAATATTATTTTTATACCACCATAGGTGAGGTTACTATTCATCAGGGTATATCACTGTTCATAAGGGTATTTTACTATTCATTAGTTTTGGTTACTATTCACCAAAAATTATTTTTGTTTTATTAGACTCCAAAAAACATCTTGAACAGAACCGTGTATGCCAGATTTTTAAATTCCAAATACAGAAGTGACAAAATTATGTTTAAAGGCCACTTATCACTTAGTAGTTAGTTATGTTGTGATTTAATGAGATTTTATGACATAAATATAAGAAGGGAATTTCTTATTAATAACTTTTGGTCATTACATTCTTCCCCCCTTATGAAATTTTCTCTCGAAATTTCGTTTTACATACCATGCCAAAAATAGGTGCGGGTACTTTTCCTTCATTTCTTCCTCCAATTCCCATGTTGCTTCCTCAAACTTATGGTTTCTCTACAACACTTTGACAAGATGGGTTGTCTTGTTATGTAGAACCTGATCTCTATGATCGAAAATCTTTACTGGATGCTCCTCATAAGAGAGATCATCTTCTAACTGCACAAACTCTGAGTTTATTACATGTGTGTGATCAGGTATGTACTTCCTCAAGAGTGATACATGAAAAACATCATGAACTTGAGCCATATTTAGTGGAAGTTCAAGCCTATAGTCCACGACTTCTATGCGGTCAAGGATCTCAAAGGGGCCAATATACCTTGGGCTTATCTTCTCTTTCATCCCGAACCACATGACTCTCTTCCATGGAGATATTCGAAAGAAGACTTTTTCTCCAACGTCGAACTCCAAGTCCCTTAGATGATTGTCAGCATAGCTCTTTTGCCGACTTTGAGCAGCTTTGATGTGTTTCTGGATGACTTGAACCTTCTCTGTCATCTCGTGAACAAGATTGGGTCCAAGTATCTTTCTTTCTCCGACTTCTGCCCAACTGGTTGGAGTTCTACATTACTTTCCATACAAAGCTTTATATAGAGCAATTTGAATATTTGAGTGGAAGCAATTGTTATATGATAACTCAACCAATGGGAGTTGTTGATCCCAATGACCGTTGAATTCCAGAGAGAAGGCTCTAAAAATATCTTCATCCATCTTAATAGTTCTTTCAAACTGGCCATCAGTTTGGGGGTGATAGGTCGTGCTGAAATTTAATTCAGTACTCAATGAATATTGAAGGCTCCTCCAGAATTTAGATATGAACCTTGGATAACGATCAGAGAAAATTGAGAGTGGAACACCATGCACTCTCCCCACTTCCTTCACATATAACTTTGAATGTTTCTCAAGCAAAAGTTCTTCCTTAATAGTGATGAAATGGGATTTCGTGGTGAATCGGTCAACCACAACCCATATCACATTATTTCCCTTCGATGTCTTTGGGAGACCCGTAAAAAAGTCCATAGTAACATTTTCCCATTTCTACATGGGTATAGACAATGGATGCATCATACCTTTGGACTTTTGTCTCTCAACTTTAACTTGCTGACATACCAAGCACCTTGATATATATTTCTCAATCTCCTTCTTCATGTTATCCCACCAGATGTGTTCTCAGAGATCACAGTACATTTTGGTACTCCTAGGATGGATAGAGAAGGTCGAGCTATGTGAATCACTCAATAGCTCTTTCATTATATCTAGATCACATGGTACACATAATCATGTCCCAAATATTAAAACTCCTTCCTCATCAATTTTGAAATCGGAGGATTTCCCATTTTTAACAGCTTCCACCCTTTTCTGGATTTCCACATCTTTTCTTTGCGCAACCTTTATTTTCTCCATGAGGGATGGTTGAGAAATAATTTGAGAAAGGATTGATGATGTTCCTCCCTTAATGATTCCCATGTCCATCATTTTCAAATCAAAGAAGATCAGATCCTTTTCTATTCTCATCATTGATAAAGATGCAGGGTCCTTTCTACTTAGAGCATCCGCCACCTTGTTTGCCTTACCGGGATGGTAGCGGATTGAGCAGTCATAATCCTTGATGAGATCTATCCATATTCGTTGGAGAATATTAATCTCTTCCTCTGTAAATATGTATTTGAGACTCTTGTGGTCCATATATATCTCAAATTTTTTCCCATAGAGATAATGCCGCCAGATTTTCAAGGCAATGACCACAGCCGCTAACTCCAAATCATGCGTTGGATAGTTTTGCTCAAGGATTTTCAGATTCCTTGAGGCATAGGCTATCACTTTATCATTTTTCATCAGCACACATCCTATGAACTTATTAGAAGCCTCACTATACACCACAAAGAGTTCCCCACTGGTAGGGAGTGTGAGTACTGGCACAATGATAAGCCTCTTTTTCAACTACTTGAAATAGTCTTCACACTCCTGTGTCCAGACAAACTTTACTCCCTTCCGTGTCATCTTGGTCATTGGGTTTGAAAATCATGAAACTTTCTTCATGAATCTTCGATAATACCCAGCTAGAACCATGGATCTGCAGATCCCCGTTACAAAAGTTGGTCTGGGCCACTCTTCAATTGCCTTCATCTTGGAAGGGTCCACGGATATCCCTTTGCTGGGGATAACATGCCCCAAGAATGATACTTCTCCCATCCATAACTCACATTTACTATACTTTTCATACAAATTCTCCCTTCGCAAAGTCTTTAACACTGTTTCCAAATGCTCCTCATGTTCCTCCTTACTCTTGGAGTATATCAGAATATCATCAATAAAGACTGTCACAAATTTTTCAAGTTAATATCTAAATACTCTATTCATTAAATCCATAAAAATCGTTGGAGCATTTGTCAGTCTGAAGGGCATCACTATGAACTCATTGTGTCTATAACTCGTTCGAAAGGTAGTCTTGGGAACATATTCCTTCCTCACCTTTAGTTGGTGATATCCTGACCGAAGGTCCACCTTAGAGAAATAATTGTCCCCATGTAGCTGATTGAACAATTCATCTATCCATGGAAGGGGATACATGTTCTTTATTGTGATTTTATTGAGCTCACAATAATCAATATAGAGGAGCATTGATCTATCCTTCTTCTTGACAAAGAGGACTGGAGCACCCCATGGTAAAGCACTCGGGCGTATAAAACTCATCTCCATATTCTCCTGTAACTGCTTCTTCAGCTCTTCTAGCTCTACGCTGGCCATTCTGTAAGGTTTCTTAGAGATTGGTAGAGATCTAGGGATAAGTTAAATAGAGAAATCAACCTCTCGGTCAGGAGGAAGACCATGCAACTCTTCAGGGAATACATCAGTGTAATCCCTTATGATGGGCATGTCTTCAAGCATGATTCCCTCCTTCATCTCAATCAATTGAGCTAGATATTCATGCTCATAAGGAAGAATTATCCACACTTGAGATGATGACTTGAAAGGAAATTCCTCTTCCTACTTGCACTTGTAAAGAATCAGAGGATGCTTAGGGATGTGAAGAGTAATCTACCATTCCTAGAAGTTGATGTTGGCCTGGTACAAAGATAACCAATCCATGCCCATGATAGCATCAAATTCCACTAAAGGAAGTATGACAAGATTTACTGGGAGGGTCAGTCCACAAACATTAACCGGGGAGGAGTTATAAAACACGGATGCAATAATTGCCCCACTCGTTGATCTCACAGATAACTTTTCCTCTAAATTTAGAGGTGGTGTTTGAATAGTTATACTAAAATTGTAAGATATGAAAGAATGCGTAGAACTAGAATCAAATAGTTTGCTAGCTATTCTTGAATGAATAATAAGTGTACCTATCACCACATCATTTTCTAGCTCCACCTCGGTAGTAGTGATAGCATAAGCCCTTCCTTGTTGCCTTGGAGGTTGTTGTTGATTGCCTCCGACAACACTTAGCTTAGGGCAATTGTTCGCATAATGCCCAAGCTCCTTGCAGTTATAACACTGCACTGCAAGTTGAGTGTTGATCTGAACCTTCATTTCTTCTTCAACATTAGCGAGATTTTTCATACCCCTTCAGTAGTTCTTATCAAGATGACCAAACTTTCCACATTTGAAGCAATTCTTGGTTCCCTTCACATAGTTACCAGGATGCTTCTTCCCAAAATTTTTGCAAAGGGGAAAGCTGGGATTCATTCCATCATGGGATTTGTTTAATGGAACACCCGTGATGTTTTCCATTTTCCGCTTCTTGTCACTGGGCACATGAGACCACTGAGTGTCTCCAATCTCTATTTCTACCTTAAGGGCACAACATAACATGTCCTCATAACTGTCGAAGTCTCAAATTGCCAATGATTTTCATAGACTCTGCTTTAGTCTGTTAAATAAGCGATCCACTTTGCTTTCAGTGTTAATGACAAAGCTAGAGGCGTACCATGAATGCCTTGTAAAGTTTTCTTTATACACCCTGATGAAATCATCATGATTCTACTTGAGTCCAAGGAACTCTCTTTCCATCTTGAGACAGAGGGTTCGAGGAAAATATTTGTTGAAAAACATCCTCTTTAATTCCACCCAATCTATGGAATCAATTTCTTCTTGGGACTTTGTATTCTTGATCAATGTCCACCACTGATCAACATCCCCATAAAAATGATAGACATCCAGTACAACTTTCTCTACTTCCAAGCACTGGAGGATAGATAAAATAATTTCAATGGAGTTAATCCATTGTTCTGCGAGTAGGGGATCAGAAGACCTGCTAAGCATGGGAGGCCTTTTCCGCATGAAGGATTCTACGGAAAATTGCTCTTTCCTTGGAGGAGGGGGATGTTTCACATGATTCAAGTTATTATTCATAACTCGTGCCAGCTGAGCAAGTACTTCATGAAGTTTTTAGCACTCGCTTCCATCACATCGGGCATGTCATTAGGGAAATAATCACATTGCCTATCACATTGGTTGTTGGAATGTGCTCTTCTATTTCCTGCCATTAACTATGAAAAATAACGTACAATTAGAGGTCTTGAATACTTAGCTATTGAGCATTGAAAGAAAACTTTTAACATTAAAGGATAAACTTAAAAAGAAGAAGTACATCCTAACTTGTGGTTCCTTAGGTTTATATCTAGGTTATCCTCAATATATTTCCTACCTTATATTCCTATGGTCTTTTCCCTTAATAATTGTTTGTACTAAGCTTGTGAATCTACCAAAGAATATCCACCGGGAGTGTCGTAACCAAGAGAGCAGTAAGGCCCATTGTTGTGCACCAGTTCCCATTCGTGTCTAGCTCAAATCGGTGTTTTCGGGTTTTACCTCTAGGATAAGTCTATTCCAGAGCCACCTATACCTGCTCGTATCTAGACAGGGATGTATTTTCTTGATAAACCACTTACTCAATACTCACCAAAATTTGGGAATGTTTTTTAATACTTAGTCTCATCCTTAAGGTTCTCACTAAGGTTCTCTATTCCTAATCTCCAAAAATAACTAGACCATCCTTTGATACCAACTATAGGGACCCAATCCTTTTACAAATAACATTTCATGATTTTAAACATAATTCATCATCATAGTACATGCCAAGTATCATTAAGTCTAGTGACTTGGAATACATGGTACATATATCACAAAACATGGGGCTAAAAACAATTCTTTATTTAATCTTCATAATGAGCTCTTAACTTCCTTTGAGCCCTTACATCTGCATAGGGTACCTTGGGGAACACATGAAAAAAAGGATGACCTAAAAATCCCAATAAGGGAAAGAACATAAGAATAATCTTTAAGCACATGAGTTAAGAGGCTTGGGATAAAGATATATTAAGCATGGGATGTATAGAATCATAACATATAAACATGGGATCATAAAAACATGGAATAAAATAATCATGGGATCATATAAGCATGAGATTATATAAGAATAGTTTAATATAGAGGTGGCAGAAACTTTAAACATGACTTTAGTACGAGTCACGACCAACCACAAATCTTGTTTCCCATAGTAGCACAAGCCAAGGCTAACCACCCAGACCGTTTGCCCATAATCTTATCATGAGATATTAACTTTACCCAATGAATTGGAGTGCTATATGGCTGCACCCATCTAATATTATTCATGTATATTCTTTCTACATAAATAATCTCACATAATCAATCATACATAAATATAAGAGTACCCAAGGAAAGAAATGGGCACACAATCACGTCATAAAGCATAATAAAAAGGGACGTAAGATACAAGCGTCCATGAAAGAAATGAATTAAAACATAAATAGACATTAATAATGTATAAATGCATAAATCATGACACGAGATAACAAACTGAAGTGATAACATGTAAAAATAGTTTTTAGGAATCTTTGAGACAAAACATTTTAGTGTGGTTTAAGAAAACATCGAACATCTCTTAAAATGAAAAGTGGCATAATATTTTTTTTTTATAAAACAAGAATTAATCCAGGAGGGTTTTCATAATAAAAATACTTATTTTATAAAGACATATGTGACTTAAAACAGTGGATAGATTACCCTTGATAATATGAAAGAATTTGGGAAGTTCCCTTAAAACAGGTTCACTTATCGGGAAGTAATGAGGAGAGAATCACATAAAAGCATGAATATCCCTAAAAGAGAGAGATGAAAGAGTATTGATAAAAAAATTGGAACATGTACAAAACATATATAGTATGCACAAGAAAATATAAGATAACATCATTTTGGTAGAAAGGTAGATAAGACAACTCGAAGGAATAAAAGAGGTTTGGGGCGGCATGGTATCAGGAGTACTTGAGGGGGCTTAGTGAGAGAGTAAAGGGACTTTTCATCACTTATACATAAATAGGTAAGTATGGGGGAGGTGAGATATCATACCCCATAATTAATATTTACACACAACAAGTCCTAACATAGTAAACAATCCTGAATAAGGGTGAAATTGAGAAGATCCCTTACCTTAGGACCATTGGTGTTCTCCACTTGATATTAATGACCTGAATAGTAAAATTATGTTTATTAATAAATCGTTCCATAACCTTATCTAAAATTAAAAGATTCAGTGCAACATTTTTAAGTTCATTTATACCCATTTTGATTGATTATAATGTTCAATTTCATTGTTCAGGTCCGTTTGTTTCATTTGTTTTAATGATCGGTTCAATTGTATTTAGTTTCAAATAAATTTTAAGATGAAAGTGGTAGTCCAGAATTGAATTTATATAACATTATTGGACATCCAATAGGTTACATGGTTACAAAATTCATTTGGTTAATTATAGGGAATGAGAACCTTCACATTAAACATTAATGATAAACACTTGAATTAATTTTAACGATTTTGCCCGTAATTGACTTGTTTTGTATTATTGTTTTATATCATGAGTGTAAGAGGATTACAGAACATTGAATAGGAAATATAACATATATAATAATCTGCTTCAACCATAACATAAATGGTATCCTGACAAGAAACCAAACGATAAAATAATTTGAAAACACATTATCCATGATGTCGGTAATTCGACACATCACAGGCGATATTTTAATTCTAGAACGTGAGGGAGAGGAGGAGAAGCATGATGCATGAAATTTTCCATAATCATGATTAGAATCCAAAATATATGATATTATGGAGCTTCCATGCCTTTTGGATATGGTAAGGGGAAGATGGTATAAGAAAAGAAAGAAAATGAAAACAAAACACTTGAAAACGAAAGAGAGTTCTTAACCTATGATCTCCTCTCTTGAGACTCCTCTTAGGGGCTTTGATTTTAGACATTTAGAAAGACCCGAAAGCCTTGGGTGTGGGGAAGGATCTTGGGATGGATTTGGGAAGAATTGTATCTAGGAAAAAGGCATGAGAGGTGTGAGGAAAATAGGTAAGGAGAGGGGGTATTTATAGTGAGGGAGGAGAGGGGTTTCCCAATTGTTTATTCAATAGTTTATTAATTTACCTCAAGACAAGGAAAAGTGATGATTCATTAACCAAAAATAGTAAATTTAGCATCTGAATCCGAACCAATTGGGCTTACATCAATAGAACATAATCATGACTTCATAATTAATGTTTTTTTCTTATTTTGTAAATTATCGTATTTCACTATTCATCAAAATTTCAAGTATTACAAAAAAATCCCAAAAACTCTCCCTAACCATTTTTCAATGTGAAGAATCCAAAAATGAAGTCCATTTTTCAAAAATAATTTTCTAAACATGATTATTTTAATATTTAATTAAAATAAAAATTTATTATCAAAACCAGTTTTAAAACATTCATTAACTAATTCTAAAATATAGGTATATCATATTTTTAATGTGAATATTATTTTTATACCACCATAGGTGTGGTTACTATTCATTAGGGTATATCACTATTCATAAGGGTATGTTACTATTCATTAGGGTTGGTTACTATTTACCAATTTTTTTTGTTTTATTAGACTCCAAAAAACATCTTGAACACAACCGTGTATGCCGAATTTTCGAAATTCAAAACACAGAAGTGACAAAATTATGTTTAAAGGTCACTTACCACTTATTAGTTCATTATGTTGTGCTTTTGTGAGATTTTATGACATAAATATAAGAAGGTAATTTCAATTTCAAAACATTGGGTCGTTACATTCCATGTGTTTTTGTTTCAATGGTTTATCGGTAGAAAATTTGTTAATTGATTTTAAGGAAAAATTATTCTTATGGCCTATTTGGAATGGATAAAAAATTATTCTCTTCTAAAACATAATATTAGGTATACTAGAAACTAATTTCATTATAGATACACTATAGGAAATTGGCTCTAAGCCAATGGATCTATACCATCAGCTTAGAGAAAAAGTTGGTATAGAGAATTTGATCAAACCAATAACCAAAGTTAACTAAAATACTCTGGGTATATCCTCTTTAATATAATCCTTCCCTCAAGATCTTCCTCCCACTACTAGTTCAATGTGACATAATATCCCTTCATACGAGCTCCAGCCTCCTTGCCCCTCCTTGTCTCTACCTCGACCTCGACCTCCTGGCATCCACCTTCACCTCATGGTTTCTGCCTCAACGTCGATCTCATGGACACCACCTCAACCTCCTTTCCTCAGCCTCTACCTCGACCTCCTAGCTTCCACCTTTCCCTCGACCTCCTGGCATCCACCTCCCAGCCCCACCTATCTCCCTCCACCTTCCGACATCCACGTCCGAGTCCGCCTCTACTTCCCTACCTCTGCCTCCCGGACTCCACCCACCAGCATCTACCTCCACCTCTTCATCCCAGCATCAACATCCTCCTCCATCTCCACCATAGCTCCCTCACCATGAAGTTCCATTAAATATGGATTTTTTCTATAGAGTGTCTAATTCCATCTATTCCCTATGTCCATTAACATTTCCATGTTTTCTTGCATTCCTTCTTAAGTAAATATTTGTTGTTGTTTGGGGATGTTTTTTGTTTTTTTTGTGGAAGAAGAATGAAATAAATATTTTCGATTATAAAGTATTATCCATAATTATTGATGCTATAATTCCTTTTGATATTATGAAATTTATAGGTGATTATATGTTCTTGAAAGTATGCAGGTTCGTTGGGTGTCCATGTGATTTTTAAAATTTAAAATAGAAGTAGTTTGGCTTGATTTGAAAGATTTAACATGCCCCTTAGTGGATAGATTGTTGTGGAACAACATAAGTATGAATCAAATTGTCCTTGGTTATTGGATATATCTATGTTTATCTATTTTTATTAGGCTTAGTGTGGGATATCTTCGATAAATAAGGGATTTTAAGACCTTGTGATAGTGTATAGGTTAGGATGGTGCATTCCCTATATGGAAAGGAAATTGGTTAGAATGCATCGCCAGTATGAGAATATATGTGGATTTTGGATGGAATAGTCATAGGTTCTTTTCACGTAGTTACCCATGTGAGTCAGGTTTATTATTGATGACTGGTTAACAATTTTTTTAGATGGTTTGTGTGTTTTATGGACATAGTTATGTTAGTGTTTCAATATTCTATTGTTTTATTGTAAATTATTGAGCACGAATAATGGTAGGTTTATTAGTGTTTTATATTTTTTAATTAATTTTACTATAATTTATTTTATCACTAGCCATAAAATTTTTAAATCATGTAATGCTTGAATTTAAACTCCACTATGACTACTTTATGTATTCATTAACCATACCAATAATAAATATGGTTTGGGATACTTGTTTTCACATTTTATTAAAACTAATATAAATTTTCATTATTCTAGATATTTTTTTTATCTTTATGTTGCTTTTTATGCTAATGAATACCATTACATAGTGAACTATATTGATGATCAACCATTACATGATATTCAATACACCTTTAAATAGCTCAAAGATTTATGTATTACCTTTACATGAATAATGATTTACCTTAATATTAACCATGCCCATCCATTAAATAGTAAATAGAAACTCCAATTTATGTTTACATTGTGTAGATAATTTTTGTTTTTACATTTAATTATAGTGTCAAAATTACCAATTTTATATTACCACAAAGTATGTTTATCACCATTATTCACATGTAAAACTTATAAGCCACACTAGGACTGCTTCAACAAAATGAATGTCATGGAAAACGAAAATACATTCACATGACCTGGTAATTTATATCTTCCTTACTGAAATTGGGAATGATTGAATCAAAAAATTTATATGTTATGGTTTATATCCAAAACCCCTTGGTCTATCGTTTGATTTTATATTATTTTTTGATTTTGAAAATGTGTCTTGCGTTTATGATTATAAGTACTATTCTAAAACTAAAAAGCCTATGATTAATATATAAGTATTATGAATCAATAAAAGGATTATAAAATAATCAAAGACTTACCATACTATGATACTCTTAGGAAAACTATTTTTAAGGATTAATACTCAAAAGAAATTTGATCCTTTCAAAAAATAATGTTAATTTAGATTACATAGAAATATCACAAACAATGTATTAATGAAATATCATAGTAAAATAAATACTAAAATGAAATTTAAAAAGAAATTACACTCATTAACCTAACACAAATTCATGTTTTCCATTATTATTTTTAATGAAATTTGATACTATATTTTCCTATAAATATTAAATTTCAAATTATTATCGGTTTACAATATTGGTTTTATTAGTTTTTATAAATTATAAAATTGTTCTAGTTTCTAGTTATTATAATGATTTTTTTATTAAAGGGTTTAGCACATGATAATTCTTCATATGGTTAAATGATACTATTAGTGTTGTTAATATTTCAAACCATTGTCTTAATTTTATTAGGTTTTATAATATATTTTCATGTGTTCTTCTATTATCTTTGATGTTTTTGGCTCTCTTCATTTGTATAGTTTTCCTAAGATCATGGTAATTGAATTTTTGATCTTCGTTCTCCTCACATTTTTTAGAGATCAGGGTAATCACTATGCCCATCATTTATTCTTTGTGAAGGAGAATATTTAGGCAATTTTACATATTTATACGTCATTTATCTTTTTGTAAAAATAATTTATGTTCGTAGTTTATAGTCATGGGTGGTATTATTCTACTTTTTTCAATTGTTCATCATTTATTTCATATTGTGGTAGTAGGTTAAGATAATTAATGAGTTTTTATTTACAGATTTAGATCTGGTCATAGAATTTTTCTAGCTTATTTTTAGTTTAATTTTTTTAGTGTTTTAATACATATTTTTTATAACAGATTTTTAATTATTTTCATCTATTTAGTTTACTTTTTATGTGTTCTTTGTGTCTAGTCCTATTATGTCTACATTTTAGTGACTACTAGTATGTTATTGGGCAAAACTGTTATAAATCTCACCCGTTTTCTTCTAGTGCCATTTTTCTATTTATACATGATTGAAACAACACAATCTATTGCTTCTTATGTGATATTATACACTATAACATGAAAATCCATCATTTTTTTTCAAATTTCATGCTTTTGAACCTTGAAGTAAATAAATATTGTGCAAAAATGTTGATCAGTGTTTGGATTCATTTAAATTTGATTATTTTTTTGGGTCTATGTATTGTTTGATGAAATAGTTTATGATTCTTGAAACCTTTTTAGGTGAATTAATCATTCTTCATGGATTATTGGTATATGGTTTAGTGAATTTATCTTGGATTTTGGTTTTCATTAGTTTGAATTAGGGATACTGTTTCATCATTAATTATTAGATTATGGGATTAATTATGAGAAATTTCAATCTATATTTTGAATGAGTGTCATTATGTTAATTTTAAGAAGATGTATATTCTAAAAAATGATGTTTTTATACACTTTAATACTTAAAAATGAATCACATCCTTGTTTAGTATAAACACCACTTTTTCATCACTTTAAAACTAATATTTAGTGATATACACACCAATCTTGACTAATTCTCTTGTATTCCAACCTTAATTGAGGGATTTTACCCATAGAAACACTAATATTATGTTAGTAGAGCCTTAGATAAACAATTTTTGTGAATTAAATCTTAATGACACTTTTTAACATGCCAAATTTTGAATAGAGTATACACAACATAACAAAAAAAACTGAACCCAATTAAATAAAACCAGAAAAATTGATGGAACCAAATTCTCTTGAACTAATATATTTTGTTTCTTCCTTGCATTCAGGAACATGTTTTGACCCATGGGGAATTATGGTACTAAAATTGGTGTAGTGACATGTATAGCCACAGGATATATGTATTCTAAGTTTAGTTTTTATTTTATTTTCTTTATCACATCACCCACATAAGACTTTTAATGATTTCTAAAAATATAGGGTAGTTATATTTTATTAAGGGTTCTGAAGGGAACTTGAGGTGGCTACACATTTTTATTTTTGGGGAGAGAGATCATGGTTGAGGATGTATTAATTAGTCTATTACATTTTTTTATAACTTTGTAATGTGTTGATTATGTTAATTATATTTTCCATCAGTGTAGTCATACGATGTACAGATGAGTCATGCAAAAATTTTATTTATTTTTTATACTATTTTAATTATTTTTTTGGAAGAAATCATTCCTTAGTGGTGATTCCTTGATGCCTAAAAACCTGTGCCAGCCCATGGGCATAGCCAATCCACCTTTGTCCATCCTAGTATTCCTATATTAGTGTCTATATATGAACCATGGGAAGGAATATGAAACAAGGATAATTAGGGAGGGATTAAGAACGTATAAGAATGAATTGTGAATTCTCAGGAATAAGGATTGAGCACATTGAAATTTATAATGAGCAGATATGGGTGAATATGGAATATATATTGATTACGGAAATTCTATGGGTATAAAAGGTTGTAAAATGGGTATGTGTTGGTACTAATAAATGTAAATTAACATTCATAACCAAATTTATAATGAAATATTAGATTATAATCTATTGTACATTGTTGAAGTTGATGATTAGACTCCATCCCAATTAAACTATTGAAATACCTAGGTTCCAAAAATACTCAATCATACACAATATAGTGTGGTATGAAATTCCCAATAAAACCTTCATTGAACTCATGTTAGGACTCATGAATTGTTTGAATATCACAATTAGGGGAAAGAAAATCATTCCCCTATCACATACATAGAGTGGCGTTCCATATGACACTAAATACAACAACAGCCCCAAAAAAATACCTAAGGTTGTCTGAAGCTACCTTCATTCTCTGATACAATGTCAGGAACATGTTGGATCTTCCCACTGGTTCTTCTATAAATATTTTATTCATTTTTAGAGCCACCCAACACTGTTTAGTTTTTTAAGGAATCCCACTCATCTTCAAATGAAATGGTAAATGCCTCATGATTGTTGGGATCTCAAGATTAACTTGTCAATATCAACATAAAACAACTAAATGCCCCTAGTAAGAAATTAAAAATTTAAAAATATCGCACCCAGAAGTAGGGTGATTAATACCTTGTCCAAGACACCAAATAGAATTTCATATAACATATATAAAAGACACATCCCTATTTTTAATCTTCTTCACACTCTAGTACTATATGCATGAAAATCTTTAACAAAATTAAATATGCGATCTATTGAAATCTACGATTATCAACATTCAAACTCTCTTTTTTAACTCTTGAGAATCTTAGCATTTGAATCTTTATTTTAAAATATTCATTTAAAAACCCAGTCTGCTAAGTCTTCATTAAATAATTTCCTTAAAAGAAAATCTTGAATATCGAAACACTGTATTCTTCATTTAAGACATTGAATACTATGGAATATATATTACCAAAAATATTCATTCAAAAATCTCTGGAATGAGACATGAAAACCGGATTCATGAAACCATCTAAGCCATGAAATAGTTTTATTCACTTATTTCATGTTTTCCCTCATGAACATTTCTTGTTAGCCTACTTTTTCACACATACAGCCATAGTTCCCATTCTATAATAGCTTCATAGAGTCTCTTGGCTCCCTATGAAATAATATTTATGCAGTGCATTGAAATTTTGTGTAACCCTAGCCTACAAAACTAGTTAAAAATTTCACCAGGATTCATGTATTTTAAATCAATTACCGACATTAGATATTATGTAAAATTATAACATTAATATATCATCCACCTCTTCAATTCAACCAGTGAACATGATCCACATACAATTTCTCACCTATATCAACTTTATTCTATGCTCCAAATACATATCAAAATATCAAAATCATGAATGTCATTTCATTATTCAATTATTATATGAATACCTTCACCATCAATCCTCTTCTAAGACTTATTCTTTATGTTAACACATCAAATGCACTCTCCATATAAATATTTTTAACACATATTCATTGAATAAATCTTCCGGACGTTATTTTTTAAAAATCCCATACCTCTTAAATCAAACATACCTCATTAATACCTCATATATTTCCACAAATCCAACCAATCAATCCTTGGTTGTAACAATATCCCCTATTTATTTTTTCAGCAATGTCGAAGCATGCCCAAAACATCCAATACACAACATCATTCTTCTCTCCAACTTTTTTTAATAAAATACAAAGGGTCTTTATATTTTTGGGAAATATCAAGTCTATTTTATAACCCCCTCCCTCAATATACACCATGCACTAAATATGTCCAGAGAAATCATAACCTTTAAAAACACTTCATGAATACCATATTAAGCGATATATTTCCCCTCCTAATTTCTTGAACATCTATACACCATTGGAAATATTTCTCGAATATGGTTGAAACCAATACAACCATAAAGACTTAATTTGAAACTTGCTCCACTCTGTAAGAAGCAAGATACCCACATATCTTCATGAATCCATCATTTTTAGACTAATACTAGAATATACAATTAGATCCAGATTTGAATTTTTTTAAATGATATATTTAATAATATTGGTTCATAGATTCATTAATATCACTGTTGTTTCTTTTGGAAATGGGGATGACCTTGTTTGTTTAAAGTTCAAACTTTCCAATCAGTTTCTAATGGGTTTATTCATACAACCAGAAACATCCAATGATTCTATATCCATTTAGACCTACTTTCTAAAGGTAGGTGATCATTTGTTGTGGACCATTGAGGCTTAATAATTTGAATTGGTTGAGAGGATGGGAGGTCAGGCTCATCACACCTTTTGGGGGGGAATTATTACCTATTCCGGGACTCTCTTATAGATTTAAGTTATGTTCATGAATCCTTATTAATTCACCAAGAATGAAAATGTGTTTTCCTTTATACTTAACAATCAATGATTGATATGTGTGGGATTTAGAGAATCTTTTATATGTATTTGAGGTTCTTCATCGATGGAGAATCATCCGTATGTATTAGAGATTCTAAGTAAATAGTATCCTTAAATACATTATATATTGAAATCTCTTGGTCATTATGATAACCATAATGGTTCTAAATCCACTTAGGGTGTCACTTGAAGTTTATTGTCAGTTAGATAGATAGATATTATTTCATAGTTGGGATCATACCTGTAGATGGGCTACCTACGTATCCTTTTTTAAAAGGAATAAGAACTCATGTAGTTCGATAGGAAGGATATAGTTTAACGTTATATGGGATAGAAAATAACTAATGAAACATGGGCTTGAACCTTATAAAGGCTTCCTACGTACTCTATTTTTAAGGAAGAGATCAAAGTCCACATAGTTCGGGTAAAGAAATATGGGGTTTATGCATGGTAAATGCCCCAAAAAGATATGTTGTGATTATTTTTACACTCTAAGCTCATGTGAGTCATGCTCAGTGTGAGAAACAAGAACTATCAGTAAACTTGACAATGGTGTAATGAAAGATGCAGTTATGAGAAATGATGTGGGTCTTACGTTTGTATGACATACCAAGTAGATGAAGACCAAGACATAGGAAAGAAGCCCATGAGTAGGGTCTATAAAGGTATTTTTACTTTACGGATATTTGGAGTTTTAACTCTAGGCTTACTCCTGAAAAGGAAGCCCAAATTAAGAGGGACTTATGATTGGGGTATAATCCTGAGAAGGAAGCCCAAATCAAAATAAATTATGATTCCGGCTTACTCATGAGGAGGAATCCCAATGTTGAAGGAAACTATGACTGGGGATTATTTCTGAGAAGGAGGCATGGGTAAAGGGGACTTGTAACTTCGGGCTTACTCCTGATAAGAAGGCCCAAAATCAAAATATCTTCTCATCTTAAAGGACGATGTTATATAGGAATCCTCTAACTGTGGTGACATAAAGCTTGTAAGTCATGAGGTTTTGGGAGAGGTTCTCACATAATTTCATTTAGATAAAGAATCCTACAATGGAACCATACCATAAATGGTTTTGAAAAGTTGTTTGGGGGATAATATCTTGAAGAGGAGAGGTGAACGAAAGAGAGGCACACAAATAATGTTGGTGCACAGGTATGACTGTACAAATCATTTGGCACGCAAGTCTTGGCCGCACAAGTGTACTTTTGTGGCATGGGTTCACCTGGGCTACGAAGAATCTATAGGGTAATACTTGGGAAAGACATAAATCAAGACTTTAGTATTATCCAAAGAAATTTCCAAAAGGTATCCGTACTAGTTTCATTGAATGAGTAGGGTGGTGCACAAGTGTTTCCACTTTGAAGGAGGTCTGTACACTTACGCACGCAAGTGTTGATGAATCCTAAACACTTAGGCCTTATCCTACTCCTTCAAGTATTCCATTGTAGGTTAAAAGTTACCTTAGTGGATTTCAAAAGAGTTGAGTTGGAGACTTGGGTGATCAGAGATTGAATATGAGTTTTGGAAAATTTGTCATATGAAAATGGGGGCCCACAAGGGCTATTTATAGGACACTGGGATCCTTGGGAGAAAAAAAGAATAGGCTGTGCAAGTGACTTTCGTGACCCATAGGTGGCATGCAAGTGACTTGCACGTCGCGCATGAAACTTGTGTGACTCCCTCTAAATGGGTTTCTAGTCCATGCCTTTATCAATTTTTGATGTCCTTTAATGGGTGACCCTCTTTGTGCTTAAGGTATTCCCCTTGGAAATTTGTTGGACTATGTGATGGAAAGGATCATCAATAAATGTCCCCTCTCAAAGTTGGATCCAAAAAGGAAAGAGGATCCAACACTGAAGTAAAGCTAGAGAACCATGGGACTGTGGCGTGAAACTTTAGCATGGAGATGCTAGGGCGTGCAGGTATGGTGTGTAGGTGGTCTGGATCGCCTATATATACAGGCTCACTCCCACACAAACTCATTAAACTTATAGAAACTTGTGATCTAATAACGCATGTGCTTTGGTTTTCAGTCTTTGGTCTTCTATATTTTTGTCGCTCTTCTAGAGAAGGTATTTGACTTGGATGTCATGACTGGGGTGGCAAAACTTGTGCAACCAGATTGACTTGCGCGCCAATTTGGGACTTGCACACCTTAAATCTTTGCCATTTTTTTTGATTTCCTTCAATAATATTTTACAAAAAAAACTTACTTAAGGTTCGTCTATTTGATCGTTGTGCAGATTCTGTTGGTCCCAGAAGAATTGGATCAGTTGATGAGTTTCCCAACAAAAGATTAGATGACATGATGAACATTGTCGGCCATGATTATTATGTTATCTACGACAAAAATCTCCAAAGTTTTGATAAGTACTTGAAGAAATATCATGCCAAATTCCCCCAGATAAACTACATGCCTTTATATGGCCATGGTCATCTGCAAGGAGTAAACGTTTTAGAGGAAAAGAATTATATTCCTCATTCCTGGTTTCAAACTTACACCAATTTATCTTCAGAAAATTTTCTGTTTTAGGATCATTTTATAATTATGGAACAGTGGAGAAGGCATTCATAATGCATCATCACCCATGTGATCCAGATCTGAAGCCTCACAAACCTGAGATGCAGTCGCATTTCTATCCTCTATTTTCTGAAATTCTCAGATGGACCAATCCAAGGGATAGAAAAAGGGTTGGGATTTCTGTCCTGGAGGAGGTGTGAAGCCGACTTGGATGTGGGCATATTGGGTTCAAAAAACCTGTGCAGAGTTTGTCGATGATATGAAGGGAGCTGCAATATATGAAGCCATCCAGGCTGGGTAAACCTATGTCTATAGGAATGACAATTTAGTGCCAGAATTAATCAGTCATTGGAGCCTGGAATCGAATTCTATCCATCTAACTCATGGAGAAGTAGGCATCAGTTTGTGGGATGTCTACAAGATTTCAGGGGCTCCAATTTTGGTAGATATGTATGATTTATTCATCCCCCAAGGTGACCTGGAATGATTTGGAGAAGACTCCAGCTTTGGATCGAGAGTTAATGAAAATTTTCCACAAGCTTATGAATACCATCACCACGAAAACCCACTCTAGAAAAAATATCCATCCAGAAGAGAGGATGGAAATGATTCTTATTAAGAAAAAATAGGATGGACCTTCTTACACTAGTCTTACTAGTTTCCCTAGTGCAGCAAAGAGGTGTCCTCCTGGCACATTTTGGCCAATTTTGGATGTATAAGAGTTTGATAGGTGGGGGTATGAAGTGAACTAGAAAATTCTAGCGAAAAATCATCTGGAAGGATTTTTGGCTTTGTGGCGCAGTGTTTACCTTTTACCAGTTCAGGATTCTAAAGGAGGCATGAGGCTGGGGACCATTGTCATTGAATCCAAGCTGGCTGAAAGGAAGATGGTTGGGTTGGCCACCCCAATTTTTGAAAATATTAATAGTATCATACATCATGTTTATATGGGTAAGTCTCCTTTAAGAATAGTATAACCATTTCAAGTTTTATAGTGATGGATTTCCACTCACTTAAGGACATATGTTGTGAAAAGTGGGGTACAGGTTCCTAGAAGTTTTTTCTGGCCATCTTTTGAGGCCTTTTATTGAATTTATCCCTTATCTCTCAATGCTTATGAGATAAAAATAAGACTGAGCATGTTCAAGGAGTTTCACTTCTTTCCGTATAGAAATCGGCCAATAGGGTTATTTGTTGATGATGGAACAACTAGCCTAGAGTTAAGGGCATACATGCTGGTATGTAGAGATGGTAGAATAGCCATGAGGATTGATTGAGAAATTATATGTGAGGCCCATGCACCAAACAGATTCTCATGTCAATTCAAATTTCTGTAGAAAATTATTGTATCCCCTCTGGTGCATGTCAGGTTAGAGAAGCATCTAATGGTTGCTCTTCAACTATGGTTGCTAACATCTATAGAGAAGACTGGGGTAGTATTTGATCTACCAGCTGTTGGAGCGGCAAGTCAATTGACTACATGGTATGCAAAGAGCTAGTTATAATCATACAATGAAGGGTAACTGAATAATCTGGTCCCTCGGGTGGGGCCAAAGAAGAGAACTATTAGGAAATAATTTTTTCATTTGTAAGGTGATTCTTCCTCACCCTAAGAGGATTAACCGGGTTCCTCACCTAGTGCTGATTCAAAAAATTCCTAGGATGGGGATGATGAGGCATGAAATGCATCAAAGTAGCCTCATTCCAGATATAATCCACCTGCCATAGTCAAGAGACCTACTCCATAGACTCATGATGAGTTATAACATTGACGCAATTTAGTCGCCATTATTTTAGAGAGCAACAAGTTTCATTTTATTATCCTTTATCTTTTATTATATGATCTGGGAAGAAGTTGAAGTCTCATATTTTAGGACCCTCCTCACAGCCTTCTAGTGCATATTCTGAAAATTAATGACCAAAGGCTGTCCGGTCATGGCAGTGTTTATATTGTGATACTAAAACCACATAGATGGACTTATGAAAAGGGTTTCATATCCCAGAAGTGGGAAATATCCAGGCTTCCACTGACATCTGTTTGGAGGACAACCCCAATGAAGTGAGGGCTTACATCAAAGAGCTAGAAACGCTCATATATTCCACTAATAAGTCAGCTCATGTCACCAAATAGGTGATGTAAATTATGGACAGTGGTACAACTGAGGGTATTGGTCCTTTATTAGACCAAGACTGGCGTGATTACGTGTCTCTTGAAGATGTAATTTTTCCTTTTTCTCATATTTCCATTTGATTTTTAATTCGAATTTAATCAAAGCATTGTTAGTTATGGAAATAATCTTCTTCATCCTGTAGCTTGTAAATAAAAGAACCACTGAAATCCCTTCATTGCGGTATAGCCCTAGTGGCACTGCTCTTAGAGCCAATAATCTCATCATGAGCTGGGCGAAGTATCTCCAGGCCAACAAGTCATGGATGAAGAGTTATAAAGGGCGTTGTTGTATTCAACACCTATTTTCTGAGATAATGATTCTAGTCCACCCAAAAAGTCTAAGAAGCAAAAGCATCGAAGAATGAAGAACACAGTCAAATGATTTATCAGTAGTGGTAAGTATCTCTAGTAGTCATGAATCTTAACTTGTGAAAATGTGCTCAAACTTTTTGGGATTGCAGGGTATTCTTTAGTTTCCATTTAAAAAGAAAGGATTGACCATCCTTAGTGTACAACTGAGGGTATTGGAGAATAACCACATGTTCCTGCTCAGACATCTATTTCTGAAGAAATATTGAGAGTAGATGAGCCGACATCTATTTCCAACACCAATCCTATTTCTGAAGTCAGGAGAGAAAGGACTTCTAGGAAATTAATAATTCTTCATAGAAATTCAAAATAGATTACAAATGACTTCCATTCTGTGATGTTTTAGGTTCAATACATGAAGCAAAACAATTGGAAACCACCCCAGCTGACCCTACAACTATCTGTGAAGAAGCTATATGGGGTCAGAGATTTCCAGATGAAAGTAATGAAGAAGGCATGCCGAGTGCTCCCACTGGCGAGACTAACCTAGGTTATGGGATATTATTGGATAAAATGATGAAACACGACATGTCCATTGAATAAATTTTAGAACAAGTTAAATTACCATGTGATTTAGAAGATTTGGAAGATCTAGTTATAGAATCAACTAGACATGAGTTTCACCATTTGTCCTATTAATCTTCTCATGATTACACTTCTAACCCTATTTGCTTAAAAAAATGTATACTTCCATCTATAGATACTAATGAGCCATCAATGCCTGAAAGGGGTGTAGACATTGTTGTCAACCATATTATTGCAGAAACACTGGCTCAAGTGGAACTAAACACGGTAGACCTTCCTGAAACCCATCTTGAAAATCCTTTTAAATCTAGGAAATATGGGGAGGAGTCTTCACAAGTTTCTGATCTACTATTAAGTAAAAGATGATGATATTTGTCTCTTACTTAATATGCAAGAAAATCAATCAACTTTTATTGTCCTTTGAAACTATCGATACTTTCAATTGACCAAATAGGGCTATCAACTTCAATGGCTAGATCTAGAGGTGAAGCCTCATCCTCATCCCAAATAGTAGAAAAAGGTGAAGTAAAAAGGGTCAGGGAAGTAGCAAGAAATTGTCACTTTAGTGCATTAATCCTAGACTATGTTCCTCCCTATAATAGCGATGCTAAATCAGACCCAGAGTTGCAAAAGGCGGTCCAATTCTCACGTCGCAAGGAATGAAAAAAATATATGGAAGATAATATCAGAGGATCATATTAAAGAGATACCTTCGAAAATTCCATGAATTTAATCCCTTTTCATCATTTTGGGACTTGGCAATTTTGGATATAAATAATTCCATGTCGCAGTGAAACAAGTCATTCGAAAGAGGGAGCAAGAGCAAAGGTTCCATCAAGACCTGATCAGAGCTAGATTGATGATCAATATCAGTGAATTTTATGCTGTAGTGTCCCGAGCTAAGGTTGATCATGCTGAAAATCTAAAGGAACTGAAGTAGAAAATCAAGGATAAGATTGTCCAGTAGTTGTACCTTTAACAAGAGTTATATGCAATTACTAGGGGGCTTGACCATCTTCATAATTCATTGGAATAAGTCTAAGTAGATGGTATAAAATCCATCAAAGATGCCAAAGAATCACTTCGTTGAGTTGAAGAGAGTGATGTTGGTCGGGTAAATGAACTACAAGTGTCTACTGACGAAGCTCCAGATGCTGTGAAATAGATGAGAAGTCACGTTGAAAGTCTTCTATAATTTTTAAAAGAAAAGAGAAGAGACTTGAGTCTGTGAATGCTCTTCTAATCTTGTTCATCAGTGAAAAATAGTTCATTTCAATCATGATAATTTCTCTTTATTTTTACCTAAGCCAATTGGTTTGGTAAATATTGTTTTATTTTTACTAGGGTTATAACCCAACAAACATTATCCTTTAATTTCTCAATATTTCCTAAATCATACAAAATGTAGGTCTAGGGAGCTGGGACTTGACTTTTGTTCAAAGTACCATTTATAGGTTCCCAATTTAATGTGTACCTTGTCTCTTGTTATGGCAGTTTAAAGTCATGAATGATGGACTATAAAAAGGAAAATATTGAATGTTGAATAGATTTGACCAAATGGATGATATTGACTCAATTATTGATAATTTGTTTAGAAACATATTACCATATTCATGTATGGATGAAGAAATTGTAAACTATGACTTGAGAAATTTTGAAACAGATGAATGACATGGGAAAAGAGCTAAAAGGCATTAAAGGAAGTCTTTTCTAAGAATGAATTTACCACTACTTGTCTAACCTGTTATGGGGGCTGAATTACGCAGGGCCAACTAGGGCATAAGCTGTATATTCAAATAGTAGAATCTTTTGGCTGACAGGTCTGTTATGTAGAAAACTTATGGAAGGACACCCAAGGGAACATGCAACATATTCAGGCAAAAGAACTCTCAGAAATTTGGCTTTTTATTGCTAAAAGATGAAGAATGTTTTATGGTGATTCAAATTTTCCAAAGCATAGAGTCTGCTTTATGGAAAAAATTACTTGAATATGGAGAGGATATTTCCAATTAGAATTGTCAAAGAATTGGGGGAATGTAACTTCTATGAAGGTATGACCCATATGTAGGAAAAAAGGTATATGTGGTTTGAAATCATATGACTAAAACTAGAGATAGAAACATTTATACTACATAATACTTTTAGATCATGAGAAAGAGTATGGAACAAATATGTTAAGTATGGAAGTTTTTTACAAATACCTACATATAGTCGTTAAGACTAATAAGGACACAAGAGTCTTCTCCTAAGAATGATGTAACCATTACATGAAAAACCCGTTATGGAGGTTGGATTATGTAGGTCCAACTAGGGCATGAGCTGCATAGTCAAATAGTAGGATCATTTGGCTGAAAGGTCTGTTATGTAGACAACTTATGCAAGGCCACATAAGGGCATGTGCAGCAGAGTCAGGAAAAAGAACTCTCAGGTATCAGATATTTTGAGACTAGAAGTCATGAAAAGGGTTATGGAGATCATGAATATTATTTGTATAATGTTGTGGCTGGGACTTGAATTGAAATTCTGGATGTCACTATGTATCTCATTAGGATGAGAATAAAGCCACACGTAGTTCTTGAAATATAGTTTAACGTTATGCTGGACGAGAGAATGCAAGATATTAGTTTGGGGTCATAGACCTCGGACAATAGTAACAGAGACACATCATGCATTTTTTATAAATTTGATGCGAATAGAGACCAGGGTGTTTCACATCACACCATGTGCTCCGAGGGGGACTTTTCAGTCAAGGGTCTGAAAGTGGAGTTTGGGGTTAGGCTCAAAGGATCGGGGCTGGACACGAGGAATGCATAAGCGTTCCTACATATCCCATGAGGATGAGAATCTTACTTCATGTAGTTCTTGAAACATGACATGGTTGGAGACCGTTTCAATGATGATTCCTCATGAGTGAGGGTATCAGGGATTGTTGTAGTTTTATTTTCATACAAGACAAAAGTATAAATAGTTTAAGGTCATATGAATGGAACAGTGCTATACAGTTTAATGTCATGCAATAAGGACAATGGGGAACTGTATAGTTTATCTTCATATAGCTAGGATGATGGGGCATACATAGTTTAAGGTCATGTAGGATGAAAGTGAACTGATATGAATAAGGTAGTTAACGGGGGATTCATGAATCAATATGATATGGGATGAATGTGAATTGATGTGAAGAAAGTGGTTTCGGGCTTGAACCATAGGAGGATGCCTATGTACCCAGCCTAGGAGGCAAGGAACAAGGTCTACATAGTTAAATATAGAGGGATTTCTCAATCGGGGTGTACTTGGGGATAGAGACCTGAAGATGATGTTGGGACTTAAGTGTGGTTAAATGCTCAGAGAAAATTTCATGGTTGAAGCTTACTCTAAGCTCACGTGAGTCATGCTCGGTGTGATAAACAAGAAGCAGTGGTAGAAAAGATGATCATGTCGTGAAATATGTGATTAAGAAGAATGATGTGGGTTTATGCATGGTTAGCTGCCCGAGGCACGCATGTCAAAAGTGTTTAAAAGACAATTTTGCATGTGGTGATCATAGTTTAATGTCATGTGTCACATCCATGGGGTGCTTGGTAGTTTAATTTCCTGTAGCTCGGGTAATTCACAGTGTAACATCATGTAGGATGATAAAGGTGACTATACAGTTTACTGCACTGTAGCAAGGACAATAGGTGTATTAGTGTTATAAAAATACTTCTTCAAGAATCTTGCATTGGTTGGAGTTGTAATGAGTTCTCCATCCATTGAGATTAAAGAATAAGATCCATTGGAGTAAACCCTATGCATTGAGTAAGGTCCTTACAGCTTTGCCTCAAGCTTTGGAGGCTTCTTTCCTGGTGTCATTGGGGTTATTAGGAAAAATACCAATTCTTCTTGAATGAATGAACAGAGATGAACTTTTTTATTAAAAGCTCATGATATTCGATTCTAATATACTTATAAGTGGTTCAATGTGCACAATATTGTTTCATCTAGTCGTTCCAATTCTTCCAATCGCTTTTGTGATTGTTCATCTATAAATAACTGATCACAAATGGTGACTCTAAGCGAAGGTAATTGGACTTCAATAGGCAAGACTACTTATGTTCCATATACTAGTGAATATGGATATGATCGTGTAGCAGTGCAGGTGGTTGTTCGATATGACCATAGAGCGTGAAAAATTTTATCATGCCATGAATTCTTATCTTTATCCACCACCTTTTGAAGTATTTTTGAAAGAGTCTTATTGAAATCCTCTACTTGACCATTGGCCGCTGCATGATACTGAGATAAATGGTTGGATCTGATATTGTATTCTTGATACAATTTTCTTACATTAGATAAAACAATTTGGTGCCATTATCCACAAATATGGTCTGAGGAACACCAAATATGGTAATGATGTTAGACTTGACAAAGCTAACAATGATTTTAGCACCGACTTCTTTGATAGGTATTGCCTCTTCCCATTTGGAAATGAAGTCAGTAGCAGTAAGAATATACTTAAATTTCTTAGCTGTAGCCAGAGGATAAGGTTCTACTACATCCATTCCCCATGTAGAAAATGACCAGGAGTATTTAGCCGTAAGAAGCAACTACGAGGGTTGATGAATGAATATGGAACATACTTGGAAAGAAAGAATATTCTTAGTAAAATCAACACAATCTTGTATCATTGAAGGCCAGAAGTATCCAAGCCTTTGAATTTGACCAGAAAGTCTCTATCCAGACAGCTGGGCACCAAAATCTCCTACATGTACTTCATTCATGACAACCATTATCTCTTCACCATCAATACATCTGAAGATAATTCCATCAAAACCTGGCTTGTAGAGAATTTGTTTGGTGATATGGGATATCATAAAGAGTAAAATTGACCACACATCACATGACTTCTTCTTTCCCGACTCTATCTGGTGGGGGTGTTCCATTTTGAAGGTATTCGTTGATAGGTGTCATCCATCCTATAGTATGACCATATGGATCAAAAATGGGGCTGATTTCATTGATTTCCTCTATTTCGATTTGAACAGAAGGTGAAACTACTCGACAGTGGGAAATACTGATGGTTGTTTAGTCCAGATTTGGATCTTCCAGGGCCGTGGCTTCATTATCTAGTGCATCAGCTTGGGCATTCTGTGATCACGGGACATAAGAAAATGTCAGTTCCATGGGAAATTCCTCCATTAACACTCTAATGTAATCACACAAATGGATTTACTCTTCCTTTCTGATGGAATAATCCCCATTGATTTTTTTGATTTCCAAATCTGAATCTTCTTTTACATTCAAGTGATTCACTTGTACCTGAAGCACTAATTCCAAGCCTGCGATGAGAGCATGATATTCTACTTCATTGATTGTACCAACTTCCAACAATAATAAGGAATAGGTTAGCACTGCCTTTTCTATGGAAATAAGAAAGATTCCTAACCCAACTTTTTTCAATTTAGAATCTTCCAGTTTCTTTTCTGTTGAACTTCTGGAGGCACTATCGAAGTACATTTCCCCTGTTTGAGGAATATCTTGAATAGATAAGTCATCCTCAGCATGAAGTTCAATATTTAAAGATGAATCTTCTATAGATGGTTGTTCAACAAGTAAATCGGCCAAATCTTGGCCCTTTATTTCCTTTTGAGACACATACTGAATGTCAAACTGTTGCAAAATAACTGCCCACCTTTCCTGACCTCCTGTAAGCATTGGACAACTAAGGATAAATTTGAGAGGGTTATTGTGATATACCAATTGGACCTGATGATGTTGCAGGTACTGTCTCAATTTTTTGATCTTCAAAGATTAATTCTATGTAGAACTTCTCAATACATGAATATCGAGTTTCTACCTCAAGCATAGTCCGACTGAGATAGTAAAGGCTATTTTCATTCCCAGCATCATTCTTTTGGGAAAGGAAAGCATCCAATTTTCTCTCTAAAGCTATCACATAGAGAATAAGTGGTCTTCTTTCAATAGGTGTAATTAATACTGGTGGACTCATGAGATATTTCTTTAGGATATCGAATGTTTCTTGAAATTCTTCAGTCCATTGGTAGGTGACTCCCTTCTTCATTAATCTAGTGAAGGTCAAACACATGCTTGAAATATTGGCAATGAAATGCCGAATATAGGCCAAGTGTCCTTGAATTACTCTTAATTCCTTAAAATTTCTTGGAGGTGACATGTCAAGGATTGATTTTCTCTTCTCAGTATCAACTTTAATACCATGATGGCATACAACAATGTCAAGAAATTTTCCCAAGGTTACCCCGAAAGCACATTTTAAGGGGTTTATCTTCAAATTGTGTTGTTGAAGTTTGTTGAATATGATTTCCAGATCGGCCAAGTGATCGTAATGTTGTCTAGATTTAACCACATAATCATCCACATAACATTTAGAAAATTTCCCTAATAAGGGTTTGATGATATGGTGCATGGCACGTTGACATATTGCACCTGCATTCTTCAGGCCAAAGGTCATTACCTGATAGTAAAACACACCTTGAGGAGCTCTAAAGGATTTATCCTCCTCATATTCTAGGGACATTCATATTTGATTGTACTCATAGTAACCATCCATGAAAGAATGAGCTTCATAGCCAGGTGTTGCATCAATTAAGAGTTCTGTGATCAGAATTGGAAAATCATCCTTAGGACAATGTCGATTAAGATCTTTAAAGTCAATGAAAACTCTAATTTTTCAATTCTTATAATTCACAAGGAAAATATTATCCATCCATTTGTGATATTGAACTTCTATGATGAAGTTATCCTTGATAATATTATCAATTTCAGATTCAATTTTTGAGGCATAAGTCGGTTGTGTTCTTTTTTCTGCTTGCTTGAATCCTTGATTTTCTTCTGAAAAACCCAAATGATGCGTGTTATCATTGGGATCAAGGCCTATCATTTTTGTATAATTCCAGTCAAATATATATTGATTTTTCTTTATAATTTAATTATACATTTCTTGCTCTTCAAGATTCATGGTTGCACTAATTAATGTGTGGCGTGTATCTTCCTTGGTACCCAGATTTATTTCTATGAGTTCATCCACAGTAGTAGAGATACCCTCTTAAAATGATGGGGGATAATCCCTAAGATTTTTCTCTTATTACCCAATATGTGTTACTTCTTCTGTTTCTACTTGCATAGTAGGTGATGAAGCAGAATTTCAATGGTTAGTGAGGAAGTTAAAATTTGAACATCATGGAGAAGAGGCTGCCATTTCTAACCCTATTGATGATGAAGGGTCTTGCTAGGGTAATAGAGGGGAGATGATGGATTGATAATTGACATCATTGTTTTCCTCTGGTATCAATATAAATTCTTCTGACCAGGTTGATGAAGTATAGAATTGCTGGATTACAGTGGATGAAATGAAGTCATATCCATCTATGATTTCATCATTTCTTGGTGAATCAACAATTTCTCCCATGTTTTCTGGCTTTATTGTCGTAATGGAAATTATGGAAGTTTCCACAAGAGCATTTTGATTTAGGTCTATCCTGTCAATTTGAATGATATGAAACAAATAATATGTACTCACATGTATGAATGAGTTTACTAGAATCTTTTCCAAACCATTTGGAGCATTAATTTTGGTGACCTTATTTTCCATGGATTTTTTTCATCCATGTGATAAAATTCTACCTCAATGTATTGAGATTCACATGTTTTGAATGGGGACTTGTCACCATACAATGTCCAAATTTGACCCTTGAAACAATATTTGAGACATTGATGGTACGAAGAAGGTATGTCCGCATGTTGATGTAGCCATGGTCTTCCAAGAAAAATGTTGAAGGTTGTGTCCTGATGAACAACCATGAAATCTAAATTATACACAAGGTCTCCAAACTGAATTCTGAGTGAAATCTCACGCAGAGGTTCTTGTTCATTCTTATCATATCCTTGCAAAATCAAAGTAGAAGAAGGTAAATCAGATTCGGTGAGGCCCAATCGATGAAGTGTACGAATAGGAATGATATTGAATCCTAATACATTATCAATGAAATCTCGTTATATGTCTATATAAATGACTTTTACAGATAGATACAATGGTCTGATATGTAGATATATAACATCATCTTCATCTTCATCCTTAAAAGATATCATTGTATGGAATTTTACAGAATCATTCACTATATGGTAGACCCCAGCCACATCAATTTTAGTTTTGAATTATTGAGGACTTGACAAAGCCTCAATAAGCACCTCCCGAAGATCTTTTGATAGATTCAAGGCATCTAGAATTGTTAACTTGCCTAGTAATTGGGAAAAATGTTTCAAGACATCATAATTTTGGTCCAAAGGTCTGCATTTCCCATCATGAAAAAGTGGTTTTACAGGTTCCTTGGAAGTTGATTCCTTTGGAGTAGATGCATCCCGTATCAGGGTAGGAATTGGAAACACTCATGGATTCGTTAAATTATACTGGCTAGGTCTATATATTTTCTGAGAGGAAGAAGGTGTGACCTCTAACTAGTCTTCCAGAATAACTGTTTCAAGATCAAATCTGCCATGTGTGGAAGAACTTTCTTATTCCTGTTGATCCCACTAAAGGGCTTTGCCATGAGTTTCTGTCGCATATATAGTTCTAGCTGTTGTAGGATTGAAATAGTGGCTTCTGGAACATCCACATATTCCCCTGAAACCTAGACCTCTGTCACTTCTTCTAACTCCTATATTAGATATAGGGAACTCAGGATCATCATAATCGAAATTATCATTGGCATAAGGATTTGTTAGATGAATCATGTTTACAAAACCAAAGATCAATTCTTCATCTGGTGAATATTTTTCCTGATGAACCAGTTCAGGATGTGCCATTTGGTGGGGTAGTGCCTGTGATTTTGAAGCATATGACATAAAATCTTGTAGTGTTAAAGACAACTTAGTCTTCGACACAATCTCATCTTCTTCTGATTGCTCTTCTTTTTTCAAATTACACTGCTTCTTTGAGGATTTTCCATTTAATGAAGGGGGTTTTACTTTAGAAGACATGTCAGAAGACAAAAATGGTTGATTCAATTGTGTTCATAAAATTGCATGAGTTCAGTTGATCATTTTCTTGGCCATCCAGTCATCATATTTCTGGGCATTTTTACTTTTGACTTCATTCCACTCGCCTTTTTTCTTCTGGATCAGTAGCAGTAACACATGCTACCTGGGCTGAAAAACCTTTCAGTTTTACTTTTCTAGAGACCACCATCTTTTTCTGGAGGTCTTTGATGACAAGACACCCCTGAATGGGATTTCCTAACATTTTATGAAATGGGAAATAGTTGAGGAGGTCTTCATATCCTTTCTTGTTGAGCCTTTTGGGCCTTGTCAACTGAACTAGGTTGTTTTCCAGAGCAGAGATGAAGTAACCAAGAACTTGTTCATTCTAGAAAGAATAAACTTTGTTATTTAAATCCTCAAAATGTTTCCGCCTTTGATTTCTTTGATCATATTGACAAGGCGAACATTGTTGTTGACACTCAAGAGGTGGATCCCTTCGATATGATGGAGGTTTTGAAGTGGAATCAGGTACATGTGTTTGTTTAAGTGTAACTTTAGCAGTCTCTTCTTTCCCTATTCTCATTCCGAGAACTGATGGAATTACATGAGTTTTAGCCTTAGTCTTTATAATAGAGACTTCTATCTGCTGAGAAATTGATGTAAGGTCTCAAAACCCTCCTATGTATCTCACAGGGATCAATGGTTTGTGTAATTCATTACACAAATTTTCTACATAGATTGGCAGCAACTCTTCTTAAGGGAGTGCTAAACTTAAGAAATATCTTAATCCCTTCCAGTGAGCAATAAAATCTAAAACTCTTTCATTTTCCCTTTGCATACAATTGGTAAGATCAAAAACTACTGTCTTTGGTAATGTTGAGCTAAATTAAAGAAGAAATCGTTGACAGAGATCTTCCCATCTAGTAATTGATCGAGATTGAAAACTTGTATACCAGAAAAAAGTAGGACCTTGTAATGACTTCCCAAAACACATGTGCTTAAATAATTCTTGTTATTGAGGAGTTATCATCATAGGATCATAATGATATGAAAAATGTGTAAAGTGTTATTTTGGATCTCTTGAACCATTAAGAATTGTGAACGTGGTATTCACAAAATTTGATGGGGGAGGAATTAGATCCACCCATTCAGGATAAGCTCTCATTTCTAGTTGAACTTGTGCACTCTTTCCTTCTATAGATTCCAACTGAGCTGTTAATGACTCAATGGTTGTAATTAATTTTTGAGAAACATCATGTTGAGCTTGGACATGGGCAGGTACAATAAGTGGAGTTTGGATGGGTGTGGTGACCGGTACTACCACTGATGGTAGTATTGCTAGTTGCTATCGCGTATGACCCATAGAATTGGACTTATGAGGGTGTTCATGTAAAGGGACATATTCTTGATCCATCCCAGTAGCTGCAACATATTCCCTTGATTGATTAACTCCAACATGCTTAGGAGGAAGACTACCTTGAAGTAGTATTACATTTAACCTTATTAACTCCTTCATTTTATCTTCTTGTTGTGTGAACCATTACTCTAATATGAGTGATTGGACTTCTCCAGAGGTAGGGTGGGATGTAACCTATATTTTACCCTTTTCCATGGCATGTTCCTTTTTGGAGTATGGAAGGGCATTACCCGAAGGAATGTCTTTTCCCTGGGCAGCCCTCTGTCTTCTGGTACGCACACCACTTTCATTCATTTCTGTGTGTACAACCTCTTGAACATGAACTTATTCATCTGATTCCTCTAAGGGAGCCTCATTTTCTGGGGGATTAATGATAATGGTAGTAATGAAATTTATCGATGCATAATGCATTGAAACCCTTCTGTCAACGGTTCTGCGATACTGTCTTCTTCCATGTCCTTTATGAGACATTTCATTTTGTTTGGATGATCTCTCATGGACTTCTTGATGAACCGTAATTATGAGGGAGTTTCCTGATAATTCGTCTCTATGTTCCTTGGTAGCTTATTCCCTAATTGAGAGAAGACTGACTTTAGCTGAGGAAGAGATTGAGAATTTGAAAAAGTTCTTAGTCTAGTGGACTAGGGTTCTTCCTGTTTTTCCTTCTCAACTCCTTGAATCATGTCTGTTGATCCTAAGCGTTGGATTAAAAGAGTCCCTAGTCTGGAAAGCTGACGTGGCTCTTGAGCTGCTACATCTGAAACTTTCCTAAAATTTCTCTTGATTTTGTGGATCTTAGTCCAGAAATTGGCCAGATGCATCATCCTACATCCACTCAAATCACCGGGCTCAGATGACCATTGGATTATTTCTAACACCAATGTCACCTGATGATGAGCAAGCTCTAAAAGAGAAGCCTTTTCGATATTCTTATTTTCTTTATGCAAGAGTAATTCAACAACTTGTTATTTTAATGCCTGAATAAGGGAAGAACTAGTTGATGCCTGTTCTTGAGAAAGAATTTGATTACACACAAAACCTGTTAGATGTGGCGAGCCATGGGCAATAACATTGAATGAGACCACTTTTGGCAGGCTTTGTTGATTGGAGAGCAAAGTGAGATGCAATGCTCAATGAACAGCCCATCCCTTGATATGAATACCAGATGGGGCATGGGTAATTAACTGGAACAACCTTTTTAATGCGCCAAGGCATGTACGCTGAAAGGATCTCTTCTACTTTTCAACCTTTTGATGTTGGGAAACTGAGAGAGATTCCAAGTAAATTTGGCATTTCAACCCTTCCATTACCTTAATATGGTTTTTATATTCATCATAAGGTAATATTTACTCCTTTATGTGACAAATAGTTTTCCACATGTTGAGACAAATATCATGAATATAATCTTCTGTCAATGTTTCTAGAATATCATACTGAGAGTCATCCAAAGGCCAAAACATGACTGGTATGTCACCTTTTTCCAGTTGTTTTCTCATATTCATCACTTCCACTTTTTCATTTGATGAATATTTTTCTACCTGATTAGACCAAATCTAGTGCTTCTTTGTTCCTTCATCAGATTGAACAAGATTGGTAGAGAATTCATTTGTCAAATTAGAAGATGAATGACCCAGGGGTGGTTCATAGAATGACCTAAACCTCGAGCTATCATTTGATTGAGAAATTATTTCACCTGATAGTGGTAAGGCATCAGACATGATTGGCATCAAATTTGAAAGTGCCTCAAGATAAGAGGGCTTCTTTGTTACTACATTGTCCATTGAATAATTTTTCAGGTAATACAAATTACTACCACGGAGAGGAATTTCACAGCTAAAGTCATCATCATGGGGAGGACCACCATGGTGTGTTACAACAAAAGATGAAACCTATTGCTCCTTGGTATTCTGACAACGCAGAGGGTTATCGTGGCTCCCATATGAAGATGATACTTTGAGATTGACTGAATTTTCATAAAGCAAGACTTCATGAGGAAGTTTCTAATGAAGAGCTTTAGAATTGTTGTTGTTACTTCTGGAATCTGGAAATGAGAGAGTAGAATCTTGAGTTGCAATAGAAAATTTTCTGAGGGATTCAAGAACTCCAGAATTGAGAAAGGCTTTATTGAAGATTGGCTCTAGATTTTTCAACTGTACTGGATGAGTCTATTTCTTGGATTCTTTATAAATCAATTTGGAAAACACTTGTTGACGAAAGTGGTTATTATGGGCATGTGTATGTGCCACCTCAGTAGAAATGGCCAGGTTTGGCTAATTATCTCCATTTAAATCCGATGTATGTGCCCAACATTATTGTTCGTATGACATGGGGGAGTATTCCCCAAGACCCTCATGGACGGGAACAGAGGTGTGTATCTGCTCTGTAGTGGCATGTTGATGAGTCACTCCACTAATAGGGATAGATTAATGTTTCTTTCCCTATGTTGTCGCTGATGTTGTTATAATATTCTGACAGGTATACAGAATATGGGCATGAATTTTCTTCTTCTCTTTCACTATTATCGGAATGTTCTTGGTGACTTCAGTTGCTGGAATGGGAATATATATCCATTCTATGTTTGGAGTAGGTGTGTGTTCCTGCTCCTATCCTCCTTTTCCTGACAGTGAATTCTGACAGTACTCATATGGGGGGGAAAAAGCTGTGTGTGCCTCATGTTTGTCATTGGGGCTTTTGAATTGACATCACCGGGTGCTACCAAATGAGATTATTGGTTAACATGATGAATTGCAGGTGTATGTGCATGCTGATTGTTCATTGTTAAATATGATTGATAAACTTCCATCAATACTGGCAGATGAGGCTTATGATAGAATTAATGAGTATAAGCATGTGTATGTGCTTGTTTACATGTGGTCACCATATTTGGTTGGTGAGCTTATTTGGATGCACTCAGACGAGCCTACTGACTAGATGATGAATTATAAACAGGTATATGTGCCTGCCTATAGTACTCCACCAGAATTTCATGGCAGTATTAGTGTGTTACTACTAGACGAGTCTACTGGGCAGTGAAATTTGGATGGACGGGTGTATATTCCCACTCTTTGTTTGCCATAAAGTTAGATTTATAGACTTCTCCAGATGGGGAAGAGGTAAGAACCTATTCCCTATTGGATGGATTTCACCTCTGACAGTTCATCTTGCTTGCTCGGTTCTGAGGAACCTGAGCCGAACACCTAGAGGCAATACCCTCATCATGTTGACGACACACTACCGCATGAGTCTGGCAGTGATTGTTGGTGAGATTCCTCAATAAGGACTCTGATATTCTTGAAATGAGGCCTTGAGTGACCTCTTCATTCACCTCCCTATAATATGGGAGGGACTGGTTGTTGCATTCCAGGGATAATGACCCGAAACGGTTAGAGATAGTGGTTGGCACCACTTGCTTCTTGACCACTAGTCATCGCTGTTCGGACAACCAGCGTGAGTTGTTAACATGGAGGGCTTGTCGAGAAGCCTCCAAAGTCGGGATGGTATCGTGTTGATGATACTACCTCACTAATTCATTTGAGACCCAACGTTTCTGAGTAGGTGATGTCTTCCTCGGAGAGGATGAGGATCTAGTAGGAGTAGCAGCTGAGGCATTCGCAGGTGTGAACGTTAAATAAGCCATTCAATGTTGTAGAGAGATCTTGGGGAAGTATTCCTGTTTAATATAGCAGACAGAATCAAGATAATGTTTTCCAGAATACATCTTTTGGATGAGTTCATATGTTATTTATTTCTTTGTTGGCCCTCATACTGAGTTTTATAGGGGCCTAACAAATAATTAAAACATCATTTAACTTGGTTACAAATTCATGTTGGGTTTACCATTTTTTGTTTCTTCTAGAAATGGGTATTACATTGTTTGTTTAAGGTTCATACTCTCCAATCGGTTTCTAATGGGTTTATTTGTAGAACCAGAAACATCCAATGATTCTATATGCATTTGGAACTACTTTCCTAAGATAGGTGCTCAGTAGTTTTGGAATGATGAGGCTTAATAACTTGCATTGGTCGAGAGGATGGGAGGTCTGACTCATCACAGATTTTGGGGGGAATTATTATATACTCCAGGACTCTCTTATAGATTTAAGTTATGTTCATGAATCCTTATTAATTCACTAAGTATTAAAATGAGTTTTCCTTTAGAATTAGCAATCAATGATTGATATGTATGGGATTTAGAGAATCTTTTATATGTATTTGATGTTCTTCATATATGTATAATAATCCATATGTATTAGAGATTCTTAGTCAATGGTATCCTTCAATACATTATATATAGAAATCTCTTGGTCATTATGATAACCATACTGGTTTTAAAGCCACTCAGTGGGACACTTGAAGTTTATTATCATTCAAAAAGACAAGGATTATTTTAGACTTGGGATCATACCCACAGATGGTCTACCTACCTATCCTTGTCAAAAAAGAATCAGAACCCACGTAGTTCGATAAGAAGGATATAGTTTAACATCATATGGGATGTAAAATAATTAATGAATGATGGGATTTAACCTTATAAATTCTTCCTACGTACTCTAATTTTAAGGAAAATATCAATGTCCATGTAGTTTGGGTAATGAAATATGGGGTTTATGCATGGTAAATGTCCCAAAAAAGAGATTTCGTGATTATTTTTACACTCTAAGTTCACGTGAGGAATGATCAGTGTGAAAAACAAGAGGTATCAATAAGCTTGATGATGGTACCACTGAAGATGCAATTATGGGAAATGATGTGCGGCTTACATATGTATGAAAACCCAAGTACATTAAGACCATGACATAGGAAAGAATCCCATGAGAAGGGTCCATAAAGGTATTTTTACTTTATGGAGATTTAGAGTTTTAACCTAGGGGATACTCCTAAAAAGGAAGCCCAATTTAAGAGGGACTTATGATTGGGGTTTACTCCTGAGAAGGAAGCCCAAATCCAAATAAATTACGATTGGGGATTACTCATGAGGAGGATGTTCGAGGTTTAAGGAAACTATGATTGGGGATTACTCCTAAGAACGAGGCCTAGGTTAAGGGGAAATGTAACATGGGCCTTACTCCTGAGAAAGAGGACCAAAATCAGAAGATCTTCTCATCTTAAAGGATGAGTTTATATAGGAATACTCTAATCATGGTGACATAAAACTTATAATTCATGAGTTTTTGAAAGAGGTTCTCACATAATTCCATTCGGATAAGAAATACAATAAAAGAACCATGCCATAAATGGATTTGAAAAGGTTTTTGAGGGAGAATATCTTGAATGGGAGAGGTGAACGGAAGAGAGGCATACAAATAAAGTTGGCACACAAGTATGACCGCACAAATCATTTGCCCACAAGTCTTGGCCATGGAAGTGTACTTTCATGGCATGGGTTTACCTGGGCGACGATGAATCTATAGAGTAATACTTGGGCGAGAATTAACTCAATCCTTTTGTATTATCCTAAGATTTTTCCAAAATGGAGGTGCGCAAGATTCCTTGAAAGGGTAGGGTGGTGCACAAGTATTTCCAATTTGAAGGAGGTCTGGACACATGGGTGCGTAGGTGTTGATGGATCCTAAACACTTAGGCCTTATCCTACTACTTCAAGTATTCTATTCTAGGTAAAAAGTTACATTAGAAGCTTTCAAAAGATTTGAGTTGAAGACTTGGGAAATCAGATCTTGAAACTATGTTTTGAAAATTCATTCTCTGAAAAGGGGGGCCCACATGGGCTATTTATAGTCCACCGGGAACCATGGGAAAAAAAGAATAGGGTGTGCATGTGACATGCATGACCTATAGGTGGAACGCAAGTGACTTCTCCAACATGCATGAAACTTGCGTGACTCCCTCTAAATGGGTTTATAGTCCATGCCTTTGCCAATTTTTGATGTTATTCAAAGGGTGACCCTATTTGTGCTTAAGGTATTCCCGTTTTCCATTCGTTGGACTCTATAATGGAAAGGAGTGTCAACAACTGTATTCATTATCTCTTTCTTAAGTTAACAGATCTTAAATTTTTTTGTGCAATTTTATCTTTAAAACAACATTCATTTTCACAATGGATATCTCGATTTGGATTTGGTATCCACTAAAATTTATATTTCTAGAATTTAAACACTGATTTTCATGATTCTAATATATTTTTGGTAGTACTAATACAATGTTTCTTGATACCCATATCATAAGGCATATCCTTTCTTCCAAATTAGACTAAACGACCTGTATGAGCATTATTTTCAACTCCCCCTTAATGTATTCATTTCCTACCACTATATGACAGAATTATTTTACAATGAGTGGCAGTTGATGATATTTTATTCTTCAAGAATCTTCATGTTTTTTTGGAAAAACAACTCAGCTAATACCATCATGTTAGTGAGAAATAAATTTACATGAAATATTAAATAATGATAATTCTTCATAAATCATTCCAATCACTTCACTGTGGTCTTCCATCATCATATAGGGTCTGAATTCACTTTTTTAGTCTTCAAAGCATGTTTAAAAACTTTTGGGGGGTCAAGGTACTTGACTTTGACACTTGGATCACTTAAAATACACCAGGATATTCAATGTTTTATAATATTTTATTATTCATAGACATATTCTAGATCTTGTATACAGATTCATCATAGATTTCTCCAAGGAGATGTATGAAACAATATTGTTGCATAGATTTTAATTTCCACTTCTTTCATAATCTCCTTTCACTCCAAATATTTATAGTCATCTTTCAGCATGGAAAACACAAATTCAATCAAATACTATCAGATTTCAGTATTAAATCCCCATGATAATAGATTTAACAATATAGTTGGATAGATTCCAGAGTGTGTCCTTCAAGGCGATAAAAACCGCTTTTACTTAAATTTTTCTTCAAATACTCGATGCTTCTTCCTTTGATATACATATAGTGAAAATTCTCCTTGGACTGAATCTACCCAAAATCAACAAACACATCAATTTAAACAATATAGAGCAAGGGGAGAGGGGGTGTCTCCTAAATCTTCATTCTGTGAAATGTGGTTAGTTCTTATGAAAAACCCCTTCAGTTATTCTTCCATGTATTTGTATGATGTGAAACATTTCGATAAACCTCCCCATTACATGAATTAAAATTAAACCCTTTTTTAATGACCAGTGCACTAGTAAATAATTCTTCTTTTGAATCATGATATTTTGAGTTTTTTCATCCCTCTTTATCTAAATAAGAGATGGTACATCATTCTCCCATTTATGCCTCATAGTATGGTTGAAATGTCATAGACATGCCACTATAGTAACATGTTCCTGTATTGGCTTCTTAAATTACCCATGGATTAATATTGCATACTTCTTGATGCTAGAAAATAACTCTTCTATCTATTTTATGTTGCTTAAGGATTCTCCCTCACTACATAAATCTCCTCCTCCCGCTTAGTGACTCTAAACTCCTTCAGATGTAATAGTTCTTCTAGATTCTCAATGAGAGAATTATTTTCATTTGAATGATATAATTATTTTGATTATTAATTTTCATGGTTACCTTAAATTATTGTTTTATTTCTTCAATTTAATCATTTTTCTCCATCATATTTATCATCTTAGAGATAAGTTTCTTTTGAATATTATATGAGGACACAATTCATTTTGTTTATTGCACCCATTTATTCTAGGATTATCACATTATTTAGTTGTTTCACATTCAACATCTCCAAGAGATACATAATCATTATTTTTTAATTTATAAGAAGTAGATGCAAAATAATTAAGTTCATGTGTACATAAAGTATCTATAAAGTTTACAACTATAGGAGCACCTGAGATCTTGGGTTCTTTCTTGATATTCTTTCTTTAGATTTTAGAAAAATTACAATATTCTTTAACTGTATGCACCTTTTGATCATCCACTAAATTATTCTCATCATTTCGAACAACATGATTTTTTTATTCACGATAGATGTTTTCCTTATAGATCCTCAACTTCCTCCCACATATATTTAAGAAGTTTTTAGTCAGAAAACACCACTTTCGAAATACAATTTTCTTATTACAAGTTTAAAAAGTAACTGTATAAACCTAGTTCCGGTTAATCTAGGAACTCAGTACAAGAAGGATATATATTTTTTTATAGGTCAAGGATCTATAACTATGGTTCAATAGCTATGAGTATATTATTTCTGGTGTGATAATCTATAACCATGGTTTTGTAAACCATGGGTATAGATATATGTCCACAGTTTAAATACGACCATGGGTATTATTGAAATCTCCACGAATATACCCATGTTTTCTATATAACTATGGGTATAACTCTATAAAAATGCCCCAGTAGCCCAAATTATTTTAATCCATGGGTATGGAATATTCCCACAGTTTTAAGGGCTATACCCACAGATCCAAACCCTGGGTATACATGATTTTTTTAGTAGTCATCACTTAGATAAAAAAATATATTATAGTTATCAAGTCTCTCATAGTATATCCAAGGGTCACTTATTTTGCAGCGCCCCGAACCCAGCTACTCAGAGCTGGTGCGTTACTTTGTAACATTGGCATGATCACAAAAGATCATGTCTTGAAAGACCGATTAGTTTAATAGCCTTGGAAACACTAGATACATTCATAAGTGTTACATTACATCATAAAGTGAAAAACTAATAACAAAGTCTTCATAGTCCACACTAATATCCTCTTCTGACTATCCCTGCAGGTCATTCATAAAATACTTTTTCACATCCTGGAAAATATTAAAACATTGAAAGGGGTGAGCTCAGATGCTCAGTAATGATAACAATATTGCGGAAGCTTTCATAAAAAAAACATAAGCATTTAAGGTAATGTATAACTAAAACAAAAGCCTTTTAAACTTGAACATCAACATAATATGGAAAAAGTAAAATGAGATAATGCCATTTACTTCTTCACATGGATATTCTACTGGTCGAATAATCACATGAAATATCATTAGCCACTTTCATAATGAGGGAATGTATAATGCCGAACATTCTGAAACATTTTGTCAAGGCCTCGGCCAAGACGTCTAAAATGATTAAGGCCTCGGCCAAATCCATAAATCAAATTCGGAAAGGGCCTCGGCCAATTCCACGTCTAGTTGTCTCATGAGACCTACCGATGCATCGAGGAGCTATAGCGGGCTCCACCCGTCACTTATTAAGTCCAATACATTCCTCATATGAACAGGTTTAAACATCTCATAAACCATAACATAATCATATCACATAAAACATGCATAAAGGAAACATAACATTTCCACATTTCAATCACAAGATATCAATACAACACATTGATATAATAAAAATGCTTTCAAAACCATTTTCAATACCAAAATATAAGAAAAGTATAACATGGTATTTATTTTTCATTAAAAAAAGGGTATGGCTTGTAGAGGAAGCCGAAACTCAAATAGTGGTCACAGCGGTGGTGAAGTCGTTGTCGCCGCATACGTACGACAAAAACATTCCCTTTTGCCGTTTGGTAAACGATTCGTATAAAAAAGATTCCTTTTGAATAAACATAAAAGTCATAGGGGTTTATACACCGTATAAAAGAAAGTTGTGTATAAAACCAAATATGCCTCAACGAAAGGGGATTGAGACGAAGTCCTTAAAAAGATTATTATTTTTTAAAATAAAGTACATCTATAATGTGTATTCACTATAATTACACATAAATAATGTACAAATACAAGATATGACATAATAATATCATGACATAATTTGAAAGTAGGAGATTAACCCAAAGAATGGAAGTTGGGTTAAGAAATTCTCTTACCTCGTGTCTGACTTGACTCAACAATTCTTTAACCTCCTGAATAATAAACTAGAGTTAATATATACCTTATTAAGAACCATTTTCAATTTCATTATCCTTATTATATCACTTATTACAATGATATGAACATTATGTAATTATTTAAGTTAATAACGGTCGTTTTGTCGATCTTTGGCACTTGAGTCAACAATAAACTTCTTATAATTACAAGTTGTTTATGTGGTAGAATATCCATTATCTCCAGAATTATATTCATGATTTAGATGTCATATATATATTATATATCCAGTATATACATTCATTTATAATATTACGTAACATTTAGAGGTAAGAAATGAAATGCACCGTTCATGGAGACGGTAAGCCGTACGTACGCATGAACGCTACTTTCATTTCAATTTCATATTTAATGGAACTAAATCATAATGATATAAATGTATAATATAATTCAGGTATAATATAGTGTATAATACCATTTACTCCATCCTTTATACATCCCACATATGGGATTAACGATTCAAATCACTTTGAGGGGGCGGTAGTCCGCACTTCCTAAAATGAAATTATCGCGTTTTACCCATAATGGAACTCATAAAGTATTCCATAAATGAGAAATACAGAAGCATAAGTAAAACATAAACATATTATATATTATATATAAAAATAGTGACATCTTAATGGACACCTTTGAAGGTGTTATATTAGTGTTGAACAATCATCGTTTCGTGAGGCAGAAATTCGCCATCCACAGAAACCGTATGTTCTTTAACCATTAGATGTAGGTGTGTGTAAGTGTAGCTCGAATAATTCTTATAACAACATCCTAGTATATTTAGGATACTGGTGTTGTTACAAAATAAATGAATAAAAAGAGTTTAGGGTGTTGGAGAAGAAAAATAAAACAAAACAACATTAGAGAAGACATTACCTCAAAATTGGGTAACTCTTTTTTATTTGAGCCAAAGGCTTCCTTGGGAAGCGTTCTGCCCAAATTGAGGCTTCTAAGAGTAAGAGGGGGAAGTTGGGAGAGTATTTGGGCAGAGGTTGGCCGAGCCAAATTGCTTGAAAGTGTAAATGAGGTGGGAGAGGTGGGGGCCTTTTATAAGTGGAGAGGAGTGGCACTCTTGGAAAGTAAAGAAAAGTCACTTTATTATAAAATGAGTTTCGGATTTTAGAGGTCCCACACTTATATAATTCGAGGATAAGATGATAAGGGTTCTAAATATACTCATCCAATAGGTTTTTTACAAGTGTACGCTTTGGATTTTACATTATCTTTCCATTTTATTTAAATCGTTAAATAATGAGGTCATCGCTGCATCATCATGATGTCATAATTAATTTACTTTATTTAATGTCTAAAAATTATAAAAAAATACTATGATGTAGGAAATAGTTTTAGATTTCTAATGAATATTTATAATCAAAATTTGGACTTGTGTAACCCCACTTAAAAACTATTTTAGTAAAACAACTCATGTTTGTGTCAATTTAATTTTAACATTAAATATATATATATTAATGTCATTTTCCAACCAAAGTGGCTCCATGGGGTCCCAAAGTTGACCCATGGGTTTTCTTGGTCGGCCCTGACTCATCCAATAGGAGTATGACAAGTGTCAAGCTCATCTCATATTATTAAAACATTATTTTTACCTTAAACTACACTAATTACCTCTAATCGCGATTAAGAACATAAAAGTTACTATTCACCAAAAAATTATTCTGATCTCATTGAACCACATTTTAGTTCTTAATGACAACCATGTATGTCGGATTTTTGAAAATCAAATCACAGAAGTGGTAATATTTCATTTAAACGAAATAATCAGTTATTTAAGTACCACTTAGTGGTTTCACTATTCATCAAAAATTGATGTTTTTCAGAACAATGCCAAAATTTCACCCTAAGCTATAATTGATATTCCGAATTCAAAAATGATGACTATTTTAAAAAATTCCAAACATATAAGTTGAATTAATTAATTTTATAATTAATTCCCGATGTCACAACAAATAGCTTGTTTTAAGAAACAATTTATATAAAAATATTAGCAATTGTTTATGTCCAATTTCAATGTTAAATTAATTCTAATGACCACCATTGGATAAAATGGTAAAAATATATTCTAATTATACTTTAAAACCACTAAATAGTATAATTTATCACTATAAATTATTTTGATTAAAAAAGTTGTTTTTAAGTATTTTTCACTATTCATAAAAAATTAGAAGTTCTCAGAAAAATACCAAAAATTCAACATAGGCTAATTTCGATATTCTGAATCCAAAAATGAAGTCCATTTTGAAATATAAAATTTCTATAATTTTGAAAAGTGGTTCTTACTATTCATAACGGCTACTTTGATTAGTCGCGGTGTTTTAGAACTCGAAGTTGCGTACAATGCAAGCTATTGCATTATTGAATGAGAAGCGTATCATGGAAGCTCGGGGTGTTACATTCTCCCCTCCTTCAATAAATTGCGTCCTCGCAATTTGAAAATTTTCTTTGAAAATAAAAGGTTGAAAATAGAAAATACCTTTGTGGAAAACCCACATCGGAATATAAGGTTAATAAATATATAACATTAAAAGAAATCAAGATAAGTACAAAGGTCACCCGATATAGCCCATTCTAGGATTCTATGAAAATATGGATATGGAGGAGAAACAAACCATCAAGGTCTGATGGAGAGTTATAGAAAACAGGATTAGGAGAAAGTTTTACTACAAGAAAATCACAAACATGTGATTGGTTAAACGGTCATTGAATCCCCAGTTGGAAAAGTTAACCGACAACATATTTGTTTTAAGTTACCTTTTATAATGTTGAGGAATTTATTTAGGAGATTTACTAAGAACGTAAGGGAATATACATACTTGTTATGTATACTTTCATTCGTTAATAAATTTTTACCACAAACCCAACTTTTACTCCAAATGGTAACGGAACTCAAAAATATTCTATTTATCCTAATTGTATAAGGTTCCAAATGTTAACACATACCATTTAGATTAGTAAAATTATTTTGTAATAACCAGGGACTTCTTGTAGTCTAGTGGTAGGAAATAAAGGCCTGTCGCACTTTGATTGTGGGTTCGATTTCTGCAGCTTTGTCCGACGCGACGGGTTATGCCCCATCCTGCAGGTTGTCCTTTTCCTAAAACTATAGTATCATAATATTCCAAAAATAATCTTCATAAATTTTCTAACCATAAACAATACTATCCAAAGATCAACTTAATCCACTCCAACCTTAATAGTTATCCAAAATACCTCCGTCCAGACTTTCTCTAAAAGGTCTCTAAATTCCAAAATCAATTGTAACATCAGATTCCCCAAACAAAGAAAAGTTTCTCTTATTGTCACATACTAAAAATATGATTACCTTAATCCTATTAAAACCTTACTGAAATCAAAAAGTACTGCAGTAAAATCTTTATATATATCACATTATTCTTATAACCAGAATATAATCCATGAGTCCAAAAGCACCAATACATTAGTTATTCTGCTTCAACTGTAGTAACAGCATAAGATTGTCCTTGATCCCTTGGCCTTTTCTGAGTTAAGTTTCCCTGACGCTTAGGACATTCATTTTCATAATGACCCATTTCTCTACAATTGTAGCATTCAACTTTGATAGCCTTTTTCTTTCCCTTGCAATCACGAGCCTGGTGACCCTTTTCTCCACATTTATAACAAACTCCCATTCCTTTTAGGCAAGTACCAGGGTGATTCTTCCCACAATTATCACATAATGGAAAATCCTTCTTTCCCTTTTTCCCTTTATCTGTCTCTTGTTCCACCGTTCTCTTCTTCTCTTGCTTTACTTTGTTGTCATAAGACTTAGAGAATTCCTTTTCTGTCTTGATAGCACACGAGACAATATCTTCGTATGATGAGAAGGATTGTGATACTAAAGCTCGACGGAGAAATGGTTTTAACCCATAAAAGAAAAGATCAATCTTACTCTTTGGGTTACGTATATAATCAGAAGCATGTCTTGCTAACCTTGTAAAGTTAGCCTCATACTTTGCGACATTCTCATCCTCCTTCTGCCTCAGACTCAGAAATTGCCTTTCCATATCCGCTCGATGGTCTCAAGGAAAGTATTTTTCTAAGAATAGCTCTTTGAACTCCCTCCATTCCATATTCGATACGTCATTATCTTCCTTTGTGTTTTGAATCAGCGACCACCACTGATTGGCATCTCTAGTGAGGCGGTAAACTGCCATGACAACCTTCTCCCTTTCACTACTCCCCAAGGCATGGAATATTTTCTCTAAGGAATTTATCCATTGCTCAGCTACTATAGGATTTGTACTCCCATTGAAGGTTGGTGGTTGTTGCCTCATGAAACGGTCTAGCATTGATCCTCCACGTTGCGGATTAGGGTGCTCCATACGAGTAAGGTTATTATTCATAACCTGAGTGAGTTGTCCCTGTATGGTAATAAGTTGATCAGCACCAGTTGTATCTCCAGATCCACAATAATTATCTTGAGCAGGAGGGTAATCCCTACACGGAGTTCGTGCATTGATACAGTTTCCATTCCTTCCACTAGGCGCCATTTCTAAACAATGGCATAAACTAGATTAGTTTATGAATCAAAATACATAATTCGATACTTGTAAAACACGTTACATAAATTGAACTATTTATGGATATAATCCATAATCATAAAAAGAAATGTTTTCTTTGAGGATGTATATACTCATAACCCTTCATAGTGGTTTGTAAATAAAATGAGAATTATCCTAAGCATATCCCCCGGGAGTGTCGTAACCAAGAGTGCAGCAAGGCCCGTTGTCGTGCACCAGTTCCCGTTCGAGTCTAGCTCAAAGCGGTGTTTTTGGGTTTTACCCCTAGGTACATCTATTCCAGAGCTGCCTCTACCTGCTCGTATCCAGACAGGGATGTATTGCTCGGAAAACTCACAAAATCTCTACAATACCAAAATTTTAGGAAGTTCTTCTATACTAATCCTCAAAGTTCATCTTAGGTCTACGTGCTCTAATCAGAGTTTGTCTAAATCTAGCTTCCAAGGTTTGTACTAAACTGCCTCTGATACCAACTGTAGCGCCCCGACCCCATCTACTCAGAGCCGGTGCGTTACTTAGTAACATTGTCAGGATCACAAAAGATCAAGTCTCGAAAGACCGATTAGTTTAGTAGCCTTGGAAACACTAGGTACATTCATAAGTGTTACATTACATCATAAAGTAAAAAACTAATAACAAAGTCTTCATAGTCCACACTCATATCCTTTTCTGACTATCCCTGCAGGTCATTCATAAAATAATTCTTCACATCCTGGAAAATATTAAAACATTGAAAGGGGTGAGCTCAGATGCTCAGTAATGATAACAATATTGTGGAAGCTTTCATAAAAGAAAACATAAGCATTTAAGGCAATGTATAACTAAAACAAAATCCTTTTAAACTTGAACATCAACATAATATGGCAAAAGTAAAATGAGATAATTCCATTTAATTCTTCACATGGATATTCTACTGGTCGAATAATCACATGAAATATCATTAACCACTTTCATAATGAGGGAATGTATAATTCCGGACATTCTGAAACATTTTGTCAAGGCCTCGGCCAAGATTTCTAAAATGATTAAGGCCTCGGCCAAAACCATAAATCAAATTGGGAAAGGGCCTCAGCCAATTCCACGTCTAGTTGTCTCATGAGACCTACCGATGCATCTAGGAGCTATAGCGGGCTCCACCCGTCACTTATTAAGTCCAATACAGTCCTCATATGAACAGGTTTAAACATCTCATAAACCATAACATAATCGTATCACATAAAACATGCATAAAGGAAACATAAAATTTACACATTTCAATCACAAGATATCAATACAACACATTGATATAATAAAAACTCTTTCAAAACCATTTTCAATACCAAAATAAAAGAAAAGTATAACATGGTATTTATTTTTCATTAAAAAAAGGGTATGGCTTGTAGAGGAAGCCGAAACTCAAATAGTGGTCACGGTGGCGGAGAAGTCATTGTTTCCGCATACGTACGACAAAAACCTTCCTTTTTTTCATTTGGTAAATGCTTCGTATAAAAAAGATTCCTTTTGAATAAACGTAAAAGTCAAAGGGGTTTATACACCGTATAAAAGAAAGTTGTGTATAAAACCAAATATGCCTCAACGAAAGGGGATTGAGAGGAAGTCCTTAAAAAGATTATTATTTTTTAAATAAAGTACATCTATAATGTGTATTCACTATAAGTACACATAAATAATGTACAAATACAAGATATGGCATAATAATATCCTGACATAATTTGAAAGTAGGAGATTAACCCAAAGAATGGAAGTTGGGTTAAGAAATTCCCTTACCTCATGTATGACTTGACTCAACCGTTCTTTAACCTCCTGAATAATAAACTAGAGTTAATATATACCTTATTAAGAACCATTTTCAATTTCATTATCCTTATTATATCACTTATTACAATGATATGAACATTATGTAATTATTTAAGTTAATAACGGTCGTTTTGTCGATCTTTGGTACTTGAGTCAACAATAAACTTCTTATAATTACAAGTTTTTTATGTGGTAGAATATACATTATCTCCAGAATTATATTCATGATTTAGATGTCATATATATCTTATATATCCAGTATATACATTCATTTATAATATTACGTAACATTTAGAGGTAAGAAATGAAATGCACCGTTCATGGAGACGGTAAGCCGTACGTACGCATGAACGCTAATTTCATTTCAATTTCATATTAAATGGAACTAAATCATAATGATATAAATGTATAATATAATTCCAGTATAATATAGTGTATAATACCATTTACTCCATCCTTTATACATCCCACATATGGCATTAACGATTCAAATCACTTTGAGGGGGCGGTAGTCCGCACTTCCTAAAATGAAATTATCGCGTTTTACCCATAATGGAAATCATAAAGTATGCCATAAATGAGAAATAAAGAAGCATAAGTAAAACATAAACATATTATATATTATATATAAAAATAGTGACATCTTAATGGCCACCTTTGAAGGTGTTATATGAGTGTTAAACAATCATCGTTTCGTGAGGCAGAAATTCGCCATCCACAGAAACCGTATGTTCTTTAACCATTAGATGTAGGTGTGTGTAAGGGTAGCTCTAATACATCTTATAAAAACATTCTAGTATATTGAGGATACTGGTGTTGTTACAAAATAAATTAATAAAAAAAGTTTAGGGTGTTGGAGAAGAAAAATAAAACAAAACAACATTAGAGAAGACATTACCTCAAAATCGGGTAACTCTTTTTGATTTGAGCCAAAGGCTTCCTTGGGAAGATTTCTGCCCAAAGTGAGGCTTCTAGGAGTAATAGGGGGAAGTTGGGAGAGTATTTGGGCAGAGTTTGGCCGAGACAAATGGCTTAAAAGTGTAAATGATGTGGGAGAGGTGGGGGCCTTTTATAAGTGGAGAGGAGGGGCACTCTTGGAAAGTAAAGAAACGTCACTTTATTATAAAATGAGTTTCGGATTTTAGAGGTCCCAAACTTATATAATTCGAGGATACGATGATAAGGGTTCGAAATCTACTCATCCAATAGGTTTTTGACAAGTGTACGCTTTGGATTTTACATTATCTTTCCATTTTATTTAAATCGTTAAATAATGAGGTCATCGCTGCATCATCATGATGTCATAATTAATTTAATTTATTTAATGTCTAAAAAATATAAAAAAATACTATGATGTAGGAAATCGTTTTAGCTTTCTAATGAATATTTATAATCAAAATTTTGACCTGTGTAACCCCACTTAAAAACTGTTTTAGAAAACAACTCATGTTTGTGTCAATTTAATTTTAACATTAAATATATATATATTAATGTCATTTTCCAACCAAAGTGGCTCCATGGGGTCCCCAAGTTGACCCATGGGTTTTCTTGGTCGGCCATGACTCATCCAATAGGATTAGGACAAGTGTCAAGCTCATCTCATATTATTAAAACATTATTTTTACCTTAAACTACACTAATTACCTCTAATCGCGATTAAGAACTTAAAAGCTACAATTCATCAAAAAATTATTTTGATCTCATTGAACCACATTTTACTTCTTAATGACAACCATGTATGTCGGATTTTTGAAAATCAAATCACAGAAGTGGTAATATTTTATTTAAACGAAAAAATCAGTTATTTAACTACCACTTAGTGGTTTCACTATTCATCAAAAATTGAAGTTTTTCAGAACAATGCCAAAATTTCATCCTAAGATATAATTGATATTCAGAATTCAAAAATGATTTCTATTTTAAAAAATTCCAAACATATAAGTTTCATTAATTAATTTTATAATTAATTCCCGCTGTCATAACAAATAGCGTGTTTTAAGAAATAATTTATATCAAAAGATTAGCAATTGTTTATGTCCAATTTCAATGTTAAATTAATTCTAATGACCACCATTGGATAAAATGGTAAAAATATATTCTAATTATACTTTAAAACCACTAAATAGTATAATTTATCACTATAAATTATTTTGATTAAAAAAGTTGTTTTTAAGTATTTTTCACTATTCATAAAAAATTAGAAGTTCTCAGAAAAATAACAAAAATTCAACATAGGCTAATTTCGATATTCCGATTCCAAAAATGAAGTCCATTTTGAAATATAAAATTTCTATAAATTTAAAAAGTGTTTATTACTATTCATAACGACTACTTTGATTAGTCGCGGCGTTTTAGAACTCGAAGTTGCGTACAATGCAAGCTATTGCATTATTGAATGAGAAGCGTATCATGGAAGCTCGGGGTGTTACATATTTCATAACTTAAACAGTTCAATTTATATTCACACAAGGAACTAATATCCAAAGTGTAAACACATTCAATTCTAGGTGATCTAAACTTAAATATTTTATACTAAAAAAAGAAAAACATTATTTGAGAAATAAATATGAAATCCATCATCCTAGATTTTAGATATTCTTAGTAGATTATAATTAAACCCTTGAATAAAGAGAACCTTTTTTATCGTGATATATTATGAATATTTAACTCATACAACTCTAAATATATAGCCATTATAATTTTCCGTAAAGGAAAAAAAATCTCAATAGACTTTTGATAGTGAAATAGAGTTAGGTAAGTCTCCACTAATGTGTCTGGAATATTCAAAATCTAATACCATATTATATTTCTATTCCCATATCTTTTAACATACCAAAATGTCAAATAAAACTTATTTTAGTTCCCTTGTTCTCTTCGAACCTATAGATTCACTGACCCAAGATCTAGGCAACTATATTTTTTAAAACTTATGAGAAATAACATTAGATAAATATATTGAAACCTAATATTTCCTAATAAAACTAATTTGATGGTTAATTATGAAAAAATTACTATCATAATATATTATTATCTAATAATAAAAATAGTCAACTGGGGACATATTGTTCTTTTTTGTAATAGGGTTAAAATAATTTCTATATATCTTGGTTTTATATCATTAATACTAATACCATATCTTTTTTTCATATAAAAATAATTTCCAAGAATATTAATTAAATACTCTTATCCCTTAATAAGAACACTAGAAACAGATTTAGAATATTTTTATATAGAAAGTAACTATTTAATTTTATTTACAAGCATAAAATAATTTGAAAAACATTCTCTTAATTTCTGTTTTAATTCAAGATGTTGTTTTACCATGCTATCTTCCTCAATTAATAAATCATTGTGAATATTAATTATAGATTTATTCTTTTTCTTAAGATATTAGTATTTTTATTCCATAAAAGTACAATACTGAACTAGTTTATCATTTTACTAGCTTTCAAATTCATAATTAGAAAAAAAGAGTATCAATATTGTAAGTCATATTCTTCATTCATAAATCAAATATTTGATTTTTTATTTTATTAATTTTATTATGATTTTAAAATTGAAGATCTACTTGAATTTTTAAATACACTCCATGTAGCCTTAATAATTTTTTTCAATCACACTCATCTTTTATTTAAATATTCATCACTTTCTTATCCATTTTTATTCTTTAATTTAGAATTTGGAAATTTGGTTTTATATTACCAAACTTCTTTCATTCATAACATCAAACATCTTTCATACCATGACTATTCTTCATTTAATCACTGAATCACTTCTTTAAGCATTTATTCCTTTTATAAAACTTTTTTAATTTTCAAGCTTGGTGAGCATGTTTTTCTATAGAATTATAATACCATGAATCATCATAGAATATGAATTCAACTGCTTAATTATTTTAACTTTTGTGAATAGAAACGTTTAGACCTATATTTTACTTTTTTCCATTATATAATCCCCATCCTTATAATGCTTCTCAACTTCACACATTGTGAGAGAACAAAGAAATTATTTATTTTTTATATTTATAGGATTTTATTTTCTCATATCATCTAATATTCTATTCTACATAGACAAAAAAATGCTGAGAACATTAAATTTTTGATTTTTACTGGGAATAAGAATTGTGAGAGCAACAACACCATTGACTATTTATGTCAATATTCCCTTTATTTGAGTGAAAATTTAACCTTATTACATTTTAAAGTATCAAAAAATAGTTTTTCAATATTGTACCACATCTATCTGCCCAAATATTTAATTTCATATGAAAAAACAATTATCTTCCACATTTCTTAAGAAATAGAACACCGAGTGTCATAGTCGAATTAATCAGGTCCATGTCCATAAATGATTGAATTCATGGTTATTGAATTCGGATCATAATAAATTTATTTTTCAACCTCCCATTTTTATGGATCATCCAGTGGAATTTTATTCCACTTTCCAGCCTTCAATTAAAAATTTAAACCAATATTATTTAAATATATAACTATTCAAGAATAATAGTATCTGGAAATTTCACCATTAAAATATTGATCTCTGACCATAAACATGATTTCATTTAGATCACCCATTGAAATTCTTCCCCATTTGTATCTTTAACTCAATATTTATAGAGTTAAATAATATCTATATAGAAAAACCCTCTAAAAGAAATTAGTATATTGAAATGGTGATAATCGCAATCAAGGGGGAGGGGGAAAATTGTGTCCTTGCAAAAACACTTCGAATAATTTAAATATTTGATCCCTTCGAAAATTGGAAAGAGATTCTATTTATTTTTCTTTATGCATTGAAAAATAAAAGAAAGAGACAGAAATTTTATAGTGGTTTGGGGAACAAAGATACCCTAGTCCACTACACCAACATTATCTCTATGAAATTGTTGATTTTTAATAGTAGATCAACTTCCAAGGGTTCTTGATAGTTGATTGAATGTAACTATAACTTGTTACAAAATATTTTACCACTCTTTAAAATTGGGAATTCAAGAACCCTGAAAACAATTAATCACCTATGTTCTCAATTTTTTTTACTTGGTTGGAAAAAATTTATTTGGATTAATTAATATGAAAACAATGCAACTACAAAATGATGATATCACTAGAGGAATTAATGAATAACTTTAATTAACTATCCTTAGAATGAATCCTCAAGTTATAGAGAATGTCAAGATAACATAGTAGCTTCATTAAAGATTCTTAGCAGTAGTATTAACACAAAACAATAGATTATAACATGTATGTATGAAATGTGTACTGAGAAAAATATTCAATGAATTTAACAAGATAATTCATAAATAATAATAGTAGTTGTTGTAGAAGACAAAATGACTTCCTCTATAAAAAGAAAATTCTAACATAATTTCATAGAAAGTGATATTGATTTTTCATATAGATCCTTTAAGAACAATCAATAGTCTATCAAATAATCAATATAAACCCTTATAAAATAATCCATTAAAAATAAATAAATTTCCCGATTTGATCTTGGGAAAATAGATCTTGTAAAAGCTCCAGATAAATCATGGTCATCAAAATAATCAGTGTGTTTAAAGTTTAAATTTAATCAAACTCAGAATATTATAACTTCCCCTAGAAATTGGAATTAATTAATACATTTATCAATACTTTATAAAATAGTATTTGAACCAATTTATTGATATAATTTCTTTAGTGAAAATGTATCATAAATATAACAAATAATTTGGAATTCAAATCCCAAATATGACTGACTCAACATGGGGTTATTCTACATGAGGATAACTCTAAAAGTATGTTTGGAAGTATATAGTTGATTCCAAATATACAATTATAGAACATTGAGTATGATAACATTGTTAGGTTACTTAGGTTAGGTACAAAACAGATGTTATGTACTCTATCATGATGTTACTTAACAAAATTTAGGTTCTTAAACATAATGTGTATAATAAATAAGAGGTTCCAAACATGACATTGAGTACTCAAACATGACATTATTTATAAAAATTTAGATTCCCAAACATAAAGTTAAGTTTAAATGTGGGATTTCAAACACAGTCTTAGATAAAAACATTTGTTTAAAACATCACTTTTATAAAATTGATTAAAACATTATTCAAAAGGTCTTGAATACTTTACAAAAAAACTATCACCCAATTTAAATATTATTAAAAAACTCAAACATTGAGAATTCAATGAAAATTAAAATTAAAATTCTAAAAAATATAAACTTGAAATCCACTCAAAGTGAATCTGTTATTAAAATAGAAGTGGGTTTTTATGAGCATCAAAATAAAAGTAAAATTAATTAGAAATTATTGGATCAACATCTGTATACAAAATTAAAAACCTCGTGTCTAAATTGGTGTTTGAAAATTATCGTTCAAATAATGGTGTTTATCCACCTCTCACATCTTATAAAGGTTTGGAAAATACATTCCCCCAATAAAATATTAATTTTTAACTTATATGTTTATATTTAATAGAAATTTATCGTTAAAATTTATAATTAAAGGAAAAAATAAGTAAAATATAGGAAAGTTTATTTTAGAGTCCAACTAGTGGGATCAAATAATTAAAGAATCTTTAATAAGTAAAATCAGATCAAACATGAAAACTGTAATAATAAAAAAAGTACTATTAAATCAAGGGGAGAAAAATATACTATTGAGGGGGAGTATTTGGTATATAAAGTAGGGGGATAAATGATCCATTGGGAATAAAATCAAGGGAAAATAAAGACAGTGGGTCTCATATAAAATTCATTGGTTTATAATTGGTTGAATATAATGCTAATTGTCATTGGTAATCATTAAATCATATAATTTTATCTTAATATTTGTTTCTATATCCAGTATTTGTCCCATATGATTATAGTGATAGTTTGTATCATTATCTTTTTCAGAATTTTAGAAGTATTAAATTTCACATCAGATTTGCAACAAACCCAAAAGAGGATAATTTTAGGATATAGGATATTCAAGAGGATAATTATATATCAATTGAGGAGTTTAGTGAAGCATGAAAAAATTTGGTTTTGTTTATTGGTATCATGTCATGTTGGAAGGATTATTTCATTGGAATTTCTTAGTTAGAGTATATAGGATTTTTTGATAAAAATAAGTAAAGGTATAAAAAATCCTTCATTGATATTAATTATTATTTCATAATATTTGTTAAGGAATTTCAATAGATGATGGATTAAATATTTTACTAATTAAAGATAATCCTATTTTATAATGATGAAATATGAAAGGTGGTGTAACAATGGATGCTATAACTAAAGTCACATGCCATAATTTGATGGAACAATATAAAGATTTTCTAGGTGAGGCCAAATCATATTGTAGTGTGTTAATATTAAGTCATTATTCTTAGTGTGGTAAGAAGTTGTATAGTGTAGTCCATTGTGTATTGATCCTCACTCCATAATGAGAGGATGCAATGAAATGTTATTTAGTGTCTTTTAATATGGCCATTAATCACACCTCAATTTGAACCCATTATTTTGGAAGGTGTATCTTTTCATAAAAAATATTTAGGACTAGACATTAGGGCTCAGATAATATTCCATAATTGAAGTTATTTGTATGATGGAATATTGAAGGTTGTGTTGTATAAATTAGTATTACACCATTATATATATATTTACGGGAATATCAAATTCATGATTATTGGAGATTAATTATAAGAAATTTTTTGTAAAGAAAACTACTAATAGAAATAAATTATTCCATGATGATTAATATTACACCTTGATTTTGTATATTGTGAAAAATCTAGAAGTTTATGTATTTTTTTTCAAATATGGTAAATGGTTTCATGGATAATTTGGAATATAATTAAATCATGGAGGTCATCCTTGATGAGATATCAAGTTATGAAATGTGGTATTTGAAGAATATCAATTTTTAATAAGAGATTAGAATGATTGAAAATAATAAAAATGGGGAATTTAGAACAAATGCTCAAAATTTGAACGAACATAGGTCTTTGACACATTAATAGATTATCTTCAATGGTATCTTGGAGAATTTGAATATAATTAAATATTCGATATTGTTTGAGAATAACGAGCTTAATATAAACATGCATTTTGGATGGTATGTTGATTATCTATCAAAATATTCATTGGGACCATCCTAAATACAATTCTTTTTTGTTTCTCTATCTTGAACTATTTAGTGGGTTGGTAAAAAGAGATATTGACCCTCATATTTAGAAGAAATCATCAACTAAATCTTTTTAATTAGAATAATGTGTTTTTAGTTTTAAGTATATTGATATATAATCAGTGTATACTTCTTGGAAATATCCCTTTTGGGTGAACAAAGTAAACTCATCATGTCATCCTATTCAATCGGCATACATGAATGCCCTAATTTTTTGATTGTTTCAATAGGTTTTAATCGATACATTTAATTTTGAGTAAATGAACAATTTGATATAAAATAAATTTAACACCCTATGTTACCCAACCTCATTTGGTTTTTTGGGAATTGTGGTTATAATAAAGGAGTTATCTTCCATTGTGAACTCCTTATGTGAAATTAAAATACTGTGGTACACCATGGAATTCCCATTATAGATTCATGAATTTTGTTAAACAATGCATTAAATCTCCTCAATTATTGGAATTTTTATATTCCAATGATGTAATTATATTTTAGAGATATAGGTTTCATTATTTTATGGCCTAATATTCATGGTTCTCAACCATAACTAGAATGTGAAAGTATTTTCCATGCACTAAACAAAATGATAACATACCAAAAGGGATTTTCAAAATAGTATCATATTCTCATAGTGAAACATCTAATAGAAGTATGTAATATTTAATATTGGGTGAACTATTTTTCCAATTGTTTGTTGAATTACCTATTAGAAACATCTAATTTAACATTAGTTTTGGAGTGATAGGATGTAGAAATTAGTTCTTATTAAATATATTATAAAAAAATTTATTTCATGATATAATTAGAAAAGTTTGTCCCATGGTCACTAATAAGGCATCATGGTTAAACTAACCTATAAAATATATGGGATCTCAGAAATATGATTATAAATTCAGAGTAATGGTTCATTTTTATTATTTTTCAACTTATTTAATGGTATAATTTAATAAAATAAAAATATATCCAAATCCAAATATAATATGAAAAGGTCCCAAGAATTCAATATGAAAAACAGTAAATATTCCACAGAATGTGATTTCTTTTTAGGGAATCTCATTCTTCTTATATGCATTTACAATACATTGGCATTTTGTAAATGGATTATAAAATTAGTTAACATCTTGAGATAATTTTGGATAGTAAATTCCAGATCCTATGGATTTTTTTTGTAATTTATATGAAAAATTATGCTCTTTATAAAAGAGTATGGTATAATGTATGGAAATGTGTTAAATCAAATATATATATGAATCATCACCCAACTTTTTAACTATTTATTTTCCATATATAAATTTTATCCAAAATTAAATAACTATATTCACTCATATGTCTATCCAATTGGTGTTTATTAAATATAAATGTTTCTTATGAGTAAACCAAAAGATTCACATAGTTGAAAAACCATGAAATGACATCCTGAATAATGAATGAATGATTATCATGGAAGTATTATATAATAAATGATGTATTAGATGAGTATATTTCAAGAAAAATTGGAATGAAGATATATGATAATGAATTATTTTTCAATTTTAGCGTGGTTTACATATTCTAGGATCATGGTGCATAATGAATATGAAATAATATTAGAGTCATGATCTACCCATTATGAATGGGTATCCCTAGATATATAGTAAAAGTAATCATACATTATATCAACGGTTAGATCCCACCATGGGAGTTAAATTATTGGTGGTGATGTGAGACTCTTTTCCAAACAAAAAAATACCATTTTACAATTATTATAAATTCTTTTACATCTTTTGTTAGAGTTTGAATAACAATTTTATAGTTTTACTAAAATATTTAATAATTGTAAATGAAAACTTGGATTCCTTAAAAATTAATTCATTTAGTGAAAAAATATAAGTTTGGTTAGTGAAAACAAAACAATAATTTTTCCCAGATAACTAAGATACCCTCACTAAAAACTACATGCCTCAAAACAATTCCCCATTCCACCATGAACTGGATTTTTTCATAATTTAAAACAATTTTATTTTATTTAAATCATTGAATCATATAATGGAAATTATAAAAATATTCCTAAAATGTTGATCTATAAATAATGGAATTTTCCATAAAAATCTCAATGAAATTCTCAAGGTAATTCAAGAAAATACTAATCATACAATTATAGAATGTAACTAGATCCTTATATAATAAACAAACTCTATTATGAAAATCTACAAAATTAAATCATTAATGTTTTATTTTCAAGGCTTTTAAGAGATATATATATATATATGTATGTATCTAATAAATCCATCAGTTTATCCATTTTTAAAATTACCAGGAAACATTAACATTATGTTGATAATAAAAAATTATTTAATATAGCCCTTTATATTGAAATGGTTATGATTTCGATATTTTATAAAAAAAAATTGGATATTTTTCGTCCTACTTTGAAACAATAAATTATTTTCCCTATGAACCATCAAAAGACTAGTTTTTAATATTTTATATCAGGTTGCCCCATTTACTTTATAAGATGGAATATATGATTTAAGTTGATAATAATTTTATTACATCCTATTTGAAAATGTCAGGGAGGGTGGGGTTTAGCCAATATTATAGTTTCTTTACCATTTTAGCCTTATCCTTAAAGGATAATTATTTTCTTGCATATAGACATTACCTAGTGGTTTTATTTTTAATTAGTTTAAGATAAAACTCTTCCCACTTTTATTTAGAATATTTTCTTAGTGAATAATTTCTAAGGTATTTATACGCCATTCAATGAATATAGACACATATTTTTTACTGGTTAACCATGTATTGATTTGTGATGTTCTTTTTCTTTCATTTTATTCCAGTAGTAGAAAAATTATTCTTAGTGGTAATTTAATCTATTCTATTAACAATGTTTGAATAGAGTTTCATAATAAAATAAAATTGAAAAGTATCCACCGATTCAATCTCTCCAATTAGTTAATATTTATGTGATCTATATAATTGGGGCCTCCTCAATTAGTATCATAGTAGCCCATTTTCCCATTAGAATTTGGGTTATTGATTTTGGGATATGTTATTTAGTGTTAATGGTAATTTAATTTATTAATTTGACTTCTATGATAGATCAAATCAATTTAGTGAATAGTTACATAGTTCATAAAGTTTAATGGAAAAATAAAATGTTAAGAAGGTGATAATATGGTTATAGTTTCTATTATTCATTATAAATGTGGTATCTTTTATAATTTATGGTTTCAATTATATTATAAAAGGTGTTTCAAAGATAGTAGATGATAGAAAGAATTTGGAGAATGATGTTCATGAATGAAAAATTATCTTAGTATAACTATAGAAAAAAGAATTTATAAAATTAATGGGGATTAATATTGTTAATGATGTTTTGAATAAGAAATTAAATATTTTTTAAAGGAAATATTTTATTAAAAGAATAAATTTTAAATGTATAGATCCCAATTAAATTTTATTCATAATATTGAAGGAGAAATGGTAGATGATTTCCTAAATAGAATGAATGAAGTTTCAAGCTCCATATCAGGTTTTGGATAAATCTTATAAAATTTCATAGTTTTTAAGAATATACTTTATATCTTTATTGGCTGGATTAATATAAATTTTTCTTTGCAATTTTTTTTGAAATTATTTCAAATTAGTGAATTTTATAGTCTATTGGTTGTGTATTAAATAAGGAAAATTTACAATTTTAATAATAGATGGGGAAATGAATCTTAATACAATTATTTTAAAAATGAATAGACTCAAAAAGAGTTCAAAAAAATAACTTTCTGTTTCTGATGAATATATTGTGGTGATGTTAGAAAAAATATTTTCCCTACTCTTAAATAATGTTAAAAAGTCATCGTAAAATATCATGGTAATTATCCATTCAAGTTCATCAATTAAGGATTATTTGGTCACTTTGTTGAAAATATTTCTCATTTAAAAGTAGATGAAGATTATATATATTTTTAATCATCAAGAAGGATTATATGGATGAGAAATTAGAAAATTTACAAGTCAAAGGATCCTTATAAAGGAATTAAAATAAGGCATTAATAATGAAAAAATGAATCTATTATCCAAAATGGATACAAAAATAATGTGGTGATTATGATAGAAGATGATGTGGAACATAGTAGTCATGAATAAAAGTTATTAATTTTTAAGGTGGATGAATAAATGTTCTCTAGTGATGAAGAGGAATGATAAGTAAAAATAGAGTATAAACTGAAATTTTAATTGATGTAATTTTTAGTGAAGATCTAAAAAATGTAAAATATGGATAAAAAGTTAGTAAAGAAACCTTAATCATAAAATGAAACTGATGATGTATAAGTTGAAATGTATTAATTATTAGTGGTGAAGGAAGTTGAATGCCTGAAACACTTAGTATTTGAGGAGGATAATTGGAATAATGAGATAAAGTAGAAAATAAATACAAAATATATAGACTCATAAAATAAAAAGTAAAAGGTTTTGAAGGGTTTAGATTATTTAAAAAAATTCAAGAATCATTTTGAAAAATCCATGTGAGAAGATTATATGATTTCAAGGAATGAAGATGTCTTATAAAAAATTATAGAATCATGAGGATCATATCAATCAATAATAACCCCATTTTATGGATTCAATTGGTCTTATAATTAGTAAGGTGAAGGATGAATGTCAACTAGAGATAATGAAGATAAATTTTGTAGCATTAAATGAAAATCTATATAAATTTTGATATTTTATAAATTTTAAATTCTATTTAAAATTTAATATGAATGTTAAAAGTTAAATTGTGATAAAAACATATACACAATAATTTTATGAGTATATATGAACTCATATTTGTGATTTGAAAATATATTCAATAATATTAGTCAAAATATTAAAATGTAAATTATTTCAAAAAATAGTAATTGTAGTTTTTAATATAAAATTCACCTTTTTGTTATTATTTTGGGTCATATGTTTCTTTTGGAAATGTTGTAAGAAATTGATGATTTAATAGAAAAAAATAGAATGATTATATAATATATGAAAGTTCCAAAGTTGAGGGAGATATGGATAACTTAGAAAAACAAGTATTAAAGAAAATTAAAAATTTACATGTGAAAGTGGATAAATAATTATAGTTATTGAATAAAGAACGTGGAACGTGCAACCAATCAAGTTATTATGATAAATATTTTATTTATGTCACTATATTTTTTATAAATGCGAATAAGTACTCCAAAGTAATTTTCATGAATAATATAGAGAAATAAAATTCTTATCTAGTTAAATTTATATTGTTGATTTCACTTAGGGATTGAATTTTTATATTGGACAATGGTTTTTCTCACATGATAGGTCATATGAAGCTTTAAATGCATTTTAAAGTGTTCAAAATGAAATTTGTTAAATTTTTTTACAAATAATTCAATCAAAATAAATGGACTAAAATCAATATAGACTGGTGCTACAAGTTTAATATTATATAATATTTCATTTTTAATGGGGTTAATCATAAATTTGTGTTTCTCAGATTTATGATGATGAAAAAAGAATGATATTCAAGAATGGTAAATTATTATTGAAATGATTAATCGATGGTCATATTTTTACTAATGTAAAATAGAAAATGAAACTTATTTCATGTGAGAGATGTTGAAAACTCATGATTTTTGAGATTTATGGAAGAAAATTATCTATAATATCAAAATATTGATCAAATTGTCTAAAGAAACAAGAAAAAAGTTAACTTATGAAAAGGATATTCAATATATTTCTATACTAAAAATTTAGAAAAAATTTGTAACACCTAGGTTTTGGAAGGTATAATTTATTTATGATTTTGGGGACTTATTGGGGATTTTTTTTAATTTTAGGAGGAGTGAGATAATTTTAGAAATCCACTCCTTTTTGTTTTGTTTCTAAAAAAGTGATTTTAATTTTTTTTGGTATTTTGGAGTAGGGGTCATTTTTAATAATGAGATTCAGATTTAAATTTTGAGTTTTAACGATTATTAAGATGAATTTTTTGGATATGATTTGAGGCTTGAGATGTTTCTTGAGTGCTTGGTCAAGGATAGAGATCATTGAGTGTAGATTTATATGTTCAAGAGAAATCTACCATGTGAGCCCGATTTGAGCCACATGGTTTAGGAAAGACCATACAGTTACCATTAAACATGGATATTAACAATTAAATTCATATGGAACATGATTCGTTAACACAGTTAACACACAGTTAAATGTGTACTTTTAAGATTTTATGGTAAACCATGTGGGGTGTCTTAGCCATGGATCTTGTAACATTGTTGGTGCACAGTTTCCAAACCACAGAGTGAAACCTGTAATTTAAGTTCCATATAATTTCACATGGTTGGAAAAATGTTTCGCAAACTATTCTGCCTAACAATGTGATGATGATGGCTTTAGATAGTATAGTATGCATGGTTTGAAAAAATGTATGGCCAAACTGTTTCAGTAATTAAAAGTGGTGAATTTTCATTTTTAACCTTATGATTTGTAACCCGAAACCACATATCTCTCTCTCAATTGTGTGCAAACCACAAATTGTTGAACCACAATTACTCCTTAAATTCACCATGAATTTGAGGAATTATTTTTGATATTTCATTGTGTTTAAGGTAGGGATGTCCATTGTTCAGTTCAGGTTGGGTTTGGGAAATGTTTTCACTAGAACGAATCGAAAGTGGCTGGGTTAGGTAATGATACTTTTTCTATAATTACTTGACCCATCCCAACCTGTGGTTGGTTGAGTTGGGTTGGGTCAGGTCCTTAATGTCATGTAAATAATAATTATAAGAAATAAGTACAAAAAAATATAAATAAATTGATTAAATTAAAAGAAAACAAATTTAAATCATTTAAAATACTACAAATACAAACAGACTAAAAATCCACATTAACTAAAATTAAAATATTTGATGAATTATGTTTAAAAAAACCAAGAAATACCTCCTCAAAAAGAGCACCCAAGAAATCATGTGAAAATTTACCACCTTATCTCTGTATTAGGTTGGTCGAGTAAGGTTTCGTCCTATGTTTTTCAACCCATCACCCAACATAATTTTATCCCAAACCAACCCAATGTAACCCTACTCATCCTAGTCCCGCATGTAATCTAGCTTGGTCAGGTCGGGTTGTTTAAATTGGGTTGTGTCAGGTTTAAACACCACTAGTTTATGGTAATATTCTACTTATGATGGCCTATTTTCATGATTTTATTCTGTTTCCTCTAGATTTTGTTTCTATGGTTTGGGTGCTTTTTTTATTCAACTGGATCATAATCAAATTATATGATATTGATGGGGATTTTTTATTGTGTAACCAGAGTACATTATTACATTCAGTTACATGCCATTTCAGTTAGGGTATTCCTCTGTATGAATTTTCCTAATGTTTTTAGTATAATTGAATAAAATTTATCATTCAATTGGTTAATTAATTTTTTGATTTTTCTTGGATTACATTTTGGTGTATGTTAGGAGTATACTTCACCCCATTTCTTACAGTTTTTGTGATCGGATGATGCCCGATGATTTTTTTGAAGTTATTCCTTGTGAAATTAAATGCATTCATTAAACACAAATTTATATAATGTATTTTAATAACTAATTAATTTCTTAATAATTAGTTATTTGATGTTATGATTGGAGTTAGGGTCTCAGGTGTTCAAAAGATTGCATTTGAAGTTGTATAACCACAAGAGAGTGTTTTTTGAGTGTGATTTAAATGGAAATAACATTTTTATTAAGGATGGAGGTTCCTTGATAATAACCTACAAATAATTTCATTTTTTATATATCTTTGGAATGTGATATATGGTCTCACAATATAGAGGGGTTGAACTCATTTTATTAAATGCAAATTGTTTAATTAACATTAAAAACCAATGTATGGAATGAAAAAATTGACAATGGTTGCATTGAACCCTTAAAAACTATATTTCCTTCCTTATAATATGATGGTTGAGTATTTCATTCTAATTTCACGTGCCTTGTGACACATGGACCTTAAATATTGAGACATATCAACCCTAGTGACAGGTATCTTAATGACCTCTAAGGGTAAGTGAGTGATTAATTCAGATGGTTATCCATGAATGTGTCCATGTGTACCCATGATATTCATTCGAGCCTTTGGACCAGTAGAGATGACCATGGGGTGAACGTTCCTCCTCTTTTGAGACATGATTACATGGGTGGATAGAACCTATGGAAAATCATTGATGGGTTGGGTGTGAGGACCGACCTAGGGTTAATTTGGTAGGGGATGGTCTTGAGTCCATCTCTCATGTGTATTACCAGTACTAGATTAGTTATTAGGCCAATGAGTCTATGCAATGAGATCATAATGATATTGAGGGATGATACTCCCTCTAAGTGATTAGTGCTTTCTCATGAGATGAAAATAATAATAAGGATCCCATATGGGAAATACTATATATAATGTGACCTAGGGGTCCATTATGGGTTCATATTTGAGATATTTAACCTAGAGAGAGATTTTACAAAAATGGGTAAGGATGATGGAAGGTTTTACCTTTGAAATGAGATCGGAGCTGTGATCTTGAAGAGGCTATAGGGAAAAGTTCGTGGGATAATTCAGGTGGGACACACTACCCAGCAAGAATAATTGAGGCACATAGGATTCCATTTACATGATCCTTAGATCTGACCATCTTCCCTCTATGGGGTTGTACGTCTTGGACATGCTCTTTGTGTAACACCCCACAATTTTATGATATGTATAAATAAATTAATTTTTTATCTATATATATTTTAAAAAAAGTTATTTTATCTTACATTACCCAATAAACCACGTTATTCTTTCACTACACATAACACCGGGTTATCTTGCGTTACACACAACACTATGTTTTAACAAAACGAGGATATATTATAAATATTGTTATTGAAATGTGACATTATAACCTAGAAAATAAACATAACGACATGATTGATAATAAATGATTTTTTAAATATAAATAATAATTGTTTTATATAAAGAAAACATATTGATAAAAAATACTAAATTTTCCATAAATTCATTATATGTTTCGAAAATATTAATTTTCTCAAAACAAAGAATTATTTTATTTTGTCAAAATTTATAAAATTATTTTTTCATAATTTTATAAAATTAATTTGATAAAATAAAATTAATTTTTTAAATCATCATGTCAAAATAAACATAGGGTAATGTTTTGATATTTATTTTAAATGATTCATTTTTTGATGAGTATTGAAAAATAATGAATTTTAATTTCAAAAAATATTTTCATTTAATTTATTTGTAAATTTATGTGATTTTTTAAATTTTTGTTAAATTAAAATATGTTTAATAATGCATCCAATAATCCAATTTATGTCATTGAAATGAATTTTATATTTATTTTTGATATAAAAACATTTCAACCTTTTTAACATTTTTCTTAATGAATCTGCATTCTCATTATGTCTTTGGGATTATTCTTAAATTTAAATATTCAAACTAATTTGAATGTAATTTAGAAAAATTAATTCCATATATTGAATCAAAATAATTTATATTATATAATAAGTCCAACTAATTTTTTGACCAAAATTAATAGTAAGGATAATAAAAGTTATTTACAATGGTTAAGGTAAAAATGGTTTTACCGGGGGTTAAAAAAAGAAAAAAGGTTAAAAATAATCCAAAACTTGTCCAATATTTATTTTATAGAAATATTTTGATCTTATTTCTTATATTATCTTTCGTGGTTCATTATTGGATCCTTGTGATGTTGAGAAGATGTGGGTGTAAATCTTTCTTTCAAAGAAATTACAATTGTGCCACTCACCTCACTTATAAAAGAACCCTACATATTCTCTTTTTTACACCTTCCAAAAGTTTTGTTTTAAATAAATCATTCCAAAATAACTTCCAAAATTTACTCATGTCATCCTAGAATAATTATTTTGGATATAAATCCAACCAAGGAAGGCTGTTGGTGAAAATCGAAGGAGGATACCCAAAGAAGAGGTAAAATTTATCAATGAGAATTTTTTGTATTTTTCCTTCACATAATTTAATTAGTATTATACCATGATGATATAAAAAATAATTATACTAAATATATTGAGATGTTTATGGTAATGACCTAAAACAATCTTTACTTCCATCAAATGGGATACAAAATCATTGTCTATGTATACGACGGAGTACCGTCTCGTAAAATTAAGACATTCATTTTTCCATTACCAACTCTAAAATTTGGGAATAATGATTGATTTCTCATCAATATATGATATTTATGATATTTTTATTCTTTTGGATTTATTAAATCACACATACCCTCATGCATTACATAATTTTTGGAATACAATAATGTCACTCAAGTGTATGGAAAAAACTACCTCGTGAAATAATGTGATTCTTTCATGAATTAAATGGATTTATTAAGGATGATTTCAATAAAAATATGTAATATATATTAAATAAAAATGATTCTAGAATGATAATATGTATCATTTTATTCATTCATTCAAACTGTCTTGAAAATAGAAACATCGTTCACGCGTACATATAGTTTACCATCTCTATGAATGGTGTATTTCATTTTATATCACTAAATTATATGGATTAAAATAAATACATATATAATGAATATATTTTATATTTATATCATGGTTAAAATTCTGGAGATGATGAAACCATGATCAAAGTAATAAGACAAAAAATAAAAAACCAAAACATATAAAAAAACAGAGCAGTTATTACCTGAAACATAACTTTAACATGGAATTGTTAATAAAAGGTAACAAAAGGATAAAAATATATATATGTAATGATATATATAAATATTTTTTCTTTAATATATGTATAATAAACATATATTTATTATTCAGAAGTTTTGAATGTGTACTATATAATTCTAGACTTAAGGTAAGTATTATTTTTCTCAATTTTAATTCGTTGAGACATATGATATGTTTTGCACCTATATTATTTCACAAGGTATATATACAGACCCTTTGAAATGTAGTATCATGAATTTATTTTTTAATATGTTATTTTAAGTCCATTTTCATTCATTGGGATTTGGATTCACAGTTACCAAAGTGGTAATGATTTTATGTTACAATCTTATTATTTATCAGGGTTGTTTTTAATTTTGTTTTCGATAATAAAATATTAGAATCCATCTCTAAATAAATTCATTAATTTTATCTCATATAGTTATTTAAGAAATTTTCATGTACTACTACTATTTTTACACTCTTTGGTACATAAAATAATTTATAAAATGTTTCTAAAAAGATATTTCTTCATTTCTCTCTTTAGTCTGAAATCAACTTTCATCCAAACCATGTTTTAAAAAAATGTTTTCCAAATTATTATATTATTATAATATTATTTTTGAAATAAAATTTGACCATTTTTTATCTTTCTGATTGTTTTTAAATGAATATTTATATCATTTGTGAAACAATGTTCATTTGTATTTTAATGAAATGTGGAAGGAATCTTTGTTTTAATGTATATGACATGAATAGAACATTCCATCATCATGATCATTATGTTCATTGAATATTAATTTATATGTTTTCAAGGTTATTTTTAAAGAAAAATATTTTTTATGACCCATCCAATTGGGGATCGTGTCGTGACAACCCCAAGTCGACCTCCAATAGTCCAGGGGTGGAAACCAACACTGAGTAGAGATATGATACCAATGGGAGGAATTTTACAAATTTATCTACACACACAGACATATATATTCATGCCACACAATATTTAAATATAAAATAACTGAAAGGATACATGTATACATCTAATATCCCATAACCAGAGAACAACTGAAAGTAATGGAAAAGTAAAATGTGCTAGATAAAATCCCACAACAAAGAGAGTCTGTACATAATTCCAACAAAAATGGTAAAGGTTAAAACATTCTATGTGGGAAAGGACTAAATAAAAGGTATGATCATCCGTAACACCTTGATCATCCTAGCTTTGGCTATGCTCCACCCACTACATGTCCTCCTAGGACACCGTAACAACTAAATCCATCTTCGCAAGACATGAGATGTGTGGGAAATGTTTATTAATTGGTTTTTATAACAATAATGAATAGAAAACCCTGAAAAAACTAAAAACAAATAACCAAGTATAGTAATATCAATAAAAGTTGTTACAATGTTTTATAGATATTAGCAGTACAAAAAAACCCAGATATACTTAGTAGACACACCACAACATTATGAAGTCATAACCAACTACCAACCATTGTATTCTGCATGATGTAATGCTCATTCATGGATAAATCACCCCACGAGCCATGTTATCATCACAAACACTCGACAAATAAGTCTAGAATAATTGGGACCCAACAAAAGATAATGTTCTTGTCTGCTAAGACTATGATACACAAAGAGGGGGTCAGGCCCAAACCCACTGGGGGACACCACAAACCCAATAAAGACTAATCCTCTATGTAGGGGATCACATAAAAATGATTAAAAACCCCTAATGATGCAGCCTTCTAGATAAATGATCAAAATTATACTTAGTGAGGTCAAACTAATTCCACCAACTCTACTAGGGATGATAGAGGATCACACTCCAATCTTGCAGAGGGACACTACAACTCTATTTGAGACAACGCCTCTAGAGGGGATTACAATCCAGTGATGTGGAAGTAATTCTACACTATACCCTTGATGAAAGGGACCAAGGGAACAAATCAACCTATACTGGTCCAAAATAGGAAAATGAAGAGCCTCAAGCACTATTTATGGGAGTATACAGTTTTCCTAGGGGGTACATGATGTGTTTAGATATCTTAATCTCTTGCCGATGTGGAAATCCCCACTCAACATGTAGTATCCATATACATGATGTGTAGGATGAGTACACGACATTGAGAGACACACAAATCCATTATTGTGTCGCTTTTCCATGTCTGTCTACAAAATCCTTATCATTGTATTAGTCATTGTTCACCATTATATGTCTACGTAGGAGTACATGATGTTTCCGTGCCTGTGTACTTCAACATGCCACCATATACTTCTGAAATGCACACTGTGTGACATGGTTCACCTGCCTTGTTCACTTTAACTATGGGAAAACCCTAGAACTACTAACAAGGGTCCCAACACAGTGTGTAATCCCAGATTACATTCCATGTGTTATAATATTTTCTAGAATCCCTAGTACTTCCTCCCACTTGTGTCTGCATTTCTTACCCCTTTAGATCCTTCTTCAATCAATTCGAAATATAAAGATATTCTCTAGCCGAGCCTTTCTGTCAACGAGAAACACACTTCAACTGTCAAATTTCGTCTGAAATTGAAGGTGTTTTTCCAGTTTATATTCCACGTCCAAATCTCAAAAATCTAGTATTTCCAAATTGCCTCGATCCATATACCGCAATCATCATCACAACTCTGATACATCGCACAAAGTCTAGATCTATAATCTTCAATATTTTTCACCAATAATTGTGTAAAAATTATTTATCCCATGGAAGTGATTCGAATCATGATCCAAGGGGTTTCCCATGATGAACAAGAAAATAAGGACAGAATTAAAAATAACTCCCTCAAGTAATGAAGCTTAGTCATTTTTCACTTCAGTCTCAATACCTTTTTTTAATAATGATATATGAATAGGATTGAATAACCATGAGTAAATCTCCCACATAGACCCCACAAAATAAAACCCTTCCCCCAAGGTAATCTATCCACAATCCAATCCATTCATCAATTGATTTTTTATCATCACCAAAATTAAGAATGTGTTATTAAACAATTAAATCACATTCCTTACCTAGACTCTGGATTAATTGTTGACGAAGAACAATTTTTTTTTCAATGTTTACAAGAATCTCTATCTCCGATGGCATGATGATTGATGATCCGAGGTTGATATGTTGTCATCCTCCAAGAACACTCTCCTCCAATTGAATCTAGGTCACCAGGGTTTAGAGGCCAACCCTAAGACAAAATTTATATCTGTATATTTGTAGAGGACAATGTCGTTGCCTAAAAGAAAAATAAAATAAATCTTTGAATTAATTTAATTTTTTAATTTCACACCCTCAATGACTTTTTCACAAATGACCCATGCCAACCAATGTTAGGTTTTTCCTATAGTAAATATGCAATCTTGGATTCAATAGTGAAATCAATTTTTGGTCCAATCTCCCTTTTAGGAGTTATTCAACTTTTTCCAGAAGATCAAACACATGTAAAATTTAATATTTTAATATTTTTAAATATTTAATTTTGGATAAATAGACCTCAAAATCACACGTTGTCTCAATTTCTAGTTTCAAAATCAATCCAAATAATATTTGATAATAATACAGGGAAAATACGAGACATTAATTTCTTTTCACCTTAGGTCTTTATGTCCCTGAAATCCAAATCCAGTGATACCCAAATAGATGAGGGTGCTGATCACAAATTTGATCCTCCTCCTCTAATGTTCCCTATTGGATATTTACATACTACCACTGGACACGCACTAAAGCAATTTATCACCCACAATGGATCATCTTCTAATGATCCTAAATCTCTATTGGGTACTCATCAAAAGTCGCTTCATCCTCGATGTCTAGCTCAACTTAGTAGATGACGTGTGATGGGTCTTTCACATACCTCCTCTGCTGAGATATGTGGTATATGCCGTGTACCTGGTCTAACTATGGTAGTAGAACCATGTGGCACGCCACCCTCTAACCTTACATAATATCTAGAAAGTGATAATGAACCTCAAATATAGCCTTATGCCCCATCTAGATCTCTGTAATCCACATCAATGTGAAACTCGAAGGAACACATTGTCTCCTTCCACAAACTCCAAAGGCCTCCATATCCTATTAGCACAAGACCTATGATGGATCTATGAAGTCTTCATCTACTCCTAGATGATCTTAACCTTCTCTTTAATAGCATACACCTACTCCAGCCCCATGTGTGCTAACTCTCCTAGGTCATTCCAGTAAATTAGTGACCAGTATAATCACATGTAAAGAGAATCAAATGGTTCCATAACAATTGTAGAATGGTATCTATTATTGTACACAAACTCTACCAGTGGTAGATGATCCTCCCAACAATAGCCAAAATCTAACATGCAAGCCCACAATATGTCCTCCAAAACCCGAATGGTATGTTTTGTCTGGCTATCTATTTGTGGGTGAAACACTTTTCTCATGTGAAACTAGGTCCCAAACACCTCCTGAAATCCCTTCCACAAATGAGATGTAAAGAGATAATCACGATCAGAAACAATCATCAATGGGACTCCATGGAGTTGAAATATCTGTTGAATGTAGAGAAGTCCCATGCTCTCTAATTACTGCACTCTAAAATATCTAGGATGTGGGCTGACTTGGTGAGTTAGTCAATGATTACATTGATGGAATAGTGTCCCTCAGATGTATGTGGAAATCCCATCAAAATGTCCATAGATATCTCATCCCACATCCATTTTTTAAACTCAAGGGGTTGAGTTAAACCCTCTAGAATATGGTGCTCAACCTTTACTTGCCGAAAAGTAAGGAATCAAGAAATAGACTCTGTATCTCCTTTCTTCATCCTTGGCCACCAAAATATTCATTAAAAGTCCTAGTAGATATTTTCCACATCTGGATGTATCATCAAAGGGGACATATGTAACTCCCTTAGAATCACCCCCCTCAACGCCACATGTATTACGATGCATCCTCTGATATGAATGACGTTCTCTCCATATTTTGAATATGTATCACGAGCATGCCCTATGGACATCTGAGCATGTAAATCCATGTTGTTGGTATCCCCATTCCATGTCTCCCTGACTCTCTATAATAGTGGAGGGGTGATAACCATCAAATGGAGGTAATATGATCCATCTGCATCCACAAAAGACAATTGTAATGAGGCCAACTCCTCTGATGCCTCATTCAACAATTGAAAACTAGATCTCTTGTTGAGTGAATCTTCTACCACATCCCCCTTACTAAGAGAATATACAATATCAAATTATGATCTTAGAGGAACTATATCCATAAAATATATCTCAAGTTATGATATTTCTGAAAGAAGATATACTTGAGACTCTTCTGGTCAGAGTAGAAGAAAAACTACCCTCCCATTAGGTTGTGTTGCCACATCTTCTAAGAGAATACCATCACTCCTAAATCAATATCATGGGTCACCTAATTCTGCCCATGCTGTCTCAATTAGAGTGAAACATAGATAATGAATTTTTTCCTCTACATCCAGACACAACCAGGATCGGTTCCTGACACATCAAAAGATACCACATACTCAATGCATTCCTCTTGTAACATTAATATGGGAGTGCTCGTCAACCTATGCCTAACCACCTGCAAGCATTGTTTGAACTTTTCTATCCATACAAAAGCATTCACCTTTCATGTCAAATATGTTAAGGGTGATTCCAATATAAAAAAGTTGGGTACAAACCTATGATATTACCATGAAAATATAAGGAAAATATACACCCCAATAACAATTTTTTGTGGCTCCCAATAAAGCACAGCCTCAAACTGCACTAGATCCACAAAAACTCTAGTCTTAGAGATGATGTGTCCCAGAAAATAGTGCTCAAAAATCCAAAACTGGCACTTCAAGAGCTTCCTGTAATGTTGGTTCTCTTAGAGTGTTTCAAAGACAATCCATTTGTGTCTCTGGAGCTCCACCTTGGACAACTAATACACTAAGATGTCACCGAGGAAGACTACCACAAACCAATCTAAGTAATGTTGAGATATCCAATTAATGAGTCCAATGAAAACTACTTGGGAATTTTTCATGTCAAATGGAATCAACAGGTACTCATAGTGATCATATTGACATATGAAGTCCATCTTCAGTATATCATCATTACTTACATGTAGCTGGTGATAGCCTCATCTGAGGTCAGGCTTTGAGAACCATCACACCCTTTCAATTGATCAAAGTGGACTTCGATCCTTATTAGTGGACACTTTTTAGTCAAGGTAACTTTGTTTAATTTCCTTTAATCAACAAATAACCTCATGATCCTGTCAATCTTCTCAGAATACAACATTGGGGCTACCTAGGGTGAAACACTAGGTATCACAAAGGCCTTCTTCTACAAGGCATACAATTGTACCCTCATCTCATAAATCTCTGTAGGATCTATCTGATATGCATGTGTATATATTTATTTCATCTCAGCGTGTAAATCAATGTTGCAGTCTATCTCTATATAGGGAGGTAAACATGGAAAATCATTAGAAAATAAGACCTCATACTTTGACACTAGGGAAAGAAAGTGTGGGATCATATCATCCACTACAATAAGGCGTAGGCTAGCCAAAGGATGAGGAATATTCTATACCATCATATTTATGACTTTTTATTATGATTCAAAGATTTCCTTTTCACTAACAATGGAAAACTTCATCCCATCACCGTAAAAACACCATGAGATTCACATAAAACAATCAATCAGAGCATGAACTAGGGATAACTAGTCCATACAATGAATTATGTCATAAGGTCATGACACTGATTCCAAGAGATCCCAACCCAAAATCTTTCCTCCAAGTGTCAAGTCACACTATCAGCACTAACATGTGATCATCGAGTCTCCTAGAAAAAGTGCCTCTAAGAGTAAGGGTTGAGTCAGTAGTTCAATCGAAACCTCTGAGTCTCGAACATGATTCGTGGGAATAAATGAATGATGAGAACCTATGTCTATGAAAACTACATCTAAGGTAGAAATGAAACAGATCGTACCTAGTATAATCACTAGTGCATTGAGTTCAAAGGACACCAAAGCCTATAGTTGGCCTCATCCATTCACACCAACTCCCTAAGCCTAGCATAGAACACTTGGGGGTGGTTGTGGTAATAGGTCAAACCTCCATCCTCTTCCTACTCCCCAGCCTTCCAATATACCACATTTGTTTTCAACCACCATACTCCTATATATCTGTCTATCTCTATGTAGGTAGTCCCTCGACCTTCTTCCAATCCGTTGTACGATGGATCAGGTATTCACACCATAGATGTCCCCAACTATCTCCAGAGAAATAAAAAATATCCCTTGGATGATTTGATCCACTCTAAGAACCATGAACCACTATCCTTGACTACTAGGATCACCTCATGATGTGTTGGGCCCACTTGGACTCCTATGAATGCCATTGGATACCTAATTCCAAGGTCTCAGCTAGTGATTTTCCACTACTATCTCCCACAATTAGTGTCTGATATGCCAGAAAACATTCCAATAATAGGGCTTGATCAAGTAGTCTACCATAGGTAGAAATGATAAGGGATACCACTATAGACCTGATGTCTTGGAACATGACCTTATTAGAGGTTCTGGCCCTAAATAACTGGTCTTTAATTATATCTAAGGAGTAGTGTGAGAGATCTGGAAACTTTTCTAAATACTCTTCCATGGTCATACTACCCTGTTTTAGATGTAGAAGCGCCTATATGTGTACTCATCCAAATGTGGTTGGATAGAACTCCACACTAAAGAGACACTCAAAGTCACTCCACGAGAGATTTTTCTCATCATGTGATTGAGTCACCAAGCACCACCACCACCCCACAAATCCTTGAAGACTAATCATGACTAGGACATCCATTTGATTAATTGGTGTCCTCACAAGGAGGCAAAATAGGTGACTCCCTCTAGCCAATCCTCAGCCATCTTTGGGTCTGGCTCACCCTAAAACCTAGGAGGTCACTGCCTCTGAAATCTTTTCAGTGCATTCAGCCTATGTACATCCTAATCTAACTGTTCTAGTAGTAGTCGCTGCTCTATGGGTCATGGTATAGCTAGTAAACCACCCAAAGGTTTTATCTCTAGTACATTCTCATGTATTGAGACCTCATCATTAGGTGGATAATCCTAATGATAATTTGGTGGAATATTGACCGACTATCTATGTGGAGGCATCCTAAAATAAAACAAGATATACCATGGACAAAAGTGTATATCTAGGGAGTTGACTCAAGAAGGAATTGAAATAAACAACCATTATTATATGATGTATTTACCATTTTTCCCAACAACTAGTGTTCTCATGTACTGAGAGAAAAAGTAGACGATCAAAGTCATGGTGTATAGATATGTCAACTTCCACACCAACACTAGAGTCCATGACCTAAAATTCAAACATGAAACACTTAACACTCGTTCCCTAAACCAATCTCACATACTATTGGTCCTAAATTAGTACCGACCACCATTGATAACACTATGCCACAACTTGTCCCAAAGTGACCCATGTTGTGACTACCCTAGGCCCACCTCCAATAGGCCAGGGGCAGGTGACTAGTGATGAGTAGGAATATCTGACAAATGGGAGGTATTATCCTTAAGTACATATACACACAAAAGAATCTCCAAGTCACACAATGCTAAAATGTAACACAACTGAAAAAATGCACGCATACATTTAAGATCCCAAAACCAGAGTACAAAAAGATGTTAAGGAAAAATAGATAGGGATAGATTTAAGCCCACCACATAGAGTTTCTATACATAAGTCCAAATGAAATATTAATGGGTACAACATACTCTAAGGGTGAGGACTAAGTCAAAGGTATACTCCCGATAGACACCTTGATATTCCTAGACCCATCTATGCTCCACCCACTCCATATCATCCAAGTACACATTAAAGGGGTATCTATATGCACAATACACAACATGTGCTGGAAAATCCCATTCTAGGGAGTGTATAAAAATATTCATTAAACCCACCGAAAACACTAAACACGAAGCACCGATTATAGTCAACTCAATACAAGATGTAACAATATATCACAGATACATGTAGTACAAAAAGAACCCATATATACTTAGGAGAGACACTATTCCATCATATAGTCATAACCAATTTCTAGCCATAGGATTCTACTCAAAGAAATTATTATTCATGGAGAAGTCACTTCATGATCCATGTTATCATCAGAGAAACTTGATTAAGAGGTCTAGCTCATTTGGGACTTGCCCAATGAGAACATACATGTATGAGAAAAATATGATAGACAGATTGGGGGTCACAACCAGAACCACTGGGGGATACCATGAACCCAATCAAGATCAACCTGCTACATTGGGAATCATATACTAATGATTCCACAAACCCTACTGACCCGTCAAACTAGATATAGGTTCAATGTTCTACTCAAGGTGGTCATGTTGATTCCAAAAACTCTACTAGGGATGATATAGGATCACTCTATAGTATAGTGGAGGTACACTTCAACTCTATCTGAGACTCAGCCTCTATAGGGGATTAAAATTCAGTGATTTGGATGTAATTATTCACTTTACCCTTGAAGAAAAGGACCAAAGGAATGTACTCAACCTATACAGGTCCAAACTATGAACACAAAGAACCAAAAGCACTCTTGACGAGAGTATAGAGTGTGTCATAGTGGGTACATGGTGTGTTCATCTATCCCAATTTCATTCCCATGTGAAAATACCCACATGGGATGTAGTCTTCATATACATGGCATGTTGGATGAGTACACAATGTGTAGATACACACTGTTCCCTTCATGTGTCGCATGGCCATGTCTGTGTACTGATTCCTTTTCCGTGTATTAGTCCATCTTCACCAAGTTGTGTCCATGTTGGAGTAGACAACATGTCTATGCCAGTGTAATCCAACCAATGTATGTGTACTTCCAATGTACTTGCTGAGTCATATGAGGAGGGTCACACACCGTGTAATACATAACTTTGGACAAACCCTAGCACCACAACTAGGGGGCCCCACATTCTGTGTAATCATAGATTACATGCCGTGTGTTATGGGATTTTCTAGAATTTGTGGTTCTTCCCCACACTCAGGTCTTCATTGCCTCCTTCTTCATATCCAACTTCAATCTTTCCAAAATACATGGATCTGCTCCATTATATCCTCCCTATAGATAATCAACACACTCAGGCCGTCAAATATGGTGAGAAATCAAATTTGTCTATCTGGTTCCTCTTCCACATCCAATGCTCGAAAATCAATGGTTTCTAAATTACCTTGATCTGTCTGCCACCATCTTCATCGTACCTCCACTACATCACACTAATTTTGTATCTACAATATCAGATCTTTGCACCAGGAATCACACATGTAACAATCAATCTACCAGTAGGGATTCAAATCATGAACCAAGGGACTACCCATGATGAATGAGAATAGAGGGAAAAAAGCACAATGAAAAACCCTAAGGAATGAACCTTAACTAATTTTCATTTCAATCTGGATCCATTTTTATAGTAATGAAAAATGAAGAAGAATGAATAACGATAAGAAATTATCCCATAAAAAACCCATAGAATAAAACCCTTCCGGCAAGGTGATTGAACTGAAAACCAATCTATTCATTGATTTAATTTTTATCTTCCTCGAAATTATGAAAGGGGAATAAAAAGATTGAAAAAAATTCCCTACCATGAGTTTGGATCAACTGTTGATGAATAATGGTTTCCTTTCAATCATTGAAAGGATTCTCAAACTCCGTTGGAACAATGGTCTATGATCTAATCCTGATCTGCTATTGTCTTCCACGAATGCTATTCTCCAACAGAGTATTGGTCTGTAGGGTCCAACTTCCAACCCTGAGAAAAAATCAACAACTTTATAATTGTATAGGAGCAAGTCACTATGTTGAATAATGATAAAACAAATATTTCAATTATTTTTTTATTAAGTAAGTTCCTTGGAAAACTTTTTAACAAACAACCCATTTCAACCAATGTTAGGTCATGCCTAAAGTAATGCTGCTATTCTAGATTTAATGATTCCCTATGATTTTTGATATGGGAACATGTTTAAGAGTTATTACACTTTTTTCATAAAAACTTATGCACGTTCTATTTAATATATTATTATTTTTAGAACATTTAATCTGACTACACTAGGCCTCATAATTTCATGTTGTCATAGCACCTAGTCTCAAAATCAATCCATATAATACTTAAAAACAATACATGGAAAATCTAAGATGTTACAGTTTTATTTTTTTAATTTTTCTAATATTATTTATAATGTAGAAAGGAAATATTCCTCAAGAAATGTTTTAGATTATTGATCAAAATCATTTTCAATCTATGATGACATCTGTTGGTGTTACCTATGCCTTACTAGGGATATGACACTATGATACCATTGTTATTATTTCTCTGAATGGCTTATGTTTTTTGTGGAATTATTTGTATGAAACCCATTTCTCCCCTATGGGTTATACCCCGATAAAATTATTATGAAACCCACTTATTTTTACAAGGGTTATGCTATAATGAAATATTGAAATGATTATGAAAAATTTCTCTATTTTACAGGATTTGATATGATGAAATAGTTATGAAACCCATTTCATTTAATGGGTTATGATATGATAAATGTTTTATGATCTTGGGGCATAGATAAATATGGTTTTCACTATGAAATGGGTGTGTCCTATCTCCCTCCAATGAATTTGGTAATGATTTATACCTCATGAGATATATTGGACTAGAATAGGGAGTGAATCTGGTTCAGTAAGGTAATTTTCCACTATCATGGTCTTGGGAGTGATCCTTGACTAAAATGATGGTTTAGAGAGTATTATCATTCCAATATGATATAATTTTCAATGATCCTTGAATAATATAGAAATGATTTTCTATACTTATATTTATGCCAATAATCTAAGTCGTATGCCAATGTTATGATCTCATGGATCTTTTTCTTTGATTCCCTTATGATTCATTTCTTATGAACATCCAATATTTATTCTATGACTCAAGATTATGATATTTGTTTTGAAGGGTATGATTTTTAAATGTTATGATCTTGTTCTCATACCCTTATGTTCTTGTTATGCTTATGTATTTCCCTTATGTAGCCTTATTGGGAATATGAGCTCACACTTTCTTAGGATTCCTTTCCCCAAGTTATGAAGAAATTTATTACATATGATATGAATAAGAAATGTTCTATTTATGAAGATAATAGTGGGAGATGATGTAGTCTACCTATGAATTTTTTTTTGTGTTTTCAAGTTTCTAATGACATTAAACTATTATGGTCCTCAGTCATATATTTGTGTAATGTAATGAATATTTATAAAAAATGATGTAATATCTATATATGATAAGCCTGCGTATCTTTAGTTGGTATTAGAGGATAGGTTTAGTTAACCTTTGGAATCTAGTATGAGAATAACATAGTGATATCTCTATGTACATGTCTAAGGATAAGTCTAAGGAAGATTTAATGTCGTAGAAAATGTACTATAATTCTAGTAATGGATAGTGAAAGTGGTTTCCAGGAAATCACATCCCTATCTAGATACTATAAGTTTATGTGTCTCTGAAAAAAAAGGTACTAGGTGTAATAACATTAAAAATGGTTCATTGATCTAGACTAGACCATCACCTGGTTCATGGCGACATGGCTTGCTTCACACCTAGCTTAACACTCCGAAATGAGATTATTTAGAAATTCCCAAACTCCTTACCAACCATCATGAATGATTTAAATAGACGATGAATATGAATGACATAAGATAAACCTAAGTTGTGATATGTTAAATAAAGATTCATTATTTATAAATCATATAAGTAATTTTATTGGATTATGTGGTTTCCCATCTTGAAAATTATTTCATGCACTATAATTTTTTGATTTTATTAAATCATTATAAGTAAAAGGAAACATGTTAATGCAGAGTGATATAGAAAATGAAATGATTTTCCTCATGATAATCCAAGAATTATATGATTTGGAATGATTTTTTTCTATCGTCGCATAACTTTATCAATCTATGAATCATGATGTAATTATAAATTGAAAAAGGAGGGAACAAAATTATATTGAGTCCTTCATGAGACAACATCAACCATTCGTCAGTGGAACGACTAATATATTAGTTTTTGAGCAATGTATCAGTATTATGAAAAGATATTTTCCATTCTCTAGTGTATGGAACATGAAAATGTATTTTTGGTTGTCTACTATTTGGAAGGTGAGGCAAATCAGTGGTGGAATCTTATCAAGAAATGAGGAAACAAGATGAAATTCACTCCATGAATTGGTATGAGTTCAAGAACTTATTTTTAAAATATTACTTTCCATATATTATTGCTATGATATTGGATAAGTATTTACTCTAGATAAAGTAAATGGATGATGAATTTTTTAGTACCTATGAGGTATATTTTACAAGACTTGCGAGGTATGATTCTAGTACTATCATCCTACCTGAAAGCAAGGATGGTATATACTTTAGTGTATTAAAAGAAAGTCACCAAATAGAATTATCCATAAGATACTTTTTTATATATAATGATATTGATTGATGTGATATCAAGGTAAAAATTGAATTTGGAGTTATGTATCAATATCGTGGTTGTGAAAAGAAAAAGAAGATGGATTTCAAAGGAAAATCTGAAATCATGGAGAGAATAAGATGGGATATCCTTTATGTTCAATGTTTGGGAAGAAACATAGAGTAAATTTCCTTAAGGGGAAAAGTAAATTTTTTATGTTTGGAAGGGAATTTAATTTTGAAATTTATTGCCAAAGTGATGGGAGTATATTATTTAATGATTAAAATTGAGAGAATACTACATATAATTAACCAAACACACTCCAGTGTTTCAAATACAAGGAGTATGTGAAATATGTTATCCAGTACCCAAATACGACGATTAATGATGATGATTTATATCAGAAACTTCTTAATCCATGAGACAAAATAAAATCTCATGTGATGCATTTTTTATGATGAGGGGTGAGAAAATGACATGATAAATGGTACACATACCATCCACTCTAGATTTTATAATTTTTTATTTTACTATTAATCTTCCCATTCTTTCATATATGATAAATTTTATAAGGGTATCATGATTCCAACAAATTATTTGATTTAGAATTAGCAGTGATAACCCCTAATGGTATTATCATCACATATCAAGTATATGCTTCCTCTCTAGTTGATTTCTATGGGAATGTTATTTTTTTAAAATATTATTATTATTCCTATAGCTGAATTTTGATATTATCTTAAGAATGGATTGGATTAGTCTATATAAATTACATATTAATTTTGAAGGAAGGAAATTTACATTTGATATTCCAAACTAAAAATTTATCATTTATCAACGTGATGATAAGTAAAAACCTCTAATGAAGATCAAATCCATTATATAGGTATTAATTTCCATTCATTTTTTTTCTCAAATGGTTAGGGGGATACTGAACATTGATGATATTCCTAGTGTGTGAGTAATTGTTTATGTCCTTACAAATGAGATTCCTAGTCTTCAACTAAAACATAAATTTGAGTTCTCAACAGAACAAATATCTGGTGACACACCCATTTCAAAGACTCCCAATAGAATTCCCTTGATTTAGTTGCAATAATTAATTAAGAAACTCTAAGAGATCCTTGATAAGGGATTCATTCAGCCAATTGTGTCACCTATGGATGCACCTATTATTTTCGGTAATAATAAATATGTATCGACATGACTCTATATTGATTATCAGGATTTGAACAAGATATTGATTAAGAACAAGTGTTCTATACATTGTATTGATTACCTATTTAATAATTTTTTTGGAGATCAATACATTTCCATGATTGAAAGTTGTTATGAATAACAACAATTAAGGGTTCATAAGGAGGATGTACCCAATATATAATTCTATAAAAGGAATAGACACTATGAATATATAGTAATTCTATTTGGTCATACTAATTCCCCTTACAACTTTATGGATTTAATGAATATAGTCTTTATAGATTACCTTGACCAGTTTTTTGCAGTATTTATAAATGATATTCTTATCTACCCAAATGAAAAGTAAGAACATTAATACAACTAGATAATTGTATAAAATACTCTATAGAATGATAACCAATATGAAAAGTTTACAAATTGTGAATTTTTTAAAGAGGCTTCTTTTTTGTGTAATATAATTCCATGAGAGGGTATATTAGTAGACCCATCAATGTTGGAGGGTATTCAATGTTGTCCCAGACCAAACTTGGTGACTAAGACCCATTGTTTTCTTGGTTTTGTTATATATTATAAAAATTTTGGTATAATTATTCATGACTATATAATCCTATGAAGAATTTAAATCATAAGGGAATAATTCTCATGTGGATAGATGAATGTGAGGAAAATTTCAAGGAACTGAATAAAATATTATTTATCACACTAATGACTACATTAACCTATAGTGTACAAGGGTTTTTAATAAATAGTGATGCATCAAATAAATAATTGTAATCCATTCTTATGAATAATTACATGGTTATAACTTATGATTCACAAAAATTGAAGATTTATATGAAAAATTATGAAACTGTTGATTTGGAGTTTTCTATTTTAAATTTCCATTGAAAATATGGAGGCATTATCTTTATGGAGAATGGTGTGATATATACACCAATCATAAAATCTTAGAGTCTATATTCACATAGAATGAGTTGAATATGCATCAATGAAAAATTTTAGATATGATTAAAGATTATGAATCCTCAACACACTACCACCATAGGAATGATAACAAGGTAAAATATTCATTGTGTTGAAAATATCATGATAACTTTTCCATGATGAGAATTACAAAGGATAAAATATTTCTATATTTAAAAAAGGATGAAACTATAATACCTAATTGAAGGGGAAAATATTATTTTTCGCAATTGAATGTTCTACCATCAATCCATGTAAGGATTAAAAGTTATTAGAAGGAAGATTTATATATGAAAAAGATGGTTAGAAATGTTCTTGAGTTTAACAATGATAAAAATGAAATGATAAGGTTCCATAACCATGTATGCATTCTGTCTAAAAAAGATTTGATGAAGGAGTTTCTAGTGAATGCTCATATTTATTCATTATCTATTCACCTTGGATGTATGAAGATGTATATTTATTTTAAAGAGTAATTATGGTGGGATGGAATGTAGAGATATATTTTAGAGTTTGTATCTTGGTGAATGGTATGAAAATATGATAAGTTTTAATGACAAATGTCTAATAGAATATTTCCTCCATTAACTATAACAGATTGGAAATGGGAAAACATCAAAATGGATTTGGTCATTGGACCCCCCCCCCCCAAATATCCAAATGGCATAATTCTATATGGGCTTTATTCAATCACCGTACTAACTTAACACACATCATCAATATCAGAGAATATTTATATCTAGATAATATTTTAAGGATATAAATTAAATAAGTGGTAAGGATTCATAGAGTCCCACATTTCACTATGTCTGATCTGGATTTTAGGTTTACCTTGACGTTTTAGAGAAGTCTTCTGTAAGATATTGATAAAGAGTTGTGTTTCTGCACTGTGTATTATACTCATAAATAATATTTGTCTTAAAATAAATATTAAAACACTATAGGATATGATGAGATCTTGTTCTATAGATTTAAAAGGTTTTTTGGACCAATACCTTCTTCTAGTTAAATTTTAATAAAATAATATCATCCACTCAATTATTCAAAGGGATCCTTATGAATCCCTCTATGGAAAGAAGATTAGAGATCTAATGTTCAAGAATAAAGTTGGATAAATAAATCTATTGTTATATGAGATAGATGAATAATTAACAAAAAAGGATAGAGTTATTCAATAACACATCAATGCATCTTGTATTTAGTATAAAAGTTATGATTAAAATCACTAGTGTTATCTAGAATATAAAGTTGGGGAAAAGGTGTTCTAAGAATTTATCCATGAAATATGGTTATGAGATTTAATAATAAAGGGAAACTAATCCATAAGTATATCAGTCCCTTTGAAATTATTAATCATATTAGGATCATAGATTATTTCATGATGATTCCACTGAACTACTTTGAAGATAAGGATGTGGTCCATGTATCTCTCCCAAGTAATTACATACCTGATACTTCACATGTAGTTAACTCATGGTTCATAACACTAGATCAATTTCTTTCTTAAGAGTAATAAATGAGGGATATTTGGGATCATGTAGAGAAAGTTCTATGAAGAAGCACACTCACCTGGTCATGGTTTTGTGGTGAAGCCACCAATTTTGAGAACATACATGGGAACATGAGGAAATTATGAGATAGGATTATCCAACAAATTTTGTATTTGAGTGATGAATTTCTATTTTAAATTCCATTTTAAAGGGGGTATAATGTAACACCATAATTTTTCTGATGGTTTTTAAAATAAATTTAATCATTTCATGATTTTTCAATACATGAAACATTTCATTTAAGTTTATTTACATGAAACACCAATTCAATATTCTGTAACTCACGATAATGGGTTAGCTTATGTTACACATAACACTGACTTTTAACAAAACCATGATATATAATTAATATATTTATTTAAACATGACCATTATAACATTCTCATTAAACATAATAATATGAATAGTAATTATTGCTTCTTTAAATATTAAAAATATTGGTTTTATATAAATGAACCATATTGATAAAAAAGTACATAATTTCCTTTAAAGTCATTATATGTTTTCAAAATAATATTTTTCCAAAAAAATGATTTTTATTTCTTATTTTTAAAAATAATAAAATTACATTTTCATAATTTTATAAATTTAATTTGGTAAAATAAAATTAATTTTATAAATAATCATGTCAAAATTAGAATTGGGTGAATGGTTTTGAATTTTCTAAATAGTAAATTTCTTTATGAATAGTGGAAATATTTGAATTTTAATTGAAAAATGCGATTTAATTTAATTAATTTATAAACTAAAAATACATTTTTAAATTTTCAAAAGTAAAATTAATAAATGAACACATAAATTAATCTAATTTAGGTCATTTTAATCAATTTCATGTTGAATTTCGATGTAAAAACATTTGAATCTTTTGAGTATTTTCTCTTTAAGAAATCACAATCTCAACACTTTTGGGGGATTATTATTAAATTATAATTTTGAAATAAAATTAATGGAATTTTGAAAAGTGAATTCCTAATTTATAACCTACAAAATCTATATTATCTAATAAGTTCAACTTAATTTTTTACCAAAATGAATAGTAAAATCAATAAAATCTATTTACCACAGTGAAGATAAAAATGGTTTTACCGGGGGTTAAACTAAAATAATAAGGGTTAAAAAATAAAACAAACTTTTCCAAAACCCATTATATGGCCTTATTTATACCTTATTCTTTCTATGATCATAAATATTACAATTTCATAGGCTTTTGAGGTAAAAAAACATGGGTTTAATTCATTCTTTTAAAAATCCCAACTGTGCCACTAAACTTACTTATAAAAGGCCACCCACTATCCCATATTCTTCATACCATAAAACCCTTTTGGTTTGGCTATTAACTAACCAAATAACTTCCAAAAATATATCATATGATCTTGGAGTCCTTATTTTGGACATATGTCTAACCAACGATGGATTTTGGTTCAAACCTAAGAAGGATACCCGAAGAAGAGGTAACGTTCATCGACGATCATTATTGTTTTATTTGTTCCATCACCTCCGTAAATTATTATTATAATATTATGATATAATAAAATTAGTACCTTCAATATATTGATATTTTTATATGTTTAGTGCATGCCCTATAACCATCTACACATCCATAAAATGGGTTACAAAATCATCGTTTGTGTGTAAAGAGGACTACCGCCTCACAAACCGATGTCATTCTTCTTTCAATTACCACCTTTCACAACTAAAAAAAATGACTGTTCTATTATTAATATATGATATTTATGATATTATTATTACTATTTAATTATTATATCACACAGACAATTTTTTTTTTCTTTTGTGGGAATTTGATAATGTCGTTTATGTGTACAGTGGACTACATCCTCGTGAATCTATGTGATTCATTAATGATATAGATAGAATGTATTAATGATGGGATTAATAAAAATAATATATATATAAGACATAAAAAATTATACTGGAATAATAATATGTATCATTTAATTTTCTTTTTTTTTCAAACTGAAGGAAACACCATTCATGGATACGTACGACCTACCATGCCCAAGAATGATGTATTTCATTTTATATCACTATATTTTATTGATCACTCTAAATAAATATATAATAATTATATATGATATATATATCATGGATAAAATTCTGTATATGATGAACTAATGATCAATGTAATAGGACCAAAAATAAAAAATCAAAACATATATGAAAAACAAAGCAGTTATTACCCAAAATGAAACTTTAACATGAAATTTCTAATAAATGGATAATTAAAGGTCAAAAGAAAATAATATATGCTATGATATATTTAAATATATTTTTTACAATATATCTATAATAAAATTATATCTATTATATAGTAGTTTTCAATGTGTATGATAGAATTCCATACTAAAGGTAAATGATTTTTGCCTCAAATTTTATTCTTTGTGACATATGATAGGTTATACACCTATACTCTTTCATGAGGTGTATATACTTACCATTTCATATGTAATATTATTAATTTATTTTTCCTCATTCTATTTTATGTTCCATTTTTTCTTCATGGAGCTTACTATTCAATGTTACCAATGTGGTAATGATTTTATGTTACAATCTCATCATTTGTTTGGATTGTTTGTGATTATGTTTCTGATGATTAAATCTTATCATCCATCTCTCAATAAGAACAATAATTTTTTTATACTATAGTTATTCATGATATTTTAATGTAATTGTACTATTTATCAATTCTTTGGTAATTCAAATAATTGGAAAAATATTTTTATGAAAATTGGGACATTATTTCTCACTTTTACTGGAAATCTATTTTATTTAAAAACATTTTAAAAAATATTAATTTCAATTTTTTTGTTATTATCCAAATATATATAAAAGAAATTTTTACCCATGATTTACCTTTTTATTTATTTTTTAAATGATTTTTCATTTATTTTTCCAAATAAAGTTTTTTTCCCTTTACATAAAATATAATATGAATCTTTGTTTTAATGTGTAAGATATGAATGAAAAATATCATTGAAATGAAAATTATATTATTTGAAGATTAATTTATATGTTTTGAAGGTTGTTTTCAAAGAAAAATATTTTCATAATGTTTTATGTTTTAAAAAGGATTTTTCAATGAAGAATGGATATTTTCCTTAAGAAATTTTTTAAAGTACTGATCCAAATAATTTTCTATATAAGATTTCATTAGTTGATGTTATATATGACTTACTGGGGATATGATCCATGGATTCAATTATTATTATTTCTATAAATGGTTTATGTTAATGATGGTATGATGTTTATGAAATCTATTCCTCTCTCATAGGTTATACTATGATAAAATTCGTATGAAACATGCTAATTTTTACAAAGGTTATTCAAAGATGAAATGGTGAAATTGTTATGAAACCAGTCTATTTTCTACATGTTATGATATGAAAAAATATCTATGAAACTGATTTCATTTCATGGGATATGATATGATAAAAAAATTAATATATTGTGGCACACATAACTATGGTTTTCATTATGAGATGATTGGAACATATTACTCCCTCAAATGCATTGGGTAAATATTTATATCTCATGAGATACACAGGACATGAATTGGTAGTGAACCCAGTTCTTTAAGGGACTTTATACTCTATAATGATATTTGGAGTGAACCTTGACTTCTAGGATGGTTTGGGGAGTGAACCCATTCCACAATTATATCCTTAGAAATTAACCTTGACCAATTTGGAAATGATTTTCAATGTTTATGTGTTTTCCCCAAATCTATGTCTTATGAAAATAATATGTTCCCATAAATATTGATCTTTTATAACTTTATGATTCATGGATTATGAACTGCAAATTTTTTTCCATGAATCAAGATTATAATATTTGATAGAAAGGGTATGGTTTTCAAAAATTATATTCCTGTTCTTATACGCTTATGTTAATTTTATACTTATAGATCTCCATGGTTTACCATTATTGAGAATATGATCTAACGCTTTCTTATATTTACCTCTCATGGTTATCAGGAAATGTGTTATGTATTATATGTATAAGAAGGGTTCTATTTATGAATATTACAGTGTTAAATGGTGTTGTTTATATAGGGAATAATTGTTTATGTTACCAAGTTTCCAAAGAAACATAAATATTTCGGTACTCAAGAAATGTTTTTTTCAAATATAATGAATATTCCTAAAAAATTATGTAATATTTACGTATGGAATGCCTAGGTCCCTATACTATGGGGTTTTAGATGGGATGTATAGTCAATCGGGACCCTAATATAATAGTACAGTATGCCTTGGACACACTCCATGGATCTCAATAATTTGATGTCTAACGAAGGAATCCACAGCCCTCGACCAGAATAAGGTGATATATTGCAGTGGAGCCACCCCCTAGACTTAGATGATGTGATGTATGGAAGGGGAGAGCCACACCCCTAGACTTAGATGATGTGCTTTCATGGTAGGGAATTCCATGGGTAAAAGATATTGATTCCTAGAAGGGTACAACCTAGATCTGAATATAGTTTTTTCTAGAATAGTATGACTTACTCCATATAATGTGATTATAATAAAAAAGATACACAACCAAGTTTCCAAGTGATGGATTTTATGGTAGATTACATTTTATGTCTAGGTAATGGGTGAACCACTTTCATTATTTGGATAAATATGTAAACGTTCTTAGAAATTATATATTTATTGTTATATTAGTCAAAATAGATGTATGATGTGCTCAAACAAATTCAGTCACCAGTAAAATTAGGTTTGGGTCAATTTATAGTTTCATAGTATAACCTAAAGATCAAAAATATTTATTTATTAATTCTTATGTAACTATTTTATTTATATTCTAATTATATAAAATGCATACATTGTATTTACGGGGTCTGTATAGGTCTGAGTTAGTGGTAACCTATTAAATTTTACTCATACCCTTATTGATCATCCATGGCACTTGGGTACCCAAGAAAACATCACTTATCATAGGTTCAAGATGGACAGAGGCCTAGAGTAACTAGATTATTCAGGATAACTTGAAAGTTATTTGATATTGGGGTGAGGTGAAGGTCAGAGATAGTAGTAGAAAACCTATGTCATTTTATTATTATATTAATTCAATATATATGATCAGCATAATGTGAGATCAATTAGTGAATATTGGCATGATCATGAGTGTATTTGATTGTACAGTTATATATTTATATTTAATATATGATTTTTATTAATCTCTTCCAAGAACTCTGATTTTTATTATTTTTAAATGGCATCTGGTAATTTAATATTTTATTATTAACATAAATATGGTTATATTGTCTCTACGTGGTACTACTGTTTACCCCTACTACTATTTTGTATCTTCTTCGAATACAAGGAGGTAGTCTTGAGGTCCCATTAGAGACTTCACTAATATAGGAATCATTTAGGGGCTAGAACCTCAAAGAGAATATTAAAACGTGGTATAGTTGATTTTATGTTACGAATAACATAGAGTGTATCTAATACTTTTTCTCTTACTATTTTGGTATATGGAAGAAATTTGATATAGTAATGTGTCATAGCTTGTGATGGATGTCATATGGGGGCATCACTAATAAATTTTCAAGTGAAAAATCCATGTTATTAGAGATTTAATATTTCTATTTTTGGTTTATTATTTTCTGGTTCTATGTTTTCACCAAGCACTACACAAATGGAGTTTTTGGATTTCATGATTAACATGGTTGTGTCTCTATGACCATTGGGAATAGGCCAATGTTCATCCATGATATTTGACATGTAGTATTAACATGAAATATGTGTGATAATTTTGATTGATATCAATGATGACATTGTTAAGTTTTCTAAAGTGTTAGTAAAATATAATACAGTGTTTTCCCATATACAAATTTGGTCTAATTATTCTCAAATAAATAAAATTATATTTTCTTATGATGATTGTACATGTGGATCGTATAATGGGATGTTTTATGGTGATGGGTATGAATATCCCTGATCTTTATTACACATTAATTTCTGACTTATTTCATAAAATTACCCATAGTACCAACTGTATGATTGATATGCATTGTGTATTTGTAAATTTGGTACATTACATAACAACTTAAAAAGGGAATACATCATCTTTTTTGAAAAAACATTTAACATGATCATATTATTCCTTCGTACTTAATATTTCAAGGTATAACATGGGGACATACATAAGGAATAGGTGAGATAAAAAGTCCAGTAAGGTAATAAATTAGAATAATATGAAAAAGTAATTTATGTTAGATAATTGAAATATCAATGAGACATAAAAGCCGTGATAATTATAAACATGAACAATGAGGCATGATATATCATGATAACATAAAGGAAATATGGTAAATTTGGATACAACTTAAAAAACTACATCATAAACATATGTCAAGGATAACTTCCAAGATATCGTGATGGAAAAAAATTCACTGTGGGAATAAGTTCTCTCCCAAATACCTTGAATGACTACCCATGAGACTAAAAAAATTACCCATTACATTGTGGCCCTATATAATTATTAGAACACCCATCAATTTCGTTTCATTATATGCTTAAGTGTACCACAACGATCATACAATATAGATTCATTAGTCATCATATTTTAGTACATGATGAAGAAGTGAGGAGTAAATACATGAATTTCCCATTAAAAAAGTGTATGTTCATAAATGTGGTCACCCTTTATAGGAATTGGGTATGGTTATTCACTAAACATTTGTTTGTCATGTAAAATAGTGGAGAAATTTGTGTACCAAAATAGGGGTAGTATAAATGTTCATGAAAGAGATTAATGATGGTGTAAACGGTATAGAATAATTTTGTAATCATAGGGGATGTAAGGGGGATATGGGAGAACATATCCAAAAAATATAAATTTTATAAAAGGGCATAAGACAATGAAGATACTTTAATAAAGAGGAGAAATAAAAGAACCCTTACCTTCAGTGTGTGACACCAAATTATTTGGAAGAGCATATTGAGAACATGGGGGAACCTTGGGAGGACTATTGAGAGGGGAGGGAAGAGAAACAAAATAATCCATGGATTTTTAGTGAATATAAATAGGATCTTGGGTAGTTTCATATAGTAAATGAGTGGGGAATTCATTATCATTTCTCGAACATAGGTTTTGAACTCTATATATTAAAATAACCAAAATAAAAAACCCTCCTATGGTCTTTTCGCATGTTTTCTTACAAGAGGAGTGCTTTTAGTTATTTTATAAGTCCTAGGTCAAAACCTATTAAAATATTATAGTTAGTGATGTGGAGGTGAGTCATTATATTAAATAAATGATTTCATAATCTTAAAATATATTATTGGATTTAGATGATTCATAAAGGATTTATAAAATTAATCAAATTAAAATAAAATAAAATTATGTTAAATGAAATATATATATATATATATTTTATTTATACCCTTTATATTATTTATTACATCACTTTTTGTTCATTATGATGTCATAACACACACCATATATTTTTACGGTATTTAATTTTGACCCAAAAATTTGATTATCTCAACAAATTTTTAAAAAATGAAAGTAGGATAATTTCAATGTTTTGATTAAAAAATTAATAAATACTTTATCAAAATAAATTTTTAAATATGGTTATATTAAATTTAAAAATAACTATTTATATTTTTTGAGAAATTTCTAGTTTTTGTATAATATTAGTTTTCAGCCCTTATGAACAATACATTTGACTTCATATATATTATAAGATAATTTATATTTAATAAAAATTATTTAATAATAATTTTTAGTTCTAAATTTTTTTATTTCAAAAATCCATTAATTCAGCAAAATATAATTTTTAACCAAAATTGAGTATTACCCAAATAAATAATTTGTGTTTTATTGTATTAAAGTCGAAATTTATTAAATAATAATAATAATAATAATAATAAGTAAATTGAACCATTATTATATTGGAAGTAATATATACATATTAATATTTTTAGGGTCTCGATACACATCCCTTTGATACACCAAAAAAATCTCCAAGTGTACGGTGCATGACAGTGATAATTTCATGGGGTGGTTCGGCATATATGGTTTGGGTCGTGATCTCAAGGAGCATGAAATTCTCTTGTAAATGGTTTCGATCATGCTTAAGTTGTTGTATATCAGAATTTTCGTGGTCAATGGAAAATCCCTGTGAGGATATCTCACTCAGATTCTCTGATAAATTGGATTTTTGGGGCACGATCCTACTAGTTGAGGACACCACTTCCTTTGTCCGGGTCAATTGGATTTTTCAAAACCCTATATTTATACTAATCATATGACTAATTTTAAACAACTACATAATCAACGATAATGATTCTTAATAGTATTTTAAATCAAATAAGATAAAATTATATAAGTGAATGTTTTTTATATATATATATAATAAAACATTAAATCATAATGGGTATTTCATTTATAAAATTCATGTTCTTACAATATTTCCCCTTCAAAAATTTGTCCCTCAAAATTTTCTTTTCCCATAATAAAAAAGATGAGGGTACTTCTATTTCATATCCTCCTCTATTTCCAACATCGCTTATTCAATCATGTAGTTTCTCCACAACACTTTTACTAGGTTCATTTTCTTATTTCATATAACTTTGTCTCCATAGTCTAATATATTCACCGGTTTATCACCATAAGAGAAATCATTCTATAATGGCACCACCAATAGATTGAGTACTTGTGAGGGGTATGTTATGCACTTCATCATGAGGGATACATGGAATTTATAATGTACGTGATATAGGTTAGGTGGGAGTTCTAGTCGATATGTCTACACTCCCATGAGATCAGGGATCTTAAATGGACCGATGCATATTTGACTAATCTTTCTCTTCTTCCCAAATCTCATGAATTTATTCCATGGAGATATGCATAAAAATACCATGATTCCAATATTGAACTCTAGGTCTCATCAATAATTATCAGCATAGATATTCAATAAACTTTGAGTAACCCTGATGTGATATCAAATGGTCTTGACCTTTTCCACCATTTACTTGACCATCTCAGGACCTACCGGTTTTCATTCCTGAACATCATCTCAACATGAAGGTGTTCTATACCTCTTACCATAAATTTATTCATAGGGATAAATTATGATTCTTTAGTGGAAATTGTTATTATATGAGAACTTGACCAAAAAATTATGTTGGTCTCATCCTCCTTTGAAGTTAATTTAGAATGATCTGAACATTTCCTCAAGTTTTTTGATAGTTTATTGATATTGGACACCAGTTTGGGGGTTATAATCCATGATGAAAATGAAATTGTTATTTAGGTAATGTTGGAGACTATTCCAAAACATGGAGGTAAATCTTGAGTCTCAATCATATTTAATTGAGAGAGGAGTTCCATGAATAATCACCACTCCTCTAATGTATATATTTTCATGTTAATCGAGTTACATGTTTTATCAATATTCAATGATTTGAGAAATATTTGTTTGATGATCCCCCGTAACCAATATATAATTATTTACTCTTGATCTCTTCAAAAGGGCAATGAAGAAGTACGCGGCGATGTATTCCCATTTCCATATAGGTATGGGTAACAGTTGCATCATCCCCTTGTATATTATCTTTTCCACCTTCACTTGCTATCATACAAGACATCTTTATGTATATTCCATGATCTATTTCTTCATATTTCCTTAAAAATAGTGATCTTGGATATCTTGATACATATTTGTGTTTCCTAGATGGATGGAGAAAGTCCAACTATGTGAATCATCCAACATCTCCTTTTATTAATTAGTATTTGATGATACACAGAGTCATGAAACAAATCTCATAACTCCTTCTTTACTAAAATTAATGTCTAAGGATTTATATTTTTATCTATATTTTACTTTCTTCTGAATTCTAATATCATCTCTTTGAGCATCCTTTATCCTCTCTAGTAGTCATGGTTGAAAAATAATTTGTCAAATGATTGATGAGGTTCCTTCTTAATGATTCTCATTTCCATCCTTTTCAAATATAAGAAGATCATATCCTTATTAACTATTATATATGATAAAATTGATGGATCCTTTCTACATAGAGTGTTTTCCGCTTTATTCACATTCCTAGGATGGTATTGGATTGAGAAGTTGTAGTCCTTGATCAACTATAACAATCTTCTCTAGCTCATATTCATCTCCTTTTGTATGAATATATATTTGAGTCTCCTTTAATCCATATATATTTAACACTTCTAAAAAATGATATAATTCCACCATATAATCATTGTGAAGAGAACTATAACTAACTCTAGATCATATGTTTTGTATTTATGTTCATGAAATTTCACTTTCCTTGAGGCATAAGGTATCACATTGTCAATCTACTTTAACACACATCCCAATAACTTCCTTGAAGCATCATTTAATACCATGAAAGGTTCCACACTTTTGGGTTGCATAATTACAGGTGTAGTTGTAAGACATCATTTCAACTCTTTAAAACGCTCTTCACATTCATCATTGAAAACAAACTCAAATCAATTTTGAGTGATCTTGGTCATAGGGTTTGAAAATCACGATAAATTTCTCACAAATCGATTATAATACCCATATAACCCAAGGAAAATATATATTTATGTCACTTATATAGGACTTGTCCATCTTTCAATTTCTACTATTATTAATGGTTCCATAGATATCCCATTTCTTATGATTATATGACCCATGAACAAGACTTCCTTCAACCAAAACTCACATTTGTTATAATTTCCATAATGATTCCCCTTTCATAAAAACATTAACATAGTTACTAGATTCTCCTTAGGATACTCATTACTATTGGATTATATTATAATATCATCGATAAAGACTACCAAAACATTTTCATGGTGATTCCTAAAAACACTACTCATTAGGTTCGTGAATATTTCAATATAATTAGCGAGTCTGAATGGAATTACTATGAACTCATATTGCCCCTAACTTGTATGAATGAAAGTCTTAGGGATATCATCATTCTTTAACTTAACATGGTAATACCCTGACCATATATCAGCCTTGGAGAAGTATTATACACCACATAGCTGGTTGAATAATTCATCAATTCATAGAAGATTATAACTTTTAATTATCATGATCTTGGTGAGCTCATGATAATAAATGAAAAGGTGCATTGACCAATATTTTTTCTTGATAAAGAGGACAGATTCACCCCATGGTGAAGTACATGGGATTTTGAAATCATTATTCTGATTCTCCTATAGTTATTGTTCAGCACCTCATGTTCCCCAAAATCTTTTATGTATAGTGTTTTGGGAATGATAAGACCCTATCTATAATCTCTATTGAAAATTCAACCTCTCCACTAGGAAGAATATCATAAAATTCTCCTTGAAAAGACGTCATCATATTCCCTTACAATGGGTATGTATTTTTGGATGATCTTTTCCTTAGACATAATCATTTGAGCTATATGTGATTTATCAAAGGGAAGCAATATCCATTCTTGAGATGTTGGTGCTAAAGAAGATTGATCTATCTTGTTGCAATTGTGCAGAATCAGAGGATGAATCATGATACAGAGAGTTATTTCCTTCTTATGTAAATATATATTGTATCTATATAGTGAAATCCAATCCATACCCATAATTGCATAAAAATTCAGAAAAGAGAGTATCACAATTTGTTTAGAAGTTCATTCCACAAATTTTGATTGGGGAGGAGTTATATATTTGGGATGTAATAATTTTCCCATTTTTTGTTTTCCCTAAAAACGACACCTCCATTATTTGTGGTGGTTTTTGAATTGTTCTACTAAAGTTAAATGATCTAAATAAATTTATATAACCATAATAAAAAAATTATGTTTTATAATATTTAATTAATTTCTAGAATACCTATCACCACCTCATTTTTGGGATCCACCTCAATGGTTATGATAGAATAACTTCTCCCTTATTTTTTTATAGGTGTTGGGTTATCATTGAAATCATTGGTTTAGTTCATTGGTTTGGACATTTACCTGGTTCCTTGTAGTTGGTGCAATAAAAAATTAATTGAGGGTTGACCAAGTAATTCCTTTACTCCATCACATTAGTGGGATTCACACATTGAAAATCACTATATAGGTTTCCTTTCCTTCCCACTACTAAATAATTTCCTCATTCCCCTTAAAAATTTCTAGGGTTCTTCTTTCTGTATCTTTGTCAAGTGGGATGTTGAAATTTCATAACACAATTAGATTTATCCATCAAACCATAAAAATTATTCTCTTCATTCCACTTCTTATCCCTATGATACCCTTGTGAATTTATAATATCCATTTTGACTTTGAGGGCACATCAAATATTTTCCTCATAGCTATCAAAGTCTCAGATCACCCAATATTTTCATAGACTAGGTTTTATCCCATATAATAGGGGTTCAACCTTTCATTTTGGAGAAATGAAAAAGCTAGAGGCATATCATGAATGTATTTTGAGGTTTTCTTCTTATACCCTAATATATTTGTTATCATTTTGATAGAGAGGAAGAAAATCCATTTTTCATTTTAAGTTAGAGAGTGCATGGAAAATATTTATCAAATAAATTTATAATAATTCCTTTCACCACATCACTTTGATCTCTTCCTCAGGAATTATATTCATGATAAATTTCCACCAATAATCATATTCCCCCTCCATATGATAAATAGATAGTAGAAACTTCTCTTTCTCAGAACATTGAATGATGGAGAAGATTTTGTCAATGGAATTGATCCATTGATTCAGAATTAAGGGATCAAAAGATCCATTGAAATTAAGTGGCCCATTTTTCACAAAGGTCTAAATTGTAGATTTTTATTTATTAAGGGGATTTTTGAAATCCTCTTGATCTAGGTTTCTATTTAGAACCTAATTCATCTGAGAGAGTACATTCGTATAGTTCACATTTCATTCTCCCATTAGGTTAGGAATGTCATTAGGGAAGCCATCACATTTCCATTAACGTTGGTTATTAACATGATTCCTCTGATTTTCACCCATTTTCAAGAATAATGAAAAATATATGGATGAGTATTTTTAAACTATTAAACACATAAATAGGAAACCAATGACATTAAAGAGATAACGTATAAATTTCATGTATTTTACTAACATATAAATTTCTAGGATTCATTCTATGTTATTCCTGATCTATTTCCTAACATATATTCTTACCAGAAAATTATTCCTTAATATTAGTTTATAATGAGATTATGAATTTACAAAATCATATTCCCCAAGAGTGTATAACATGGGGTGTATCAAGGTCCATTGTTTTGCACCAGTTCTTAGTTAAGTCTTGCTCAACCTGATGTTTTCGGGTTTTACCCCTATGTACATCTATTCCAGATCCACATCCACTTGTAGTATTTAGATAGGAATATATTTTTCTGATGAACCACTTAATCTATAATAACTAAAATTTTGTATATATTCATATAATTAATTTTATTGTAAATGATTTTCCTATTGTTTTATATTCATAATCCAAAAAGTAACTAAACTTTTCATTTGATATAAACAATGACAACCCTGATCTTTTTTACATATTAATTAATCATTTATTATATAAAATTACACATAACACAACATGGATGATAAATATGTTTAGTTTATTTGGGAATTATGAATATTACATAATAACGTAAAATAGGGAATACATTATCTTTATCGAAAAATTCCATATCATGCTTATAATATTCATTCGTACTTAACAATGTATGAGAAAACCTGAGGAAATACATAAGAAATTGGTGATCTATAAATACTATAATGGGAATATTCATGTAATAACATGAATAATGTAATAAATTTTAGACAACAGTCATATCAATGAGACATAAATAAGGTTATATTCATAAACCTGAACAATGAGGCATGATATAACATGATAACATAAAGACAACATGAGAAATGTGGTAACAACATAAAACACAAATTTATAATCATTTTTCAAGGATGATTTTAAATACATCATGATTAAAAAAAGTTCCATGGTGGATTAGGTTCACTCAGTAATCCCTTTAATGGAATCATAGGAGACTAAAACACTACCCAATGCATTAGAGTACTATATAATTCGGGGTGCACCCATCACATTAATTTCATTATCATTCCTATGTTTTCCACATAGATCATACAACATGGATTCATTAATCATCATATTATATTACCTAATAATGGAGTATAGAATAAATACATATAATTTCCAATAAAGTACTATATTTTAAAAATTGGGTTCACCCTTGATAGGATTCTGGTATGGGTGAACACCACAAATTTGTTTGGCATGGAAAATCAAGGTGAAATTTCTACCGCATAACGGGGGAAAAATAAATGTTCATGGAAGGGATTAATGAGAGTTTAAGGGGTATCTCATCATTTAAGAATCTTATGGAAATTAAGGGGGGTATGGAAGAACATATCCCAACATTAGGAAATGGAGAAAACGGCACACGATAATGGAGATTCCTGAATAAATAGGAGAAAGAAATGAACCATTACATCGAGAGTGTGACACCAAATGCTTGGGAGGAGCTTCTTGAGAACATGGGGGAACCATGAGAGGACTATAGAGGGTGGATATAAGATTAAGGGTGTTATACATGGATTTTTAGTGAATAAAAATGGTATTTTGGATGTGTTTATATATGAAATGAGTGGAAAATTATTTATCCATTCTCAAACATAGGTTTTGGACTCTATATAATAAAATAACCACAACCAAAACCCATACCATGGTATTTACCATGGTTTCTAAAAAATGATAGTGTATTTCATTATTTTATAAGGCCAAGGTACTAAATAAATAAACTATTACTCTTGGTGATGTGGAGATGTTTCATACTCTTATTGAAATGATTTTAAAACCATAAAATATAGTATAAGATTTGGAGGATTCATAAAGTTTTTATAAAATAAATCAAATAAACATAAAATAACATTATTTTAATGTTAAAACATATATTTGGTCTTGTGTACCATTTATGGTATCTATTTCATCACCTTTGAGTCATTATGATGTGATAATACACACTGTATATTTATAGGGTGTTAATTTTTTTCCCAAAAACTCGAATGTCTCAAAAAATTATGAAAAATTACCTATTGGATAATTTCAGAATTATGATTCCAAAAATAATATTAATTTTATAAAATTATTTTTCTATGTAATTTAATTTTTAATTTTTAATTAATAATAAACATTTATTAAGAAATTATGGTTTTAATTACAATAACATTTTTTGGAACCTTATAAAAATTACTTTTAATTTCATAAAAATTATATGACAATTTATATTTATTAGAAATTTTTTAATAATAATATTTTATTACAATATTATTTATTTGAAAAATTCTATTAATTTATAAAAAAATGTTTTAAATAAAATTGAATATTACCCAAAAATACAATTTGTGTTTTGTTGTATCAAAAACAAAATCATTTAAAAAATAAAAATACAAAGTAAATATAACAATTATTACATTGAAAATAATATATACATATTCATATTGTTATGTTATTGATACATATCACTTTAATACACTGAAAAATATGATAAGAGTAAGTTTCCTGACAAAGTGACTTCAATGGGGTGGTTCTGCGTACATGTTTTGGGCCATGATCTTTATGAGCTTGAAATTCTCCTCTAAACGTTTTCTATCATGCTTATGTTGTTGGATCTCATCTAGGTATTGTTCAAGGGAAAATAAAAATGATTCTATCTCCCCCAATAGATCTGATAAATGGTCTTTTAGGGTACGATCCTACTGGTTGAGGCCATCACTTCAATTGTTTGTGTCAATTGGATTTTTCAAGACCCTATATTTATAAACATAATTTGGTCACTGTTCAATAGATATATAATAAAAAATAATGATTCTAATGGTATTTTAAATCCTATAAGATAAAATAAAATAAGTTCATTTGTTTTCTATATATTTAAGAAAATATTAATTCACATAGGGAATTTAATTTATAAATGTTCATGTTGTTAAAATGGATATGCAGTCTTGAAAAGTATGGTGTGTATAGTGAACCTTTATAGGTTAATATAGGATCATTGTGAATTTATGGCAGTTCTTAAAATAAAATAACTTCAATTATTTGAAGTGGTAACAACAACCTATATGGTGTTTTCCCATATATCTTTTTGGTAGCATTCTAGATAACTGAACCGTATGATTATGGGATACTTGACACAGATTATGGAAGAGTGATATCATTATATATATATATATACATGTATGTGCATACCTAGATGAGAATATGATTTTAAAATCGATGAATCCCATATGTGGAGGCCCAATAAGGATCAACCCAAGATTATGATTCTTGAAGGGGGTAGTCCGGTATAAAACATTCCAATGAGAATCAGTTCTCTAGTAGGTGTTAATTTAGTATATGATTCTTGAAATGGATATGGGTTCCTAGAGTGTGTTATTGGAAACACAATTTGTTCTATGAAATTTTAGTGGGGGATAGGTAGGTTCATACCATGTGATATGATTCATATGAGGTATGTTCTATGGGTGAGTGAGGTTATCCTAGTGTTTTGAATGTGGTCCAAAAATATTAGCAAGAAATGTATTATGGAAAAGATGATATACGGATTACACGGGTTACCCGAGTGGGGGATTATCTTAGGACTTGTTAGTTCCTCAGATATTGGAAGCATGATTGTGTGATTTGATATCAAGGTCTATATTTAAAGAGAAGGATCATTGTGATTCCCAACCTTTTGTATTTTGTATTCATTTAGTGTGGAATAGTGATAGAGAATGGTTGGATGCTGGTGATTGTGAAAATAACTATGTTTAGTGGGAGATTTCATCACTTTACTCAACATGTGAGGGCTATCATGTTGTTGGAAAAGTGCATATAGGTTCTTCTATTTTGAGGACATGGACATGAAGTGGGGGAATAATCAATTTTTTAGACATTAGAGTGTACTTTTAAGGATTTGGGACTCATGATAACAAGAGTTGGTTGATATAAAAGGGTTTAACTAGAGTTCACACCCATAGGTTTAGATAAAATTAAGATGGTACGTGGTAGTTACTCATAGTTCCATTTAGGTTAACTGATGAAGGTCCATTTACAGGCCCAAGATCGATGAGTTTGATGGATAACCTATGGGAATAAAGGCCCATGACTTTAATTAAGATGAGGAATTTCTCCTCAATAATATAATTAATATTAAACCTTGGATTGATAGTGTTAGTATTGATATGATTGGTGAACAGGGATTTGGAGTTGAGACACACATGCAATAACATAACTTATTAAGGTTTCTCTAATAGAATGGAGTAATTAAATCCATATGCTGGAGAGTGAACCATTGTCCCTTTGAAAGAATGACCCTTGTTTTATATGAAATATTAGTGGGTTCTACGTATTATTTTACTATTATATAGAAATGGGTGTTGGTTGATTTTTTATCTTGGTACTCAGGTATGAGTATGATGACCATGTACAATGATTACATATTTTAATGAATAGAGTGTGGGATACAAAAGTATGACTCTCATATGGGAAATGTCATGTATGTGTGATAGGACTGAACAATTGATGATTGATGTGACTTCTGGAAATAAATGAGTGGGTAAATTTGACATTATCTATTTGAATAGTTAATAACATATTTGGTGTTTAGATATGATATGGGACAATGTCTATTCATTGGAATTAGACTTGATATGGTTTTTATATGATCAGATATTGAGTCAGATCTGAGGAGAGTTTATACTTAGGGTGAGTTCATGAAAAAACAATTGTTGTTCAACATCTCAAATGTTAATTTACATGGAAATTAATGCTAAGAATTTGATGAGGGTGTTGGATGATTCTAAGATGCCTTCTAGATTAGAGGAATCATGATTAGGTGAGTATGGTAGCACATCGACAGCTACTACCAAGTATTTTTTTAAAGGGCCAACCAAAGGAGGCCCAACCAGTGTTTGGTATGTATTTCGGGTGAGGGGTTAAAAACTAGAAAATGGATTTCATATCAGGTGAAATTAATATTTTTTGAGGTTTGATTATGTACTTTTAAGGAAAATATGTGTATATGGATTGAGAATGGGTGGTGGACACTCATCTATTTCATTCTAAAAGTTAGACAAGGAGTGTTAATAGGTTCTAAATAATATTTCTTTGAGGTTTTGGGTGAGTTTATATAGAAGATATTCCAATCATAATATGGGACCATTAAATATTAATTTCACTAATGTGGTCCTGATGGTTGGGAGCAACACAACTATAAATAGGTTTGTGAGAAATGTCTTGTAGAGGGAAGTTCAATAAGATTAGGAATGAATAGGTTGACGAAGCCATCCTGTATTTTGGTAAACAGTTATGGGTATATTGAATATTAGTGTTTTAGAGATGGTTTTGAATGGCATATTTTTTTTGGATGAATAATGTACCACATTATTGGAGTGTAACAACAAAAGTTCTTTTGGCATTCCTATATCAAACCTGAAAAGTGGTAAATAATTTCCAATTAGGATGGGTCAATATTAATGGTTAAAGTGAACTAATAATTATAAAGGATTTGAAGTATTAATTTGGGGATGGTGTAAAATCCCTCTCTTTTGTGGGTTCTGTTTTTATTTAAAATATTATTTTTTTTGGAATTCTAGAGTAAGTGTTGTTTTTAAAATAAATATTTATATTTTAATTTTGTGATTTTCAGAGTCCTAAGATGTTTTTTTTGGATATGGTTTGATGCATGATAAGTTTCATGTGTGCTTGAGAGAGGATTTTATTATTCAGGTTAAGTGTCATATACACCAGAGAAATCTTCCCGTGGTGTTTGGTCCGGGTCATATGGTTTATGGAAACCATGTGCTTACCTATACATGGGGTGATTTTAAATTAAATTTATATATCTATAGGTTAGTGTAGGATGTTATCACATGGTTATGGGTGAAATAGGTGTAATTTAGTGTAAAAAATATAGGGAGGAATATATTTATAGATTTGTGTATGGTTAGAGCATGGTTAAAAAAACATTCAAAATTTTTAATTTATGTTTCAGAGGGGATTTCAGGGTATATAAAACTATGTGTCCCAACCGTCCAAGGATTATTGGAATGTATAATGATGTCCACATCATTGTAAAATGGTTTAAAAATTCATTTGACTGAAGAAAGTGTCTCATCTAAAGGGTAATATTTACCTTTTCCTCTCCAATTCTTTTAAACATACCCCAACTTCTGCCCCTCCTTCTGATGATGACCCAAATCAGCTAAACCCCTCTTCCTCCTTCAATGTCCATCAGATTTGATCCATTATTAGTGTGATTTCATAACATTTATGGTGAGAATTATTCTATATTATAATTATTAATTTATTTATTTTTCATTTCTCTTGATTTTATTTCTCTTGTATTAGGTTTTTAGTTCTGATTGGGCATGATCATGGTGGAATTGGCCTATAATCGCAGATATTTCATATGATGTAGTATGCTGGACTATTGGGATGATGTCTATATGATGATGTACATGGTTTTGGTGAAGGTACAACAAATTATTAATTCCTAAAAGGTTTTTTATAAATTGGATGAAATTGACCACTAAATTAGGTAAATAAGTTGGATATTTTTCATATTTTATATTTGGGTTCATATCAGGAGTCGACAACATCCCATTTATGGTATTTTTATAGAATGGATGATGCCTAAGGAGTTTTTGGGGTTATTCCTAGTTTAATTTAATGGTTTAATTAATTATGAATTTTTAAAAGTGATTTGAATAATTAATTATGTTTTTATAATTATTTATTGGATATTGTGGTTGGAGTTGGGTCGTTAGATGTTCAAATGATGGCTGCTGGACTTGGATGCGCTCAAGTGAGAGATATAGAGTTATGCTTTAAAAGTGAATAACTCTTTTATTGAGGTTTTTGGCCCCTTGATAATAACTTAATGGTAATATGTTATATTTATATATGTTTTTCCTCTGGTATGTATCCTCAACATCGATGGATAATAACCAATTTTATTTAATGTAAATAATTTAATTACAATTAAATACCTTTGTAGGGAATGAAAAATGTTCCAAGGGCTACATTGTATCCATGTATGGTGGATTAATTTACTAAACCACTAATGATCGAGGCTATGATTGGTATTTTTGGTGCCTTGTGACATGTAGACCTTGAGGGGTGAGAACTAAATGAGTTATATGTAGCATCTCTAATGATAGGTGTATTAATGACCTTGAGGTAGAGGTGAGTGATTAATTGAGATTGTTGACCATGTAAGTGAGCATGAAATACCTAGAGATGCCTTAAATCCTTTGAGGTAGTATGGAGGCCCATTGAGAGAGCATTACTCTTCCAATGAGTTGTGATTACATGGTGGATTTGACCTTATGAAAATTTATAGATAGATTGGGTGTGGGGACTAACCAAGGGTAACTTTGGAAGGGTATGGTATTGAGGCTATCTCCCTTGAGTGTTACTGATATTGGATAATCTACTATTCTAATGAGGCTATGTGATGATATTTTGATGATTGGAATTATCCTATGAGGTAATAAAGAAATGAAGTATCTCATGTGTGGAATCTTGGATATGATGTGACATAGGGGACCTAAATGGGTGCCCAAATGAGATATTGAACCTAGAGAGTGTGTATAAGAAAATGAGAAGAGATGATCATGAGTTTCATTTTAAAAAATGGATCTATTATGTGAGTATGGGAATTTTATAGTGATAATTATGTGGCATAATTTAGGTTTGACACACTACCCACAGATATGTATTGAGATACATGGGATACCTTGGACATGCTCCTTGGATCTAGATCCATGCCTTCAATGGATTGAGATACCTTGTACATGTTCCCAAGGTCTATATTATGGGATGGATAGTATGATGAGGAACTAATACTATGGTTTGGGATAACTTATACACCATCCTTGTATCTGAATGATGTGATGTTAGGTAGGGGAACCACACCACTAGACCCAAATAAGGTGATATCCATTAGGGGGAACCACCCCAATAGACATAGATAATGTGATGTAAAATAGGGGAGATTCCCAAACCTAGGATCAAATGATATGTTATACTAGATGGTCCAGCCTTGAATCTAGGTGATAGATCGCCGAAATGGAACACCCTTGCTCTAGATGTTGATTTTTCTAGTAGTTTAGGTCTTGAATGTAAATGATGTGATAATTTTTAGGTAGAGACACATCCCTGGATCTAGGTGATGGATTTCCTGGTAGGGTAGAACCTGTATATAAGTGATGGATGGGCTAAGAGAATGATTCTAACTACCTATAACCCTTTCATAGGAATTTTATTTTGATAATGATTTTGCTAGGCGTTGTTGTGTGAAGTTCTCTAAGGAACTACAAGATTGGCGTAAGTAGGTTTGTTTTGATCCTAAGTTTCATGGGAGAATTCAAGGATTGAAAATGGTAATTTATTTTTTATTTTGAGATAATTTTATTTATATTATATTCATATCACAATTGTACACAACATTTATTGGTTTTTTATGAGTCTGCATTGGTGGTTACCTACTAAGTTTTACTCACACCCTTCTTGGGTGGTCATGGAAATTTTGTACCCCACAAGACCTTATAGATTCTATGTACTCATTGGGAAATATCTAAAGTAGATGGATTGAGTGAGATAGTTCGGATGGTTTTGAAGATATAGATGATATGAGACTTGGGTATGGTGGTAGATCCTCAGTAAAATTTTATTAATTTATTTATTCTATATATATGATCATCATAGTGGGAATTCCGTTGTTTTATATTGAAATAACTATGGCTTTGGTTGACTAAATGATTCTTTATGTCCATTTTATATAGAATTTTTATTTAATGCATATGCGTTCTCTGATGTTTATTATTTATTGATTGTAGTTTTTAATTTATTTGAAATTTTAAACATTAATATGGGTTAGTAGACTCTCTATGGCACTACCCTAAACCCCCACAACTAGTCAAAAGCCTTTGGCATACAGGGAGGCATGTTAGAGGTCCCACTAGTGACTTATATGGTATGAGAACCCTTTAGCTATTGTGGAATCATGGAGGAAATTAAAATAATCATGGTTTCTATAAACATGTCTATTTACCATGAATGGTTAATAAAATTAATAGTATCTTTAATAGATTAGATGCATGATTAGAATAGCCATGTGAGATTACTATTCATAGTGTCTTTTTCATCCAAGAATAGATAGCATAGTTAGATTCAATGTTAGCCTAACTATGTAAACTAACTATACCTGTTGATAATTATTACACCTACATTTTTTTAATACTAGTTTGGCACTACAAAATATTTTTATTCCCCCCACTCTAGAATGAATGGTTTTATGGAATTTTTGGAAATTGTTTGGTTGTCTTCATAAGAATAGTGAATGTCATATGATGATTGATCATGTCAATGTTAAATCAAAGGATAGGGTTCCATATTTGAATTGGTTTTTGAATCCAAAGCTGTGATGTCATACATTCAAATTATTTGCGAATGTAATTGAGTATTTTTTTTATTGTTAAATAATGGGGGACTCAAACTCTTTTTTGTTATTTATAAAGATATAAATTTAGGAATATAATAAAACAATGCTATTATATAGTTGGATCTAATCTATTCTAGTTATTGGATAATTTCTTATATTATATTGATTATTTATGATTCATTGAAGCTTCTTAATTAAATTATTATGATCCTTTGAATTCATACAAAAAATAGATTATTAATATAATTTATTTTTAAATGAAAATTGGGGGGTTATATATAAATTAAATTTAAAATTAAATAATAAATTGAAAAAAAAGAGTTTTACAAAGACTTGATTTATATTTTTAGATTTTATAAATATAATTTTTTTAAAAAAATATTTTTTTGTGATTTTTGGAAATCGAAATTAGTTATTTAATGAGTAATTATTAGGATAATTTTTGGGAACTGTAAATTTAATTTTAAATAGAGGACTATGGTTTTGAATAATTGGTTTGTTTTTTGTAAAATAAGGTTTTTTTGTTAAATAGTTTTCATAAATTGTTTTCAACAGATTGACATATGATATATTTATCTGGAATCAGATTTTGGAATTTTTCACATCGATTGTGTGTATTTGTTAAAATTATTTTAATGGGTCATTGTTTAAAAAAATCCATGCTTAATCCACTATGATATTTATAATTGGGATAATGTTTATAAAACTTATATGTTAAATCCATATAGATGGGTGCTTATGGTGCATTTGTTAAGGTGAGAAATGATTCGAATAATAGGGGTTGAAATATGAAACACAATAATATTTGGGTAGGGATTAATAAAAAGAGATTCATAACTTGGGAATGCTCTCATGTAATAGAATGCATAAATCATTGATTTTCCATGTTTTGATGCATAAGAAGCCTTAAAATAGAGGGAATTATTTTGGAAATATGAAAATTCTATTTCATATTTGATAAAAAAATTTATATTTATTTTATAAAAAATGGAAATTTCATCAATTTATGAAAATGGGAGATTTTAGTAGAATGTGGAAAAAGTTAATCATTTGAAGTAGTGTGTTTTTGGGATTGAAAATTGGTTTCAGTGAATTGTTGACTTACCGAAAACAACTTCAATGTCTTAAGCATATCATATTCTATAATAAAAAACTCTCATTCATCTGAAAAGTAGCCACATGTTCAATCAAAAGAAAGTTGACTTCATCCCCGGTAACCAGCCCTCGTAGGGCACCTTTGGGCGGAGACTACTCTGTTCTCTTGCATTATTCATTCACATTAGAGACAGAAAAATCTCAAAAAAGAGCTCAACGAAGTCTCTATTAAAATTCTTTATAGAAGGATGGTTTGTTTTTTAAAGTGGAATAAATCAAATTTTTAGTTTTAAACCCATTTTTAGTTTACCATAGTTTATTGAAACTGTATTTGATATTTATTTTCCTTGGGAGAATATTAGACTCCTGTGGAAATTTTAAATAGTTCTTACTAAAATCAAACATGTTTACATTGGTGTACATTTAGACAAGATTGGTCATGATATAGGTAAGTGGAATATGTCATCATTCATTAGTGGCAATTCATAGATCTATGATTGAGTTATGATAGACAATATTGTAACTAATAGTTCAAGAATTTATTCTTTTATATCCACGTATTGATTCACTTTATTCTATACAATGGGTTTAGTTTTATTTTTTTAATAATATCTGATAATGTTTATTTTATATTGTATATTTTTTCATATGGTCATATATGGTTTCTAGTTTTCTACTTGATGGAAAATCATTCTCCATGGTTTTATTTTATCCCTTGACACTTTTTTCTACCCTATGAAAATCAAGGTATGAGCTTGAGGCCATGTAGCATTCTGAATCAATGTCAAAGATTCTATATCCCATTTTAAAGTGTTACAAATCAAATTAGAGTAGGTTTTTTATGTCAAGTCTTTAGAGGTCTGATATTCATCAAATATAGGATAGTTAGGATTCTAAATATACCTATAAAAGTTGATTTTTATATTTCATGTAGTTTCATTTAAGGAAAATTATTTTAGTTTATGAAAATTGATTTCCAAAGAATCTATGGTTTTCTATTTCAAAGTGTTCAGAAAAGAACATTTTTTAAAAGGATTGAAACATTGGGAGAAATAATTGTTACCATAATTAACTAAAGGAATGTGATTTCACATATTCATGGTCCATGATATATATTTATATGATGATTAATATTTGAGGTATTATGTGGTTTTGATGGAATTTAATTTGTCCTTTGAATAATATGCCTTTTAACTGTATTCCAATTAAGCATGGGTGAGGGAATGTCCAAGTTGGACATGCTATTATAGACCCTAAATTGGTTGGAGTGGTCAAATGGGATATCTTAGGGACCAATAAGGGAATAAATCCGGATAGATCAAGGGAGACAAGTAAATCATTAGATTTTATGAATCATAAGCCCCCTTCATTTGGAGGGGATGTTGAGATACAATAGTCTAAGGAATGGTTGATGAGAAAAATCACATATTTAATATTTTATTAATACTGAAGACATCAAGGGCTGAGTGTAGTTCTTACTTTTTGTAGGGGACAAATAATATGTGGGGTAAAGTTACTAAGGAGGAAGAGCAAGATAAATTTATAAAATATAAGAGATTATAGAGAATCTTGAATAATAAATACTACCGAAAGGGGATAATTTTAGATATATAATGAGAGTTATTATATTTTTAGTAAATTAATATGCTTATTATGGAAAAATAATAAAAAATTTAAATGTTACTAAAGTATGGGTCACCTGAAACCTGCACCTCCAAATCGGATGCCATAAACACATAATGTACATACTAGCTTGGATACCAACTATAGATTCTCATATATAACTATCTAATAGTGACATGACAAAATATATATATAATTACATACATTCATAAGGAATTTAAGGTTTATAGATTTCGAGTATTATGATTAATCATAAAATAGAAAATCCCATGAATTTATCGACTAAAAAATATTTTTACGCAATATAATAAACTACTTTATCCTCAATAAGTTATTAAAATCTCTTAAAAATAGACTTTAGGGCATGAGAAATCATATATTTGGTTCACTCCTATGTATGAAAAATGGGTTAGCCATATAGCATCAATCATGCCTCTGTGTATTCCAGAGGCTGTTTACTAGCAACATGGGCTTATGGTGTGTCTATTGAGGGATTGTACCATCTAGTCAAAGTTTCACACAATAGTAAAATAAAATAATGAATAAAATAAATGGATAAAAAATAGGAAATATATCTTCAGAAGAGATTAACATATAGATAAGATAAATAAAGGAGCACTAATAAACCCTAATGTATACAACATTCTGTCAATGCCATGATGCAATATAGAATAAGTAGGCATACAAACAAGACATTATTATAAAAAAGAAAAAACTACCTTCATTAGCATTGTTAGACTAATGTCGATCCCATTCTAGAAACTCCCTAACTATAAAAAAATCAATCATCTATGACCAAGTACTTTCCCTTGTCCCTACCGACATCTATGAAGTCTGTACAGGAACCAATTGATGGCTCGAACAATGTGAGAGATATACTGACTAGGTCACCCCAATTGGTGTCTTCAAAGTATCTTATCTATTTATATAAAAAATAATCAAAAATTTAAATGTTACTAAAGTATGGGTCACCCAAACCCTGCACCTCCAAATCAGGTGTCATAAACACATAATGTACATACTACCTTGGATACCAACTATAGATTCTCATATATAACAATCTAATAGTTACATGACAAAATATATATATAATTACATACATTCATAAGGAATTTATGGTTTATAGATTTAGAGTATTATGATTAAACATAAAATAGAAAATCCCATGAATTTCTTGACTAAAAAATATTTTTACGCAATACAATAAACTACTTTATCCTCAATAAGTCTTTAAAATCTCTTAAAAATAGACTTTTGGGCATGAGACATCATATATTTGGTTCACTACAATGTATGAAAAATGGGTTAGCCATATGGCATCAATCATGCCTCCGTGTATTCCAGAGGCTTTTGACTAGCAACATGGGATTATGGTGTGTCTATTGAGGGATTGTATCATCTAGTAAAAGTGTCACAAAATAGTAAAATAAAATAATGAATAAAATAAATGGATAAAAATAGGAAATATATCTTCAGAAGAGATTAACATATAGATAAGATAAATAAAGGAGCACTAATAAACCCTAATGAATACAAAATTCTGTCAATGCCATGATGAAATATAGAATAAGTAGGCATACAAACAAGACATTATTATAAAAAAGAAAAAATCTACCTTCATTAGAATTTTTAGACTAATGTCGATCCGATTCTTGAAACTCCCTAACTATAAAAAAATCAATCATTTATGACTAAGTACTTTCCCTTGTCCCTACAGACATCTATGAACTCTATACAAGAACCAATTGATGGCTCAAAAAATGTGAGAGATATACTGACTAGGTCACCCCAATTGGTGTCTACAAAGACTCTTATCTATTTATATAAATGTTAAATTGTTATGTTATAATAAAAATCAATGGAATAAAATATTAGAAACAATAACCATATCGAGCTCAACTCCCCATGGGATGCTCAAAAAACCATACATGCTACAGCCTAAGCCGAATTATTAGAAATTGGTGACATATGAATTATTTGGTTCTCAAAATATAACCATGGTGTCTAGGTATAAAAAATATTTGGAATCCCTCATTTTTAATACATAAAATTTTTATTACCTTGAACAAAAAAGAGGATATTTTAATATTTATTTTCATTGAAATAAGGAATATAATACATAAAAACATAAGAAATTATTTTAATACACATGAAATGATTCTTCATTGGTTTATCCTAAGTTACATTTAATTCATATTATAACATAGGGAAATATATCAAAGGAAATGGATGAGGAAGAATCCTAATAAGTGAATAATCAAGAGATACATATAACATGTGATCTTTAGAAATATCAATAAAAAATGAGGCATAATGGCAAGGCATTATAAAGATTAATATCATAGTAATAATAACATGAATAATAACAACTAAATTTTTCTATTACATATAAATAATACATTCATAATCATATCCCCAAGGGTTTTCACCAATGTGTCATAATTAAAAATTACTAAGGTTATTCACCAAGGTATCATAAAACAATTCATATCTTGAGATTAAATTCTTTACTCAATATATTGGAGCACTATTAGGGTGAACCATTAATATTTCTTAATTAATTTGATCCCTGTAGATTATAATAAATCATTTTATTAATAACTTGTAGAGAATAAGTATTGGGTTTCCTATCAAAATCATGATGTAAAAAAGTGATTAAATAAATGACTAGTACATCATTTTTAGACCATAAAAAATGAATGCTGGTTTATTATGTGTATATCACCAAATTAAATAAAAACGTTATACATATATGGGAATGAACGTAGAAAATTAATAGTTTTGGTTATTCAAAAATAAAAAAAGGTAATTTCTATAATAGAGAGATAAATTTGAGGAGTAAATATAGAATCAAAACATGTATAAAACGAGGTTTTAGAAAGGGGGAAAATGATATGAGACAAGGGTATAAAATTGATAAAAAATAATTTTTATATAAGGGTATTATTAAAAGGGTAATAAAAGGGATTGACCATAACATTTTGAAGACATATACAAAATTATTTTCCAAAATAGAAGGGAAAAAATAATAATTCACTAACCTTGAAGAGTTACTCCAAAATCAAGAGGAATGAAACCTTGGGGTCTTGAGGATTCTTTGGGGGAACTAATTAGGGGAGGGGTGGGAGCTATTAAAACTTCCAAGTGGATGGATTTAGAGTGATTGGAAATGGGGAAATGGGAGGTATTTATATCAAATGTGTAGGATTTGTTTAATAATTTCCAAATATAGGCCTTGGAAATATAGTTTGTGGAAAAAATAATAACCATTGAATTACCCATGGTTTTTCCCATAGTTTTGAAATTTGGGTCACATTCTAATTTATTTTAACCCAAAAGTACTAATAATTGTTTTATTACCTCTTTTTTACATGTAAAATTAAGGTTTCCACAATGCAATGTTTCTAAAATTAGAGTTTCCATTTTAGAATTTTGAAAAAAACTTATAGGATTTTAAAATGAATTAAAGTCCACTAAAATAATTTATATTAATAAAATAAAATATTTTTGGTCATGTATTGTGGTTAATTATTTATTACATCATTATGAAATAATTATGATGTAATTAATCATAACGAAAACCCAAAACTGTATTTTTACGATTGATAATGAAATCAAAGTATATTAGAAAACTATCATAAATTAACCCTAACCTAATTTTGACCGGTTAATTTTAAATAAGATGTTTATTTTATTAGAATAATTATCTTAATATTATAATTATAAATTTTAAATATTAAAATCCTTATTTTTTTAAAAAAATATCTGGTCGTAAGGCATAATCAAATTTTTGACACTTAAAATTCCTCAATGATATAATAAAATTATTTTATATTTTTTGTTTAAATAAGAGTGTTTTTATCATTCTATTTTTTTTTAAATATTATTCATAATACTCTAGCTACATAAATTTTTTTTTATCTTTTTTCAAAAGTACAAATTGTGTCTAAAAATTTATGTTATCGAATTTAACTCAATTAAACATATATTTTATTAACAAAAACTATTCCTAAAATTGAATTTATTGAATAAAAAGATTATTTATACAATAAAATTACACATTTAATAACCAATTCCGAGAAACTTAACACCTTATAACACCAATGCATGACCTATGTGTGAGGTGTACGATGGTGATAGATTAATGAGGAGGATCACCTAACATCAAATGAGTGGTAATTTCAACTAAATTAAAATTATTTCAAAGGGAATTCTATTCAAGCTTCGCTTGTCAAATCTATTCTTGGGATTAGTCAAGGTAGAACCCCATTGAATCTACCTCCCTCCCATGTTCAGACCAATGGGCTTCATAGAACTGGAATATACTGGTTGAGTCCCTCACTTCTCATTTTTGAATTAATAATCTTCTTTCATTACTACTTATAAAAGGCAGTTATAATGTTATAGCTATTAGAAAAGGGAATAGTTTTCAATTGTCAAAGTTTCCAATGGTTATATTGACTAATAGTCATATTTGACCAATATTCTTATAGCGTTCAAATCATATGGTCACATGTCCCTTTATAATATGAAAATATCACTTTATTATTCTATTCAATATTCACTAAAATAACTACAAAGTTCATAAATTTTTATTTTCTATGTTTTTTAATACTAATAATTTGTTTTATTTTTATAGGGTTAGTCATGGGGAGATTATTATAATGTATTCAATCAATCTATAGTTTCCCATTTTAGCGACTAATGTATTGATCATTATTAAATAGATATAGTTTTGTTGTGTTCAATATAATATAACAGACATTTTATCAAAGAAAAAATATCAATTAAAAATTCTAGGTCATTACATTCTCCCCCTTGAAATTTCATCCCAAAAATTTCAACTCGTTCTCTCAATTGAGAAAAGGTGAGGGTACTTTTTCTTCACTATTTCTTCTAGTTCCCATGTCTCCTCTTTAAATTTATGGTTCCTCCAAAACACTAATTAAAAGTGGGAAGTCTTGCTTCCTAGAACATTCTCTTTTGGGTATAAGATCTAAAATGATATCTCCTCATAATAAATTTCATGTTCGAGTTGTACCACCTCTATATTCAGTAAATGTGATGGATAAGGTATATACTTACACAAGATATAAACTCGGAATTCATCATGAACTAGATATATATTTGGTAGAAGTATTAGAAGATATTCAACTTCTTATATGTGATGAAGGATTTCATGGGGCCCAATGTACCTTGAGAAACTATTTACTTTCTTTCCAAACCACATGACTCTTTTCTAGGGTGATATTTGGAGGAATTTGTTTTTTCCAACATGAAACTATGAGTCCCTTCGGAGGTCTTCAGCAGAGGTTTTCATACAAATATATTTTTACATTATGTTTTGTTGGATGGTATGAACCGTTTATGTTATCTATTTCACAAGTTCATGTATAAGAAGATTTCTCCCACCAACATAATTTTAGTAAATAAGTGTTCTACATCACTTCCCATATAGACCTTCATATGGTTCCATTTGAATACTGAGTGGAAGCTATTTTCATAAGAACTCAACTAACTGGAGGTGTTGATACTAAAAATCTTTAAATTTCCATTGAGCATGTTTTTATCATGTCCTTGAGTTTCTAAACAGTCCATTTAGATTGGATATCAGTTTGGGGGTGATAAGATGTATTTTACTTGAAATCAACATTTAGAAAATATTAAAGGATTCTCATGAAATTAGATTTTAAACGTGGATCATGATAAAAAAGGATTTAAATGGGAACCCCATACAACCTCACCAATTTATTTACATATATCTTGGAATGATGGTCAAGATATAAATCTTAATGAATGGTGATAAAATGGGAAGCCTTGGTGATTCGGTCCACTATAACCCATATCGCATTGTTACCTTGGGATGTTATTGGGGGACTAGTAAACAATTTCCAATGTGATACTTTCCCACTTTCATGTTGTTATGGGTAGTGTTTTCAATACCCCTTTAGGATGTTGTTGCTTCGCCTTCACATGATAACATACCATTCCCCATTTAGTGTATTTGAAAATATCCCTTTTAATATTATCCAGCAATAATGATCACAAAGGTCCCTATAAAATGTTAGTGATTCAATGGTGTATAGGGAATATAGATCTATGATATTAATACATAAACTAAATATTTATATATATAATAGATGAAACACATAACCTTTTAATAAATCTTATTACACCTTCATGATCAATATTGAAATCACGAGACTTCCCATTCTTCACATTCTCTATCTTCTATTGAAACAAAGGGTCATATATTTGAGCATTCTAAATATTATCTGGTAATTATGGTTGATAAATCATTTGGGATATGATGGATTATGACCTTTGCATCATGATTATTATGTAAAACCTTACTAGGACCTTGATCACTGGATCTCCATGAATCCTCATCATTTCCAACACAACATGGTCTTTACTATATAATGCACCAGTGACTTTGTTTTCTCTTCTGGGGTGATAATGAATTGAATAGTTATAGTCATTATGAAGTTCCAAAAATATCCCTAGTCTCTTATTCAATTACGTTTGAATGAATATATAATTCAAACTTTGGTGGTCTATGTCTATTTCACATTTCTCCTCATAAGGAAAATGCCTCCATATTTTCAGAGCAAAAACAACAATAGCTATCTCTAGGTCATGAGTTGGATAATTCTTATCAGGAGTTTTTAACTTTCTCGATTCATAAGAAATCACCATGTAATTTTTCATGAAGATTCACCCAATCCCTTTTAGAGATGCATCACTAAAAATTTGAAATCCTTCTCTATTATAGGGTAGAGTTAACATAGGTACAACAACCAATCTTCTCTTTAGTTCATGGAATCTTTCATCATACTCCTTCATCTATATGAACGTAGATCCATTTGGAGTTAACTTTCTTAGTGGAATAGAAAGCCATTAAATGGTTTTCAAAAAAATATTATAATATCATATTAAACCAAAGAAACTAAGAATCGTAGTTTCTTTTGTCAGATGAGGAGACTCCTCCACATCCTTTTTCTTAGAACGATCAAATGAGATTACTTAATTATTTTCAATGTACCCAAAAAAGAACCATGTTATAACTTAAATTCAAATTTTATGAATTTTTCAAATATCCACTACTTACATAGAGATTTAAATATAACCCTTAGATGATCCAAATGACCCTAAATTTTTTTTAATATATTGAAGCATCGTAAAAAACTACAACAAATTTATCAAGGTAGAACTTAAAAATTCTATTCCTAAAATACAAAAATATATTAAGAGTATTATTCACGCCCGATGAAAAAACAACAAAATAATAATTCCCATATATTGATAAGAAGTTTTTCTTTAGAATATCTTATTTCTTCACCCTCAATTGATGATAACTAGACCAAAGATCAATATTGGAGAAGAATTTATCCCCATGTTGCTACTCAAATAAATCATCAATCCTTAGGAGGGGTACCTATTCATCACTATGATCCCATTATGTTGTAAAGACCCATAAAATTCAAGGGAATTTTTTTTAATTTTCTTTGGGATTTTACAAGAATGCAGTTTCTGACGGCACCTGATTCCGAGGCCCGGTGTGCTCGGAATCAATTTTTGAAGATTAGCTCAGGTACATTCAGTGAACGAACGAGCGGGTTTTCCTAACTTTTGAACCGGTGATCAGAATTGAAATCTGAGGACACTGATGAAACTGTAGTGCCAGTAATTGCTTAAGAACACCTTTCTGGAGTTTTATTTTCTCGGGTGAGGTTATTAATTCAATGGGTTAACTAAAGAATAAAATAAAATATTGTGCTACAAATTTTATTTCTATTATAGGTAGTTTAAACCTATTCTTGGTGGTTGGAGTGGGACCCACTAATATCCTAACTCCACTAGGTAGGATATTATTGAAGTGGGGCCCACACGAGCCCCACCCCTTCAAATCCCTTTTAACCTCCCTCTCGTGCATTTGATATGTAACTCACCCGCACCCCTTTTAAATACCAAGTCAACTCTCTTAATTATTTAATTGAATTAAGTTATTCATTGTAATCAATTCTTGAATTCATTTTGAATTTCGAATTGAATGTTGGCTTGTGTGTGTTAATTAGATAAGACAAAGTCTTATTTATTTAAGTGTTATTTCATTGTGTGAGAAGGTTGGAGAGGAATTGCTCAATCTGGGGAATCTTCATCTTCCTCCTTGATGAACACGAAGAACTCAGCGTCACCGACGAAGAACGTCGACCTCCGACGAAGGACAAAGAATAACGTTGATTCCTCGGAGATCGATGAAACGACTCCATGTACCACAACTCCGACAGTCCTCTTATCCATGATGTCGTTTACCACGATGCTGTGTACCACGACGCCGACGATCCTCCTTCCGCGACGTCGCCTTCTGTGATGTCCCTTTCCCACGAAAAACCTTGTTCGACGACTTCATCGAGGTAGGGGTTTGGAATTTTGTTTGTGATTATTCTTGAAATTCTTCATCTTTTATTTTGGGGCCACCTGTTATCATTTTAAAGAGAGGAGGTCAGACTGCACGAACACGGCCGACCCTCCTTCCCCTTTGATGTTGTTCGTTGCGGTTCGAAAGAAGGCGGTCTGGTGCAACGGCACCGCATGGAAACATAGAGGAATGCTGCGAAGAAGCGCGGTGTCGTCGCGCCACGCCATTGAGACCGAAAGAATTCATAGAAGGAGTCTGGCCGTGGCAAAGGGGCGCAGCACCGTCGCACCGCGCCGGTCGGACAAAGTCCACGACGAAGTAGGAGAGGCAGCCGGAGCAGCCAGCTGCAGGTTTACAGGGGGCGGGACCGGCTGGTCCCGCGTGACACCCTGGCGGGCCGTTTCGGCCTGCCAGATCCAAATGCCAGGGGGATTAACCCCTGGCTAAAAAAGGGAGCGTCCCCCACATGGGGGCCGTGGTTTCAATCAGGGGGGCAGTGCGATCCCCACCTTCCGCGGTGGCTCGGCAAGCGCCAAGATGGCCACACCGGGACGCGCCCGCGCCAGGCCAACCGGCAGCCCAGGCCGGGCCGGTCCAGGTCGTGCCGGCTGGGCCGGGCCACACCGACGGGGTCAGGCCATTCTGGTTGGGCCGGGCCGTGCCCTAAGGCCGGACCCGGACCCGGTTCGGGCCGACCTAGGGGGTCTCGGTCCGGGTCGGTCCGGGCCCAAAACCCCCTTAAACCGAATAGGTTCGTTCTTTTGCCCATATCATGGGATAAGGACCTCCGATCGATGCACCATTAGTTGCGATGTGATTGTTGGATCGAGACGGTCGTTTTGGTATATTACACTGAAGGTTTAGGAGAACTTTTAGTATGTCCGGGTTGGTTCGAACACGAAACCAACCGGGCCTTTAGAGCTGAAATGCTTATAACTTGAGCTCCGGACATCCGATTGACGTGTCGTCAACTTTGTTGGATTCCTCTTAGTGATACAGACCTTTTGGCTTACTCCACTCGAGGTTTGGACACAATTGGAGTGCGGTCGGGTTGGTTTTGACTAAAAAACCAACAGGGCCCCTGGAACGAAAAAGCCAATAACTCTCAGACCGGGCGTCCGATTGACACGCCGTCTATCACATTGAGTTCCTCTTGTCGAGATGGAACTTTGAGATACATCAAATCCGGAATATGTGTCAGATAATGTATCACCCCCCTTGGCTCGTGGATCGGACCCTCCCGGAATCGAGGATGCTGTGTGCGGGAACCCTAGAGCTGGCTGCGACTGCGACGACGAAGATAACTACACTAAAATCCTCCGTGGGTTCGGCAGCGATGACGACTGCACTGAAATCCTTCGTGGGTTCGGCAGCGATGAAGACTGTACTAAAATCCTCCATGGTTTCGACTACGATGAAGACAACACTGAAATACTTCGTGGGTTCTATAGCGATGAAGTCCATACTGAAATCCTCCATGGGTTTGACGACATTGACTATTGTTCTTGTATCCTACGTGGGTCCGGTAGTACTACTGTTCTTGTATGCTATGTGGGTACGGTAGTGTTTGACTCTGTTCTTGTATCCTACGTGGGTCTGGCAGAGTATCTAGTCTATATCCTATGTGGGTCCGATAGCTTAGCTGGTTTAGTATCCTACGTGGGTCCCAACATAGATGAATCAGTGGCTACATCAGATCATCTCTATCACCTTACGAAGAAGTATACCTATGTGAGATGAGTCTTGACATTCATTCATTATCTTCGATATGATTGAATTGCTTTCGTATGTGGATTGTGTTGTGCTTTCCTTTGTGGATTGGGTTGTACTCTTATGTGGACGTGATCAAACTTGGGATCGAATGTTGGAGCCGAACTGGAATAGACGACATAGGTATATGTATGGGCATATACCTAAGTAGTGTTGGTTGTTACTTCATGATTGTATCTTTCCTTTGTGGATTATCCTTTGTGGATTCTGGGATACCTTCAGGGGTCTAGGGGTCCCTGCTCAGTAGTGTATACTCACCCCTGCATGGGATATGCCCTCACTACGTTGTGTTGGGTGCAGACGATGGACAACACTGATCGTGGCTCAGGCTTGTGGAGCAGGTCAGTACCTGGAGGTGGACCACTGGGCGGGACGTACACAGAGCGGACGGCTGGACCCGAGGAGCTACAGAGGCTATCTGTACCCACCCTTCAGGTGGGATCTCTAGTGGACGGCTCGACGTTGCTACTTTATTTTCTGTTGCAGTACTTTCTTTCTAGTTGTACTTTACTATCAGTTTGGGTTTGTATTCTGGCCCATTTACTTTCCAAACTTACTATTGTACCCAGTTTTACATAGTGTTTACTTATGCTAGCTTACTCTGTGGTGTTTGTTTACATTTTAAAGGCAATTCCTTCCCCTTTTTCAGGATTTATGCATTTGGTGCTAGTCACCAGCCCCTGGCCTATTGGAGGTGGGATTGGGGTAGTCACGGTATGGGCCCCGAGGATGGGTCGTGACAAATTGGAATCAAAGGAGTTTAGTTCTACCGTAGAACTCTGGAATTTGATCTTTCTTCTATGTGATGCAATAATGTGAAGGGTATTGAGTGTGGTTATCAGTCCATGGAGTCTAGTGTTGGTGCGGCGGCCGATGTATCCATACACCAGGACTCGGACTTCTGATTTCCGACTCTATGCATGAAAACATTTATTGCATGTGTGTTTCAAAAGTTTTCTTTGTGATTACATTGTCTCTGCTCACCAGGTATACTGTTTTGATCGTGGCACACCTGTTTATTATCAAGATGGCCCCACGACGACAACCAGCTAGGGTTCCGAGTTTTGTGCGAGACGATTGCCCTCCGAGTGACGAGGCCTCCGTGTAGGTCCCTCTTACAGTGGAGGCACCAGCGATACCTCTACACACCGAGCCACTGATGCTACGAGCCCCTGCCGCTGAGAGTGCATGTCGCCTTAGTGCACTGCATGAGTTTAAGCATCAGAGACCTACCAGGTTCCATGGGGAGACGGACCCTCAAGCAGCCGAGGATTGGCTGGAGGCTGTGGTTCAAGTTTTCAAGTTAGTGTGGACACCATCTGACCTCATGGTGATCCTAGCAGTGAGCCTCCTACATACAGAAGTAGGAAGATGGTGGAGCTTGATGCTCCAGGTGCACGATGAGGCATCACTCCTATGGACGGAATATGAGAGCTTCTTCTGATCGGAGTTCGTCCCAACCACCCTCCGTGCAGTGCGCATCCAGGAGCTTCTACAGCTGCGGCAGAGCAGCATGACGGTCGCCCAGTACTCGGCGATATTTACTAATCTCTCACACTATTCGACGGACAAGGTATGAGATCCATTCATCCGATCCTGGACCTTCGAGAGGCTACTGAGGCATGAGATCAGGGCATCGATGACCTCCCTCAGCATTCTGGCACAGGAAGGAGTACTGGATAGAACCCTTCTCATAGAGAGCTTTCTTGCTGAGCCTACACCAGCAATGAGACCTACCACAGGGTGGCATGTAGCAGAATCATCTGTAGGTGGCAGTCGACGGATGTCACAGGGGTCCAGGTGGACCAAACCATCAGGCTGACGACCTCATGACACTGGCTTAGAGGTGCAGGGAACACAGCATAGAGCCAGCCTTCCGAGGAGAAGACAGTGCTACGCATGCGGCGGGTAGGGCCACATGGCTCGTGACTGCCCGACCCGCCATGCGAAGGAGCAGCAGATGGTTGAGGGGCCACCCATCAAGAGGTAGAGGGTCGACCGTGGCGGTCCTCCAAGAGTAGGTGGACGAGGCAGGGGAGCTGGCCGAGTAGCAGGTGGTGGGCGACGCTTTGAGGCTTTACCATCACCACCACCAGGAGGTCCACCCTGACCACAGGGAGCTGGCGGGCAGAGACAGGCTCAGCTTCAGGCAGTGGAGTCCTACGACCACAGTGCACCAGATATTATTTTAGGTACTATCTGTGTCTACTCCACACTTGTTGCAGTTCTTATAGACACATGAGCGAGTCATTATTTCATTGCCACTACAATTTTTTGAAGCTCCGAGATTCTGACGGAGCCGTTGGCTCGATCCTTACAGATAGAGACTCCTACGGGAGTAGACTCGATGATTACACACCAGTGCCAGCAGTGTGAGATTACTTTAGGAGGCGAGAGCTTCGGCTGAGATCTTCTTGTAGAGGCGTCGAGGCCTTACAACGTCATCTTGGGCATGGATTAGTTATCTACATTCCATGCGCAGATTGACTGTATTAGGCGCAAGGTGTGATGTTTTCCCACCGATGGGAGCAGTTTCACCTTCACCAGTGAGAAGGGAGCCTTAGTAGTGTAGGATGGACTCACGTAGAGGAGAGGACAACCCATCACTCATCAGTTGTCTAGCCTCATCCAAGGTGCAGTTGACGTGTGGAGTCCGAGTTTTCCTGTAGTGGTGGATCAGTATGCGGACGTTTCCCCTGATGACGTTCCAGGACTACCTCCTCATAGAGATGTATACTTTTATATTGACATGTACCCTAGGACATCCCCGATATCCACTCTAGCAAATTGGATTTCTCCCACTGAGCTTCGAGAGATACGGGTATAGCTGGAGGACTTGCAGGGAAAAGGATTCATCCGACCCAGTGTTTCACCCAGGGCTTCCTTGATATTGTTCGCCAAGAAGGAAGATGGGAGCTTGCGACAATGTGTCGACTATCATCGCCTGAACTAGGTGACCATGGGGAACAAGTATCCGCTACCGAGTATTGAAGACCTCTTCGATCAGCTCAAGAGAGCACGGTGGTTCTCGAAGATAGACCTCAGATCAGGCTATCATCAGCTCAGGGTTTGGGACAAGGACGTGCAGAAGATGAACTTCAGATGTCAATATGGCCACTATGAGTTCTTGGTTATGCCATTCGGCATAATAAATGCTCCATCGGTGTTCATGGGTCTCATGAACAAGATCTTTCAGCCATACCTCGATCGATTTGTCGTGGTCTTCATTGACAACATTTTGATATACTCGACCACTGAGGAGGAGCACACCTACCACTTGCAGGTTGTACTAGACACACTCCGAGAGCACCAAAATTATGGTAAGCTCTCTAAGTGTCAGTTCTGGTTACGTGAGGTCCACTTCTTGGGACATGTCATCTCTGAGACGGGAGTTGCGGTGGATCCTGTGAAGATCAAGGCACTGCTAGCTTAGGAGCCACCCAGGAGTGTGACAGAGGTGCAGAGTTTCTTGGGGCTAGCTGGGTACTACTAGAGGTTTGTGCCAGACTTCTCTAGAGTCTTGGAACCACTCTCAGCTTTGAAAAAGAAGGGGGAACCCTTCGTGTGGTCAGAAAGATGTCAGAAGAGCTTCCAGGAGATGAGACAGAGACTGACCAGCGCACCTATCCTGAGGCTACCGGAGGAGGGAGTAGGGAACGTAGTCTACTGCGATGCATCAGGGACCGGACTCAAATGTGTCCTGATATCAGAGTGGGAAGTGATCGCCTATGGATCATGTCAGTTGAGGCAACATGAGAAGAACTACGCTACCCATGTCCTGGAGTTAGCAGTATTTGTCTTCGCTCTGAAGATGTGGTGACACTATCTGATGGGCGAGCGCTTTATAGTCTACTCTGACTACCAGAGTCTTAGGTAAATCTTCTCAAAGAAGGACCTGAATCTGAGATAGTAGTGATGGATTGAGTTCCTCCAAGACTATGACTTTAAGAGAGTCTATACTCCTGGAAAGGGGAACATAGTAGCTGATGCTCTCAGTAGGAGGACGGGCATTCAACTACTCAAGGAGGCGACAGAGCAGCTAGCCACTTTGGAAATATCCTTTGAGGATAGGGATGGAGCAGCCTCTCTTCAGTCACTCACAGTCACTCCTCCACTACTGTAGTGGGTCAGAGAGGCACATTGTGGGGATGCTGACTATGAGACGAGACGTGAAAAGATATCCTCAGGACAGGCACCTGATGGATTATCTATAGTAAGAGAGCACGCCATTCTTTTTAGAGGATGTAACATGGTAGCAGTTGCTTTATAGGAAGATGTTCTAAGGGAGTTTCACACTTCCACTTTAGTGGTATATCCAGGAGTGGAAATGATGTACCAGGATCTCAGACGACAGCACTGGTGGCTAGGTATGAAGAAGGATGTAGTAGAGTTTGTTTCTCGATGCCTCACCTACCAGCAGGTGAAGGCGGAGCACCAGGTACCAGTAGGCTTGGTAAAACCCATGGAGGTCCCAGAGTGGAATTGGGATAGGATATCTATGGATTTCATGACTGTACTTCCACACACTTTCAGAGGTCACGACTCCATTTGGGTGATTGTCGACCGACTCACCAAGTCTGCCCACTTCTTACCCATCCGAGAGAAGGGATCAGTGGAGAGCATGGGACGTCTCTACATTCAGGAGATTGTATGACTTCATGGTGTGACATCATCTATTGTCTCTGATTGAGATGCTTTCTTATCTTCCCGGCTTTGGAAGGGGATTCAGGAGGCATTCGGGATGCAACTACGTCTGAGCACCGCCTTTCACCCTTAGACGGATGGTCAGACGGAGAGGACTATTCAGACTCTCGAGGACATGCTCTGTGCATGTGCCCTCGACTTTGGTCACATCTGGGAGGACCACCTACCCTTGGTGGGGTTTGCGTACAACAACAGCTACCACTCCACCATCGAGATGGCACCATACGAGGCATTGTACGGCCGACCATACAGATAACCTCTGTGCTGGATATACCCTGGGGAGTCAGCACTTGTCGGACTAGAGATGGTTCAGGCCATGACAGAGAAGGTCCAAGTCATCTAGGAGCGTATGAGGGCAGCTTAGAGTCAGCAGAAGTGTTATGCTGATAGGAGGCAGAGACCACTGGAGTTCAAGATGTCGACCACGTCTTCTTGCGGGTCTCACCTCGACGTGGATTACAGAGATTTGTCTGAGGCGGCAAGTTGTATCCATGCTTCATCAGACCTTTTCAGGTACTTAGCAGGATAGGCAAGGTGGATTATCATCTGGCTCTACCACCTCAGTTGCACCGGGTGCATGACGTCTTCCACATATCTCAGCTGAGGAGATACGTGCACGACCCGACACATATCATCGACCATGGGGAGCTAGACATTGATGATGGGGCGACCTTTGTCAGGTCCCTATGGAGATCGATGAACAACATGAGTGGGTCCTACGTGTGCGGTCTATTCCTCTAGTGAGAATCAGATGGCAGCACGAGAACCTCTAGGAGAGCACTTGGGAGCGGGAGGCTCAGATGCGTGCTCAGTACCCTCATTTGTTCCCCTAGTTTATGATGTATCTTTACTGGGACGTAAATCCCTGAGGAGGGAGTAATGTAACGACCCATAAAATTCAAGGGAATTTTTTTATTTATTTTCTTTGGGATTTTACAAGAACGCAGTTTCTGACGGCACCTGATTCTGAGGCCCGGTGTGCCCGGAATCAATTTTCGAAGTTTAGCTTGGGTACGTTCAGTGAACGAATGAGTGGGTTTTCTAGCTTTTGAAAAGGTACTTGGAATTGAAATCCGAGGACACCGATGAAACCAAAGAACCGGTAATTTCTTAAGAACACCTTTTCCGGAGTTGCGTTTTCTCGGGTGAGGTTATTAATTCAATGGTTTAACTAAAGAATAAAATAAAATATTGTGCTACAAATTTTATTTCTATTCTAGGTAGTTTAAACCTATGCTTGGTGGTTGTAGTCGGACCCACTAATATCCTAACTCCACTAGGTGGGATATTAGTGAAGTGGGGCCCACACGAGCCCCACCACTTCAAATCCCTTGTAACCTCCCTCTCGTGCATTTAATATGTAACTCACCTGCACCCCTTTTAAATACCAAGTCAACTCTCTTAATTATTGAATTGAATTAAGTTATTCAATGTAATCTATTATTGAATTCATTTTGAATTTCGAATTGATTGTTGGCTTGTGTGTGTTAATTAAATAGGACAAAGTCTTATTTATTTAAGGGTTATTTCATTGTGTGAGAAGGTTGGAGAGGAATTTCTCAAGACTGGGAATCATCATCTTCCTCCTTGAAGAACGCGAAGAACTCACCGTCACCGACGAAGAACGCTGACCTCCGACGAAGGACGATGAATAACGCTGATTCCTCAGAGATCAACGACGCAACACCGTGTACCGCGATGCTGACGGTTCTCTTCTCCACGACATCGTGTACTGCAACGTCGTGTACCACGACGCCGACGATCCTCCTTCAATGATGTCGTCTTCCGCGACGTCCCTTTCCCGCGACAAAACTCGTTCGATGACTTCATCGAGGCAGGGGTTTGGAATTTTGTTTGTGATTATTATTGTCGTTCTTCGTCTTTTATTTTGGGGCCACCTATTATCATTTTAACTGGAGTAGGTCGGACAACACGAACACGGATGACCCTCCTTCCCCTTTTATGTTGTTCGTTGGGGCTCGAAAGAAGGCGGCACGGTGCAACGACACCGCGCGGAAACATCGAGGAATACGATGAAGAAGCGTCGCGCCGTCGCACCGCGCCGTTGAGACCGAAAGAATCTGTGGCCAGAGTCAGGCCGCGGAAAGGGGGAACAGTGCCATCATACCATGCCGGTCAGACGAAGGGCGCGGCCTTTGGCCGCGGTGGAGCAGGAGAGGCAGCCGGAGCCGCCGGCCGCCGGTACATAAGGGGCGGGACCGGCTGGTCCCGCCTAACACCCTCACCGGTCATTTCAGCCGGCCAGATCCAAAAACCGAGGGTCGTAACCCCCAACTGGAAAAGGGAGCGGCCCCCACATGGGCGGCCGCAGTTTCATTTAAGGGGGCAGCGCCCCCCCCCCCTTCCTTGGCGGCTCGGCCAGCGCCGAGCTGGCCACACCGGGCCGCGCTTGCGCCAGGCCAACCGGCCGTCCAGGACGTGCTGGGATGACCAGGCCGGGCATGGCCATGCCGGCGGGGCCGGGCCACACCGGCTGGGCCGGGCCATGCCCTAAAGGGCTGGACCCGGACCTGGTTCGGGCTGACCCAGGGGGTCTCGTGCCGGGTCGGTCCAGGCCCAAAACCCCCTAAAACAGGAAAGGTTCGTTCTGTTGCCCATATCTTGGGCTATGGACCTCTGATTGATGCACTGTCAGTTGCGATGTGATACTTGTATTGAGACGGTAGTTTCTCCATATTACAGTTAAGGGTTCGGAGAAATTTTTGTATTTTACGAGTTGGTTCGAACATGAAACCAACCGGGCCCTCAGAGCGGAAACACTTATAACTAGAGCTCCGGATGTCCGATTGACGTGCCGTCAAATTTGTTGGATTCCTCTTAGTGGTAAAGACCTTTTGGATTACTCCACTCATGGTTTGGACGCAGTTGGAGTGCGGTTGGGTTGGTTTTGACTTAAAAACCAACAGGGCCCCTGGAACGAAAAAGCCAACAACTCTCAGACCGGGCGTCCGATTGACACGTCGTCTATCACGTTGAGTTCCTCTTTCCGGAATGGAACTTTGAGATACATAAACTCTGGACTACATGTCATTTGATGTATCTACCCCCTTGGATCGTGGAGCGGACCCTCCTAGAATCAAGCATGTTGTGTGTGGGAACCCTAGAGCTGGCTGCGACTGCGACGACGAAGATGACTGCACTGAAATCCTCCATGGGTTCGACAACGACGATGACTACACTAAAATCCTCTATGAGTTTGGCAGCGATGAATACCATACTGAAATCCTATGTGGGTTTGACGTCGATGAAGACTGCACTAAAATCCTTTGTGGGTTTGGCAGCGATGAAGTCCGTACTGAAACCCTTCATGGGTTCGACGACATTGAATACTATTCTTGTATCCTACGTGGGTCCGGTAGTACTACTGTTCTGGTATCCTACATGGGTCCAGAAGTGTTTGACTCTGTTCTTGTATCCTACGTGGGTCTGGAAGAGTAGTTGGTCTGTATCCTATGTGGATCCGACAGCTTAGCTGGTTTAGTATCCTACATGGGTCCCAGATTAGATGAATCAGTGGCTACATATGATCATCTCTATCACATTACGAAGAAGTATACCTGTGTGAGATGAGTCTTGAATTTCAATAATTATCATCAATATGATTGACTTGATTTCCTATGTGGATTGTGTTGTGCTTTTCTGTGTGGATTGGGTTGTACTCCTATGTGGATGTGATCGAACATGGGCGCAGATGTTGGAGCCAAACTGGAATTGATGACTTAGGTATATATATGGGCATATACCTAAGTAGTGTTGTTTGTTACTTTATGATTGTATCTTTCCTTTGTGGATAATCCTTTGTGGATTCTGGGAGACCTTTGGGGGTCTCGGGGTCCCTGCTGAGTAGCGTATACTCACCCCTACATGGGCTATGCCCGCACTATGTTGTGTTGGATGCAGATGGCAGACATCGCTGATTGTGGCTGAGGCTTGTAGAGCAGGTCGGTACCTGGAGGTATACCACTAGGCGGGACGTACACAAAGCGGACAGCTATACCCGAGGAGCTGAGGAGGCTATCTGTACCCACCCTTCAGGTGGGATTTCTAGTGGAAGGCTCAGCGTTGCTGCTTTACTTTAATTTGTTGTACTTTCTTTCCAGTTGTACTTTACTTTCAGTTTGGGTTTGTATTCTGGCCCATTTACTTTCCGCACTTACTATTGTACCCAGTTTTACTTAGTGTTTACTTCTGCTAGCTTACTCTGTGGTGCTTGTTTACTTTTTAAAGGCAATTCATTCCCCTTTGTCGGGATTTATGCCTTTGGTGCTAGTCGCCAGCCACTGGCCTATGGGAGGCGGGCTTGGGATAGTCATGACACATGCCCCGAGGATGGGTCATGACATATTTTCTCTATAATCAATGCATATCCGCAATGATCCAACCTTCTTCTTCACAAATAGAACATGTTCTCCCCATGGAGACACACTTTTTCGGATAAGTCCCATCTCCAAAAGATCATGGAGTTGTTTCTTTAATTACCCTATCTCCACATTTTAAATTCTAAACGGGGTCTTTGACATCGGCTTGGATAGCAGTATGAGCTCAATGGATAACTCTACCTCTCTTTCAGGGGAAGTTCTAGGTAACTCCTCAAAAAATTCGTCAATATATTTTATTATTATAGGGGACATTATACCTCTCTATAGTTTAATTTTATTCTCCCTTTTCACAAATAGTCTCTATAAATAAGTCTATGGAAGTTTTTTCTAAACAAATATTAGTTCATGATATCAATCATTGGAAAATAACTATAGGTTTTCCCTTCAATACAATTGATATTTCATTGCTTCTATAGTTGATATTAGAGATATACAGTAAGATCTAGTCTATAACATGTATAATATCGAATTCCACCATGGGAATGACTACTATACTTGGTATGATATTATGATCTCCAAATTAAATACTAGAGTTTCTATACATTGTGGATTCTTGGATAATCCATCCATAAGTTTGGATGGATAACTCTACTAATAACATCACAGGAATTGATTCAATATTCTTTGAAAACTTGTGTGAAGTAAAGGAATTCATAGAACCAGAATCATACAAATTACTTTCTAGAATTGAGTTAACAACTATATTACCTTCCACCACATCATTTGGAGCATATACTTCAACCTTCATGATAGGAAATGGAATAATTTTCTCCCTTGTCCTGCATAGAGGATGATGGTGATTTACCTAAATTATCTTCTATTTTGGATGGTGATTAGAAAATTTCCCAAGCTTTCTATACATGAAGCATTGAACTATATGGTGGGTATACACCATATTCCCTTTTTCATTAGTGCTGAGAAGTTTAGGAATCACTTCAACAAGATATTTTGAACCTATACGGCCATCTCTTATACACTTGCAGCATTTTACACTCCCAATAAAGAAGTTACCCGAAAGAATCCTCCCATATTTGTTGCACGTGGGAATTTTCACTTGCTTTCCTCCTATTTTATGATCAAAGTTAATCCATGAGTTTGGATCCATAGTTATCTTCTTTCCATTAAACATATGTGACCACTACGTCTCTTAAAAATCTAATCCAACAATCATAGAACTTTGTATGATCTATTTATATATTTCATAGTATTTATTTTCTACAATCCTCCATAGATGGGGTCTTTATCCACTAAAGAATATATCAAGCATACCGTTCAGATCCATAAAAAATCTAGTGGTTTATTGATCAAGTGATGTGATGTTCATATCATAGCTTACCACTGATTTATTTTTCTTCTTTAGTTGGAGGAATTCCTTATCCATTTCATTCACATCGAATGAGGTATTATTTATTGAAAACAATTCCCCTTAACTCTTACCACTCCCTAGAATCAATATCATTTCGTGTCATTGTGTTTTTAATTAGTTTCCACCACTGATCAGCTTCTCATTCTAAGAATTATACTACCAGGGTGAAATTATTTTAATCCAAACAATAGAGTATAGAAAAGATATTTTATATAGAGCTTATCTATTTTTCAACAATCAATGGGTTAGTAGATCCACTAAAATAAGTCGTTCATTTAAACATGAAGGACTACTTGGAAATTTATTCCCTTAAATTTGAATCTATCCACTCAAATTGTTTCATGTTATTATTCATAACTCGTGATAGTTCATTAATCATTCTCATGAAGTTTCCAATTTCAGCTTCCATCAGAGGGACATCAGTACATCATCTGTTACACTCATCGTTTATGTGGTTCCTTCTATTTCCCGATATTATCTAAAGGAAAAAAACCTTAGTGAGAAATAAGTTTCATTTAAGAATCTTATAATTCTAAAGGAATTTTATGCCTTTAAACATCATTCTTAAAAATTTTATTCTTTAATAACAATTACATTTTCTACATATTCTTCATAATGGTTAATAGAAAGCTTGTGATTAACCAAACATATCCCACAGGAGTGTCAAACCTAAATTGTAGTATGGAAAGCTATTATGCACCAGTTATCGATTGAGTCTAGATCAATGTGGGATTTTTGTGTTTTAGCTATTGATATATCTATGCCAGAACCACATCAACTTATTCATATCTAGGAAAAAGTTTCTTTTCTCAAAAACCACTTCCTTAATACTTCACCAAACTAAAAAGATGTTTTCCTATAAATAAAATTTTCTATAGGGTTCATACTAAATATTTTTATTCATAATTCCCAAAAATAACTAAACGGTCCTATGATACCAACTATGGAATCTCTCTTTTTTACAACATATTCTTTTCATTACATGGAATAAAATAGAGGATCATTTAATGATTAGTTTCTTGTAAATTAGGAAAATAATATATAAAAACATGAACCATTCTTCTCATCCATTGTAAAGGATTATTCATGGGTTCATCTAAGATTACATTTACATCATATCATAATCCGGGGACATACATCAAAGGAAAGGAATAATCATGAGGCCCAGTAAGGGAATAAGTAAGAGAGACATATAACATGTGATCTTGAGATATATCAATAATAACATGAGGTATAAAAATAATTAATGATAAAGAGGTATATAATAATAATAACATGAATAATAATATATAAATTTGGATAAAATATTTAACTTATACATTCATAAGAATATCCTCAAGGTTTTCACAAATGTTTCATAATTTAAATTTACCAAGGTTATTCACCATGTTATTGAAAAAGATGTCATATCTAGAGATTAAATTCTTTAACTAATGAATTGGAGTAATATTAAGACACACCTTTCATATTAATTAATTAATGCGATATACCTAGATCACAGTTAATAATTTGATTAATAATCCCTGCAGAATAAATAATTGGTTTCTTATTAAAATCATGTCGTACAAAATTGCTTAAAGACATGATCATTATCTAATTTTTGTCCCATAAAAAGGAAAGTGGAGTTTTTATGTGTAAATCCCATAATTAAATAAAAAAAAGAAATATAGGTGAACACCCCTATTAAATAAAGAGGCTTAGGTATTCAAAATAATAAAACAAAAGATAATTTCTTAAGTAGAGAGAGAAATTTGAGAACTAAATTCAGCATCTTGACAGGTATAAAATGTGGGTTTTAAAAAGGGAAGAATGAGACGGGGAGATGGTATCCCACTGATAAAATTTATTTTATAAGTAAGGGTATGGTAAAAATGGTAATAAAAAAGATTAACTATATCATTTATAAAACGTATAGAAAAAGAGGTTCTTGAATTGAAGAGAAAAGGAGGACAATTTCATTACCTTGAAGAGTTCCTCCTCATTCTTTAGGAATGGAACCTTTTGGGATAGAGATTCCTTAGGGGGACTACACATGAGGAAAATTATCAATAAATCTGTGGTGTATTAATTTTATGTTAATTCAATTGGATAAATTGGCGTGTATTTATAGAAAAAGTAGAGTATTTTTTGTTTAATTTCCAAATATAGGCCCTGGAATTAGGGGTTGTGGAAAATGAAAATGTGTTGGATTAACCATTGTTTTTACCCATGGTATTGGAAATTTGGGTCACATTTTATGTCATTTTAACCCCAAATAATGGTGCATCATTTTTTATTTCTTATTTTGGCTTGGAAAATTATTGTTTCCACAATGTAATGTTATTAAAATTAAAATTTCCATTTTAGACATTGGAAAGTAACTTATAGGCTTTGTCAACTGATAAAAATTCATTAATATACATAATATTAAGAAAATAACATGTTTTAGGTGGTGGATTATGGTTAATTAATTATTATATTATTATAACATATTTATTATGTCATTAAATAAACTGAACACCCCAAACTATATTTTTACTATTCATAGAAAAATTAAGGTATTTTAGAAAATTAACATAAATTAACCTTAACCTAATTTTGAAGTGATAACTTCAAATATGAATTTTATTTTTCCAGAATAATTATCTAAATATGATAATTGAAACTTTTAAATATAAAAATCCTTATTCATTAAAAAAAGCATATTATAAGGCAAAATCATATTTCTGACACTTAAAAATTACCCTGGACATAATAAAATTATTTTATCATTTATATTTAAATAATAGCATTTATGAAATACGATTTCATTAAAATAAATATTATCCATAATAATATAGTTTTTTATAAAAATATATTTATTTTTTTAAAGCTACAATTAATATCTAAAAATTCAATTTATTAAATTTATCTTAATTAAACGTATATTTTATTAAGAAAAACTATTCTAAAAATGGAATTGGTGGAATAAAAATTGTATTTGTACAATGGAATTGCACTTATGTAACTATGTATTGGATACCTAACCCTTCATAAAACCCACATATAACCTAAGATTAAGGTGTGCAATGGTGATATATTCACGGGAAAGCATTGATAACATCGACCGAGTTGTAATTTGAACTAATTTGAACTCTGCTTAAGGAAAATTTTGTTAATCTTCACTTTTTAATTCTCAACATGGGTTTGGTTGAGGGTAAACCCTGGTGACAATACCACCCTCCCATGTTTGGAAAAATATGCTTCAAACTACATGACTCTATTGTTTTTGTCTATAAGTTATCCTTTATTCGTTAATTAGCCTTCTCTATTACTACTTATAAACACTAATTATAATTTTAGAGTTATTAACAAAGGGTATAGTCCTCAAGAGTAAAATTTTCCAATGGTTATATTAAATAATGGTCAAATTTGACAAATGGTCTTATAACAGTCAAATCATGATTTTCAAATTTCCTTTTAACATCTATAAATATCACTTAAATATTTCATTCAATATTCACTACAATTCATGAAAAGGTTATATATTTTCTTTTTTTAAGAGGTTGTTTCAAAAAATTTGTTTTATTTATATGATGTTGGTTGCAAGGGTGGTGATTCTAATGAGTTGGAGAAATCCATATTTTCCCATTTTAGATAATAATATACTAATCATTATTAAATAGACAAGGTTTTGTTGTGTGTAAAATAATATAACACACATATTCATAGGAAAAAATATCAATTAATAACTATAGGTCCTTATAATATATAGATTATGAACTAAGGTGTAACCAAGTAATTCAAGAAGTGATAATAAAAGGTTAATACCTAATGTAAAAACAAGGCATCCCTGACCTTATATGGTTGATCCAGCTTATAGTTATAAACCATTCCTCATAGCTATAATGTTTTAATTTTAATATATGGATCATTACATGATTCATCCCATTGGAAACTTGTATAACTGATTCCATGGTGTATATCAACAGTAAATCCTATGCTCTATCTGACTGATGCACAATAGAAGAATCCAATGTGCCTTCTATATGTGAATATTAAGATGAATCAAAGGAGTGTATCCAAGGAATTATAATTTATATATTTTAATCTAAACAGTTATCCTACTTAGAAATGAATTCGAATATGGTGAGATAAACCATGGAAGGAAGGTAACGAATTTAGCACTTACCGATGGCCAAAAAATGAAATAGATCACAGTCCATTAATAGTCCATTTTTAGGAGGAGATTAAATGCCAAGGTGAACATGAAAGGAGGATCTCCAAGAGGAGAAGTTATATACATGAAAATAAGTGTAATTAGGGGCTATGAGATATAATTTCATAAGAGAAAAAGTGAAATTTTACTCATATTTAAATGGATGTATAGTTTAGGCACACAATTTGGTCAAATCCTCTGCAAACTATGTAGCCACAATTCCAAAATTGCCCTACCAATCTGGGTTGGGTTCATGGTTTGAAAAACCATGTGCATCCTCTATGATTCCCCATTGTAACTACTATATAGTATTTCTCATGTCCATGAAACCTCCCTTGAATATTTCTAATAATCGTGTAATTCCATATACTATACATTATAGTTAATATGTATGGTTACTACTAACCATGTGCCTCAAGTTGTTTCTTCAAAAAATAGATCTCTACACTCTGAAAAATACATGAACACTCTTTAAACCACCATAAACAAATTCGGAATTTCCATAAGCATAAAACAAAATATTGAAATTGAAATTTAAATGGTTTGTATATCAAGAGAAAATTATGGATCTTAAAACCTCACCCACATAAGAAAACTTATCCCCACATTTTTCTTATGAGGGTGGTAAAGCATCCTCTGATAATAACTATAGCCACTGATCATGTATGTTGACCTCCCTTTCCCAAGTATCTACCAGTACAAAGTCATGCTACCAAAAAAACCCAGACTAAAAGAACTTACATGCCTCATAGAGTCATCAGGATTCAATAAATTTTAATTATAGGATGCTTCTCAGAAGAAGCATCAAATTTGTGTTCAAATTTAACAGGATAAAAAAGCAAGATATGAGTTATAATTATATAAGTGAAGCCATTATATAAGGAAGATGTTATACATGGCTCTGTATTTATTTGTGAGTTCTATCTAATAGGGCACTGGTCTGACCTACTACAAAACCTCAAAAGGTCCAATGAAATAAAGCAATAACTTACCCTACCTATGGATCCACTAATTTCCTAGCCTAATAGCAACATGTAAGAGGACCTGATCCAACCCTCAAACTACATATTTCATAATGACTGAATTGAAGAAGACATATACCTAGACTGAGATGATGTCATGTTCTACTTGATATGCTATACATATTTCGATGTCTCCAAAATGAGATGAGGTCCCAATAACACTTTATATCATGTATATAACAAACCTAGGGATCACTGGCGTGGACAACCATATAAGGATTCATAAGAATCTATCAGTTTCATATCTTGAAAGATATTATTATAGGAAAACATAGCTATAGGTATGTGATTTTCCCTAGAACCTCTAAAATCAAAGGCACAGGCATGAACCATGCCGTCTAACAAATGTATCGTATACTAAGATTTTCCACCGTCTAAGGGTGTCAGAATGCACTCAAAAGTACATATGAACCGAATTCCTGTTGCGACCCCTGAATGACTGGGATTTTAATGGAGTATCTCTATCTGATAAGACAGTTCATGGAACTCCCTAAAGGCATATAATATCCTGATAATATAGAATCCAATGATCATCCACTGAAAAGGTATCAATAGTTGGTATGAATTGAGCGACCATCATTATCCTATAGAAAATCACCCGTACCACATCACTGTCTCTAGGTAATCTCAGAAATATAGTAAAAAAATCCATGGTGATACTTTCCTCTAGAATAAGAAATAACGAAAAAATATTGTATGGTTCTTAGAGCTCTACATTCAATTTATGATATGTGTAACTTTTAGTAACAAAGTTAGCAATATTCATATTTATCACTAGTCACTAATACTGGAGATGCAAGTCAAATTAAATCTGTAGAATACCGGGGTGTACTACCAAACTAGAAAAAAAATATTCTTGCATAAATTTATCCATCATGTCTCTAGGAACCCATTTTAATCCATGAATATTAAATATCTCCTCTCCATCAACAATCCATCATGGTGGTAGGACCTCTTCTAAAAAACTCTGCCTCAGGAATAATCCCTTAAGGTCTTAAGTTTTATACTATTTACTTTATATAGAAGAAAATAGTTCAATGATAAAGCTTCCAGGATAGGATACCTATGATGCTCATGTACCACTTTGAACATCTCAAAAAATAGGTCTATCTGCTTCCAATCACTACTATCTTCTTGAACTACCATTGTTTGAGTCCTCTGGCTTATATTATGAGACACAACAATTCCCTTCCCATGTGTATATAAATGTTCAAAATAAAATGGATGTATGGATTCAACTCATTTTAATTTCTTTAGATTCAATTCACACATCATAAATATGTATTTGAGTATCTTTTGGTCTATACGAACTAAAAACCACTTTCCTAGTTAGTAATTCCTCCCACAAGGAAAGGTGTCTACCATAAATAATAACTCAAGTTCATGTGTATGATAATTTTTCTTGAATGTCCTCAAACGATGAGATCCATATGCCATGACTCGATCAACTTGTATCAAGACAGATCTTATCCTGATACTTGAATCATAATAATAAAGTACATATCTTCTTCCCAGTTCTTGTAGAATGTGGATGGGTGTCAAATTTAACCATCCTTTCAACAATTTAAAGTACCTCTCACATGATTTTGAATATAAAAACATTACAACCTTTTTAATCATTCTTGTAATTAGTCCTTCTAGGTGTAAAAAGTCTTAAATAAAGTTCCTATAATAGACATATAACCCTAAGAAACTACATATTTCAAACAATTTAATTGGTTTATAAAAATAAACTATGGTTCTCACTTTCTATGGATCAATATATATTCTTACCTCAAGGAAAATGTGACCTAATAAGTGTACCTTACCGATCTAAAAGTGGAATTTGGTGAAATTAGTAAACAACTGGATCTATCTCTATGAACTAAAAATTATATAAATATGTTTTTCTTGTCTGTTACAAGTATATGAGTACACAAAAATGTCATCCAAGATTAATAACCCAAAATAATCTAGATATTACTGAAAAACATGATTCATTATAGAAATAAAAACTATGAGTGTGTTCATTAAACCAAAATAAAAAACTAGATACTCATAAATCTATACATACTTCAAGATTTAGCACATGGAATTTCCCATGTCCAAACTCAAACATGATGATATCCTAAGACTAAATCAATCAGTGAGAAACTTGAGCTCCATATAGGTAGTTAAAGAGGTTTTCTATATGAGGTAGTTGATACATGTTCTTCATGGTAAGCAGATTCATTTTGTCATAATCATTCAAAATCCAAATGGTCTCATCCTTAATCTTGGAGAAAATTATTTGTGAACCCAAAGGAGAAGTATTGGGTAATATAAAACCCATATCTTCCAAATCCTCTACATTTATCTTGAGTTCCTTTAACTCTATAATATCTCTCCTATAAGTAAGGATGGATATTGGTGATTCTCCAAGCACTAGATCAATCATCAAATCTAAATCTCTCTTATAAGGTAAACTCTAAAATTCCTCAGGGAATTTGTCCCTAAAACAATCGAGTATAGGAGGAAAATCAGCTTGATGAATCACCAAATCCACCATATAAAGACTAGTAATTTAGGCCATCACTTCTCTTATCCCACAATATTTAGGTCCATCTCAGATCTCCTGGTCATCCCATTCACCCTCATAAAAATATCTACTACCCTCAAGTGATGTTAAGGATACTCTATGAAAATATCAAACAATATGGTAATGATAGATAACCAAATAGTCTATCTTGATATAGATATCAAATCCCTTTATCTTGAGGACAAATTGGTTTGATTGGAAATGATAGCAACTAACCACAAGGGGGAACTCTATATATTAGAGTAAAATTTATGACCACACCCCCAATGGAGTATCCAAAGTCATCACTCTATATAAATACTGAATTTAAATCCCAATACATTCCCAGATAGTCAGAAAGATAAAAGAATGTGAATCCCCCATCTTAAAAAGGGGATACACTAAATCTGATGCTTCTAAAACCATACCATATAATATATATTTCTCAACACCCTACTCCACAATTATATGTTTTACATCATATATCTGGGTTGATCTATGGACCTATGCTAATACATGAATACCTAGAGTGGGTCAACAAACTTTTTAGTGTAAATCCCAAGTCTTGACTTCTATACCATGTCCACTACCTCAGCATATATGACCAATAGTTGTCCATATTATATTTTATCATGGAGATAGAGATCATTTTTTCAAAGGTGGAGATACTGTTAATCCTCTCCAACTATGAGAATGTGGAAAGGTCTCAGATTACTTATGAATATGGAACATTATACCACAATCCCGACAATCTACTAGGCCTTGGTTGAATTGAGGGTTTACTGAACTTACTATCTATACAGAATGAAAATCACAAAACTACCTGTGTAGATACTTTGGATTACACTACTTTATTGAGGAACCTCTAAATGAAATTTCTTTTCACTAGATGAACTAATACCCTGCATCTATAGAAAAACACAATTCCCTATACAATTATCGTCAATTATATTTCACCAACTGATTAGGGCGTGATTCATGATCCCCAAAATAGCTGTCAAAAAAATATATTCACCTGGCACCGAATGACTTATATTGCATCATCCTCAATGTCTCTCTCTCTCTTGAGAACTCCTCACCAGAAAAACAAGGTGAAAAATGACACATCTTAATAAAGATTTATGATTGATCAATAATTGATATGGATCCTTCCTCCAGATGAAAAAATTCTTTGTCTCAGTTAGCCATTAGTGTCTCTGGGAACAAATTGTCATAGAACGAGGCCTAAAAATTTTCTAGAACATATTCTGATGATGGTATGCCTGTGTAATAACTTCCCACCAATTCTTGGAAGAACCATGAATAATATAGGAGGAAATATTGACTATACTCAATAGAGGCATCTCTAGATGCACATAGATAGATAACATGGCCTCCAGCCTTATCTCAACAGCTTGTAGACTTCTATCCCCCAAAAACATGGGTGAAAAAATCATGCAAAATTCTTTTGTATGATCTTATATAGTAGATGTATGTCATGGGGATCCCCAAATAGCGTTCATATTTCATATTAAACAATATTAAAACTAGGTATTTCCACATCAGTTAGGTTTAACATGAGGCTATGAAGGTGGAACTATTAGTGGGTTAGGCCCCACCACCTCTAAAGTAAGGTTATCACCCCCTTCTTGTCCCCCAACTTAATGCCATCATGATGTAATATATCTAAAATTTTAAATAAAATACCTCATAATTATATAATAAGTGAAAATAAGTTATCATGGTATAAGGTCAAGTATAAGAGTTCACTACCGAAAACATAATAAGCCATCTACCGAAGATCTATGGTTAGGGTATTGGTCAGATTCCATGTTTTAATTATTGGAGATCTGGTATAAAAAGTTTCAATTATAATTTATAGAGGAAATCACCCTTTAATTTTTAATTGACTTCATTATTTGATAAATATCTATTCTATTTTAAAATTTAGAACTACATAGTTCATAATTGAGTCTATAGGTATATCTATATAAACAGATGTATCAAGTTCCAGTTAGATGCATATGTCATTTGAAAGTTATAAAGTCTAAGGCTTTATAAGTTGAATATGGTACTATATATGACTGCACCCATACTCCTATAATGGTTCAATCATATGGATCTCTATTTCCAATTTATAGAGGCACGCAATCTATTTAAATTGTAATTGTAATCCATAAAAGTTTAAGAAACTATTGTTTTATCTTTTAAAGCCAATGTTCCATGACTCAAACATACTATAATTAGCTATGTAATGTTCCACCATCTAGTTGTATGAGAGAACACCATTTTGGTTGATGTAGAAACTTTAATTAATCTAGTTATTTTATATCTACCAGAAATGTTAACACAAATCAATATAACATTCAAGTCACAACAACATGCAGCAGAGAAGTAACATAGTAAAATAGATATGTCTTGACATATGCATGAAATATTAATCCTCAAGTTCCTATAATGATTCATGAGACACTACCTCCTTGGAATACCAGGCCAATATTAAAGATAAAATCCACAATATTAATAAATCCCATAATTCATGTGTGTCACCCAATGGAGAAATTAATATGACTATAATAGGAAAAATCAAGAACATCAAATCACATACCGAGAAATTTGGTGTTTTACCCATATGTGGGTTAGCTACTCCCAGATATATGGTCATTTCCAATTAACAACACTTTCTAATATCTTTTCAAACCATTCTAAAAAATTAAAAATAAAGGAAAATAAATCTCAAATACCCCTTTATGACATCTTGTACCTAGTTAAATCCTATGTAACTGAATCATGTTGGCGACATGGCCTCACGAGTGCATCCCCATACACCAGAGCCTATCTACTAGAAGTGAGGGCCAATGGTGTGTCCATGGGGAGAGTATTATCTCTATTAAGAGTGTAACAGAACAATAATAAAAATTATGAAACATTATAAATGTATAACAATGATAAACTATAACAATGGAAGAGATAAAAATCAAGATAATATAAATAACTGAGAAATAATAACCATTATTGCATAGAAAATGATGTTAATGTAATAATGTTACAAAAATGAAGAATGAATACATACAATACCTGAATATTCAAAAGAAAAAATGATCCATAATACATCGAGAATCAACATGAGACAAGGATCGATCTTGTTATCTATGCTCCCCAGATATAAGAAAATCAAGAGTCCATAACCAGGTGATTTCCTTTTTCCCTACCAGCATCCATGAAGTCTAGTTGGGTACAAATCAGTGGCTTGAATACTGTGTGAGATATACTCACTAGAATACAAAATGTCTAGTATATTTAACAATGTGTAGGTTTATGGATAATATGTGAAATAAAATAGGTGAAATAAGAGACATGTTGGGCTTGACTCCCTATGGGATGATCACCTGACAAAACCTACATCAGCCTAAGTCAGATGCGTCTGAATGGGTGACCTGTAAATGTTCAAGGTATAAGATTTTAACCATGGTGTCTAAGTATAAAAATATTTAATGTGGAACCAAAGGTGTTACCAAGGAATATACGAAGAAGTTTTTTAAGGATAGTACCCAAGGTGAAACCAAGGTGTCGTTGACATTTGATAGTCAAGACACCTCAAATATATAAACCATAAAGTCCAGCTATGGGGTATATGTGTAATTCATGTGGGTACATCAGATGAATTCATTTGGAAAATTTTATAACCATTTAAATAGATCATTTACATAATAAATCATAGGCTAATCATGACTAGGTCCCAAGGGAAGAATCCAAGGTGCCCCCTGTCCAAGGACATCCAGCTGAATCCAAGGAGTGTATCTAAGAAATTATTTTTTAGATATCAATCTGGTGATTCATTGGTAGTATAGTAATTAATTCATATAAAAATAAGAAGAAGATCAAATTTCATGGTGGTAATCTTCCTTGGAAACCAGATTAATGAATCACGATGGTGTCCTGTAAATGCTCTAGGAATTCCATTTGGATTCCAAGAATAGATCTAGTATCAAAACTCCTTAAATAGAAAAGAGGTTTGTAGTACTAATAGACACCTTACATTTGTAAATAAACCAATTTACATTGGATACCCTTGCCAATTTATCACTTCTATTTAATATAAGGCATTACAATTTCATTCAATAATTTAGAAGATTCATAAGAGGTTTCATACCATTTATAATTTCATTGAAAATTTATAATACCCATGTGAGATATACTTTCCCAGTTATGATTTTTTATTTCATTTATTTAAATTAAATAAATCATTTTTTGGATCTGAAAAACACACACCAAAGGGTGATTTGTTTAATATACAAAGGTTTATATAGACATACACATGGAACACCCAATGGGGTGACTCATGTTGAGGTCATTAACCTCTGATAATATTAATGGGGTCTAGTAGGGAGTTTTGGTGTCAAATATGACAAATAATCAACATTATATTGATTTTATGGTCAAATAATTGGTTAGACTGACATCTGACACGATGGTGATAAATATAATAGATGATAATTTGATAAAAAAATCTATACAACACCTACATTATAGATGTTGATGAACCATAATCCACCATCAATATACAATGTGGGCTAAAATGGATGAAAATGAAGAAATAGAGAAAATCCCACAAAATATGTCATATTAGCCTGCATGTAAATAACATCAAAGATGGTGAGATAAAACAAGGAATGAAGGTAATGAATTAAATCACTAACTGATGTATAACTAGTGAAATAGATAGTTTTCTGATTAGTACTCAGTTTAAGAGGAGCTCTAATGCCTAGATGAAAGTGGAAGGAGGATCTCTATGAAGAGGGGTGTTGTGTGTGGAAATAAGAAGAAATATGGGTTAAGAGATATAAAGGCATAAGACAAAAGGATAATTTTAACCATAATTAAAGGGGACCATAGTTTGGTTATATGGTTTGGACAAACCATGCACCCACCATGTGGGCATACTGCTTAAGTGCAACTACCCATGTGGGGTCGGTGCATTGTTTGAAAAACCATGCATAATTACGATGAGTCCCCTCTGTAACTCCCCTATAATTTTTACAAGTCCATGAGGCATCCCTCACATGTTTTAACTAACATTTTAGGTTCATTTACTAGGCCATATAGTTGAGATGGACAATTACTACTAACCATGCGCTTCATGATGTTTCTTCAAAAACTGAAGCTCTGACCTCTTAACAATCCCTAGAATCTCTTGGAACCAGTATAACTTCATTATTCATTTCTATAAGGTTAAAAATAAATATTTAAACAGATATTTATATGGTTTTATACCTTAATTTAAAAGTTGAGATCTTACACAAGCATCATATTAGGCATATCATATGTAATACATTTATTCATAACCTGTGAAAATAGAAACATAAGAAGGGGTGATCTAAAATTATTAGTAAGGTAAAACATACCAAAGAGGAAATCATGGAATAAATATTATGATAAGAATAAGTAATAATTATAGTGAAAAAAATATATTGAAACTGAGAGAATAATATATCCAAGGATTGTAGTGAAAATAAATATTTCACATAGATAACAATAAAAAGATACTTAGTGATGAAATTCACAATGTTGGACAACTAATTATTTACCCCTATTGAAGACATCATGATATTAGACATCATGATCTTACAGTCAAGGCATAATGACTAGAAAATATTCTATTCTAGGTAGACATATACTAAAATACCCAAACAAGTTTTCCTCATAATACCTACCGATGAATTGATGTGATTTACAATTATATAACCCATCCATAACTTGTTTAGGTCTAGTTCATTAAATATATTTTAAAATAAATAAATAATACATAATAAACATGGATAATAATCATCCCTATTGCAATACCAACATATGGGAATCCAATACTTTGTACCCATGTAAAAAAATGGGATTACATGATCGTAAAAAATCTAGATAAAAAATTGGGATGCTTGAACAATACCTAGTAAGCCTTATTGAGCAATCAATAAACATACGTATATGAATAAAAAAATATATGTATTTTCAATAGTTCCCTAATCAAAAAATATAATATCTTTATATGTAATCAACTATCATGTTAAATCAATATAGATTAATGGTAAATGATTAAACAAATAGTTTCAACAATCAATAAATGTCTAAAATCTAGGTTAACACCCTTCAACAAATGGAAATGAAAAAATATGGTATTCAAAAATAATAGGCATTGAAATAATAAAGTTAAATATATAACATTATAACTCAATGAAAGGATATATGAGCAATTGGTATCCCTTAAATGAAACATAATCTAAAATGTAAGAAGTATTCAATAAGGATTTTGTGTAATTAATTTAAATATACAAAAAAATGAAATAATACCACATAATAAAATCAAGGGAAGAATTTACCCCACTTACATAAAATAATTTCAAGAGAATGATAATGACTCAATGAATAGAAGGTGAGTTACCAAAAATCCATATGACTAGGGTACCCCATTAGGTAAAATAAATTTCAAGAAAATTACGTGATTTGTTTTAGTATATCAAAATAATTGTATATAAATATAGTATATAAGATTAATGGGATAATAAATTAATAGGGCACCATAAAACCGAAATATGTTTCATAATATCTATCATGTCTCAATAAATAAGAATTTAGACCAACGAAACACTTACCTCTTATCCTAAATTCCAGGAACACATATTAAAATACTATATCAAAATGATATATATATATATATATATTAATAACTTAAATTTTAACCAAAATAATTTACCTTTTCAATTATACACTTTATTTATAATCAATCTCTCAAGGAATTTTTGTTAGTTATTTCTTATTTTCAATATCAAGTGTATGTATTCTTGATCATTTTGAACTAGTTTTTTAAAAGAGGTGTTGGAATTCATTATTGTTAAAACTTTCATCATTCTAATATCATCAATGGTAGAATAATATTTATTCCATGATATTTATAAAGGTATAATATTCATTCCATGGTAGTTTTTTTTTAAACAACAAATATTAAATCAATGATGAAAATGTTTTGGGGAATCTTATCAAAGAAAATGTGTTTTATTAATTAATAATTTAATTAAAAAATTAATAATTAAAGCATAAAAAATATATTTTTACTTTTTTATATCATATATTATCAAAAATTAAATTCCCATAGTCATCTGTGATATAAAATAATAACATTTTTCAAGTAAGTAGTTAAACCAATTTAAACAAGATCATATCATAATTAATAGATGATTATGATGTGATTTAAAAATAATAAAATTATAATAGAAGAGTAAATATATTATTTTGTTTTTATTATAGTGATATATTATAATTTTGAAGAATTATAAGTGTAAAAAATCATATTTGAAGTTATTTCATAGTATAAATAAATGATTTTGTTCACATAGAATGCTCTTTTGGACAATTGATTTTAACATGGTTGATTATTGATCATATATTAAATTGGATGTGTAATTTGTGTTTATACAAGCTCAATAATTTTATGAATATATTTTTTATCCATTAATACCATTATCAGGACTATCCATGTAAGATGGTGATGAAATGAAAAATGGAAATCAATTGTTCAACGGAGGAAATCGTCCACATGTATGCATGGATAATGATTTAGTTTTCAATAGATTAAGAAAAAAAGTAATATGGTATATCATTTCATAATATAATTTATACTATAAATATAAAAATTATTTTTTATATTCCCTATTACTTTCTTCCTCGTATGGTAGTGAAGTAAAAAACTTGTTCTGTCATGGAGGTAGTAATCCACACAACATACATATGATGGTTTAGTTTTTCTTAATGAAAAATAGTAAGGGGATATTTATTGTACCATCGTTATAATAAAATTATATTATAGTATTGATAATGATTTTATCATTTTAATATGGTGTAATTGAATTTGAGTAAGAATAAGTGCACATAAATAGTTATAAATGACTAAGGAGACGTTAGAAATTTATACCTTACTACTTGGATTATCTTCTTTTGTGAATGGGCTAAGCCTTTGAGGGATGATATTTTGAGAATACCAAAACCCATTTAAGGTGAATAGGAATATTTATGAGAGTTTTAGGTAGATTTTTGTATTAAATAATTGGGTAGTGGTGTGAGGGTAATTGTGGATAAGAGTGCTCCATTTATAAATGAAAATGAATTACATTTTTTTAAATACCCAAAAAAATTTAATAATATGATGTAAATATTATGGAATTTGGATATTTTTTTAAATGGTGTATAAGGGGATTGATAAGTTCATGAAATTCCTTATATACAGATTACGATTCATTTTTAAACATGTTTTCAACTCATTACCATTAAAATATTCACTTTTCCCCTTTCACTCATGTTCAAAAATATAAATTATAGGCATGTAAATCAAATTATATGTTTTTAAATTTATAATTTAATGTATGAAATCATAATTTATTTAATGAAAATGGTTTTCATAAATTTAAAAATTCTCTTATAAAATAATAATTCCATAAAAGGAATGATATTTTTGAAAATAATGTATTTAATTATTAACATTAAAAAGTCTTATTAGAAAAAACACTAAAATTTATCTTAACATAATATTTATATGATACTATAAAAATTTAATTTATTCATATCAATTTAAAATTCTAGATCTTAAGAATTTAATTTTTGAGTAAAATAATTTAGATATAACTAAAATTTGTTTCTACAGGAATGTGGGTTTTTAGATTATTAAAAAATTTAATTCATATTTATTATAATTTACCAATTATATTAGTATTAAAAAATTATTCATATCAAATATATCATATCAAAATTATTGGAAAGTTTTTTTTTTGGAAAATAAATTCATGTTGTAAAAAGTGTAATATTTATAAAAATAAATTCCCATGAATAAAATGACTATATTGGTTATTTTTGTTAAATCAAGTTAATTTCATAGGTATTTAAAGTTTCCATTATAATAATTTTTATAAATATTTCATATATAAAATAGTCTTATTTATTACCACTAATTTAACTTATATGTTTTAATGAATATACATATTATTTATAATTTTTTATAAATACATTACATGTCTTTGTAATTTCAGTGTTGTGTGTGGAGAAAGATATCATACACATTGACTTATTTAAAGGTAATAATATATTAAGAAAATAAAGGTGTTACATTCTCCCCCATTAACTAAATTTCTTCCAAGTAATTTTAATTATCACTCACTAATGGATGTATGTGAGAGTATTCATAACACTTTTATCATTTTGAATAGAACTTCTAATATGGTATTTACCTTATTCTATTAGGCCAGATTAAGTTACATATATTTCCTTAGAAAAAAATAATCTGTTAGATAATCATATACAATGGTATGCATATTCCATAATAATACATGTAATGGACCAGACCTCTCAAGTCCATTACATTGTTGAAATATGAATTTTTTGGGGTTCTGGGAGATCAAGGTGACTTATTTCAACACTTTTCCAAAATTTCTCATTTTGTGAACAATGTTTTGAGGATAGTTGCGCATTCCAATGGTAGATTTTCCCAACAGTAGGTTGTTCTAATGATATCTTTTTCCCATAGTAGATTATTCCAATGGTATCTCTTTTTGATTGTGACTCGTGAAGAGTGACTCACTTACAGTTACTCATGAGTGGTGACTCATAGAATGACAACTCATCGAATAATGACTCATCCAACGATGACTCTTCTAATGAAAAATCATCCAATGACAACATTTCCAATGAAAACTCATTTAATGAAGACTCATCCAATGGTGACATATCCAACCAAGACTCATCCAACAAGACTCGTCCAATGGCGACTCATCCAATAACGTTGTCTTATAGAAACTCATCCTATGAAGACTCATCCAATGACAACTCATCCAATGATGACTCGTCTAAGGGTGACTCGTACAATAACGACTCCTCCAATAAAAACATGTCCTAAGGTGACTCCTCCAATGATGACTCCTCCAATAGAGACTCATCCAATGAGGAATCATCCAATGACAACTCATCAAACGACGAGTCATACAAAAATGAATCATTCAATGGTGATTCATCCAACGACGACTTGCTGAACGGAGACTCACCCAAAGATGTCTCACAAAATGGTGACTTGTAAATAGTACTTCCATATTCCTATAGTTTTACCTATTTGACATTATCATTGATGTAAAATACATTCAAATCCATATTTTAAGGTATTTAAGGCCGAGTGAAATCCCATAACTCCTATATTAATATATCTAGGGGTCCTGATGCCTTTACTCAGTGAAAATGAATAATCTTGAGCAAGATCTTCCTTTATTGGATAATATAAACATATCTAAACTACTAATCCATTTAGATATCTCAAAATTTTGACCCTTGTTCTTCCGTCCTATCCCCTGGTGAGAGATGATAAAACCTTTTCCTTCCTTCTTGTAGGATTCATGTGTAGTGTTGTAGATTTGGATCATGTATTCCTAGGGGTTTCTTCTTATTGCATGTGCACAACGTTTTTGGTTCAACCAAGAAGTGTTCATCTATATTTGATATAAGGTATGTTATACATCTGTTCTTCTGGGTTCATTAATATGTTCCATCCTACTTATACATAACATGTGATTTCATGTAATCTATATGTTTATAATGGAGATTTCTTAATTGGTGGTTGGTGTGGTGGTTCTCAGGTTGATGCAGTTTTACAAGAGATGTGACTGTGATCCATTGTGTTGGTTCGTTCTTATTCAAATAATGTTGGAAACCTTTTAAGGCAGGGGATTCACTACTTATTTATTTACTTACATGAAATTGTATAGTTATAATGGTTTATCACTAGTATTATAATGAAATTATCCTAATAAAATATTTGAGGTGGATTAAATAATTGATATATTTTTCTCAGTGATGTTATTTCCTCTAGATTTTCTAAAATATGTGATATCTTTTCCTTGTTATTTTCATGTTTTTTTGACAGAAACTGGTAAATAACCTAAATACGGGATCAATTGATAATTAGTTGGATAACTATTTAAAGAGGCATATTGTTGAATCATGTGATTGTTGTTTTGATATGATAATGATCAAAGGGATTTAGTTAGGCATATTTAATTAAATCAGTTAATCCAATATGGAACAATGAATTGGTTATGTTACAAAGATAATTCCTTATACGGTTCTTAGGGACCCATGTGCTTGTAATGGCCAAGGTCTTTATGTTTTGGAGTTGTGGGTGCACATTGTGTGTGAAGGCTAAATGTGTTGTTTATGTCCAAGAGCCTAGTTGCAATGTTGTTTTTTTTCTACTGCTTGTGTTATGGTGTGAGCCTGTGATGGATGGTCTTGGAGGGATATGGTGGTACGTGGGGGGTTGGAATCCCTAGTGGTTGTGGTAGAAGTTGATGTCTAGAGTGGCAATATGCATCAGTTTATGCATGTGGTTATCAGGGAGGACATGAGGGATGATGGAACAGGTTGAACCTATGCTTTCACATTGATGTGAAAGTTGTTGATGTTGAATTTATTATTATTTTATCTCCTTTACTTTCCCCACGTCTTGAGGTAGATTGTCTTGATTACCCTACTTCCGAAAAAGACGATGATGTGTAGGGTATTCCATATGCTTTCTGTGTTTAGCTTCTCAAGGATGTATGGGTCTACACTCCTCCTATAGGTGGCAATGACTCAATGGATAGTTCATCTACTCATCATGTTGAGCCCCATGCATTTGGTATCATAAATTTGTTTCATAGAATACCTATAATTATGGAAAATTCTAATGTTATTAAATAAATTAATGAATGAATGTATAAACCATGGGGTTGGGGATTGCTGGGCTATAAAGCTGAGGTAATACTTATGAGTAATGACGTAATTTGTTTGGTTATGCATGGAGGAAATGGAACTTTGTTGTGATGCTAATGAAATTTAACTGGGAAATGGTAATGGTTAATTAATGGTTAAATAATTAATTAACATAATGTGAAACTGATTAAAAGGGATAATATGACATAATGTATCTCTTTAAATGATTGTGTTCTTATAGGATATCTTGTCATAGTAGTGGTAGCCGGGAGTTTGAGATACATTATCTACTATTTAGACTATGAATAGGTTTTACCCATAGTGCGGTTGTGAGTTATATTATACCATGTACTTTTGTGTTTCTATATGATACTCTACCCTATCAGTTAGGGAAACTGACACCCTGATGATTTTAAGCCTGGGGGGGGGTGTTTTCTACAACATCCTGGTGGGAGGATGGATGGATGACTACCCCCTTTTGCACTACTCTCTTCTCTTGGTAGTTATGAGTGATGGTATGCATGGTGTTTAGTTTTCCCCGTATATGTGTGTAGAGGGATGTAATGGATTGTGGTTATTTCACACACATGTGTTCTGGATAAAGTTTCAGGCAAAATACTATAGGTATGACATGTATAGGCTATGACAGATTGAGGATCTTTACTTGGTGTATGGGATGTAGTGGCTGGAGGTATAATAACCGATGTATGATACACTCTATGAATCATGTGGTGGATCCTAGAAACTACCTGTTTACTTTTGGTTGTGTGGTTGTGGTGTTGTGTTTCATGAGGTGCATTTTTTGGTTCTTTGCCCAGGTCTATAGGAAATCCTTTTTTGGAGAGAGATTCTTATGACATGTAGCATTGGGGAAAAGTGAAAAAATAGCGGGGAAGTGGTAGTGGGGAACCATTAATATTATTTATTATATTATATACTCTTTTATGCGATACATGGTGAGTGTAGCCCTAGTGAGGCTGGGAAATTACTATACCTATTTAGGTGATGAGTTAGTTTCAATAGTTGTTCATTGTACTTTAGCATGATGTCATTACGTTATAATGAGAGGACTCAGGGAGGATCTTACTGAGTATATTCATATAGACACCCTAGGTTAAATAGACTATTTTTAGGTCAGTTGGACTAGGTTTGAGATCAATCTAGTTACTACTAGATTTGGGTTTTGTAATAGATATTTGGGCTTCACAGTCTCTATTGTTTTACATTATTTTGGTACTTATAGTTTTCTATTTTTAGTTTTAGTAGTTCCTCTATGAAATTACATATGTGTAATTGGGTTTTCTTTTACATTGTTGTCCGGGCTGTAGTTGGTTGCTATATGTCTTATATATCTTTTTGTCATGTGTTCTCTTAGATGGTAATGCCTCCCATTGGTGTGTTTATTATATCCTTTGTTCTAGTCTCCAACATAGGGACTTCTAGAGGTGGGACCCAAGGTTCATTATATCTATTCTCACATTGATGGCCCATGAGGGGTACAATTTGTGGGGATGTGGTTTTGACAGAGTGATATAAGAGGTTTGGTTGAGGGATAGGTTGGAGTTTGAAGTTTGGAAAAGGTGAAGTTGCTTGGGTTGTTAGGGAAATGAAGTTATCTAAGTATAAAAAGTGATATAAACAAGGGAGAGCATCTGAAACATGTGTATTTAGGGCCCCCTATGATCTGATACATGAACATTTATGATTATAGTGGCTACTAAATGAAGTGATACTAGGTTTAGGGTAGATACCTAGGAAAGGATCATGAATAATTATTATTTTCTCTTATCATTGAATGTGAGATGATGAGATATCTTATCATTAAATAAATAAAAGAAAATAATTAATTAATGTTAATGTCATTCATATTCCATGTTTAGTATCTTTAATTTTTTTTCATTTATTAGTTATGGATCAAGGTCAACTTCTTCATTAGGTTTAGGTAGAAGATGCTCTGCAGGTTGTTCCAGCAGATCACCACAACATAGAGGTTGATGATGATGACACTTGGAGCACTCTGAGAGTTTCAGTTCCAGAGTCTGAAAAAGTATTAGGGATCTGTTTTAGATGTAGTCATATGAAAATAGTTGGAAGAGGTTGAGATATCTTTTAGTTTTATCTGTGATCATAAGGAGCACTGGGTGTCATTGGTTGTGATGATGTGGCTAAGGGTAGTGAGGTAGTGGTGGTTCTTCTTCCTTAGGGACCGTGAGGAGTCAGAAGTCTCTTGGTCGATGTTCTAATACTAGTTAAAAGTTGACATTCTTTATTTGATCATGAATTAGTCCAGTTTCTAGGATCTTCCTACCCTATGATAGGTGATATTTAGTGTGTGGGAGTTTTGAATCTACTTTTGGAACCTTTTGTAATATTCTTCAAACCTATTACCAGATCAGGAGGCTAGAGAGAGGCATTTAGAAGAGGCCTTGCATCCATAGATCTGGTGCCAAGTCACCACTTTTATACTAAGGACATATCTTTAGGTCATAGAAAGTGGAAGAGGTCATTGAGAGGAAATTATCCAAAACCATATAATCTTGGGAGGGGAGTCATCCGGAATCATCAAAAAGTAGTTATTTGGTCCTGGGTAATCAGTTTTCATGGAAGATAATTTTTCATTTGGCTTGGGGTAGGTCCTAGCCCTTAATATCTCGTTTCTCTATGGGGGATTGGCTCTCAGTCCTATTTTAAGTTGTAAAAAACATGTTTTTATTAGAGTGGACAAGGTCATAATTGGTAAGAGTGCCTTAACTTTTTGTGTAGTTGGCATGTTTTAGGTGTTTTGCATCAGGATCCACTGTTGAGGTAGTTCCAACTAAGGCAGCACCAGCAGGTTGCACATTTTTTTGATTAGCAGAGAGAAAATCAGGTAGGCAGAGGACAACACTGGGAAGCTCCTCATCCTTAGAGTGTAGAGCACAGCTATGGATATGGTCGCCTCCAGGATCAGAGAGGTCAAGGTCAACTTCAGGCATTAGTGTTTCCAGTTCCAAGTGAGCCATACATAGTTTGAGGTACCCCTTACTGGTTTTCTACATGGGTTCACTCTTTTTTTGATTTAGGATCGACACACTCCTTAATATCACCTTCCCTTGTCCATTCTTTGGGACTTGAGGTACCGAGGCTTCATGTGCTAATGTCATTGACTATGATTGTTAGAGGCCGAACTGACATGTTTGAATTATGTAGTGAATGTGAGATAGTGCTGGGGCGAGACCGCTCTTGGTGATATTTATTTTGTTTATAGATAAAACCATATGATTACATCATTCGCATAAATTTTTTTTATTCAGTGTAAGCTATAATGGATTTATTCAAGAGCAAGGTGGTGTTCTCTAATGCTGATAGAGAGCCAATGATGTTTGATGGTGATCGAGACCCTTAGATGGGTACAATTCATGTTACATCCTTATTATCCTTGATGGCTATTTTGATGCTATGTTTTTCGGAGGTTTAGCAGAGGGTCTTTCCCATGGTCATGGAATAGCACCCTAATGTATTTCCAGAAGAGGTTGTAGCATTACCGCAATAACGGGAGATCGAGTTTCGGATCAATCTACAATATGTCATGTCTCTTATCTCGATATCTCTATATAGAATGGATCTTTCTGAGTTACAAGAGTTATTTATATTTCTTGAGGGTCTATTTTAGTGTGGTTTTGTTCAGCCGAGTGAGTCACTATGGGGTGAACTTGTTTTTTTCATGGACAAGGATGATGACTGTTTGTGGTTGTACATCGATTATCATCATTTAGAAAAAGTGATGGTGAAAACCCACTATCCTCATCCATGAATTGATGATTTGTTTGATCAAATGAAGGGTCCAAGTTGGTTCCCAATGATTGAATTGCGGTTAGGATATCATTATTTGCATGTGAAGGATGAGGATATCCTAATGAATTCTTTCTATTTTTTTCATGGGAATTAGGAGTTCATGGTGACGTCGTTTGGTGTGATGAATTCTACAAATGTGTTCATGGGGTTAATGAATGTTGTGTTTCATTTTATCCTAGATATGTTCACAGTGGTATTCATCAAAGACATCCTTATGTACACCACGTATGTGGAGGATCATGCCGAGGATCTACATGCTATTTTAGGAGTTCATCATCAACATCAGATTTTTGGGATGTTTGTCAAAGTGTGAGTTTTGGGATTATGAAGTCAGTTTATTTGGGAATGTTGTGTCCCAGAAGAGAGTAGCTATGAATCTATCAAAAGTTGATGTAGTTTTCTATTATGATGCCCCTAATACAGTGGTGGAGGTGCAAAGAATCCTTGGTCTTGTAGGATATTATAGAAGGTTTGTAACCCATTTGTCTTGGGTTGCGACTCCTCTAACAACATTGACAAGAAATGATCTTTCATTTGATTTGGCTGATCACTATCAGGAAGAATTCAAGTAACTGAAAGAAAATTTGGTTAGTGATCTGGATCATTATCTACTAGTAGAAGGAGATTAGTTTAATGTTTTTGTGATGACTTGTGTCTATGGTTACTCTGTGTCATGATAGATAACAGATCAGTCATTGCTTATGGCTCTCGAAAGTTACATTCCTATGAAATAACTATTCCACCCATGATCCTGAGTTGGAGGTAGTAGTGTTTTCCCTGAAATTGTGGTGAAATTACCATGTTAGAGATCACTTTGTGGGCTTCACCAACCATAAGAGTCTGATTTATGTTTTCTCCCCACATGACTTGAACTTGGAACAACATTGGTGGATGTAATTATTATAGGATTATGACATCAAAATAATTTATGCACCTAGTAAGGAGAATGTTATAGCCAATACGCTGAGTATGAAGTTTAGTAGTGATGAAGTGGGTGAATCATATGATTCTTGGAGAGTAATGGACGAAACTTCAACATTACATCTGGATATGGAGGAAGTTGGTGTAGAGGTTGTCTTTTGTAGATGAAGGAGTATTCATCTCTGTTTTAGTAGGTAGAAGAGTCCCAGTTGGGGGATCTGGAGGTGGAGGTCTATATAGACTGAGTTGTTTGTGGTATGTCCCCTGATGGTTGATCTGAGGATGAATAACCCAAGGTGTTGTTTTAGGGAAGGATTTTCATTCCTATGGCACCACATTAGATGATTCTTAGAGAGATCCTAGTTCAGCCTTAGCGGTACACCCTGGTGTAAATAATATGTAATGATCTTTAAGGAATCAGTTTTGGTGGCTAGGGTTGAATCATCTAGTTTTAGAGTTTGTGCCTCGATACTTGGTCATCCAGAAGGTGAAGGTCGTGCACTGTGTTTCTAGTGATTTACTTCAGCTGTTAGATGTTCCTCGATGGATGTAGGAGGGAATCTGGATGGAATATGTTACAAGTTTAACTCATGATCAGAAAGGCTATGATGCTATGTGGGTAGTACTGGATCATTTGAAAAATTCATCCCACATTATAGTGATCTAGGAGTTGAGCTCAGTGGAGGTTTTTTCATGGAATTATATGGAGGAGGTAGTCAGACTCCATAGATTCCCAAGGAAGATAATTTCCAACATAGATACTCATTTTACCTCTAGGTTGTAGAGATGTGTCAACATTATGTTGTTTCTCAACTATTACTTAGCACTGATTTTCATCTACATACAGACATTCAGAGAGAATAGAACAATTAAACTCTTTAAGACATGTTGTGCTCTTGTGTGATAGATTTTGGAGGTTCAGGGATAAGGAGACTTTCCTTCATAGAGTTCTTTTTCAATAATAATTTCTACTCCACCACCCTTATGGAATAATTTGAATACTTTTAGGTAAAACCATACTGTTATCCATTGTACTTGACTAGGGTTGGAGAGTCTGTAATTCTTGGGCCAGAACTGTTACAAAACAAGAATGAGATCATTCAGGTGATTCATGGGAGGATTAAGACAGTGTAAGATCATCATACAACTTATTCCAATCATTGGAGGACACCTTAGGAGTTTGAAGTTGGGGATAACATGTTTTTTATGGTAACTCCCTATCCTTGGAAGAAAATGTTTGGTCATGGGAGTAAGCTTTCTCCCTAGTTTGTTGGGACTTTCAAGGTGTTGGCTCTTGTTGGATCCATGGAGAATCGGGTAGCACTCCCCCATAGATGAGGATGATAGATGACGTTTTTTCACATTTCACATCTCCATTTTTATCTTTATGACAACTCTCACATCATTGATTGGGGTGAGATTGATGTTGATGATGATGAGACCATCAAGGAGAAGCCTGTAGAGATCCAGGACTGCAAGGATGATGTGTTTTGTATCCATGATATTCCATTTTTTCATTTCATATGGATTCACAATGGCAAGGAGGAGAGTACATAGGAATGTGAGTCATATATACATGCTCAGTACCCTAAGATGTTTGATTTTTTGATATTATTTTGTAATGTTTTTCGTTTTATTGTTGTATACCCTTATATTTATGAGATGGATTTCTCTTATTTCTTGTTGTGTATTTCTCTCTTTTGAGAGGTATCTCTCCCAGGGAAGCGTTTAAAATATCTTTTTAGTTTTCTTGTGGTTTCACATTGTTCTTTGATAATGTGGTTATGCTCCAATGGTGGAGAAAGCCTTGAGATGTATATCGCGGGGTGGTTATTCCGATGATCCCTTTTCAGTTTTCTCTCTAGGTTGATTTTGGATTCTCAGGGATAATAATATTTTGAGAGGTATCCAATATAATGGAACAGACCACTCTGGTGCATTCCTTGGCAGAAATATGGTGTTTGGATTGTTCTGGAAGGCGAAGGTTACTTATTTCATACAATTTTCAAAATTTCTAGTTTTTTCAGTAGTGTTTCTAGGATGGTATCTCATTCCAATGGTAGATCTTTCCAACATTAGCTCATTCTAATGGTAGATCATTCCAATGGTAGTTGTTCTAATGGTAGCATATTCCAATGGTAGCTCGTTCTGACGGTGACTCGAAAATGATGAATCAAAAATGGTGACTCACACAATAGATTACGAAATAGCGACTCATACAATGGTGAATCATCCAATGAAAAATCATCCAACAACAACTCATCTAATGGAGACTCATCCAACGTTGATCCATACAATGATGAATCATCCAATGGAAACACATTCAATGATGACTTTTACAGTTGTGACTCGTGAAAAATGTTTCCAGCTTCCTAAAATTTTACCTCTTTTACGTTATCTTTGACATAAAATGAATTCAAAGTTGTGTTTTATGGGAATTTAGGCTGATTAAAGCCCATAACTCCTATCATAATTTTCTTAAGGGTCCTGATCATTTACTCGGTCAAAACATGTAATCTTGACCAAGATCCACCATTAATGGAAAATATAATCATATCTAAACCTCTACCCCATTTAGATCTCTCAAAAGGCACATCATTTTTCTTCTATCTTGTCCCCTAGTGAGAGATGCTCTAAACTTTTCTTCCTTCCCGTAGGATTCATGCATCACATTGTAGCCATGGATTGTGTTTTCCTGAGGGTTTCATTATATAGCATGAGCTCCCCCTTTTTTGGTGTAACCAGGAAGTGTTAATCCATCTTTAATATAAGGTATTTTCTTCCTCTGTTCTTCCGGATTCCTCAATTTTTTCCCTCCCATTTATCCTTTCCATGTGATGTAATGCTATATCCATGTTTCTAATGGATCTTTTTTAGTTATTGGTTAGTGTCATGGTGGCGTAGCTTCCTTAGGGGGATGTAGTCTTACAATAGAGACAATCTTAATTCATTATGTTGGACCATTATCATTACAATAACATAAAAATCCTTTTGAGGTAGGGTATTAATTCGTTCTCTATTTACATATGTTCAATTTTTTGTTTATAAAGGTTTATCCCCTCGATCACAATGAAATTTGTCTAATTTAATATTTTAACTGGATTATAGAATTGGCATATTTTTTATTGGAGATGTTATTGCCTCTTGATTTTCTAGATAGTGTGATATTGTTGAATTTATATTAACATGTTGTTTTGATAGAAAGTTGTATAGAATGTAAATATGGGATTAATTGAAAAGTAATTGGATAACTATTTCAAGAGGCATGTTGATGAATCATGTTTTCATTGTTGTGATTTGATGATGATCTAAGGGCTGATGTTATGAATGTTTAATTGAATTGGTTAATCCAATATATAATAAGGTACAAATTGTGTTATAAAGATAATGCATTGTAGGGTTTTGAGTTAATTAGTTTCTTGTAAAGGCCATGCACCATGTGATTTGGAGTTGTGAGTGCTCGTTCAGTGTGAAGGTTGAATGCCTTATTTAGGGCCACAACCCTATTTGTTATGATGTCTATATACTCATTCTTATACAATGGTGTGAAACTAGGATAGATGAGATCGAAGGGCTGTTATGGTATGTGGTGGAAGGGTGGCCTAGTGGGTGTGGTAGTAGTTCATGCCTAGAGTGGAGAGATGCATTAGTTTATGCATGTGGGTGTCAGGGAGGACACTTGGGATGATGAAATAGGTTGAAGTTTGGCTTTACCATTTATGTGAAATTGGTTGAAATTGAATCTATTATTTGTTTTTATTCTTTAATTTCCCAACTTCTTGAGGCAGATAGTATTAATTACCTTACTTCCAAAAGAGGTGAAGATGTGTGGGGCATGTCATGTCCTTTTCTTGTTTAGCTTCTTGAGGATGTTTGGGTACATGCTTCTACTATAGGTTTCAAAGACTCTATGGGTAGTTCATCTACTCATCATGTTGATCCCCTTGAATTTGGTAGCCTAAAATTATATATTAGAGAAGCTGTAAATATGGAAAATGGAAATGTTTCGAAATAAATGAATATATGATTGTTTAACTCTTGGGGGTTGGGGCTTTCTGGGATGCAATTTTTTTGTAATACATCTAAGGAATTGTGGACTTGGTTTGGTAATTCTTGGAGGGAATGAAACATTGTTGTTGTTCTAGTGAAATGTAATGTGAAAATGATAATGGTTAATTAATGGTTAATGAATTAATTAAATCACACATAAACTGATTAAAATGGATAAGATTACTAAATTAGGATATTCAAATGGTTGTGTGCTTATAGGATATCTAGTCATTGCAATGAGAGTTGAGTGTTCGAGAGATATCAGCTGTATTTGAGTCTAAGACTAGGTTTTTCCCAAGTGTGGTTGTGAGCTATATTATACCATGTTCTTTTGTTATTCTATACGCTACTCCACCCAGTCAGTTGGGGAAACTGACACCCTAGGGATTCTGATCCTTGGGGGGGGGGGGTTCCCAATCATCTTTGTGGGAGGATGGAGGGATAACTACCCCCTTTAGCCCTGCTCTCTTCACTTGGTAGTTACTATTCTAGTATACACAATGGTTAGTTTTCCCAATATATGTGTGTAGTGAGATGTAATGGCTTTTTTTTATTTATCACACATGTATTCTAGATATAGTTTCCTATATAATTGTTTTTGATGCTTTTACACCGGGGTGCACGTGCGTGTCTGTCACGCATGGGAGGACACATGACTTGTTTCCCCGCATTACCGCTTTCCAAAGGTGGGCGCCATCCTTTCCTTATTTAGGGACGTCTTCTCCTTGATCGAAATTGGGATGATGGGATGTTGGTTCTTCCTTCTGTGGATTCCTCCTCAGACCTCGTCACTTAGTCTGGGTCTCGCTTATAGATTTAAGATAGGTTCGTGAAGCTCATTCCCGGCACCATATCTGCATGGACGCCAGCTAATTACGCTGCTTCTGTCGAGACTCTCCAAGGGGTCTTGTCGGGGCAGCAACCTTCGTTGAGGAGAATGGTCACGTTGGGGTGTCGTTGGCATGTCTTGATGTGGGGATTGGCAGGTCTGTCTTCTATCCCTTATCAAAGGGCTTCTTGAGGGCGTGGAAGCCCGAGGCATCCCACATCAAATGTGGGGAATGCATACCATCTGAGGTTTTCCTCATCTTCCCATGTTTAACATGGGGTATGTCGCGAGTTTATCATCTTGCAGAGATGGATCGGACTGATCAAAACACTGAGAGTGGATCAGATTGAAGGACCCCCTAGGGGGAACACCGATGTTGGGGCCAGAACGTGGGCATCTCCCCGGATACCATGGAGTGAGATGGGGTGGCATGATCTCACCAGGATGTGGAAGCCCGGGTAAGGATCAAAATGGATGATGGAGTGACAGGCTTGAACCTCATGGAGGCTTCCTACGAATCCCCATGGCAGGGAATCAAAGTCCACTTAGTTCGGTGATACGGTGGGACACCTGAAGAGGTGACCTGTGAGAATGGACGCATGGGTTGGAGCCTGGAGGAAGTAAGATCTTTGGGCTAGGGCATGAGCTTCCAAAGGCACATGGTATTGAGGGGGGAAGTCAGGATGAGACGTGGGTGTGAGGCAAGGGAATTATGCTCTGAGATGACCCAAGAGGGGGAATACAGTCTAATGTCATGCGGGACGAGATAGAGTTTAACGTCATGCAGGACGAGGGCATATAGTTTAAAGTCATACGGGACGAGAGCATACAGTTTAATGTCATGCGGGATGAGGAATCTAGGGCTTACTCTCTAAGGCGGGCCATGGTGGATATGGAGCTTACGCTCTGAGGCGGCCCATGGTGGTCGGGGAACCGACGTGGATGGGTCGAAACGACCGGGTGGTGGGCTTGAACCTCGTGGAGGCTTCCTACTTACCATGCATTAGCACGGATCAAAGTCCACGTAGTTCGCTGATATGGGAATTAAACCCTGAGGAGGCCCATGAGAGGATGTCATGGTCGATGTGCACTCTGAGCCCACGTGATTCATGCTCGGTGTGAGAAACAAGAGGCAGTAGGGACCAGACGATCACGTCGCAAATGGTGCGTCTGTGAGAAGCGGAAAGGGGCTTACGTGTTGAGTGGCCCAAAGAGAAAATAGGGTCTTACACGTGGTTAGCGGACCTGGGTGTCGGGGCTTACTCTAGGATGGAGGCTCGTGGTGTGACAAAGCATAGTGGGAAAGGGACTCCACTGGCCTTAGAAGGGGGGAAGTATGGAGGTTTATGGGTGCAAATTTTCGTAAGAGAGGCTAGGGGCTTACACTCTGAGGCAGCCCTCCCCCCGCAGACAAACGCCCCTCCAACAAAGAGGATCTAATTCCATCCAAGGAAGCTTCCATTCGCGTGGAGACGAGAGGCATAAAAAATGCTTGAGTTGGGGGGACCCTGCAGGCGAAGCACGGTGTCAGACCACAGTTTAACATCATGTGTTAAGGACGAGGTGCTTTGTAGTTTAACATCCTCCAGCTTGGGCGAGGTGGGTTCGCTCCACACCCCTAGGGCTTACATGACCAATGCCCTCTAACCCTTGTGGGAGGGAAGGCATCGGCAAGGCCGTAATTAAGGGGGCCGCAAGGAGAACCATTGAGGGGTCCACATTAGCGTGGCTATGCGAAGAAGCAATAGTCGTTAGCATGCCTCTGCGGAGAAGCATAAGGCAAAGCAATGCAACGGGAATCACCACCCAAGGGACCTTGAGGTTACTTCGTATGAGCCTGGAAGGCCATACGGGAAAACAACGCATGGCGCACATGCCCGGCAGGGGAGACATTAGGTGCTAGCGCAGAAAGGCAGCCAAGGGGCGTCAAGGTAAAGGGGACCTGGGTGTTGCGCGCAAAAAGAAGGTTTGTACGCAAAACACCAGGATGCCACGCAATAGGGCCAGAGGATTGCGAGGATAGGTGATTGCACAAAAGGTATTGCGCGCATAGAAGGGGATTCCATGCAAGGGGCAATGATTGCGCACAAGGGAAGTACCCGGAGGAGTGGGAAAATTCACTTAAGCCAGTTGAGTTGTGCACAACGGAAAACCCCGAGAAAAGGTTGCACGAAAAGGGGAATTACCTGAAAGTCATATTGTACGCGGGGGGGGGGGGGGGGGGAGTTGAATTGCAGGCACAGGAGCTGTTCTGAATTTTTCAACCCCAAACCGTTTGGGGACACCTTTTATTTATAGGTATCGGCCGACACAAAATCCAGGCGGCACACGAAATTTTCTGCGACAGGAACCGTCGGCGCGCCAAGCTTCACCGTGCAGAACCGGGGCGCGCAAAATTGCGCGTGCCATCGGGTCGATTACAAGAATCTTGGGAATGCTTCGCGCGCACATCATTATTTCGCGCAAGTCCTCCTTTATTTCGTGCACCACATCCCAAGCCTCCAGACCGGGCCTCTGATTTTGAATATGACTTCGCTTTTCCATTTCGAAACTTCCTCTGGGAGTTACGGTCTTTTTTCGGCATCTACAAATGCCCCCCTCAGAATTGGATCGGCGAGATGTTGCAACAGTCGGATTCCGAGGGAAATGCCAAAATGCTGAAGCAAGGCCACTCCTGGGTTCTTAGTGTGCATACAACCCACGCGGCACGCAAAACGACGGATCGGTGTGGAATTTTCTTTCCACGCGGCGCGGAACCCTGGCCTCGCCTATCAAAAGGGGCGCTGGGTCCCAAATCCATACTCCAACTTTTCCGCGTGATAGGATTATTGCTCTCGTGCGCGAAATTGCTCCCGCGGCTGCGCGTAAACATGCTCTAGCAACGTGGAATTCCTTCCAAATTTTGGCCATGCTTGTGCTCCTACTCGGGATATTCCGTGCTTAGCGCGCCGATTGCGCGCCCATCTCCCGAATTTAACGCCGCCACTTCAGATTTCGCGCAGCACTCTCCGATTCCGCGCACTACATCTTGGTTTCATGAAACTCCTGAGATATTTGAGATGGCCACAAAATGAGTTGATGAGGGGGAAGCCACCGCTCGTAGGACTAAAATGGAAGAAAACGAGGAGGTTTATGGTGCCAAGGTGATCGTTTCCAATAACATGACCTGGTTCAATCTGATGACTCCAGTCCAGAAGATGTATCCCCTGTCTGAAAACCTCCCACTCTAAAATTTTGGAAATCTGAAGGAGGTTCCCCTACCAGGTTTCGAGGTGGACACACCGCGGTCATGGGAGACCCGGGAGGACGAGCTTCCTCGCTACAACATCACCAAAAACGGTCGTCCTGCCAGGGAAAGCAGACATATAGATGTATATGTCTTGAACCTGAGGACTAGGACCATTACCCAGGACGAGCCTGTCACAAAGAATTATTCATCCCTCTACGCGAGCACGTTCCATCAGAGCGTCATGGATGACAGGAAGGGCTGGCTGAAGGATTGGGACATGCGGTCCAGGGGTAACTTCACCAGCGAGTGGGCCTGGGCGTTCTGGGTTTGCCATACATGCGACCAGTTTGGGGATGAACTGCGGCATATTGGCCTGTTCGAGGGGGTATGGACATCACAGTTCGACTTCCACCATCAAACCGACCTCGGGCCGGAGCTATTCACCCAGTGGTCTCTTGATACCAACACATTCCACCTTTATCATGGGGAAGTTGGAATCAGTCTCTAGGACGTTCACTGCATCCGAGGTATCCCACTTGAGGGATACCAATACGATGAGTTTGTTCCTCCAAAGAACACCTGGGATGACAGGTCACAGACACCCATACTGATGTGGCACCTGCTGGAGCTGGCCAAAGAGTGGTTGGGGGTCAAGGACTTCCGGAAGGAAATTGCCTATAAGGGCTGGTTCTGCCAGTTCCTTGAGAAGGATCCGGCCATTAAGATGTCGAGACGGGGTAAACGGGGCCCAACTGCAGCTCAGAGGAGCAGGTATGGGTCATACTGGAGGACCCTGGAGGTGGAGCAATACCAATCATGGGGCTATCACATCATCAAGGCCCTGAAACCGAATGTCCGATGTGCTGGGTTCCTTACCGCCTTCCTGAGTAGGTGGATCCTACCGGTGCGAGACGTGAGGATGGGCGTCCATCCAGCAACAATGGTGATGGCGGGCACCATGGCCGCCATCAAATAGTTCAACTTGGTCGTCCCCATACTAGCCAATCTCTATGCCATCCTGGGATGCATTTCACGAGGGGGGTCGCCTCGGAGATTATGTGGCCCTTTCTAGATGTTCCATGGTTGGGTGGCAGCTCACCTCAGCTGGTACACTTTCCCAAATGCCATCCGTCCTTAGGGAAATGGCATGTGATCGTCCTTGCTAAACACCACAGTGGTGGCACCGACGACGCTCAATGAGGAGGGTGTGAGAATCTGTATTGGCAACCAAAACAACTTCCACTTCAGCCTATTCCCCACCTCGGTCGGCCATATGGTGGACAATGGGCGAGGCTCTCTGGAATAGAAGGAGTATTTCCAGAGCATTCAAGGCGGCGTGCTCGTGGATCAGATCGACGAGAAGGTGATTTGTGAGCCTTACGTGCCATCCCGATTCACCAGGCTATTCGGGTGCCTCCAACGAATGCCAAAGAAGGTATTCACGGCTTTCTGGTAGGAGAAGAATCAATGCGTTCTGCGCTAGATGTGGTTGATGTTTACCACTTTCGACTCTGGCGACGTCGTTACTCTTCCTCCCACTGTGGTTGATGTGGGACTAGCATCTGATTATGCCGAACACTGGACCATCCCGTACCCTGAGGGGATTTTACGCAAGCGAGTCCGGAAACTCGAGGTTACTCGCGCGGAAACCAGACGACGGGGTAGAAGGAAAGGTGCTTCTGGAAGGGGGGGATTCAGGGGTGCGTCAGGTAGTGAGGCCTCCGCAGGCCAGGACTTCATCAGTGGGAACATCATACAGCGCCGCCGCGACCTCGTTGCCCGTAGGGGGGTCACATGAGGCGGCCAGGGAGCTGCCCGGGAAGCAGATATGATACCTTCTAGAACCTTCCTAAGATGCAATCCTCCCGGCACTATGGTCGGCCTAGATGACCCTGTAGAAATCGCTGAGTGTTGAATCCATCAGGCAGAAGATAATGCAAAATGGGATCCACCTGCCAGAGGTCGGGCTCATTCAAGTTACCAACCAAGTAAATTTACATTGGCGGTATGCGTATCTGACAGCCATGGACACATATGAACGCCAAAGGGTTCGGCGTGCGGAGCCACCTTTCCTAGTGAAAGTGATGCTCGAACAGGTGCATGATCCAAAAGTGATGACACCGGGAGAAGGCGACAGTGACGAGGAGTTGGAGGGGGAGGAGACCAGATAAGATGAAAGAAAAAGCGAAGATGAAGAAGAAGGAGTACCCAAAGATGAGGGGTCACAGGGGGCGACCTACCAATGGATTATCTGAGAGAGCAGCGAGATTGTCAGCTCTGATCTTGACATAACCGAGATACTCAAGTTTGTCTCTATCTTCATTAATTTTCCTTCTTCATCCATTCTACTTTCCAATTTCCAAACACTCTCTCTGCCTCACTTAGGAGCGGCTGAGTGTTGGATGGGTGTCCCCAGTAGAGAAGGGAGGAGAGGAACCGGTGGGACATGATGGGGATCCGACACCCATCATTGAATTCACAAGCGCAGAGGGGTCTCCCATCATGGTGGCTCCTACAGCAGCTGGAACACTGGAGACCGATGCTCTGGACTCCTGTAAGTCTCACGCTTCACTACTGGCGCTTGTTATCAAAAGATCCCAACTAATCAGCGTACGCCTTGGGAAATCATATCAAAATTGGAGGCTCGTCAGGTTGTCGAGCCCGGGACTTCCATGAGAGGACCAATGGCGGACATACCACCTCATTTAGAACATGCTTCCTACACTGAGTCGACCCTGGAAATTGGTGAGCAGGGGGAAGCAGACACTAGCGGTGCTATATTTGAGGCAATGCCGAAAGATGACGGAGGCATCGTTTCTGCAGGGGCATGGGAGGAAGGTCACCCGGACGTCGAGGATCCTATTCCTCATGAAGACATCCCTGAGGTAGATCCTGTTGTCGATCTACTGGCTGCCTTCCCTACGTACCAACCTGCTGACCCTGAGGAGGTAGATGACTCAGACTCAGAGGTAGCTGAAGAGAGTCGGATGACACGGCGCAAAGGGTGGAAGTGTATCCAGCGCTTTCTCAGAGAGCCCCAGTCGGATTGGCTGAGCTGGATGGGATCACTCTAGACTTGGCTGTGCTTCTTGTGCACTGGAGGGGTTGACGCTCAACGCCTTCATTTGATGGTCCGTGATTACGTGGCCGAGAAGATACGCGAGAGCAGCTGGCGCACTGACGTTGCCCAGTGTTAGGAAAGATCAGAAAGCACCCAAGCATTGATGAGGGGGGAGCGGGAGGTCTGGCAGCTCGAAGGGCATGCGACAGATAAGGAGTCCTTCATTGCAACATGCTCTGATCTTGTGGAACAACTGGCGGCACAGCTAGCTGATGCGCAAGAACAACTGATGGAGGCGAGTCACCAGATGACCGTACATCGTACCGAGCGGGCTCATGCACAAACTAGGATTGGCGAGCTGCGCTCTATGGTGGCTGATGAGGAGAGAGTCTTCGAGGAGCGGGAAGTATTCCTGGAGGCTACCAGCCAAAGGGTAGCAGCGCTGGAAAGGTCGATTCAGCACGCTAATCCTTAAGGGCTTTGTTTTGGCCATCTCATGAACCTCTTGCATGTACTTCTCATCATCTCAATCCAATACATGGCCAAATCCATTCATCTGTACCCTAATTTTAATACGCGCTACCATAATACCGAAATTAATAACAAATCACCCCTAAGATCTTGTGGGTCGCACCCAACGTGAGAAGCAAAGGATACTCGTGCTATCATTTCGTCCAACTGTGGGGAATTGACCAAGCCTCAGTCATCCGAAATTGGGCCTGGATTATTGAGGAGAAGACCTTAGACCGATTGATATATCACCTTCTCAATGTGCTCTGACACACGAACAGGGCAATGCCGGGGGCATTGAAATCCATCCGAACATATGGAGATGGAAAGGGAAGGTGACTCACGTGAACTGAATTCGGAACACAGTGGGGCGTGACGATGGAGGATAACTGTTAACGGTGATGGAAACGCAGCATCCATATTGTGTTGGCCTGGAGTGGGGACAATAAATGAGGGCTGACCACTGACCATGTTTGCAACGCGGGTCCTAACTCAAATATCGCCGGTCAGTTTCTCGGAATGTTGGCCTAGGACAGCAGGCGGACTGTAGTTCTATCATCCATATTGCTACAATAGGCGGACCAAAGGTCTATCATCCATATTGTGGTAGCAGGTGGACCAAAGTCTATCATCCATACTGTTAAGGGGTCCCGTCAAACATGAACAGTACTCCAGAACGTTGGCCCAGGACAGTAGGCGGATCGTAGGTCTATCATCCATACTGTTAGGGGGTCCCGTCAGACATGAAAGAGAATGAGGGTCCGAATAAAGGGGAACACAAAGCGTGGAAGGTGGAGTGGTGGTTTGTTAGAACAGAGACCAACACTCCTAAAATTGCACCACTATGGAGGAGGCGCATTAGGCAGACGTACCAACCTGATCATGGGTCGTCCCAATTTTCAGGAAGGACCTCTCTGGCGAGAGAACTGCCGCTTCCCAATATTACTATGGTGCATCCCGAACTTATTCGGGGTAGATGTCACAATTACACCACTTCCCATGATGTCAGGCTGAGGGGCCGACAATAAGGAGGGACGGGGTTTGGTAATCCCTGGGGCTGGACCCAAGACAAAATGTCCAGGCGTTCCTACGTATCTCATCAGGATAATAATCAAGCCACGTGTAGTTCTTAAAAGCACAGTTTAACGTCATGTTGGATGAAATACAGTTTAACGTCGTGTGGGACGGGGGAACATCTCATATAGGGATAGGCCCAGAACGGTGAGTAACCTGACGTGAATGAGGGAATAGTCCCACACCACACCGTAAAATCCCACAAGAGAGACTGATTCGTGGAAATCCAAGCAAAGGATCTTAGTTTTAGGTCTTAAAACTCAGACCAAAGGAGAAGGGGAATGGGAGACACATAGTAAAGCGGTTGCAAAACCCAACGTGAATGGGGAAAATCCCTGCTCACTATGTGCACCTGGGGATGCGTTTAGGCCGAGAGACCAAACATGAAAAGTTAGGTTGGGCCTGCGGGGAAGTTCTCAAGAGCTCCTACATATCTCATAAGGATGAGAATCAAGCCATACGTAGTTATAGAAAGGAATCATGGTGCGATATGGTGACTACGCAAAGGACCAAGGAGTCGTGCGGGTCTAGCCCTCACACCAAAAGAAGCGGCATTTGATATATCTTGTTTGTTCTTTAAGGTAAATGGTTTTTCTTTTGTGGGACGACTGGACTAGGGTAGAAATTCATGGCATCTACACAATAATCAAGCCATAACAGGTGTTGGCAAGTGGCATGGTAATAGACCAATACCTGGCGTGATTTCCCCCATGGGGAGGTCATCACAATGCGGTGCCATTTTTCATCATGCGGCCAGGACAATATCATCACAGTTTAAGGTCGCGTGGTAGGACCAACAACACTGTTTAAGGTCATATGGTTTGGACCAACAGCACAGTTTAAGGTCATAAGGCTTGGACCAACAACACAGTTTAAGGTCATATGGTTTGGACCAACACAACTGTTTAAGGTCATAAGGCTTGGAACAACGACACAGTTTAAGGTCATATGGTTAGGACCAACAACACAGTTTAAGGTTGTAAGGCTTGGACATACAGTACTATTTAAGGTTCTATGGTTTGGACCAACAACACAGCTTAAAGTCATATGGTTTGGACCAACAACATAGTTTAAGGTCATATGGTTTGGACCAACAGCAGAGTTTAAGGTCTTATGTTTTGGACCAACAGTACAGTTTAAGGTCATAAGGCTTGGACCAACAGCACAGTTTAAGGTCATATGGTTTGGACCAACAGCACAGTTTAAGGTCATATGGTTTGGACCAATAGCACAGTTTAAGGTCATATGGTTTGGACCAACACCACAGTTTAAGGTCATATGGTTTTGACCAAGAGGAACACATGTGGTGCAATAAAGCATACCTGATGCGGTTGTGGGCGTAATCCCATATCATCGTCGCACGCGATTCCGAGAGACGAGCCTCGGGCCAAAGGGGCCTATGAGGTTTCAACAATCAGGGAGGAAGGAGATGCTAGATCCCAGCTATGCTGGGCCTGAAACTCAATGTCTGGGTGACTCCTCGTTCCCCATGGGGATGAGGGTCAAGCTGCACGCAACCTGTAAATAAGAAACCCAAGCACATACTCTAGCGCTCAGATTGCAGGAGCCCCGAGAGACACTGTTAGGCAGCTCGGTCTGTCTGACATGTGGGGTTGTACTGAGGGTTATAACAAGGAGTGTCGAGATTCCAGCTTGACACGGTGGTGTGGAACACAATGTGAATCATGCAACCAAAATTCAAGGCCCAAGGAAGTCGGCGTGATGATTGAGGATTACTGCTAACCACATTCGCAACACAACATCCTGTTGCGTTAGCCTAGAAGTAGGGGAAAACAAATGAGAATCAACCGCTGACCATATTCAAAACATGGGATTTGAATCAATTTGTCACCCCAAACCCTCAGGGGTGTTGGCCCGTGATGGTAGGAGATCCCTTAGGCGTTGCATCCAGGCCGTTATTGGGGGTCCCTCTGGGTGTGAAGGATGGTGGGGCCTGAATGAAGGGGAACACAAAGCTTGAAAAGTGGACGAAAACTTGTCTAAGTTGAATCTGACACTCCAGGTCCTAGAACAGAGTACTCTGAACACATTATAAGACCACTGGAGAGGGTCGAAGGGCTCAGTCTGAGAGCAGCCAAAAGATGGTGGATTCCTGAGGGAAGGGCATGCCAAAAGACCGAGGCAACCAGGAGATCGTGGGATCTCCTATGAGATGGGGCTGGAGCTGAAATATAAGTGTTCAGGTGGTCCTACATATCCCGTAAATATGGGAATCAAGCCACACGTAGTTCTAGAAGCACAGTTTAACGTCATGTTGGACGAAATAAGGATATTAGTTTTAGGTCTTAGAACTCAGACCAAGGAGCCCAGATGTAGGGAAAAGTGTAGTTTAAGGTCATGTTGTACTGGGTGCAGTTTAAGGTCGTGTGGGACCATACAGTTTAAGGTCATGCAAGACCATAGGAGGCTTAGGCAAAGTATTTCTTGAGGTACCTGGTGTTGGTGGGAGGAGTTACGCGCTCACCACCCATAGTCACCAGGGAATATGTGCCATTGGGATAGACCTTATGGACAATAAAAGGCCCCTCCCATTTGGGATGCAACTTGGGTGGTTTCCTGCTGGGAATCATTGGCGCTATGAGAGCCAGCACCTAGTCACCTTGCAGGATGGAGCGGAGGCAAACCTTCTAATTTAATGCTCGAGCCATCATGCTCTGATGCCATTCCAAGTTATGTAAACCGCGAAGCCTACTTTCAACCAGTGATTCCAATTCAGCATGACGGATTTCAGCAACTCTATCTGGCACTTTCTGGTCATAGACTACCATGCGTAATGAGGGACACTAGATCTCGATTGGCAGGACAGCCTCAGCTCCGTATACCAGGGAATACAGAGTCACCTGGGTGGAGTTACGAGTCGTCATCCTATAAGCCCAGAGGGCATTGGGGAGCTTGTTCGGCCAAATTTTCTTGTTCTGAACAACCATCTTTTGTAGAATGTTAGAGAGGGTTTTGTTAAACGCCTCAATCTATCCATTTTCCTGCGCATGGTAGTAGGAGGTGTGGTTAGAGCGAATGTTGTACTTAGCGTATAATTTCATCAGCTCAGCTACACGGAAGTTGGTTCCTTTATCCCTGAGGATAGTGTGAGGTACTCCAAACTGATAGATGATATTGGAGCTCATGAAGTCAGCGATAGAACATGCCTTGACTTCCCTGAGTGGTATGGCCTCTGCCCACTTTGAGAAGAAATCCGTAGTGGTTATGATGAACCTGCACAGGTGGGCCGTCGCCGGCGGGTAAGGCCCTATGACATCCAACCCCCAGACTGCAAAGGGCCAAGAATACATGGTAGTATGGAGAGGATCCGGTGGCCTATGCACAAAGTTATCATGAACCTGGCATGAATGACACCTCTTGGAATACTCGATGTAGTCGTAGATCATGGAGGGCCAGAAGTATCCCAGCCTCCGAATCTGGTGGGAAAACTTCGACCCGGCCTGGTGGGTACCACATGAACCAGTGTGCACTTCTTGCATGACCTGTGGGATCTCGACTCCTTGAAGGCAACGGAGGAGAACACCATCAAATACATGCCTTTAAAGGAGCTTCTCAAGGCTGGGACCGCTTTGAAGGGTGAACTGCGGCGCGCAGCATCAGATTCGTTCTCGCTCGGCTCGGTCTGGCGGAAGATTGTCGTGCTAGAGATATTCAACCAAGGGCGTCCTCCGGTGAGGAACTGTCTCGATTACCGCAGGTGAAGACCCCGGGGATCATGACGTAGGGGCACTAGCGGTAAGATGGTTCACTCACGGGCCACGATCGCCCTCCGGAATAATAGGAACAATGACTCTCCGGTGCGCCACGTGGATGATTAGGTCATCCTGTTCGGGCTCCGCAAGTGATGTGGCTAGGCTGGACAAAGCATCTACTCGGCTGTTCTGCGACCGGGGAATGTGAACAACCTCTGGCTGGGAGGGGAACTTAGCCATTAGATGGAGGGTGCACTCTAGCAATGGCACAAGTTCTGGATTTCTGACAGCATAGTCACCATTGACAAGCTTAATGACTAGCTCGGAGTCCCCTTTTACATACAGATGGGGTACGTCAATCTCAAGAGCCAACTTGAGGCCAGTAATGAGGGCATGATACTCTGCCTCATTGTTGGTACAGCCTTCTGACAACAGGAATGAATACGGCAGAACGACTTGCTCCGGGGTGATGAAGATGATACCCAGGCCCACTCTGTTAAGCCTAGGAACATTGATCCTTCTACCGGTGGGGCTCCGGGGGGGCACCGTCAAACTGCATCTGCTAGCATGGGACGACGTGATCGACTGAGAGGATTACCTCATCAGGATATCCAAGATCCAATGGCTGGTCTGCGGAGGTTGGGTGGGTAGCTAAGAAGTCTGCCAACACCTGTCCTATGACGGCCTTTTGAGGTACGAACCTGATTTCGAACTTCTGGAGGATCACCTCCCAGCGCACCAATCGCCCGGTCAACATAGGTCGGTTCAGGATGTATTTCAACAGGTCTACCTGAAAGACCAACTGTACCTCATGGTGCTGCAAGTAGTGCCACAATTTCTGCACGGAAAATACGAGCGCAAGGAAACTCTTCTCGATGAGAGAATATTTAATTTATCCGTCGAGGAGCATGCGGCTGAGGTAGTAGAGGCTATTCTATGTTCCCTCATTGTTCTTCTGGGTGATAAGTGAGCCAAGGGATCGCTCTAGGGCGGTCACGTAAAGGACCAACGTCTTTCAGGAAACGGGTGGCATCAAGACTAGAGGATGAAGCATATACTATTTGATTTCCTCAAAAGCGATATGACACACTTCGTAGGAGGCGCCTTTCTTCATGAGCCAAGAAAAGGGCTTACACTTACCGTCCAGATTCGCAAGGAAATGGTGTATATAGTCTAAGTGTCCTTGGAAGCCTCGAAGCTCCTGAATATTGTTTGGGGGAGGAATCTGACTGATGGCTTTGATCTTCTCTGGGTCAATCTCGATGCCTCGATAACTAACAATGAAGCCAAGTAACTTTCTAGAGGGGACCCCAAAGGAACACTTCAACGGGTTCATCTTCATGTGGCGAGAACGGAGGATGCCGAACACATTCTAAAGGTCTTTGAGATGGTCCTGGAACTAACAAGATTTAACCACCAGATCATCCTCGTAACACTCCACCGGTGTCCCGAGAATCAGCTTGAATATGCGTTGCATGGCCCATTGATAACTGGCACTTTCATTCTTTAGCCCGAAGGGCATAACCCGGTAGCAGATAGTACCCTGGGGGCCCTGAAGGCCGTGAACTCTTCATCCTTAGGGGCCATCAAAATCTGGTTGTACCTAGAGTACCCATCCATGAAGGGGAGGGCTTGGAACCTGAGGGAGGTATCGATCAACAACTCTCTCATGGGAAGGGGATAATCATCCTTTGGACAGTGGTGATTGAGATTGCAGAAGTCGATACAGACCCTGATCTTCCCGTTCTTCTTCCTGACTAGCACAATGTTGGCTAGCCACCTGGGGTACTGGACTTCCTTGAAGAAGTTGGCCTTGATGAGCTTATCAACATCGGCCTCAACCATGGCACCATGAGAGGGATGAATCTTTCTGGGAGGCTGCTTGAACCCGCGATGGTTTGCTGGAAGGACAAGGTGGTGGATGGCTACCTAGGGATCTAGTCCTGGCATCTCATCATAACTCCAGGAGAACATGTCACAGTGCTATCTAAGGAAGTCTACATACTGTTTCCATTCCTCGGGGGGTATAGCAGTGCTGACCAATGTGGGTCTCGGGTCCGCCTTGCTACCGAGGTTCACCAGCACTAACTCGTCGACCGTGGTGGGGAAGCCCTCCTCAAAGGCAGGAGGAGCATCTTCCATGTCATCCTCTCCGGTTGTGGAGGGATCATCCATGGGGGGAGCCTTTTCGAGGCTGCCGGAACCTGATGGGAAGCTGGTGCTGGCTTGGGTGGCAGAGGCCATCACGTCAAGGGACCCATGCACAACGGAGACCATGGAAACAAAGGTGGTTGATCCGATCCCATTTGGCCTTTGGCCCAAGGGGCCATGCTTTATGACATCAAAGCAGTAGTGGCGCATTGGCTTGAGCCGATTGATTCCGTCCTGGAAAAACAGACACGTATGACGTACTGCTATTGCCATGAGCCCAACGTCCTGATATCGTATAGGGGTAGGAGGCTCAGGGATCACCTGAGCCTGGTTGGTGTAAGAGTGCAAGGTGATTTCCCACCGTCGCTTAGACCCAGAAAAATGCCTTCCTATGGTACCCAAAACAACATAGCACTGCCCCATGTCGGGGTTCGTGGCCTCCAACTGATGGATTGGGAAGACATATGTGTCGTCCAAACCTGCCTAGGGATCACTCATGATAGTGGCGGGCTCGACCTCACCTGCCAGGATCTGATTTTCCTTGCTCTTGTAATAATCAGCGTCCAGATAACGGGCTTTAAAAGAGGAAAAAGGAGATGCATCTCCTTGGAGCACGCCCACTCGACCCTTAAGGGAGTATTTGAGGCACTGGTAATATGATGAGGGGACCACTGCATAAAGGTGGAGCCACAGCCTGCCCATAAACGCGTTGTAGGCGGTGTCTTGAGAGACAACCATGAATCCGGTATTGGAAATTAGGCCACCGAACTGGGTCTTCAGACGAATCTTGCCGAGTGGAGTTTGCTCGGTTCAATCATACCCCTGGATCCTGAGGTTGGAGGGAGTTAAATCATCTTCCGAAAAACCCAGTTTCTGTAGTGTCCGAGTTGATATTAGGTTAATCTCGGAACCCATGTCAACAAGACAGCGGCAGACTTCCATGCCATTGAACAGGCCGGTGATGTACAGTGGGTGAATGTGCCCATGTATGGTAAGTTCTTCATCTTCACCGGAACACAAGATAACCACCTAACATTTGGCGTCCTCAATCGCCTCGGTGTGGAAGGCTTTTGTGGCCGCCACCTCCGTCTCAAACTGGAGGGGGCTCCTTAGAGCCTCGGCGAGCGCCTCACACATTTCAGATGATAGGTGAAGGGCCTCAAGGATAGAAAGACTTTCAAGAATGCCAACCAAGAGCTTCCAAACATCATACTTTCGATCCAAACGCAAGCTTCTTCTTATAGGAGGCCGCTCTGCGATTGGAGGCATGACGGGCCCTACCGGCGGGACCAGTGACTGACTGGTTCTACGCATGTCTCGGTGTTCACTAGTCAAATCCCGGGAGGTGGCTGCGATGCTAGGACCGAAATGCTGTAGTCTACCGGTGGCAGGGCAGGGCTGGTTGCGACACGGACGAGGTGGTCCCGCCTGATCTAGCAACACAAACCGTGGTGGAGGCGAACCTATCGACACCGGGTGAGGGGGATGCATGTGCTGATCTCTGTATCAGGCATGCTTCCTGGTCTCAGTAGCGTGCATGACCTGACTGAAGGTGATGACTGCCGTGCCCCAGCAATTCATGTATCCACAGCTCCACCGGTGTTGGCGACAGCTGGGGACATTGGGGAGGTCCACCTTGTGTTCCTCATCTTCGGGAGTTAAAAAGGGATTTACCAACTCTACGGTGTTAACCCAAGCATACCCTGAGCCTTCACTCCAGGAGTCATCCACTACCGGATGGAGTATCGGAGGGATCCCCATCTCTGGGGGTATAAAATCGCCAAGCATGTAGGAAGATGATGGAACTGGATGAGTGCGTTCTTTCTTCTTGTGCCACCAATTGCTCTTCTGGGAAGAGTTAGGCTGGGATGATGAAGCCAAAGCGGCACTCACAGATTCTGAGGGCTCTGGATGACTCAGGCAGGAACGGATGATACCATGGTCACGGGCGACCATTCTGCAGGCCATCCAGTCATTATACTTCCGGGACCCATGGTTGGAAACCTGTTCCCACTCATCCTCGTTGTCACTGCTTCCATCTGATCTCACGAAGACACCTGCCACTTGAACCGAAGCCGGGCCCAACCTGACTATGTTGTTGTCCATCTGGTCTTGGAGCTAGTCCTTGAACACATAGCATCGTTGGATGGTGTGCCCCATGATCAGGTGATAAGTGCAGTAGTTAGGGTGTTCATTGAGACACACCTCTTCTGGCTTCCGGCACTCAGGCAGCCGCACAATCCTCTTCTCCAAGGCACTGTGGAAATAACCGGGGACCTGGGCCTCATCAAACAAGTAAGTACGATTACTTCTTTATGGAATGGGGGATCTTGGAAGTTGACCATGAACCAGGGCCGAAGGATCATGCTGAGGAGGATGGGCCTGATTATCTCGCCTGGGTGGTGGCGGTGCGTTACGCGGAGGCGCATGCCAATATTGAGGCGGTCGCTGCTGGGCCAGAGGATGTGCCCGTGGGGGTGGAACCCTATGGAGCTGCTGAGCTGGCCTTACTGGTAGCAACTCTAGATATCTGGGGGCCTCTATCTAGGCTATAACAGTAGGATCGGCTCTAGCGGCTCTCCCTGCATGGATTACATGAGGCATTGGGTGTGCCTGACTGGCCTGTTGCAGGGCTTCTTCGAGGCACTAAGCCTTGTCTGAGAAATCCTGGAACCCTCTAGGGTAATTCTGTGTGATTAGAGAAGGAACCAGCTCTGCCTTGACGTTCCCTACACACATTGTCAGTAATTACTATTAAGTTAGTGGCATGTCAAGGGAGTACGTGATCCCCTTCCACCGGGCGACGATGTCTGAGACCCACTCATGGGGACATTGTTTGCACCTAAAGAGGTCTACAATGTTCGTCTTCCAGGTTGTGGAACAGAACTGGTAGAGGAATTTCCAGCGAAGGTCCTCCCATCTAGTCACAGATCCAACGGGGATCTGGTTGTACCAGACGAATGCTGGTCCTTTTAGTGTCTGAACGAAGCAACAGAGCTTGGCAGCCACCTGCTGTACCGGAGTCCCTAAAATAGGCCCGCACATCGAGTTGAAGTGGTCTAGGTGTTGTGGTGGGTCTCCGGTCCCGTTAAAGGGGATAAAGTGGGGTTTTCAAATCCTGGCGGGGCCGGCATATCATCCACCCATGCTGGGTATGGCTTGACGTCCGGTGGGATTACCACCTGCCGAGTTTCCAGGGCCTCCAAGCGGGCGACGAGTACTTCCATCAGATCATCCAGATGAAAATTCCTGTCATGACGGGGATATATAACCACACGTGTATTTTCTGGCTCTTCAATCTGGTAATCAAGCTCAGCATCTCGCAGGGCGGCTGGCGGAGTGACTCTCGAGGCAGCGGGAGGAAACCGAGAAGGGTCCCCCAAGTGATCCCGCCGCTCAGGAGGGATCAGCGAAACATACCGTGCCCTCTAACCATGGGCTCCAACCTCTCCCCTGTCGACGAATCTGACATGGTCGCGGTTTCCCAGGGGAATCTCGGCAAGGGGTAGGTGCTCCTGCCCCAGCTGTCCTAGCCTAGGATTACCGTAGTCAGGCCGCCTCTCTATAATGCGTTCATCCAAGAGCTCATCAACCAGCCTCTTTTTCTCAGCAAGTTTTTGGTGTAGTTTGGCCTTCTCGGAGTCTTCCTCTGCCTTCTGCACCGAGGCAGATGGGTCGGTGAGCTTGACAGCCCCAACATGCTCTTTACCCTTGCTGATGTTTCGGATCAGTGTTAGTGCCTCAGTGGGTGTGGGGAGACCTAGGAGGCTCTTCTGGTGGCGAGTATTCCTCCCAGACGGGTCCAATACCGGCTTTTCCTCAAGGGGTGAGTCCCCATAGAGGATCTCTACACCATTTACCACATCTGAAAGGTCATCCATGTTGACCGCCACTGCCTTTGGCGACATTCCCTCAGGGCCGCCCGGTGAATCGGGCTATCGGCGGATCACATAGAAAATAAGGGCAGTGTACTACCCCCATCCGCGAATGTGCGCATGGGGGGTGGCTTCCTCAATAAACTTGGGGAGTACTTGAAAACTTTGGACGCATTGTTGCTAGAGGGCCCTGTGGTGGTCAAGTGACATGGGGTGCCGAACCACAAGGAGCACTGCCAGGTTGACCCAACGACACTACTCACTGATATCCTCGAGATGTGCTTGACTCCTGGGATAAGGTTCTAGATGATTGTGAAGACGAGAGTGAGTCACCCGAAGAGTCTGTCAGAAACATTAAAACTCTCCCAGGGTGAGTGACTCTGGCATATCAAAATACGATCCTACGACCGGCCAAAACTTCTCGGGGAAGTGGCCCGCTGCGAGGGCGATCCAGAACCTCCATGACTTCGGTTCGGGGTCTGGACCTTGCTACACCTGATCATCATCCAAGAATGGTCGGGAAGCTAGAAACGACACCGGGGCTGGTCATCGGGTCGGCGGGCTGGCCGATGGGGAATACGGCAAACAGGCCGATTGGCCGCCGATCCATGAGTCATCCTCCAAGGGTTTCAGTACCCTGGCTGCCACGTCGTGATAGGATGGGCCAGCGAATGGGCCTCCTATCATAGCGTCGGTGTACGCCGAGGGTGTGTCACCTTGCCACTCTTCCATAGGTCCCTAAAAAAGTTCCCCACCCTCCCGGACTGAGGTGGAAGGTGCTTCCGGGGAGGCCAGTGATAACTGTGGGTTTGACCCCTGGGGGTACGCCAAGTCCTCGTCCTCCTGGATATACCTTCGGAGGGAGGAGGGTATCATACGGATCTTGCATTTGGGGAGTATGAGACTTATGTGCCACGTAACCATCCCTTCCCTCAACTCAAAGGGTTGGGGGGAGGTTCCATCGTCGAGTCGCATTCCACCTCAGAGTCCGAGAAATGGACTGGTCTAATTTCCATCAGGACTCCCCTTACATTCCTCCTACGGCGACGACACCCCAGCCTTCCTACCCCTGGGTGGCTCTTCAGGGTAAGGATTATTTCCATCAAGGAATCCCCTGGCCGCAATAGTGTTGGGGCAGAGGGGACTGAAGGCCGGGGTGTGGGAAGCAATGAGACAGATGTCGAAAGGGACATGGAGAGGACCTCCATGTGAGTGAGCAACTGGATACACAACAGCTCCATACTCGCGGCCAGCGGTAGGGGGAGTGACCTCATACCCAGTGTAGTGGGTGATGGAAAGAGTCATACCCGGAGCGTAGCTGTCGCGAAGAAGCCTTCTGCTTTCCAAATCAGTTGCACAGAATGAGCCTTCATGGTTTGCGGCACTTCCACAGATGGGTCTGCGGTGGCCATTACCTGTGCCCGTGACTGGGAGAGTCGACCCAACATGCATGTAGGGCGGTCGGGTCCTCAATCCCAGTTTGGCATGTGACTGCCCCTACTCAACGTGTGCGGGGGTCTGGTAGCAGGAGTCAGCAGTGGCTCGGGCCATAGTGGTTACTAACGTTGGTGCCCCAGGACGAGCATTCTCTTCCGCTCGCGCCCGACGCTGGCATCGGGTCAGATGGGTTGGAGCCGGTGGTGCGGGCACAAATATTGCCCGGTCCTCAGCCCGGGGAGTCAGGCGATGACGTCGACGTAGCCTGGCATGGGTTCTTGCCGTTAACCCCTGGGACGGGTCTCCGATCGGGCAGACCCGGACATCCCTCACCTCATTGGCATAGGGGACGGATGTGTCAAGGCACTCTGGGGATAGGATCCTGAAGCGGTTGAACATCGGAGTGGGGAGTGGCGGCTCCCTGTGCGGTCCTCGGGGGCGGTGACGATAGTGAGGCGCAACCGCCTCTAGATCCAAACGGGCCATTCCCATTGTGGGGATGATCCCTTCCTCGTCGTACCCACAAACCATGTCATTGATCACCCTTCGCAGGATGATTTCTGACGGGGAGAGGGGGCGAGAGCACCCAACAGTTGTGGCAATCAGAGCCGGAGTGACTGTGGAAAAGGTGAGACTGTGCGGGGTAGCTGCATTGGTACTGCCCCTGCCCCAACGATGGTGGGCAGGTGGCGATCGCGCTCCGGATGCAGTGATGAGATTCCTAGAAGCAAGGAGATGAACCCATTAGTACTAATAGGAAAAGAAATCGACAACCAATAGCCCAACGTCATTACTTCTTCTGGGGTCAGTGAGAGGGATCCACGCTGACGACACCTCATAACAGAGTGCTCATCATCCTGACTGCCTCAACCCCTGGCGGGTTTCACGTCCCGGTGATAGGTACCCGGACCTGGTGACATGTTAATCTTCCGACACCCTGAACATTACCCGTCTCTGTATTGAGGTGAAGAGCTTCACGTCGGGTTCACCATTTTCTGTTTCCAACGCTTTTATACTGGGGCGTGTGCACGTGTCCATCACGCATGGGAGGACGCGTGGCTCATTGCCCCGCATTCCCGCTTTCCAAAGGCGGGCGACATCCATTCCTTATTCCGGGACGTCTGCTCCTTGATCGAAATCGGGAATATGGGATGTTTGTTTTTCCTTCTGTGGATTCCTCTTTGGAGCTCATCACCTAGTCCCGGTCTCCCTTATAGATTTAAGACGGGTTCGTGAAGCTCGTTCCCAGCGCCATATCTGCACGGACACCAGTTAATTACGCTGCTTCCGTTGAGACGCTCCAAGGGGTCTTGCCGGGGCAGCAACCTTCGGTGAGGAGAATGGTCACGTTGGAGTGTCGTTGGCATGCCTTGACACTAGGGATTGGCATGTATGTCTTCTTTCCCTTATCACAGGGCTTCTCGAGGGCATGGAAGCCCGAGGCATCCCAAATCGAATGCGGGGAATGTATACCATCTGAGGTTTTCCTCAGCTTCCCATGTTTAACACGAGGTATGCCGCGAGTTTAACGTCTTGCGGAGACAGATTAGACTGATCGAAACACTGAGAGTGGATCAGATTGAAGGTCCCCCTAGGGGTAACACCGATGTTGGGGCCAACATGTGGGCGGCTTTCCAGATACCATGGAGTGGGATGGGGTGGAATGATCTCACCGAGATGTGGTGGCCCGGGTAAGGATCAGAATGGATGATGGAGTGATGGTCTTGAACCTCGTGGAGGCTTCCTACGTATCCCCATGGCAGGGAATCAATGTATGCGTAGTTAGGTGATATGGTGGGTCACCTGAAGAGGTTACCTGTGAGAATGTACGCATGTTTTAGAGCCTGGAGGAAGTAAGATATCCGGGCTAGGGCATGAAATTCCCAAGGCACGTGGGCTTGAGGGGGGAAGTCAGGATGAGATGTGGGTGTCAGGCCTGGGGCTTATGTTCTGAGATGGACCAAGAGGGGGAATAGAGTTTAATGACATGCAGGACGAGATAGAGTTTAATTTCATGCGGGACGAGGGAATACAGTTTAACGTCATGCGGGACGAGACCATACAGTTTAACGTCATGCAGGATGAGGAATATGGGGCTTACGCTCTGAGGCGTCCCATGGTGGAAATGGGGCTTACACTCTGAAGCGGCCCATGGGGGGCGGGGAGCCGATGTGGAGGGGTTGGAATGAATGGGTGGTGGGCTTGATCCTCGTGTAGGCTTCCTACATACCATGCGTTAGCACAGATCCAAGTCTACATAGTTCGCTGGTATGTGGCTTACGCTCTGAGGCGGCCCATGAGAGGATTTCATGGTCGATGCGTTCTCTAAGACCACGTGAGTCATGCTCCATGTGAGAAATAAGAGGCAGCATGGACTAGAAGATCACGTCGCAAAGGGTGCATCCGTGAGAAGCGGAATGGGGCTTACGCGTTGAGCGGCCCAAAGAGGAAAAAGGGGCTTACGCGTGGTTAGCGGCCCTGGGTGCTAGGGCTTAGTCCAGGATGGATGCCCGTGGTGTGACAAAGCATAGTGGGAAAGGGACTCCACTGGCCTTGGCAGGGGGTAAGTACGGAGTTTCATGGTTGCAACCTTCCGTAAGAGAGGCTAGGGGCTTACGCTCTAAGGCAGCCCTTCCACCGCGGACAAATGCCACTCCGACAAGGAGGATCCCATTCCATGAGAGGAAGATTACATTCTCGTGGAGATGAGAGGCGTAAAAAATGTCCGAGCTGGGGGGACCCTGCGTCCAAAGTATGGGGTCGGGCCACAGTTTAACTTCATGTTTTAAGGACGAGTTGCTTAGCTGTTTAACGTCCTACAACTTTGACGAGGTGGGTTCGCTCTACACCCCTAGGGATTAGATGCCCAATTCCCTCTAACCATTGTGGGAGGGAAGGCATCAGAAAGGCCGTAATGAAGGGGGGCCGCAGGGCGAACCATTGAGGGGTCCACGTTAGCGTGGCTATGTGAAGATGAAATAGCCGTTAGCATGCCTATGCGGAGAAGCATAAGGCAATCCAACACAACGGGAAACACCACCCAAGGGACCTTGAAGATACTTCATACGAGCCTGAAAGGCCGTACGGGAAAACAACGCATGGCGTGCATGCCCAGTAGGGGAGACATCAGGTGTCGACATGGAAAGGAAGCCAAGGGGCATTAAGGTAAAGGGATCCTGGGTGTTGCGTGCAAAATGAAGGTTTGCGCGCAAAACACCGGGATAGAGCGCAATAGGGCCAGAGTATTGCATGGATAGGTGATTGCACGCAAGGTATTGCGCGCATAGAAGGGGATTGAATGCAAGGGGAAATGATTGCGCACAAGGGAAGTACCCGGAGGAGTTGTCAAATTCACTCAAGCCAGTGGAGTTGCGTGCAAAGGCGAACCTCGGGGCATGGTTGTGTGAAAAGAGGAATTACCTGGAAGTCATATTGCGTGCGGAGGGGAGTCGAATTGCGCGCATGTGAGCCATTCTGAATTCCGCAACCCCAAACCGTTTGGGGTCGCCTTCTATTTATAGGAATCGGTCAGCGTGGAATCCAGGCAGCGTGCAAAATTTTCTGCAATGGGAACCGTCGGCGCGCCAAGCTTCACCGCGCGGAACCGAGCCGCGCAAAATTGCGCGCGCCATCGGCTCGATTACGCGAATCCCGAGAAAGCTTTGCACACATATCATTATTTCGAGAAAGTCCTCCTTTATTTCGCACACCACTTCCTAGGCCTCCAGACCGGGCCTCTGATTCCAAATATTACTTCTCTTTACCATTTCGAAACTTCCTCTAGGAGTTACAGACTTTTTTCAGCATCTACAATAATACTATAGGTATGTTGTTTATAGGATGTGATGGCTTGAGGATATTTACTCAGTGTATGGGATGTAATATCTTGAGGATATAATAATTGATCTACAATACAAGTTATATGATTTTCTGTGTCTTTTAGAAACTACCTGGTTATGTTTAGTGTTTTGGTTATGATAGTTATTCGCACAAGGTGCATTTTGTGGATCTTTTCCCATGTGTCTGTGGGAAAGCCTTTTTTTTAGAGAGATGCTCAGGATGTGAAACGTTGTGGAAAAGTAGAAAAACTGTGGGGAAGTTGTAGCAGGGTGCCCTTTATATTTTTTATTTTATTATATACTTTTGTATGTGATAATTTTTGGGAGTATCCATGGTGAGGAGGTGAACTAGTATAACTATTTTGGTGATGAGTTAGTTTCACTTGTTGTCCTCTGTACTTTTTCATGACTGGATCTAGGGATGATCCTAATGAGTATACTATTATACTCACCCTACATTACATAATCTGTTTTTCATGTCAGTTTAAGAAGGATGGAGATCAGGCTGGTTACTAATAGATTGGGGTTTTATAGGAGCTGTTTAGGATTTGTGGTCACTGGCGTTTTACATTCTTTTGGCACTTGTAATTTTTCCTTCTCAGTTATAGTACTTCTTTTATGAAATTTCATATGTGTGCTTGGGTTTTATTTTACATCGTTGTCTAATCAAGAGTGAGTTGGTGTATTTATTATCTCTCTCTTTCCCATGTGTTCTCTTATATGTTAATGCCTCCCATTTTTGTCTTTATTATACCCTCAGTACTAGTCACCAACCTGGGACCTACTGGTGGTGGGGCACAAGGGGTCATTATCTCTCTACTCACATTTTCGGCATAGGGGGGATGCATTTTTTGGGGAGGGGTTCACGACAATACATTCCCTGGAAAAATACCTTTTCCAATTCTATATGATTTTCTATGACATTAATCCACAATGGAATGATATATTCTTCCAGAAAGTAACACTATATTTTACTATAAAATGTTATTAACCATTATTTTCTAAGGCCAAACACTAGTCAACATACATCATAATCTAAAAAATTAGATAAACCTTGAAAAATAATATCATGTATCATTTTGTAAATAAATAAATAATCGATTCCAAGGTTATCAATAACATCTAACTCACTTTTCTTAAAATGAATAAACCCTTCATTACATCAACATCGATCATAATTTAAACCTAATATTTATCCATCCTTTGATCATTTATTCTCCAAAAGTCATCCCCAAATATTTAACCATGTAATAAAATCACTTATAAAGGTAATTTATGCCATCTAAAATACATTTCTACACATTTAGTAAAGATCAATACAAATACATTTCATATAATATACACAGCTTTTAGAATATACCATAATATCATTGATAAATATCCCTCACTAAGGAAAATATCTAAAATTTTCATGATTTAATTTTTATTGAAAAAAAATATCACTACCTTACATAGGAATAGGAAAGTAACATTTTTCATCATAATAAGAATATTATAAAAGTATTACCCATTTATGTATTCTCCCTTCTCGATAATAAGACATAGTGGTTTCTATATACATACATCTCTTGTATTCATCTTCATGATCCTAGTTCAACCATTTACTAAAACAAAAATGGAAATTAAGTATAAAAACTATGTATATAAAAACATCAATCCAAATATTTCTTCCCCTATTACACATTCATTTTTAACATATGATACTTTTTGTTCAATATATGACTCCCTCTGTTCAATCCTTGGTTACCCATGGTCATTTTTCTATTAGGTCCTATGACAAAATTATTTAAAAAATAATTATATCCTTGATAATTATTTATAAATGGAATGTGATTAACCAAATAATACATACTTTGTGTTTCATACAACGTGTTCAGTTATGCCTCTTAGTTGTGCACTGTTTGATGACAGAGTTAATACCCAATACATACTTTTCAAGTTTATTACCCCTAGGTATATCTTTTCCAAATCCTGTATCAACTTGTTTTATCTATATAGGGATATAATTTTTAGGAGAGCACCACAATATCTAAATTTCCCAAATTTCAATAAATTATAATGTACACATAAATCTATGTTAGACATATCCCTAGGGTTTTCTCTAAAATTTCTATTTTCATTATCCTTAAAATAATTAATATAACTTCATCTGACATTAAAGGTTATGTATACCTTTTATATTATGATAAACTGTATTGTATCACTCCTTAATAAAATTTCTATCCTTAATAAATTATATAGTAATATATAATGTTATCTAAACTATGACACTCCATACCCGTAATCCCAGATTTGGTGCCATAAAAACATACATTACATACTAGCTTTGATACAAACTATTGATTTTTGGAAATAATTATCCAAGTGTTACATCTATTAATAAAAATATTTCATTATATAAGTTAAAAATATATTTTAGGAATAATGATTTATATAATTAGGAGAAAAAATAAAATAACAAAACTAATGTATTTCTCAACGAACGTGTATTTTTTTCTATAATATAAGAAATCATGAAATCCATAATAAGTAATAAACATCTCTAAAAAATTCTGCACACAAATATTCTAGTGTAAATATCACGTGTAATGATTTTTTTATAACATAGGGAAATTAATAAGTAATAACGAGTGTGGTAAAATGATTATTAAGGGAACACATACAACTAAGTATATCATGGAATACACATTTCTTAAATATTATGACATGAATACATAATCTACATAATTCTATAATCAACTTAAATAGAGAGCATAATATATCATAAAATATTAATGAAAGTAAATATACCACATGATCAAAAATAAAAAATTACTTATTCAGTAAATTTACAATTCCGGATAGCTAATTCAATTCCCTTAAATAAGGAATCATATCCATAGACATCTAGATATTAACATCATGACCTTGTTTATAAAAAATATCGTTTTCTGGAAAGGCATACACTAAGATACCCAAATATGTTTGTCTCAAGAGACATATTGATGGATAAAGGGGATATATAATGTTTGGCCTCGGGGACCACCTCTTTAAATATAATTAATTCGTAATATGAGAAAATAAATAAACAAAATATAATCTGCATGTCCAATAATTATCCCAAGTGAAATAATAATATTCGAAGTTCTATTACATTTCTTCTTGTAAAATAATAGGATAAAATGATCATAAACCATCCGGAAAAATATGATGGATAGTTAATAAATAAATATTCAACCTTAATGAATAATCAATAAAAATATATATCAAAATAAAAAATTTACAAATTCTTAATAGTTCCCCAATTAATAAATGGGATATCTATCTATGTAACCAACCCTCAAACTAAAACCACATGATGTAATGGTATACAATTAAATATATAACCTCACTAATAAATAAATGTATAAAATCTCTGTGAATACCCTTTAAAGAATGGAATGAAAAAAATTGTACTCATAAAGAAAATTCATTAGAAGAACAAATTTCATGATAAAACATTATAACTCAAAAAGGATATTTGAGCTATAAATATCCCTTACGGGATATTTACACTATAAGTTAAGATGTATCAATCAATGATTTATGTGGTAAGAATTAAAAAAACAATGAAATAATGTCACATTATGTAATAATTGGTATAATTTACCCAACTTATTTTAAATAAGTTCAGGAGAATAATCACAACTCAGTGAATGAAAGTAGTGTTTCCAAAAATCCTTAGGACAGGTGTAAAACATGATTCAAAATAATTTTGATGAAAAGAATATTATTTTACTTTGTGTTTACCAATAATTAAAATTAAATACATTATATAAAATTCATGGGATAGTAAGTCAACATGACACTATAAAAAGGAATCTTGGTGCATAACATGTAATGTGTCTTAGAGAATCGAAATTGAGACCAAGAAAACATTTACCTTTTATCCTTGATTCCATGAACATAAATTAAATTCATGTATAAAAAATATAACTATCCTAATAAATTAATTTATGACTATAATCATATCCATTTTCATTTATACTATATTTATAATCATTCTCTATATCAATTCTAGATAGTTATTGTCTATTTCCAATATTAAGTGTATTTAATCTCGAAAGTTATAAAATAGTTTTGTAAAAACATTGTTGGTATTCATTCTAGTTAGAAATTTAATTTCAAAAATATATTCAAATATAATATAATAGGTGTTATATGATAGCTATAAATGTGTAATTTCATTTAATGGTAGTATTTGTTACAATCCATGAAGATAAAATCAATGATGATCATGTTTTAGTGATTCATAACAAACAAAAGATGTTTTGTTAATTATTGACTTTAATAATAATGTTACCATTATATGACCATAATAAACTAATTATTTACTTATTTATATAATCTATTTTTTATAAATTAAATTCCCATTGTGATTCATGATAAACATTTATAATATTGATAAAATAGGTGGTAAACAAGCACAAAAGAGAACATACCATAATTAATGGAGGGTTATGAAGTGATTTAGTTGTAATATAATTATATAAAAGTAACAATTATCTAATTTTGTTTTTATTATAGTTATATATTATAATTTTAATTAATTATATGAATAAAAAAACAAATATTAATTTGTTTCATTGTAGGAAGAAATCATTTTTTCTCTTAGAACACTCTTTTAGATGGTTGAATTTACCACAACTATTTCTCAAATTATTAATATGTTATAAAATTTCACATTTAAAAATGTTATTAATTTATAAAAATCATATATATATATATATATATTAAAACCACTCTCATGGACATCCATGTATTTTAGTGATGAAAAGAAAAATGGAAATCAATCATCCCATGGAGGCGGTAGTCCACACATTTGCATGGATAATGATTACATTTTCATAGAACTGGGAAAAAGTGTAAAATAGTTTATTATTTTATAATAAATGATATTTCATAAATAGAATTATTTTTTTCTAAATTACATATTAGGTACACCATTTTTAAGGTTATGAAGGAAAATAAAACTCATTGTGTCCTGGTTGTGGTAGTCCGCACAACACATGAATTCCAGTTTCTTTTTTGTTAAAGGAAAAGATAATAGTGGATAATGTTTATAACATAATTATAAAAAAAATACTTGTATTATAATGATACTGATTTAATAATTTTAAAACACTATAATATAATTTTATGAATATGATGTTTTTATAAATATATATAAATAAGAATGGTACATATAGAAATTTACACCTCACTATTTGGATTATCTCCTTTACCAATGGGGCTAAACCATTGAGGGATAGTATTATGAGAATAATAAAAACTCTTAATGTCATATAGGAATATTTACGATACATTTGGGTAGATTTTGGTCCGAAATAAGTAGGTTTTTGTGGGAGGGTATGTGAAGTGATTATTAACCCTTTTATAAGTGAAAGGGGTGATAATTTTGTAAATACCCAACACTTTTTAGTAATGGGAAGTCAATATCAAGGAAAGTGGATCAAAAATTAATAAATAATATATATGGGAATAGATATGGTCTATAAAGGCCTCATACACCCATTCACACGAAATTTATAAATATATTTTAAATTATATACCATTAGATTTTCTCTTTTACCCTTTTATCATTTACCATGGTAACTTTTTTTACCTAATGTAACTTATCCTTTATTACCAAAAATTAAATAATCCTTATTAAATAATATTATCATAATGACTCAAAATTTTAACATTATTTTAGATTATTCTACTTCTATATGTGATAAAAATTAATTTTGAAATACTGAATGTAAAACATATAAATAATATTTTTTTTAGAAAAATATTACTCATATTTTAAAATGTTAATTATTGGTTTAAATTTCTTTATAATTCATAATTAAACTAATAAAGTATTTTTTTTAATAAAATGGATTCCATAAATTTTTAAATCATTCATATAAACTAATAATTCCATAAAAGGGATGGCATTTGTGAAGAAAATATAATGAACTACTGAAATTAAAATAAATATTTTCAAAAAATACATAATTATATTAGTAATATAATATTGAAATGATAATACCAGAAATAAAATTAATTTTATGAATATAATATTTAAAAAAAAATTAATTTAACTTAAAAAAAATATTATATAATGAAAACAATTATTGGAAAGTGGTTATTTTAGAATGGTAGCCATTCTCATTAATATTTCCTATAATTTACTAATTAATTTAGTATTAACCCATTATTAATATAAAAAAATTTATCATCATTAATCATACATTTTTTATAATATAAATTTATATCTCATAGAAGGGAAATATTTAAAAAATTACACTTCTAAGCATACAGTGATCATATTAGTTGTCTCAGCTATATCAATTGAATTTCTTAAGTATTAAAGTAACCAATATATTACTTTATATAAATATTATTAAAATAAAATAACCCTATTTATTCCAAAAAATTTAATCGATATGCTTTAATGTCCATATTTAATATTTAAATTTCAATCAAAATATATTATGGTTTCTCTTATATCCAGTGTTTCATGTAGAGAAAGCTATCAAAATCATTGACTTATTTAAAGGTAAAAATTTATTAAAAACTCAAGGATTTCATAATCACGTGTCAAATAATGTGTAAAATGAAAGGGTCAAGGCCCATAAATTTGATATGATTCTATAAATAATGATTTATTTGAGGATTATTATTCTAAATTTACCTACCTTTATGAAGGTGGGAAATATAGAATCTTTAGAAGATGTGAATATAGTTGGCATGAAAAAAGTGAAAATTTTCTTCCATGGGTTGGTAGAAAAATGTATCCATATATTGGTTAATACAGGGAGAATAATTACTTCTAAGGGAAATTAGTTTTGATGAAATATTAGGTTTCCCAAGGAAGGGATCACTAGATTTCTTCTAATGTAGAGAATTAGGGAACCCAATGTATTTGTGTATGAACCCACCTCATAATTTTTGTAAATTCAGGAAGGTATGGAATTTTAATAATTATATTAATCAATTCTCATGGACGAGTAAAATGGTTGAATCCAAAACTGATGTAGGGATCAAATATGTAGAGCGGTGCACTAGGATATGCTGACTTGGAGGATCATATTAGAGTGGGAATGACTCAATAGAAAGAGAGTTCAATACCTCAGAAGTTTCAGGGGAATTTTTTCCTACCATGTTGGTACTATAAGTTATTGAGTTTTATATTGTTACACGTATAGTATAAGGTACCATATTAGATTCCTTATTATACTCGAAAATCACTATTTGAGTTTATGCCTCAATGACCTTGTTTAGGATGGATGATATAAGAATATCAAGACTCTGAGGGGAATTTACAGCCCTTAAAACTTAGGATATGCCAATAACATCTCTATATTTCCTAAAGTTAGTATAGAATCCATATATTTTATCAAATTAATCATTGGGAGTTATGAATAAGTGGGAAATTCGATCATTAGTTGGAAGAAATCATTCACGGTGTTTGGGGATGTGGTGTTTATCAGTTTGGAAAAAAGGTTTCCATATCTATTATGTTGGTGGGTAGGAGAGAATAACTACCCTTTATCTACCTTATTGTGCCCGTATTTTTAGGTAAAGCTAAAATATGTCACTTGGAAAATATATATTCCATAATTTTTGCTCATATAGAAACATGGAAGTGGAAAATCATGTCTCAAGTGGGAAGAATTTTATTGTTCAACTCTGTCACCAGTTAAATGCTTGTTTATTCCTTATCAATTTATAAATGGACCAAGGTACTTATTAAATAGCTTAATGGTTTGATCTGAAATTTCATCTTTACTTGGCATATTGATGATATAAATCAAATTAATATGACATTGAAATAGTGCATCAAGCCCATTGGAATAGAGGATTATGCCTAAAATATTTGAAACTCTTCAATGAATATCTCCTCAGTAAATTCACTTAGGAACCCATTATATCCAATGAAAACTAATTGGAGTTAATTTCCTGTAGGTTCATTTAAAACATTTTAGTTAGGTACTCTTCATAATTACCCTCCTATGTAGGGAAATCTATCAAACAATCTTAATCTCAGATCATATAATGCTCAAAATAGATGGTTTTCAATCTATTTAATCTAAATTGTTAGAGTATACATTGGTTGACCAATCCTCTGCCTAGGGGGTTTCATATCCCTATCCCCATAAATCAAATATCTATTTATGATATTAAATTAAATTATGTCGGATCTTATATATTTATTCCACATCATATTTGGATAGAAATTTATAGGTAATAATTCATTGGTAGAGACACTCATCTGGAAAACAAAATTCAGTGCATACCTAAGTACAATAGATTGGTATTTGAACAATTATGAAAGAAATTTGTAGTCCCTAAGTGGCTTATAACACTATGTAAATACTATATTCCCCCACCAACAATGTTTCTAATATATAGGGTATAGAGGAGGAAGATATCAATTGACAACCAGCTAAAAAAATAGAATACAAGTTGTCTCTGCCAACAATATTTTCTTAGAATCTGATCAAAGAATAAACAACATATTTGTTACATATACACTCACATACAGGTTCAAGGACTATATATAGGATAAATTTTGATGCAATCTACATATATATAGATTTGAAGGCATTTTGGAAATTATCGTTGGTGTTTGAAAAAGTGAACATGTTTAACGGATGATGCTTTTTGTGACTGATTCTATCATTTAGTGTACATGGAGGGATTGAAATGGGGTTTAATATGAAAACAGTTCAGCTTACTTCCATTCAATAATTTGGTCCATTCACTAGGATTCCATCACTTATTCCAAGATTTAAATAGTTCATATGAATAATAACGTTTCTGGTCATATTTTCATGAGAATATTTGGTGTTCCTAGGAGAAATAGAAACATCTAGTGATGAAATAGATCAGTTAGATCCCACCAATATCCTATTAGATTAATTTTAATGTGTATGTGGAAGCTTTAGGTGCACCCAAACCCTCAGTTTGGATAGGTTTTTTCCTTACCAATTAGGGATTCATTAAAGGATTCTTCTGTCACTTCATTGGAATTGGATGTTCTATTGAAACCAAATTATGAACTATGATTAAGGCCAATAAATACATTATTCACTATGGATGGAAATTCCTTTTGATGATGTTTGACTCAATAATGGAAGTTAATATCTTGAGGACCCGGTCTAGGAATTTTCAATGGAGAATTATTACACCCTAGATTGAGTGCCTCCAACTCATCAACTGTATCATCCTAGACAGTGCACATGTCTACAAGAAAGGCAGTTAGGTTTCTGATGCTTTTTCAAAGAGATCCATTATGGAGGGAATCTAAATATATTCCATTATTGACCCATAGTTTTTATCACATTTTTTTTGGTGGATACATGTGGTGTTATTTATACTCATCTTTATAGACCCCCATTATGATCTTATGAAACAAATATAATTTTATAATATTTGGAAGGAGTGGGTTCACCTAGATCCTAGACCTATTGCATTTAATTATGAAAAATTAATTTCATTCATCTGTGTCTGTTTGGTTGATCTTTTTGGGATTCATATAAACTGGATCCCTTATTTTAGAGGGTTTATGATTTACATATTGAGATAATTATATGGGGTTTTATGTTTCCATCATTCTAGATCATGATCAATAATGTGGAAATATAATGGTATTTTTTGGTTTTTGGGATGAATATGTATTATTTGATCATTGGTATAGAATTTATAGTTTAATTTAGATCTCAAATTTATTATTATGATTGATGAGTTATTTTGGAAGTACCATATAAGAATAACCACAATTTTAAAGTATAATGGGATATTCAGGTGAGTAGTAAGGGCCTGATGGTGGTACATATTGGATCATTATCTTGTTAATTAGTTGTATTATTGATTGGTTCTATGTAAGGGAAGAATCAACATTTACTTCTCGGGGTTGTGGATTAATATCCTTATATTATCCCAATTATTTTCTCTATACTACATATAATTAGAGAGATAGAGTTTTCTATTTCCTTTGATCATTGTATAATACTTATATCATAAGTATTATCATACAGAACATGGTTGAACTATTAGAAATGATTGTATAATTTGGATGTCCATGAGCATAATGTGTTTATTAGATCATCATTTTCCTCTTAAAAATAACAAGTTTTTTTTGGGATTTTTTATGGTAGCCTAAGGTTTTGTATAAACTATAAAAATCTAAACTAAGTGATGCTAATGAATAAAAATTCCTTACCCCAACTTGATAATATGCTCAATTTGTTAAATTGAGATCATTAGTTTTCCAAAGTCAGTAATCATATTTCTTATCACTGATTGGGGGTGAAGAAAGAGGAAATTATATAAATATAATTATATAATCGTTATAGTCACTATGAGATGTTGTTCATAGCTTTTAGAGTTAATAATTCACATAAAGCCTCCATGTCTTTGAAGAATTTTATTCTCCAATTATATTTCAACTCTTTTGTTTTAGTATTTTAGGATGAAATATTTATATAATAGAGGAACAAAGAAGGATATAAAACAAATCTCAGGATTAATTTACAAATTTTTCATGAACATGGAATTTATAAAAAATTATCTAAATTTTAAAATCAGGAGTTTACGACACACAATAATGTTATTTATACTGAATAATATCTATTTACTTATATAGGGTTAAAGTAGTAAATTATTTGGAAATAAAAAATAATGTGTTTTAGATTCAGAGTTTCTTAGTTTTAACATGATATTACCAAGGTTAAGTTCAATACTTTTTAAATTTATATTCTTTTTTGAAATCCTTGGGTTAGAAAAAGTTCCAATTTTGAATGAAGTAGAGTTTCAGTAATAATTTTATGAATTTAAAATGAATTTATATTCTAAAATAGTTCTTATTCTCCGTAAATCAAGAGTTGGAGGGGATTCTTATTGTGATATGATGGTATTTGTTATAGTATGTGTCTTGATTTAATATAATAATGTTATATAAAATGGGTTTCGGTGGATGAGGCGTCATGAGAAGAACTACCCATCATATGACTCAAAACTAGCTATTATTGTTCTTTCCCAGAAGTGTTAGAGGCATTACTTCTTTAGTTATAAATTCTTGGTTTCTGCATATCATAAGATTATAAAGTAAATATTGATATAGTGTTATCTAAATATGACCTAACAAAAATGAATTGAATATCTTTAGAGATTTTGTTTCTAGCTCATGTATATCCTATGGAAAGGGATTGTTGGGATAGATTACTTATATGAAAAAAATATAAATTATGTAATGAATGAAACTAGAGTTTAGTGGTAGTTTATGAGATTGATAGTAGAATTTCACCTGAAGGTGGCATAAATGAAACACGATATGGTTATTTTTAATCTATTTTTAAAACCTATGATGGTGGAGAAAATGAATGTTCAGAAGTCCTATGATGATGACTACATGAATATAAGGGATGCCATATATAATATAGAGAAAACTGAGGGTAGATTTTTTATATAAAATATGTGGTTCATTATTTCAGAGGATGAATTGTTATTCTTGTAGAGATGTATACGTATTTATTGTTATATTTTCACAATTCGTGTTATGTGATACATCATGAAATGACTAAGTTATATCAATATATAAGTCATCCATTAAAGTTGTCAGGAATAAAGAGATACATTATTGATGTTGTTTCTCACTATCTTCAATGTTAGTGGGTGAATCCTATGTACCAACAGTAGGTGATATTGTCTCTTCCTTTACATGTTCCAATGTGAAAATTAATAAAATATGTGTGGACCTAATTATTAGGCTTCTAACTTAATAACGAAAACATGATGTTTTCATTATTAGCTAATGAATTTAGTGCATTTCATTCTTACTTGTGAATTTTTTTTGGTTATATTTCTTGTGAATTTCTATATGAAATATATATTTGGACTTAAATTGATTTAAAATCCTATCATCTTTTTTAGAACTATAGGGGTTTATAGGGATGAAACTAAAGATTAAGACAATATATAATATAAATATAGAAAACTAAATTGAGTGAATCATTTATATTTTTGAGTATATTCAAGAAGATTATGTTCTTGATTTTAGAAGATACTAAAATGGTCATCTTATATTGTCAGAGTTTGTGTACAATAATATTTATCAATCATCAATTGATATGGAACAATTTGAGGTATTTCATTGTTGAAAATTATAATCTCTATTTTATTAGGTCTAGACTTGTGAGGGGGTACTTTTAGGACCAATTTTTTTATGAGATATAGATGAATATGCTTTATTTGATTCATAAATATATGATGTTGTCTCAATGTCAACAAGAATATGATGATTGTTATCAATGGAGACTCCTGACGTATGATGTTGTATAATTTATGTTTTTAATAGTGACTACTATATAATAGGAATAGTGGATTGAGAATTAAAGAAATATTATTCCTAGGTATGTGGTTATATTTTTGAATATTGGGTGGATTAAATAAGTATATTTTAAATGTGATTTTCTATTTTTATAAGTGGGGGTTCAAAAAATTTCCTTAGTGTCTCGATTGATGAAGTATCAATTAGAACCCTATAACATATTGTGATAAGAGGTATTTGAGTTAGAATTTTATACTTCATATATGAAGAAACCAAATTAGTTTATGGATCATGTAAATAAGATCCATCCAAGAATGACAATTTCTTTGGTACATGTATTTTTATAAAATAAGGAAAATAATGAAGAGAGATTTGAGAGAGAGACTAAGACACAAAAATATTGACTAGAGTTATTCTTATAGAATCAAGCCCAATGAAATTGTATAATATTTAGAGAAGTTCAGAGATAAGAATATTTTGGAACATTATTATCCACACTATGCCTATCTACTTTTCATTTTTATATAAATTGGTGGCAGACCCACAAGGTTAGACACACAAATATCTTAATTGTGTAGTATTACTTTGCCTAATATATTTTTAACATAGAAAAGTTTTTATGGTTAGGTATATAATTAGTAAAACCATGTGATATAATCATGAGTGTCATGTATTGTTACAAGGATCTTCATTTTTAGACCCATTTTAAAACATTTAAATCTCATTCTTTTTCTCAATTGTCCCTTGAAGATTTCAGGCATCTTGGGGTGGGTTTTGGATCTTCATCTACAAGAAATTAATTTATTACCCCGATCAATCATGCCTATATGAATAAAAGGCTAAGGATTGATATTTTCCTTGGTTATTGAATTTAATTATAGCTATATTATTAATAATTGATCCAAATGTATTATTTTTTATTTTTTAATTCCATGGAAATTAAATTGAGGATTTGTGTTCATAATGTTTAGGGATTGAAGTATTCAATCTCATTGTGGTGATTCACTAAATTGTTAATTTACTGATTCTATAATATTAATCAATTGGGTATGTGTCTATGATATCTTATATGAATTAATTAATTTCTTTTTTAGGTTATATTAATTATGATTCATTAAGGATCATTTAGATTGATTTCTTTTTAAATTTATGATTTTTTTAAAAACATTTCTTGTAGGAATTTTTTTAATGAAATTCATATGTTTTAATATCTTTTTGTTTTATAATGATATTTGGAATTTTAAATGTATATTTATAAATAATTTAATTGAATTTATTTTTTATTTAAGAATTGATTATTTTTAGGATGGAAAATCGGAGTAACTATTGAAATTTTAGATAGTGTTTTCAATGAGTAATTATTGGGTTGATTTATTATAATTGAAAAATGAAAATTTCAATAAAAAATTATGATATTTCAAAGTGGGTTAATTTTATACATATTTTATAATATTATGTCAAATAGAAATGTATGGTGTGAGTTTATTAAGGGGGTCGTAAATCAGTAAAAAAATCCTTTTTTATTTCATTGTAATAAATCCCAATCATTTGTGATATGTAATAATATTACTATAAAGCTCAATAACCATGTAGATGAAGCCAAAAAAGGACACCTAATGTATATGGTTCTCTATCCAACCCAAGTAAATTTATCATTGGTATGATTGAAAATTTTTTAGACCATATGATATAGAAAAATGATCATATGGAATAAAAAGTGAAAGTTCCATCATTTAACTTGTAATTAAATAAACAAAAAAAAATTCTTCCCTATATAAGATAATTGGAATTACAAATTGAATCATAATTATTGCAATGTCATCATATTTCACCAATGATGTAAAACTATATCCTTCTATATTATTATAGAAATTGTCTCCTAAAAATATCAACTTCTCCTACAATCCATTAAAATCACTGAATAGGTATGTAGAATTATTGTTCCTCAACACAAAATAATGTTGTGATGATCCTTATTTAAACACACAAACTGATATATACACTTATTTCAAATTTATTATTTTTATTTGTAATGGCCCAAACATCTCCAGTCCACTACTTTGTGAAAATGTGGTGTTTGAGGGGTTCTAGGAGGTGAAGGTTACTTATCCCCAAAAAATTTCCAAATATCAAATTATGTGAACCATTCCATCTGTGAACAGTTCTATCGGTAACCTATAATAGTATTTGAAGAGTGTTCTAAGGGTGAGGTTCATTGAATAGTCTCTATCTGTGAGGTTCAGTGAACATTTTTATCGGAGAGGTTTTGTGAACAGTTCTATCGGTGAGGATCAGTGAACAATTCTATCGGTGAGGTTTTGTGAATAGTTCTATCAGTGAGGTTTTGTGAATAGTTCTATCGGTGAGGTTCATGGAAAAGTTCTATCGGTGAGGTTCAGTGAAAAATTCTATCTATGAGGTTCAGTGAACAGTTATATCAGTGAGGTTCAGTGAATAGTTCTATTGGTGAGGTTTTGTGAACATCTCTATCGGTGAGGTTCAATAAACAGTTCTATCAGTGAGGTTCAGTGAATAGTTTTATCGGTGAGGTTCAGTGAACAGTTATATTGGGGAGGTTTTGTGAATAGTTCTATCGGTGAGGTTTAGTGAACAGTTCTATTAGTGAGGTTCATTGAACAGTGTTCTATCGGGGAGGTTCACCAAACAATCTTCTATCAGTGAGGTTCAGCGAACAGTTTTCTATCATCGTTGTTTAGTGAACAGTGTTCTATTGGTGTGGTTCAGTGAACAGTGTTCTATCAGTGAGGTTCACTGAACAATGTTCTATCGTTGAGGTTCAGTGAATAGTGTTCTATCGGTGAGGTTCTAATGGTGAGGTTCGTGAATAGTGCTTAACAGTGAGGTTTGTGAACAATGTTCTATTGGTGATGTTCATGAATAGTGTTCTATCAACGAGGTCCTAATGGTGAGGTTCATGAATAGTGTTCTAACAGTGAGGTTCATGAACAATGTTTCCATCTTCCTACAGTTTCACCCCTCTAGCATTTTCCTATGATGTAAAATGAATTTAAAGCCTTATTATAAGGACTCTTAAGGCCAATTCAAAGTCCATAAATCCTATATTAATTACTCCTACGGCTTGGGATGTTTTTACTTGGTCAAACCGCGTGGGTTAATGAAATCCACTTTTAATGGGGAATTAAGCGTATCTTAAACCGTCACCCCATTAAATCATTAAAAGGGACAAGGTATCTTCCTCCCTTGTTCTTCCTCTTTGTTCTTTGCTATGAGACGCTAGAACCTTTCAATCCTTCTCGTGGGTGTTGAACAGTCAATCTTTACTCCTCAGATTGGTTCCGCTCTGTTTTGATGCAACCAAGATGTATCAGTCAATATTCAATATAAGGTATGTTTTATCATCGTTCCTTGGGGGATAATCTTATCATGTTTCTCCTTTCCATATTACAGCATGTAATCTCCATGATTCTAATAGGATTTTTCTTGGGGTTTGGTTGGCGCGGCCATAACATGGCATCCTCAGGTAGATGCAGTTATTAGGAGAGGAGGATCGTGACCCGTTGTGTTGATAAAGAGCATGAGGAATTGTTTGAGGAAGGGGATTTGTTGCTTCTCTATTCATTTACATGCAACTGTATTGTTAGCATGTTTAATCCCACTGGATGACAATGGAATTGACAGAATAAATGTTTTAACTGGATAAATAAATTGATATCGATCATATGTTATTACCTCTTGTTTTGATAGATAGTGTGATATCTATTCTTACTTTTCTAAGCTATTTGTTCTTGATAGAAATCGGTGAAGAACATCAACCATGATTAATTGATTATTGTTGGCTAAAGATAAAGAGGAATGAAAATGAATCTCGTTCTTGTTGTAATTTTATGTTAATCAAATTAGTGCAGTGAGCATGTTTATTTATTTGTGATAACTTAATGGTTATGTTTCGTGAATTTGGAACCAACAAATAATAAATCGGTTAATACAAGATGGATTAAAGAACTGGTGGTTGTTAAAATATAATTCCTTGTAGGGTTCTGAGTTACCCTCTTGTTTGTTTAAGGACCAAGAGCCCAATTGTGAAGATATTTGTTTTACTATTGCTTGTGTTTTAATGTGAGCATGGATGGTTGTGGTGATATGTGGAGGCATGGAGTCCCTTTTGGTTGTGGTAGAAACTGATGCCTAGAGTGGCGAGATGCATCAGTTTATGCATGTGGGTGTCGGGGAGGACACCATGGATGATGGAATGGGATGGACTTGATTATTGGAGGCTTCGTAATTTTGATCGATTGTTTATCTGCTTTACTTTTCCCCACTACTAAAGGCAGCTGGTCTTACTTACCCTTCTTCCAAAAGAGGTGAAGACATGTGGGGTATGCCATGTGCTTTCCGTGTATAGATCTCAAGGAAGGATGGCTATTTTCTCTTTCTATAAGCGGCAAAGATTCGACGGGTAGTATGTCTACTCACCGTGTTCATCCCCCTTATGTTTAGTAGCATATAAGGTTTTCCTAGAATGCCTGGGAATGTGGGAAAGTATTTCTATAAGTAATAATTTAATTAATGGTGTTAACCCATGGGGATGAAGATGTTGGAACATAATGATAAGGTTGTAATTTTTGATGGAACAGTTGAATTTGGGTGTGATGCTAAGGAAATTTAATATGGAATTGTTCAGGGTTAATTAATGTTTAATGAATTAATTAATGTAAAGTGGAAATAATAAAAAGGGAATGATGTAATCTAATAAATCTCTTTAAATGGTTGTGTGATTATAGGATACCTAGTCTTAGAAGTAGAATCACAGAGGCTAAGATACGTTAACTGTAGTTGTGCCTAAGACAAGGTTATGCCCATAGTGTGGTTGTGAGTTATAGTATATTCTGTAATTATTGTGTTTCAATACGCTACTCTACCCTATCAGTAAGGGAAACTGACACCCCAGGGATTCTGAGCCCTAGGGGGTGTTTTCCCCAACATTCATGTGGGAGGATTGATGGATGACTACACCCTTTGGCTCCACTCTATTCTCTTGGTAGTTAATTGTGCTACAAGAAACATTGGTTAGTTTTTCCCATATATGTGAGTAGAGGGATGTAATGGCTTGTGGTTATTCACAAACATATATTCTGGTTATATTTTTTCTATGGACTACTATAGGTGTAATGTTTATAGGCTGTGATGGCTTGAGGATCCTTACTCGATGTATGGGATGTAATGGTTTGAGGTATAATACCTGATGTATGATACACATTATACGATCTGTGGTGTCTCCCTATAACTACCTGGTTACTTTGGCGTGTGGACATGGTGGTTTTGTTGCATCAGGTGCATATCATAGTGCCTCGCCCAGGTGTCTGCGGGCAAGCCTTTTTGGAGATAGATGCTCAGGACATGCGACGTTGGGGAAAAGCGGCAAAAAAGTGGGGAAGTAGTAGCAAGGTACCCTTGATATTCATTTTTATATGATATATTCTTGTATGCATTAATTGGTTAGAGTAGCCGTGGTGAGGTTGGGAAAATAGTATACCTGTTTCTGTGATGAGTTAGTTTCACTTCTTTATCACTGTGCTTTTGCATGATTTCTTTACTTTTGCATGAGAGGCTTCGGGGAGGATCCTACTGAGTATACTTTTATAATCACCCTATATATATATATATATATATATAAACTGTTTTTCAGTTCACTTGGATTAGGTTGGAGATCAAGATGGTTTCTACTAGCTTGGGGTTGCAGAAGCTTTTCGGGCTGGTAGTTCCTATGGTTTTTACTTTCATTTGGGTACTTGTAGTTCTTACCTTCCAGTTGTAGTACTCTTGCATGACACTACATATGTGAACTTGGGTTCTTATTTATATTTTAGTTCTGAGTTGCAGTTGGTTGGTGTCTATCTTATCTATCACTTATGCATGTGTTCTCTTAGAGGGTAATGCCTCCCATTTGTGTGTTTACTACACCCTCGGTGCTAGTCACCAACCCGGGGCCTATAAGAGTCGGAAATCGGGGGTCATTATCTCCCTTCTCACATTGCCGACCCAGGAAGGGTACACATTGTGGGGAGGGGGTCATGACAAAGTGGTATCAGAGCTAGGTTGAGGGATAGGATGGTGTTTGGAGTTAGGCATAGGTGAGGTTACATGGTATGGTAGGGCAACGACGTCATTCATGTTTTTCAAGTGAGGTAAAAACCAGAGACTGGATGAGGCATAGGCATTTAGGTCCCCCTATAATCTGATGTACAGACCTTTATGATTACAATGGCTACTAAAAAGGTGATACTAGTTGCAGGGTAGAGACTTAGGAATGGATCATGCATCATTTTTATTCGTTCCTGGGTTTGAGTGGGTAGACATTGGGATTGGTTAACCTAAAATGAATAAAATAAAATAATTAATTAATAAATTTTGAGTCTTCCATATTCCTAGTTTAGGAGCTCTAAAAGTTTTTTATTTTATAGGTATGAATCCAGGTCGATGTCCTCTTTAGGTTTGTGCAGAAAATGTCCAGCAGGCTATTCTAGTAGATCATCACAGGGTAGAGGTTGATGATCATGACACTTGGAGGAAGACACTTCGAGAGTTTCAACACCAGAGTCTACAGAAGTACAAGGGATCCGTTTCGGAAGCAGTCATAGAAGACTAGTTAGAGGAGGTTGAGATCGGCATCAGTTTGATACGTGCTCGGAAGGATCACAGGGTGTCCTTGGTTGTGACATTGCTGCGTGGAGCAGCGAGAAAGTGGTGGTTCTTGTTCCTCAGGGATCGTGAGGAGTCATCGATCTCACGAGAGGAGTTTCGAGACAAGTTTAGAGTCAAGTTTCTTTCTTCGACTATGAAGGTGTCCAGTTTCCAGGATCTTCTTAACCTTCGATAGGGGAGCTCTAGTGTTCGTGAGTTTGGAATCCTTTTTAGGAACCTTTTACAATATTCTTCGGACCTATTGAAAGATGAGGAGGCGAGGGAGAGACATTTTGAGGAGGCTTTGCATCCAGAGATCCAGCCCTAGGTCACCCTGTTTATGCTGAAAACATATCTTCAGGTACTGGCAATGACAGAGGTTGTCGAGAGGAATTTGGCCCAGACCGGATCAACACGAGAGGGGAATCGACATGATTCCTCACGAAGTAGAGCTACGGTCTGGGGTTCCTGGTTTTCGTGGCTGAAGAGTTTCTGTTCAGCCGGGGGTAGGTCCCATCCCATTACATCTCGTTTCTCCAGAGGCCTTAACTCTCATGCTTATTCCAAGAGATCATTCACTTGTTTTTCTTGTGGTGGTCATGGAAATCAGCAGCAGGAGTGGCCGAGCATTCAGAGCGGTCATCGTGAATAGGGCTCTATGCTCTCGGTTCCTCCATTGAGGCAGTTCTTGCCGAGGCAGCAGCAGCCAGTTCCACCAGCTTTAAACCAGCAGAGGGTAAATGGGTAAAGCATAAGACAACCCCATGATGCTCCCCATCCTCAGTGAGCATAGCATGGCCATGGTGGTGGTCTTCATCAGGGTCAGAGAGGTCGTGGAGGAGGTCTTAGACAACATCATGCTCTAGTGTTTCTAGCTCCCAGTTAGCTAGAAATCGTTTAAGGTATCATTTCTTCTTTTCTAGCTTGGTGTATGCCTTGTTTAATTCAGGAGTGACACACTCCTTCTTATCACATGCCCTTGTCCATGCTTTGAGACTTGAGGTAGAGAGGCTTCCAGGGCCCTTGGCGTTGACTACGCCCGTTGGAGGTCGAGCTGACTTGTATGAAGTATGTAGAGACTGTGAGCTAGTGTTGGGGAAACACTACTCCTGGGGAGATTTCCTATATTTACAAATACAACCATATGATGTCATCCTCTTGATGGATTGGTTGTATTCTATGCAGGATATTGTGAATTTCTTTAAGAAGAAGGTAGTTTTCATTGGTGCAGATGGAGAGAAAGTGGTGTATGTTGTTGAGAGAGACCCTCATATAGGTCATCAGCACATTCCATTCTTATCATCCATGATGGATGAGAGGATTCTGAGTTCTTTAGAGGTTTAGCATTTGGCGTTCCTACGGTCTTATTGGAGTACCCTGATGTCTTTCCAGAAGATGTTGTAGAATTACCCCCTCAATAAGAGATCGAGTTTGGTATCAATCTACCGCCATGAGCATCTCCTATCTCTATGTCTTCATATAGGATTACCCCTTATGAGTTATGAGAGCTATGTATATAGCTTGATTTATTTTTATAGTGCGTTTTTGTTCATCCATGTGTGTCCCCGTGGGGTGCACCCTTTTTGTTTGTGAAGAAGGATGACGATAGTTTGCAGTTGTGTGTCAATTATCATCACTTGAACAAAGTGAAAATAAAGAATCTCTATACTCTTCCACGGATTGATGACATATTCAATCAACTGAAGGGTGCATGTTGGTTCTCAAAGATCAACTTGCGGACATGATATCATCAGATGCGTGTGATGGTTGAGGATATCCCAAAGACTGCCTTCTGTTGTCGTCATGGGTATTATGAGTTCGTTGTAATGCCGTTTGGCATGACGAATGCTCCAGTTTTATTAATGGGAATGATGAATGCTATGTTCTGTGAGTTCCTGTACAAGTTATTGGTATTTTTCATCGATGACATCCTTGTGAACTCCAAACCTAAATAGGAGCATGTAGAACATCTAAAATCCATTTTGGGAGTTCTTTACCAACGTCAGTTGTTTAGGAAGTTGTTGAAGTGTCAGTTTTGGGATCAAGAAGTCTGTTTCTTGGGGAATGTTTTGTCCCAACAGGGAGTAGCTGTGGATCCATCGATGATATAAGCAGTTGTGTCTTGGGAAGCCTCCAAGACAGCGTCAGAGGTATGAAGTTTCCTTCATCTCGCAGGCTACTACATAAGGTTCGTAGCCGATTTCTCACAAGTTTCGACCCCACCAAAAGCATTGACTAGGAAGGATCAGGCATCCATATGTACTAATCAGTTTCAGGAATATTTCGATTATCTAAAGGAGAAGTTAGTAAGTTATCCAGTCCTTTGTCTCCCAGTTGAGGGAGTTGAGTTTGATGTTTTCTAAGATGATTCACATCTGGGGTTAGGCTGTGTTCTCATGTAATAGAGGTCATTTGTTTCATATGGGTCTCAGAAGTTACTTCCCCATGAACACAACTATTCCACCCATGATCTTGAGTTGGCAGCTGTGGTGTTTTCTTTGAAGTTGTGGAGACATTACCTCATTGGTGAGCGCTTTGTGGTTTTCACCGATCATAAAAGTTTTAGGTATGTTGTCTCCCAGTGTGACTTGAACATACGACATGGTCGGTGGATGGAGTTATTACAGGAATAAGACTTATAAATATCATATCCTCCAGGAAATGGGAATGTTTTAGCTGATGCACTGAGTCGAAAGTCGCGTAGTAATTCTGTGCGTGAATCCGGTGATTCCTATAGAGTAATTGAAGAACTGTCAGCATTGCATCTTGATATAGAAGAAGTTGGGGGTAGAGGTTGTATTTTTCAGATGATGGTACATTCATCCCAGATGCAAAAGGTGGAAGAGTACCAATTGGGAGATCTAGATGTGGAGGTTTGGAGAGACTGAGTTGTTTGTGGTGAGGCCCCTAATGGTTGGTCAGAGGATGAACAACGCCGAGTGTTGTATCATGGATGGCTTTTTGTTACCTTGACGATGCATGAGACAGTCCTCTAAGAGTTACATAGTTTGCCTTTAGCAGTATATCCCGGCGTTACAAAGATGTACCGATCCTTGTGGAGTCAATATTGGTGGCCTAGGCTGATGTGTGCAGTTGAGGAGTTTGTGTCTCGATGTTTAGTCTCCCAGAAGGTGAACGCTAAACATCGTGTTCCTGGTGGTCTTCTCCAGCCATGAGATATTTCTCAGTGGAAGTGGGAGGACATCTCAATGGACTTTGTTACTAGTTTACCACGAGCTCAGGGAGGACAAGAGGCTATTTGGGTGGTAGTGGACCGTTTAACAAAATCAGCCCACTTTATAGCAATCAAGGAGTCATGCTCAATGGAATTTTTGTCGAGGAAGTATCTAGAGGATGTGGTGAGACTTCATGGAGTTCCACAGACGATCATTTCGGATCAAGATCCTCGTTTTACCTCCATGGTGTGGAGAGGCCTCCAACATGCATTCGGTTCTCAACTACGCATTATCACTTCTTTTCATCCTCAAACGGATGGTCAGACAGAGCGAACCATCCAGACTCTTGAAGACATGTTACGCTCTTGTGTTCTTGATTTTAGTGGTTCATGGATGAGGCACTTAACCTTGGTGGAGTTCTCTTAAAATAATAGTTTTTACTCCACCATCGGTATGTCACCATTTGAAGCCTTGTATGGCCGGCATTTCCGTTCTCCGTTGTGCTGGACTGGGGTCAGAGAGTCAGCAATTCTCAGACCAAAACTAGTGTAGAATACAACAGAGATGGTTCAGGTGATTTGTGAGAGTATGAAGACAGCACAAGATCGTCAGAAATCATATGCTGATCAAAGAGGGAGACCCCTAGAGTTTAATGTTGGGGATCATGTGTTTCTAAAGGTGACTCCCCGTCGTGGGAAGTGAAAGTTTAGTTGTGGAAGTAATCATTCTACCAAATTTGTTGGGCCTTTTGATATGTAAGCTCATGTTGGAGCTGTGGTGTATCGAGTAGCACTTCCCCCACAGATGAGTTGGATACATAATGTTTTCCATGTTTCACAACTCTATCGTTATCTTTATGATGACTCTCACATCATCGATTGGGGGAAGATCAATGCTGATGATGATGCAAACATTGAGGAGTGACTTTTGGAGATCCAGGACCACAAGGAGAAGGTGTTCCACGGGCATTCTAACCCCTTAGTTCTGTCTTGTGGAGACCCAGTGGCATGGAGGAGAGTACCTGAGAATGTGAGTCATAGATACGTGCTCAGTACCTAGAGTTTTTTGATGTTTAACTATTTTCATGTAATGATGTTCCCTTCGTGGTTAGACTATTCAGGTTTTATTATGAATTTATTTTGTTTCTTTTGTGGATTTCTCTCTTTTGAGAGGTATCTCAATGTGTTTTTATTTAGACCCCGTTTCATTTTTTTCACTTTCGGTGGGTTTTGAATTATCTAGGATGAGAATGTGTTGAGAGGTATATGATGTAATGGCCCTCACCTCTCCAGTCCATTACTTTGTGAAAGTGTGGTGTTTGAGGTGTTCCAAGAGGTCAAGGTGACTTATCTCGAACGCTTTTCCAACTATCAAATTCTGTGAAAAGTTCCACCGGTGAACAGTTATATCGGCAACCTATAACAGTATGTGAACAGTGTTCTAACGGTGAGGTTCAGTGAATAGTTCTATCAGTGAGGTTCAGTGAAATGTTCTAATGGTGAGGCATTGTGAAAAGTTCTATCAGCGAGGTTCCGTGAACAGTTCTATCGATGAGGTTCAGTGAACAGTTCTATCAGTGAGGTTCAGCGAACAGTTCTATCGGTGAGGTTCAGTGAACAGTTCAATTGGTGAGGTTTAGTGAACAGTTCTATCGGTGAGGTTCAATGAATAGTTCTATCGGTGAGGTTTTGTGAACAGTTCCATCAGTGAGGTTCAGTGAACAATTCTTTTGGTGAGGTTCAGTGAACAATTCTATCAGTGAGGTTCAATGAACAGTTCTATCGATGAGGTTCAATGAACAGTTCTATTGTTGAGGTTTAGTGGAAAGTTCTATCGGTGAGGTTTTGTGAACATTTCTTTCAGTGGGGTTCAGTGAATAGTTCTATCGGTGAGGTTCATTGAATAGTTTTATCGGTTAGGATCAGAGAATAGTTCAATCTGTGAGGTTTTGGGAACAGTTCTATCAGTGAAGTTCAATGAATAGTTCTATCTATGAGGTTCAGTGAATAGTGTTCTATCGGTGATGTTCAGTGAACAGTGTTATATTGGTGAGGTTCAGTGAAAAGTGTTCTATCGGTGAGGTTCAGTGAACATTGTTCTATTAGTATGGTTTAGTGAACTGTGTTCTATCAGTGAGGTTTAGTGAACAGTGTTCTATCGTTGAGGTTCAGTGGAAAGTGTTCTATCGGTGAGTATCTAACGATGAGGTTCGTGAACAATGTTCTAACAGCGAGGTTCATGAATAGTGTTCTATTGGTGAGGTTCATGAACAGTGTTATATCGGTGAGGTTCTAATGGTGAGGTTCATGAAGAGTGTTCTAATAGTGAGGTTCATGAACAATGTTTCATGATTCCTACAGTTTCACCACTTTAGCATTTTCATTTGTTGTAAAATGAATTTAAATCCTAATTAGTGTAGTATGCATGTTTATTGTAAGCATGTTTAATCCCACTAGATGAAAATGGAATTGAAATAATAAATAATTTAACCGGATAAATAAATTGATATCAATCATATGTTATTGCCTCTTGTTTTGCTAGATAGTGTGATATCTATGATTTCTTTTCAAAATTGTTTGTTCTTGATGGAAATTAGTAAAGAACGTAAACTAGGATTAATTGAAAATTGTTGGAAAAAGATAACGAGTCATGAAAATGAATGTGGTTCTTTTTGTAATTTGATGTTAATCAAATTAGTGCAGTACACATGTTTATTTATTTTTGATAACTTACTGGTTAGGTTTCCCAAATTTAGAACCAACAAATAATAAATCGGTTTATCCAAGATGGATTAAATAACTGGTGGTTGTAAAAGGATAATTGCTAGTTGGGTTCTGAGTTACCCTCTTGTTTGTTTAAGGGCCAAGAGCCCAATTGTGAAGATGTTTGTTTTACTGCTGCTTGTGTTTTAATGTGAGTCTGGATGGTTGTGATGATTTTTGGAGGCATGGAGGCCCTATTGGTTGTGTTAGCAGATGATGCCTAGAGTGGCGAGATGAATTGGTATATGCATGTGGGTGTCGGGGAGGACACCAGGGATGATGGAATGGGATGGACGTGATTGTTGGATGCTTGGTCATTTTGATTGGTTGTTTATCTACTTTACTTTTCCCCACTACTCAAGGTAGCTGTTCTTACCAGCCCTTATTCCAAAAGAGGTGAAGACACACGAGGTATTCGACGTGATTTCCGTGTTTAGCTTCTTAAGAAAGGATGGGTATATGCTCTTTCTATATGCGGAAAAAACTCGAAGGGTAGTACGTCTAGTCACTGTGTTGATCCCCCTTGTGTTTAGTATCATATAATGTTTTCCTAGAAAGCCTGGGAATGTGGGAATGTATTTCTATAAAGAATAATTGAATAAATGGTGTTAACCCATGGGGATGGGGATGCTGGAACATAATGATGTGTTTGTAATTTTTGAAGGAACAACTGACATTGGGTGTGATGCTGATGAAATTTAATGTGGAATTGTTCATTTATAATTAATTTTTAATGAATTAATTAAAGTAATTTGGAACTAATAAAAAATGAATGATGTAATCTAATAAATATCTTTAAATGGTTATGTTCTTATAGGATACCTAGTCTTAGAAGTAGCATCCTGGAGTCTGAGAGATGTTAGTTGTAGTTGTGTCTAAGACTAGGTTATGCCCATAATGTGGTTTTGAGTTATAATATATTCTACACTTTTTGTGTTTTTATACGCTACCCATCCATGTCAGTAAGGGCAACTGACACCCCAGGGATTCTGAGCCCCCGGGGGGGGGGGGGGTGTTTTCCCTAACAATCCGGTGGGAGGATGGATGGCTAACTACCCACTTTGGCCCTTATCCATTCTATTGGTAGTTACATGTGATGGAAGGCACATTGGTTAATTTTTCCCATATTTCTGTGTAGAGGGTTCTAATGGATTGTGGTTATTCACACAAACATATTCTGGATATAGCTTTTCTATGGACTACTATGGCTTTAACGTGTATAGGCTATGACATCTTGAGGATCTTTACTCGGTGTATGGGCTGTAATGGCTTGAGGTATAATACCCAACATATGATACACGTTATTCAAGCTATGGTGACACCTAGAAACTACCTAGTTACTTTGGTGTGTGGACATGGTGGATTTGTTGCATGAGGTGCATATTGTAGTGCTTCGGCCAGGTGCCTGTGGGCAAAACTTTTTGGAGAGTGATGCTCAGGACGTGCGACAATGTGGCAAAGCGGCAAAACAGTGGGGAAGTAGTAGCAATGTACCCTTGATATTCTTTATTATATGATATATTCTTGTATGCATTCCTTAGTGAGAGTATCCATGTTGAGGTTGGGAACTTAGTATACATGTTTAGGTGACGAGTAAGTTTCACTTGTTGTTCACTATGCTTTATCGTGCTTTCTTTGATTTTTCCCGAGAGGCTTCAGGGATGATCCTACTAAGTATACTGTTATACTCACCCTATATATATATAAACTATTTTTCAGGTCACTTGAATCAGGTCGGAGATCAAGCTGGTTTCTACTAGCTTGGGGTTTCAGATGCTATTCGGGCTGGTGGTTGGTGTTGTTTTTACTTTCTTTTGGGTACTTTTAGTTTTTCCCTTCCAATTGTAGTACTCTTTCATGACAATACATATGTGCAGTAGGGTTTTCTTTTATATTACAGTTCTGAGATGGATTTGGTTGGTGTCTATATTATCTCTCTCTCCCGCATGTATTCTCTTAGAGGGTAATGCCTCCCATTTTTGTGTTTAATATACGGTGCTAGTTTCAAACCCGATTCCTACTAAAGGCAGGACTCAGGGGTCATTATCTCCCTTCTCACATTACCGACCGAGGAGGGGTACACTTTATGGGGAGGGGTTAGTGACATTATTAACCACCTTTCTACCCTTTTATATCATCATACTCTCTCATTGTTACATAATTTTACTCGTAATTATTCAAAATACTCACCCAATCCTCCAACTCAACTTCCACCAAGAATTTTGAATTTCAAATTAAAAATATTAACTTCAATTTTAACATTTATCAACACCCATTAAAAAATTATCTATTTGTCCACTTCAGGGTCTTTATATCACCTTGACACATGACTTTGAGATGCTTGGATTAAATTAGAGTAGTAAAATGTTCTATAAAAGAATAAAAATCAATGATCCACTTAAATTCTGAAAATCTATTCACACCCTGAATTATTCGGTATCCCCACGATATTGTCACTATAAAATGATCATAACCTTTTTTATAACTATTATTCAAAAAAACATTATAAAAAACACCATGAAATCATGGGATGATATTTTATTTCATGATTCAGTGCACTGTGCCTTATATAACAATTATCCCCCTCATCATAGTCGACATGAACATTATGTACACACCATGACCTATCAGAATTTATACACAACATAATCTGATGTATTTTGGTTCCTAGATAATGGAAATAAGTAATAAATATATTTTTGCATAAGATTTTAGACCCCCATGAAATTTTGAGTCATATGACCAAGTAAAAAATACATAGTTCATGACATAGTGAATCCAATTTTTTCCTTTAGTTAAGAACCTTGTTGTTTTGTCTAACTATTTTCTCTCATGAGCTAATATAACTCCCTGGTTCTCTATCTCTGTATTTTTAATGTCAAAAAAGGCTATAATTTCTTATTTGATATTGGAAGATTCCAATTTTTATAGAATTTTAATTTTAAAATGGCTTCTAAAACACTATTTTTAGTAACAATCTCTCCATTTTCCTTTAAAACATGCATTATGGTGTGCTTTGTGCTTGTCCACTACATGGTGAGGTCCATTTTCTCAAAAAATAAAACAAAAAAATAATTATTTCTAGAACCAAAAATCCATTTTTATCTATAATAGGAACCATAATGATTTTATATTTTGAACATATCATAGTGAGACAATTTCAACTTTATTTTTCTCTAAAACATCATAAATAACTTATAATATCTTTTAACTATTTGAATATACTTTCTCAACCAAAAAATCCTTAATTAAATGATATTTAATATGATTAAAATATAGACTAATGTTTCAAAAAAAATCCATTAAATATAATCCACTCCAACTATCTCTATTGACAATATACCCCTTTGACAACTACGTTCTTTTGTGTTTAACTTCATCCTAAAAAAATTCATTTTCTGAACTACTCCTCATCTGAACAACACCATTATTTTTAGTAATATCCCTTTTTATTTTTTTTCAACCATAAAATATAAATCACGATTAAAAATGTCTAACGGATCATAATTCAATCATTCCAAGACTAAATGATCGAACTCAAAGTAGAAAAAGAACCATGAATAATAAAATCAATGTTTTTTATTAGAGTAACATAAACCTAATTTAAATAGATTATTTCACTTCTCTATCCAACACATTTTCTCATATCTACTCTTTTACATGTTGAAAAAAAATATTTCTTGCACACAGACTCAATAAGAAAATTTTAATTGTTTAAATATCCTAAATATACACATAAACACATACTAAAATAATATCATTATAAAATTGAAAAAATAACCTAAATATATAGTCTCTATTAATATGATATTTCACCCTGATTTAAGAAACATATATATCCTTGTACTTATGCTTACATATTCTCCCCCCATGAAAAATAACATCCAAATAATTTTTTGGCGAGGGAATATTACATCATATATTATCCTTGATAGGAAAAAGGTTGAAATCCCATCATCCTACTAAAAAATTGAAATGCATTCTTTAGAAATAGATTAGTAAAGACATCTACAACTTACTCCTTAGTAGTTACAAATTATAACATCAGTATATCTTAATAAATCATTTATTTTATAAATTGGTACATAATATCTATGAGATTAGATCAAAAATATTGATCCAAGTCCTTTAAAAGGATGATGTCACTCTAATTATGAAATATCACAAGCAATGGAAACTATGAATCCACCATTAGATATTCAATTTGAGTTCCCATCCACATCAATTATTTTATTTCTTGAGTAACAACACCACACTTTGATTTTTTTATACTTAATTAAAAATAACATTGTTTATTTATGTTCTAATCTACATACTTCTCACCCAAAAATAATACTACACTATAGGTTGTCTTCTTATCCTCAACACTTCCAACTAAAAACACATCATCAAATCCAAATAATTTTAACCTCATTCTTCAATAATATAAAACCCATAATCAAATGTAAATTTAATATTACTTATAATATACTTTTCTATAATGAATTGAGTATCTTTTTGTGAACTTTGATGATATGAAAATAATGTGGAAATAAATATAATGCCTATATTTAAAGTATTTGAGTAGGTAAAACAACCAATAAGTTTTATAAATTCATTATTTTAACATATTTTCCTTCATTATCATTATAAATTTTAGTTCCCACTACAATTGTTCAAGAAAAAGTTTTTTCTTCCTCTATTTCTATATTTCTAAATACCAGACATACTTCCCTTGATAATGGAATATATGATCTTTATCATAAGAAATTTGGAGACACAATAAAAAATTTATCCTTGATAATAGATAAATATCAACACTATTTTTCATTTCAGTTTCAAAGCCCTTGGAATCACCAACATCATTTATAAAAAATATATTATAATAAGCTTAGATGATAATATTAGAGATACCACATTATTTTCTTTAATATAATGGTTTTCATCCTCTATTCCCTTCTTGAATTTTAGTGTCTTTAATAAATTATCTTACATGGAATATCATGTACTGGGAACCTATTTCAATCTATATTAACCCTTATTTAACCATCATATATATCCATAATTATCTATAATAAATAATCTTTTGGGTACTCATTATATAAATCCTCTTCAAGTTCAACATTAAATAAATATTACGTTACATCTACATAGAAAATATTGCGTCAGCATTAAGAAGTGATTTAAATAAAAATAATTATAGACTCAATCATTGTAACTAGGGAACATTTCTCATAAATTTAATTCGATTATTCTTGAGAATGATCTTTATAAAAGAGTATTTCTTTATTAATAATTAGATAACCTTTTTTATTCAAATATTTATAAAGGACTCAATTCAATCTAATAACATTACTATTTTTAGTTTATTTAAAAAATAACAGGTGTTTTTATTCTTTATATAATAAAATTATCCATTCATAGAATACCCCAACTCTAGAATTATTAATGGTTCATCAAAATTTCTCAGTTCGAATTTATAATGTAATGAATTATGTGTTGTTTTCCTCTATGTTTTCTTTATATAAAATGATTAATCTCGACCAAAAATTTTATTTTGAACTTAAAATTTTCAATCAACCTTATATAAACTAAATTTGGATACTAATTATCACATTATAAGGTTGAATCAATATATTCTTCTATAACATTATTTGAATCCATTAAATTTTATAAATTTTCAAAATAATTATTCAATTAATTTCAATTGACATTTTTTCATTCCACAACCACTAAATTAGTTTTTTTAAATATTTAAATAAAAAAATAATTAAATTTCCATATTTCATTATTTTATCTGGGATTGACCATTTAGTATATAGGATTCAAAAGGAATATTCCATTAAATCCTCTTAACGCAAACATCCCCATATTTTTACATATAACTTTGATGATGAAAGGGATTCCTGAAACCATAAAATATGTAAGGGCATTGGTATTCTAATTTAAAAATTCATAACAAAACATGTATTAATTTTGATGGAATAAACACCTATTGGGATATATACAATTTTTCCAATATCTTATCTCCAAAATAAACCTGAAGTGTTGAACTCTACTAACATTTTTTGAGCCATTTAAACCAAAATAATATTCTTCCATTCAGTAAAACAATATACTGAGGGTTTATGATGAATGATACTCATGATGAATAAGATTCTTCCTGAAATGATATTTGAATTTTATACTTGTATACTCATCCCCATTGTCCATTCATATTCTCTTGAAAGAGAAGTCACATTTCATATGTCTTATTCTCTTAATTTTTTTAAATATATTAAAGGCCACCAATTTACATTTAATAAATACAATAAATCAAATGAGATTAAATTCAAAAATAATATAAATAAATAAAAATAGCTATTTTTTGAATTATTCCTCATATTCCCATGTTTATCTATGTGAAAATGTTGAAATGGATGATAAATTTTAATTTCAAATTTCAAGTGTAAAGGGTTGTCAATCATTCCTTTTTGGAATGTATAAAAAAACCAATTAATAATTTTATTTAACAGATAATCATAATGAACATTATATTCTCAAATTATTTAACTTGTGTTATTTTGAACAATATGGATACACCATTTATGCCAAAATTCATTCTCTTCATTTGAACTCAAGTAACAACGGTTTTTAACATCACCGACATGAAGAAATTATTAATTTCTCCTTTTTATCTTGTTATTTCATAACTATATTTAATCATTTTCACTATGTATTCAAACTTTGGAAAATTTAAATCATTACATTCATCCCAAAGCTGAGAGACGGTTAGAAAATGTGCTTCAACCCATCAAAATAATGTGTATTATTTTAGTTGTACATACTCTATCTATTTTTTTTGTGTGTAAAATCTAATAATTATTATAGAACCATAATTTTTAAATGACATTGAACTATCATTATAATTTTTAATATATTTTATATTCTTTTTATCTCTTATCATATCTGATCAACACCTAATGTCCAGAATCTACATATATTCCTTTTGATATGATTTTAATGTAACTCCAACTAAAATATTGTTATCCCTAACTTTACATTCAATTATTTAAAAATTTTATGAAATTATATTCATACAAAAATGATATGTATAAATAGTGAATCAATTCTAAGATATAAGACATAGTTGGTTACATTTTCCATATAGTTAAATATGATCTAAAATTGATTTCCCGTCATCAGCTACAAAATTTCATATTATTCTATATTTTTATTAATTTATTGGGATGAATACATCAAGATTCCTAACTTTGATATCTATTAGGCTTATATTAATAACCTTAATTTAACAAATGCCTCCTCTATAAATGTTTCAAGCCCCTAAATTCCCAATAATTGTTATAAACACAAATCATTCTAGGTCGAGCAGTCTATTTTCCATAATATATCATCCACCTTTCATCACCTCGAAAACCACTATTCTTGAAATATTTTTTAATAAAAAATTTCTCGGATACCTATAACATGATTACATATATATTTTAATCATTTATTATGTTTCCACATTACCATTTATAGCATAATTTTCACCAAAGTAAATCTTTTCTATATTTAAAATTTTCAAGATTTTTTCTTCATTTAAAATAAATTTTTCTTACATTGGCATTTAATTTATATAAAACGTTACTTATTAAAATCTAATAACTTATTTTACCATTAACTAAAGCCATTAATGATTCAAGTATTCATTATTGTTTTTAAAGGTTCCACTAATTTTGGAATTCCACTTTGATGATTCACTAAATTCTTACACTGATTTATTAAAATTAAAAATGAAATTTCCATGTGATTTTCATCATCAAGAATTATTTTTCAAATATTTTCATTTTTATTTTCCTTCACTATAAATTTATCTTCAAATAAAATCCTTTATCTTATTATATTCATTAAGTATCGCCATAAAATTATAATTTTGCATCAATTTTTTAGATTCCTCTTCAGTATGAGAAGGATTAATATTATTTCATGTTTAAAATTCATTAATAAATTTTCCTATCCATTTATCAAAATCTAAGATTTATAAAAGACACTCCTTTAACTCTCACTTCAACAAGTATTATATTTTAGTTTCATCATTATTTCCATCACTATCATTTTGATCACTAGTTATTTAATCTTCATTCAATTTAAAGATCAATTGTATTCCTTTCAATGAAATAATAAAATTTAGTTTCATATTCAAGGATTTCATCATCTTTAAACATAGATAAGAAATTTTTCTTTTTCAATTTATTTAAAATCGTACCTTTTCCCTTTTAGATTGAATTCTATTTTATGATTTTTGATATTTTCTTCTTTGAATAACTTCTTAACAATTGTACTTCATCCTAAATTTTTTATTCCTTTTAGGTTGAAAGATTCATTATTAAATTTCTAGGGGATCCAAATTTAAGGATCATTAATTAAATATTTCCTAAGTACATAACTTTTCCTTTCCATTTTTGATGATAAATTTAATCATTTTTTTAAAATTTATCTCCACACCCGCACACTATTTAATATTAACTTCTATATATTTAAAATCATTAAATATATTTTATTTATTAAGATATTTAAAGGATATTTAATTTTTATATTTAACAATTCTATTTAGCATATTACCTTTCCTATTTTCATAATAAATCAATATTCTATCTAAATCACCCAATGGATGTTTCAAAACACTAACATTAAAATTCTCTAAAAATTTCTTTAATGGTTTCCATCAATATTCATAATATCATTTTTACAATCATTGTATCCTAAAGACCACCCCCATAATCCTTTAATATTTCTCCATACCGCTTTAAATATTGTGAACAAATCATAAAATGATTTATCATCATAATTTCAAATGTCTTTATATGTCAAATGCCAAATCTGTAATATTTATTCTCTTTCCTTCACATTTCCTTTATAAATATATCCCATATTTTCCCTGAACACTTTTTATATTTTAGACCCCTTTATCTAAAGAATCCTTCTTTAATAGCGATGATAAAATTAAATTAAAATCATGGCCATCATTTTCAATGTTATTTAAATAAACCATTATCATCAATTAATTTTTAGTGTGAGGAATATAAACATTTATTATATCCTCATGTACATCCAAACCAATGGATGATAGGTGTGAATGAATTATTTATTTATAATTTTGATAAATATTTCCACTATGTAACAACCCTAATTTGGATACTAGAATAATTCCTAAATCCAAACTACCTCAAACCCTAATTGCGCTTCCCAATCCATAGAGGGTAGCGACTATCACTATGGATATGAACTCATAATTGTCTAATGATTTACCTAATTTGAATATGATAACTATTCATTCTCATTTTCTTACAATGTAATGAACTGGATCATCCATTAATTCATTTTTACAAGATAAATAACTATAATTCCCTAAAATAAATTAATAATAATTTAAGAGAAACAATGAAATATCTAAATGAACATAGTCAAAAGAATTAAAATAGATCATGGTGAATAAACTATGAATAACATTTAAAACTATATGGTCCTGATACAACTAAATGAAATGGTAATGTTCCAAGACCCTATCTCATACTAATTGAGACATAATCGTTCAAACGAATAGATACTTAACCAGCTCCTATAGTATCCAAGATCAGTCAAAACATATACAAGACCTCATAACATTGTACTTTACTATACCTTATATTCAATAAGTGGGACTTCATGTCCATCAAGGTTCTTATATAGGGTGTGAACATAAATACTATGTAGGGAACAACCAATGGCATGTCAAAGCACAATAGTGAATAATAATGTGTTTTCATAAATAGGTATGTTAATTTTCTAAACTATACATAAATAGTTTTATAAGAAGTTATCAACCAAAAAATATAAATAATAAATAAACAAGAAACTAATTTTTTAAAAGTTTTCTATACCAATTAACTACATATTTTAGGAGGTTCCATATACGTACATATCCACTTAAAGACATACCTCGGTATTTGTAATGTAGTTTCCATTCCATCCACATCATGAGACAAATGATTAATAAATAAATATTTATTCACCACATATATATACATATATACATATATCAATTTTTTTGTGTGTGTGTTTGAGCACGTTAGCATCCTAACGACCCATACGAGAGGGAAAGGGAACTATGTATACGTAGTAAAGGAAATATTGCAGCCCATCCCTTCAAGAATAGGGGAAGCAGTATACTAGATTCAAGGTGATCTATCAGCCTCTACCATTTCATAAAAATAAGATTGGTTAATTTTTAAATTTTCCCCATTTTATATAAAAGATTCAAGGTGATTTTTTAGTAGGTATCATTTCATATAAATGATTAAGGGAATTATGGGCCCATCCCATTCATGATTATATATATATTGAACATATTTACAATTCAAATAATTAAATTACTCATCTTATATAATAAAAAACATATATCAAATCATTATCCATGATGAGTGATACAATAATATATATACTTAATGAAATATTTGATACAATTAATAAAAAAGACACTTAAAAAATAAAATTAATTCTATGATAAAATAATATTTAATATATAGCAATAATTTATCATGGAATTCAAGACAACATATAAATTTATCATGGAGAAACAATAATATGGAAAAAAAATTAAAAACATCAAATCATTCATTTAATAACTCCCAGAAAAAGAACTAAATAATTTTTTTTAAGCAAACAAACACGAATCCAAGTTAAAACATAAATAAAAACCCAAGTCTTACTAAAAATGATGTAATGGAACAAGTTAAGTAATAGAGTAGTAATAATCCACACTAAATTTAAAAATCCTCTCAAAGTAAGTTTTCTATAATTAAATATTATACTTAAAAAAATTATTTGTGAAAGTGTTTATCATACTTGAAAAGTTTACACTTTATTTTTTTATCATGTAAGAATAATTTAATTTCGTTTCAATTGAAATTTATACATGTTTAATATAAGGAAATGAATAAATTAATGAAAAGAGGTAGTTTTATATAATCAAATTTCAAAATTTAGGCTTAAAAATGAACCAAAATTATATATAAAACCTTTTAGAAAAGAAATAATTCATTGTTTCCAAAACATAAGGTTTTTTTAGTAAATAAAAATGTTGAAGGAACTAAAAGTGTTTAATAATCACATCACTTAATTCCAAATAAACTAGTATAGATGCTATCTCACCACCAATGAAAACTCTTAAACAAGGTTATGTATATATCATTGTCATTTACCTCATGTAGTTTATGAAAAATTAATGTATATTCCAAATATAACATTACAATTCTCACACAATAATATAATTTGGTTGAACATGGTTACACCACAAATGTTTAAGCTATAAATTCACTTCATATTTTCTGAAAACAAGAACAAGATCATAAAGAATGATTATAAAATATAATAATCAAAATAAGGGTAACATGATCAAAGAACATACATAACTAAGAATGGATTAACATATAACTAATATTTCCATCCAGAGAAAAAAATACATTATAATGTAATAAATTTAAAATAAAAGTATGCAAGGTCATTAATAATAATAAATACAAGAAAATTATTAAAAATCATTTATTACATCTTTTTAAATTTAATATTAACTTAACAAAATAATCAACTAAAACAACTGTTTTACATGGATTTAATTTATTGTTTAAAATATATAAATTTTTTAAAAAAACTATTACATAGTTTTGTATAAAATACCATTTAAAAATCATCGAAGCATTGTAAAAAATATCATTAATACCCATTCATTCATACTTCTAAATCTATATGTTCAGATACTATTAATAGTTTATAAAATAAGTGTCAAACATGTTTTAGGTATAACATGATAATTCACCTAAACATTTGAGACTAACTACCATAACCATTTGTGATCTTTGACATCTATAATTATATCCAATAATACTCCAAATTATTCTATATGAAAGTAATATTTGATGTGGAAAAACCATTGGATCATCCCAGAATCATGAATCAAATGGAGAAGTGGAGGATTAATAATAATTTCCCTAAAAGTGGATCTCATATTGAAAAAAGAATGGGAGTTCGAAGACCAGCCCCCACTGAAGGGGTAATGAGAGTGGAAGAAAAAGTCCAAAATGACTAATTTTTTTTATAGAAATAATATCTGGGTCTACTAGGTAGTCATTATAGAGACACCCATTACACAGTAGACCCACCAAGACACCCCTATCAATTCCCAAAAACATATGGTACCTAATACCTCTGGCCGGTTACCTGTTGCCAACTATAGTTCTAAAATGCAGCTGGTACCACATCTAGAACACACATAAACTCCCAAAAATATAGAAAAACCTGAAACCTCATGAAAAATCCCTAATATATCACACTGAAACATCAAATTTTAAATCCAAGTCTGAAAATAAAAAATTAACCTTGCTCCAAATCAAAAAATTCTAACAACCAATCTTTTCATCACCAAAGTTTCCTAGGAAAACTAAATATACAGTTTAAAAAATTCAAAAATTACATGTTATATGGTTATAAAACTTTATAATTACCTTAATATTCACTGAATTTATATGATCCCAAATTAACATAGGAATTTAAAGACAAAAACTCTATAAATTAGAGTAAAAAAAATCCAAACTTAAACTTCCGATATATTTAAAATATTTAGAGGAAACCTAGACACACTGTGATACCAATTAAGATGGCCCAAGCATTATTTGATTTAACTAAGTGGGGTGGGGGTAAATCCATGAATGACATTTCTATTTTTATTTTCAAGATTTATTTTAAATAAAACTCTACCACTTTTATTATAATATATAATCTTATTGTGAAACTCACACACTAAATTGAAGTAACCAAAAAGGACACCTGATATATAAGGTTCACTATAAAATATGAATGGATATATCCTTGAATGGTAAAAAAACAAGAGACCATACAATCCGTGAGAAATACCTTTTGGAATACAACGATCGTGTAATATGGTTTATCTTGAAATATAAGAAACAATAATATTGTCCTCCTAACACATTATGATCAGAATTACACTATGAATAAAACATGTTAAAAATGTTTCCTTCTTTCTTAGAAATTATATGAATCAATAATTCTAAATTTATAATGAAATTTTATATCAAAAATATCAATTTATCCCACACTCCATAAAATCAATGAATATGTATGAAACATTATTCTTCCTAAAAATATACCATTGGTTTAGTGATCCTTCTTAAAAACCTTAAACAGGTGTGTTCACCTCTTCCTATTTCTTTTATTATTATTATTTTATCTTCACTTTTCTATATTTCATAGTCTATATAATTCTTACAAACCTCTAATTAAAATTAACGAAAACACTCACATAATTTTCTAACTTAATCTCTAAGCAATAATCTAGAATTTGAAATTTAAAAACAGAACATCCATTAAATAAATATGAAAAAATGATCCTTTAAATCATTTTTGGGTCTTCACATCACCTTTATATTGGATTTAGATATATTTAGATTGAATTTTAGTTGATTAAACCCAATGAATTAAGTCCCCACTCCAATAATAATGGGTTTGGAAATGATCACTAAGATGAATTAACATAAATGAGACACCATAGACCATAATATCCTATAACATAAATGCATCATAAAAACTTATTTCAAAAAAATACCAAAAATATATATAAATATAAAAACAACTGAACTATATAACAATGAATTAATGAGACAACAAATATCTAGTACCATTCCATAAATACTAAATCCAAAAAATGAAACACAAATACCAAGAAAAAAACCATTAGGTGAAACTTACATTAGGAATTAGATGACTCATAATCTCTATATGGAATCCTAGAAAAAATATATCAAAAATTATTTCTCACCATACACTAGTATAAACCACTATGAAAAATATCCATTAGCACCAATATCTCCACAAATACTATAGTCATCCATTAACTACGAAAAATATACACATACACAAAACATGTTGATAAAAGTCTCATATAGGGGTGACTATAAATATATCTATTAAGATGCATCAAAAGAATAATGAAAATATGATAAAACATGTTATCTTAAAATGAAAATAGAAGGACCTAAGAATGATACCAATGTCAAAAAATATTATCCAAGATAAATGAAATCATGAATAATGGGGAAATCACTAAACCTCACAAGAAAATTCCATAAAAAATCATATCTCACATGTATCTAGAGATACATATAGAATAATTCAACAAAACAAGTTAGAAATATCATAGACCATCTATAAGTAATAAAAAAGGAAACAAAGGATAGAAAGAGTCTCTTACATAGATTAATTTCATTTAAAAATAATCTTAAAGGGGAACCTGTAAAATAAAAATTTAGTCCATAAAAAACCAAAAATTATAATATCCATAACTCCATCACCCTCCCTTAGTAACAACATCAATGTGATAATCATGAATTGATTAAGAGATTATGTTATTAAAGGGGTATACTCACCATTATCTAGGAAATGTGCCTGAGCTTCTTTAGTGTGCATCAACTGAGAGGGTTACCTTATAAAAAACTATGTGTTTTAATACACATTATTTCATGATTTATTACATAAGGATAATCATAGTATAACACCAGATGATTGAGAGGACTAGTTTAATTAGATAATTAGTTACATAGTGTAATTTTTTTTAACATAAATAAAAATACATAAACTAAAACTCTATAACATTCCCTTAAATTCCCATGATCTTCTATAACTGCACAAGATATACTAAGGATGTACATAAGAGAGAGGTCAGATATAAATCCTAGTAAGGTAATAATAAAATAATATCATGATTAATGTAATAAATCTGAGTTAATAAACATATCAATAGAACAAAATATTGGTGAGAATCATAAACTTGAACATAAAATGATGATATAATATGACGATATAAAGGAAATATGATAACATATAAACAACATAAAACAAGATATTATAAAATTATGTCATGGGTAACCACATAAAATAAAAAAACAGTTTGTTTAATATATCCCCTCATTCACCACACACTGTATTACATGAGATACACATACTACGTAATTTACTAGATGGATATATAATTTTGGGCTCACCCCATCATGTTCATGTCACGTAGAGTCATAAATGTCCCACATATATCATAGAACATGATGTTGTGTTTTATCACTGTTAATACCAACATTAAGGAGTGTAGATTACATACATGTAATTCCAAAATAAATAGAGGATAAATAAATCTAGGAAAATACCGATGAGTGGAAATGGGGGTGGGTACTCACTATACAAATGTTTGGCATGGAAAATCACATGATAAATTATGTAGCGTACTATGGGTACATAATAATTCATGAAAGGTATTAATGATAGTAAAATGGATCTATAGTCACTTTTAAATAATAACTAAGGGAGTACGTATGTGTAAGAACATATCTTAATATGAAAAATTGGAAATCAAAAAGGCATAAAATAAACAATGTGTTAGAATAAATAGGAGAAGGAGATGATCCATTACCTAGAGAGGACACATCCAAAAGCTTGGTAAGACATTTTTATGATCTTGGTAACATATTATAAGTGATATACAGAGGGAAGGGTAGATAAATTCATACTCAAATTGTTTCTATTTATGATGAATGGGAGTTTTGGTTGTTTTTTTAGAAAAATAGAGGGGAAATATTTATTAATTTCTAGACATAGGTTTTGGAATATATATGATAAATTAATCCAAACCACAAACCCACCCATGTTTCCCCTTGTATTATACCAATGTAGAGTGGGTTTAATTACTTCATAAGTATATAAACAAAACTCATTTAAATAATACAGTTGGTGTTGTCGAAGTTAGTCATGTTTATAAAGAATTGTTTTTAAAACATTAAAATATAATATTGGTTTGAGATAATTCATTAAGGATTTATATTAAACAAATAACCTCAAAAAAAAGTAATTCTGAAGATTTTTCATAATTTTCTACATTGAAACTCTTTATAGTATTTATAATATTATTTTTGCGCATTCGATAATTCAAAATGTGTACCATATATTTATATAGTGTTTATTTTTTATCAAAAAATGTGACTACCTTATAAAATAATGAAAAAATCATTATTACATTATTTATTTGTGATTATTTCCAAAATAAAATAAAATATATCAAAATAATTCATTAAATTGTAAAATATAAACTTTTAAATAAAAAATATACATTCATAGAAAAAATATAGGGTTTTATGATGATAAGTGTTTCAGAACCTTATAAAAATTACATTTAACACCATAAAATTATATTATAATTTATATTTAATTAAATATTATTTAATAATAATATTTTATTAAAATAAAATTTATTAAAAAAATTATTGATGTCCTTAAAAATAGTTCCTAAATTAAAACTGTATATTTACCTAAAATAAAATTTGTGTTTCATTATATAAAAATATAATTTTTATCAAACATCATATCGAATCATTATAGATTTATAATAAAAAATAAATATAATAATTATTTTATTAAGAATTTAAATTTAAAAATTCATGTTGTTAGGTTCTAGATATAGAAACCTGTATTGCACTAATCTATTATATAAGGGTATAGTGTGTGATGGTGACACTTTCATAGGGTATTTTGGTAAATATGGTTTGGCAATGATCTCAATAAGCTTAACTTATAATATAAAAGATTTCACTCATGATTTAGATTTTAAAACTCCAATGGGGATTACTTAATAAAAAAGTATAGTGATTCATATACCTTGGAATCTATGATAAATGGGATTTATAGGGTATGATCCTAATAGTCGAGGGAATTTATTCTTCTATATGTATTAATTGGACTTTATCATAACCCTTTATATACCATCTTAACAGTTACTTTATAAGGGATTTATTTTCAAGGGTTATAATTCATAATTATTTTTTAATCTTTTAGGAAAAAATGTTCCAACAAATAAAAATTAGTTTCAGGTCTTTCTATAACTACATTACTTGATAAGGAATCTATTCATTCAAAACAGAATTTCCATTATAAAAGTTTCAATAATTACATTCTAACTCTTTATAAATTTAAGCCTCAAAATTTTCATTTAATAAAATAAAATAGACATGGGTTCTTCTTTTTCATTTCCTCCTCCAATTTTTATGTTGTTTTCTCAAAATTTTGATTCTTCCACAACACTTTGACTAGGTTAGTTTTCTTATTTCATAGGATATTATTCTATAATCTATGATTTTAACAAGCTACTCCTCATTTGAATGATCTTTCTACAATGGAACCATCACTAGGTTCATAAAATGTGAGGGGATTGTCTTGTACTTCCTTAAGAGGTATAAATGGGATAGATCATGTACTTGACATCGGTTTAGTGAGAGTTCTAATCGATATCCACCGACTCCTATGTGATAAAATATTTGAAAGGGGATAATGCATCATAGAATAAGGTTTCCCATCTTCCTAACCCTCAAGAATTTCATCCTTAGAAATATATTAAGGAACACCTTATCTCCAACCTCAAACAACATGTATCATTAATTATTATCTAAGTAAATTTTCTATAGACTTTTTGAATAATTAATATGGTGTATAATGGTTTGAATCTTCTTTATTATCTTCTAGATTATTTCCAGTCTCATCATCTTCCACTATCCAACATCTTCAAACCCTTTTATAGTCTTTTACAATTTCCCATACATATCCTCATAATATTAAATTTAAATACTATAATAGAAGGAGTTGTTACATGGTAACTCCACTAGGGAAGGTGTTGATCACAAAATCCTTGAATATAAACTGAACATGACTTCATAATATCTTTAAGAGTGTGAATTGTTATTTTAGACAAAATATTTCACTAAGGGAGATAATAAGTAAAAAATCAAAATTATATCCAACAATTAATAAAGGATTCCCTAGAACCTCATGAAAAAACTCATATCTTGATTATATATAATGAAGAGTGGCAGTACCTCCCATATTTTCTCTTCCCTTAAGTATATCTTTTTATGTTTTTCAAGAGAGATTTTTTTTTTTGATATCAATTAAATGTTCTAAATTTGAAAGGAGATAAACTACCACTTATATTGAATTATTATTATTTATATGTTCTAGGATGTCCAATGATGAAAACAATGGTAATTTTTCCCATATTCATATTGGTACGGGAAACAGTTACATCATACCCATAGATTTTTTCATTCATCGCAGACTTATTGGAATACCAGAAATCATGATACAAACATTGTGATATTACTCTTTATGTTTTCACGCCAAAAGTTTTTATTTAGATCCTTATATATCTTAGCTCTTTCTAAACTAATATAGAAGTATGACATATGTAAATTATCTAAAAGTTCCATATTTAGTTATGGGTGTTTGGACAGATATGCATGTTCCAAACCATATATATATATCTTCAGAAAAGTGAAACTTTAGAATATTTAATTTGTTTTTCTATATAACCTCATCATATTTCTGGGCCTCCTAGATTATATTTTTAATGTACGGTTGAGAAGATATTTAAAAAAAGGTAAGATGAAGTTCCATTTATTTTTTTTTATCAGTCCTTTTCATTTCCAATAATATTGGATCCAATGTAATCCTCATCATAGACAGGGTTTCAAGATCCTTTTCACCCATATAATCCTACACTATATTTTACTTCCCATGATGGAGATGGATTAAAAAAACATAATCCTTTATTAAATCTAAACACCTTCATTGGTATATAATGCCCTCCTTTTGTGTGAATATGTTCTTTATCTTTTTGTGATCTTTATATTTGTTACATTTCACCCCTATATATAATTCTACCATAGCATTCATGTGAAAATAACTATAGAGAATTCTGGATCATGAGTTGAGTATTTCTTCTCATGGATATTTAAATATAGGGAGGCATATGATATCAATTTTTCTTCATTCATGAGTATACAAACCAAGACCCTTTTTATAAAAATCAGTATATATCACAAATTGTTCCACATTAGTGTGTAATATGAGCACATGTTCATTGATAAACATACTATAAAACTCTTTAAATATCTATTTCCATTCATCAATATAGAAAATCATGACTACCTCCCAAGTTAACTTGGTTAGTGAGATTGAAAATCATGAGAAGTTTCACACAAATTGATGATAATACCCAGTTAATCCATGGAACCTATAGACTTCCTTCTCATAAGTTGGTTTGGGATATACTTCAACTACCTCAATTTTAGAAGGATCCAAAAAATATCCCTTTTATGGTGATCAAATACCCTAAGAATGTTAATTTCCACATCCAAAACTCAAATTTACTATAATTTTCATAAAACATTTCATTCAAAAATGTTTTTAGTACATCATTCAAATATTCTTACTATTCCTCCGTGATTTTGGAGTAGATAAAAATAACATATATAAAGGATTATGGAAAAATCAAGATATTCCCTAAGGAAAATATTTATTATTTCCATGAAGAATGTAATAACATTAGTGAGTCCAAATTTAATTATTGGGAACTCATTGTTCTTGTACCTTGTATGAAAATAGGTTTGTGGATATCCTTCTCCACCATTAATTTATAACATCCTAAAAGAAGACCCACCTTAGATATTTAGTAGGATTCACATAGCTGATCAAAGATTTCATAAATCTATTGAATAGTATACTTATTATTTATCATGATCTCTTTTTAATCATGATATTAAATTCAGAGGCACATTGAACAATCCTTCTTCTTGATAAAGAGGACTGGTGTACCCCATACTTGATCACTTGGGTGTATAAACCATTTATTTAGATTATCCTGTAGTTTCTTATTCAAGTCCTCATGTTAAAAAATTTCGATTATATATATATATATATATTATTAGATATTGAAAAATATCTAGGTATAAGATCAATTGAAAACTCAACCTCATGTCTTAGTGGATGACCAACCAATTTTCGAGAAACAGATCAACCTATTCCCTTACAAAATGAATGTCATCAAGAATGGCCATTAAATTAGTCTAAATCATAAATTCTAGATATTATTTCTCATAATAAAGTAATATACATGATTGGGGTGATGATTCCATAGGAGATTCGTACTCCTACTTAGAATTATGTAGAAATGGATAATGATTTGCGATGAAGAGGGTTATTTCCTTCTCTATGAAATTTATGTTTTATCTATACAAGGAAATCTAGTCCATACCCTGAATGGAATCAAATTATAATAAAGTGTGTATCAGAAGGTAAATTTGGAGATCTATCTTGTAAATATAGATAGGGTATGAGTTATATACTTTGGATTCAATAATTTCTCCATTAACTATTTTCACTAATTAAAAATATTCTATATTTTTCTTGTGTTTGAACAGTTCTATAAACTTGTGTCATAAAAAAATGCATTTAACCGAAATAAAATAGTATATTCAATATCCATTATGAATAAATGGAATAACTGTCACCATGTAAATGTCAGGATCTAGCTTAGTAGTTACGATTTCATAATCCCTTTATTTATCTCTATTTATTAGAGGGTTTTTTCATTAGTTGTCATTGAAATTACTTAGCTCAGTACATTGATTTACATATTTTATTTGTTCCTTATAGTTGACAAATTAGACATCTGGATGAGGGTTGAAAAGAGAATTTTTTTCTTCCATCACATTGATGGGTTCCTCCAGATGATATTCACTAGTTCGGTTCCATTATTACTTCCTCCTGATGAATTTATTTTCCCCTTCAACCAATATTCTGAATGATTAATCCCATGGTTTTGACAAGTGTGAGGTTGGATTTCTTACTGTTATGAGTTTTCCGCATTGTTCCACAATGAGTAAAATATATTTTCTACTTATTATCTTTTCACCTATAAAACCCATGAGATTAATCAATATCCATTAAAACATTAAGGCGAAAATGAAAAATTTCCTCATAGCTTTAAATGTCTCAAATCAGAAAATATTTTCATATACATTGATTTATCCGACCAAAAAAGCATTCAACTATACTTTCAGGGTAAATGATAAGGTAATGGAGTATTGTGAAAGTATTTTTAATTTTTCTTCATACACCCCAATGAATTCATATTCCATTTTCATGATTATAAACAAATACCTCTGAATTTTCTATTATAGATTCAAAGGAAAATATTTATCAATAAAATATGAATTTTTCCACTATATTTCTTGAATATCATTTTTGGGATTTATATTTTTTATCAATGTCCACCATTGATCTGCTTCTCCCTTTATAAGATGAATAACTAGAATTAAATTATATTTATCAAAGAATTGAAGTATGAAGAATATATTTTCAAAGGATCTGATTCATTATTCTATGATTAAGGGATTATATTATCCCCTAAAATTCAGAGGGCATTGTCACATAAATTTTTTAATTGCAAATTTCACTTTCTTTACTGGTGTATGTTTTCCAACTGATTCTTGTTTCAATTAAAAAAATTTTGTTCACTAAAACATTTTCAAAATGAATTTATAGATTCCAACTCCCATTGAGTTGGGATTCTCATTTTTTCAGTCCTTACATTTCTCATTAAAGTGGTTATTGACTATGTTTATAAAATCTCCATCCATTGAATAAAATAAATGAAAAATATGGCGGAAATTTTTAAAACATATAAACTCATAAATGAAAAACTATTACCTTTTAAGGGATAACAAATAAATGACATATAATCCTTAAGATATAAATTTGTTGGTTTCAATCGAATTTATCAATGGTATATTTCCTAATATAAAATCCTATGGGAATTTTTGTTACTATCATAATGATATGACAACCCATGTATTTTAATACACTTTATATCTTTATTTGTTACATAATGATAAACATAATATAACCCTAAAATATCTATAGGTATAGTTTATTTTGGAAATCTGATACTTAGAATAAAAAATTAAAACAAATATACAAATACATTAACTTAGACTGGATAACATGCCATTAAATTTCCTTGATCATCTAAAACTGCACCGGATATCCAAGGGACGTACATAAGAAATTACTAATCAATAAAGCCTAGTAATGGAATAATAAAATAATTTCATGATGAAAGTAATACATGTGAGTCTATAGTAATATTAATGTAACATAATATGGGTTATAATCAGAAAATTCAACATCAAAACATGATATAATATGATGACATAAAGGAAAAATGGGAATGTGGAAACAACATAAAACATGCAATCATAAACATAATTGAAGGATAATCACCTAGAAATAATTACGTAGTTTTATTACGATACCCTCCCATGAACCATACATATTATATCATGAGTGAAAAACATTACATAATTATATAGTGGCCTATATAATTCTGATACCACCCGTCACATTCATATCATGTTCATGAATAAGTTTGCAACATAGATCCTATAATATAAGGATTCATTTCATCACTTTTAATCCCATAATTAATGATTTTGGGTAAAATAAATTGAATTCACCAATAAATGAAGTATATTTTAAACTAGATGTATAACTTTGAGTGGAAACTGGGATGTCTATTCACAATACAAATCTTTGGAATGGAAAACCACATGATAAATTCTGTTGCGTAAAGGGGGTACATAATGATTCTTGAAAGAGTTTAATGAGAGTTAAATTGTACTATAATCACATATATATTATTAGTAAAGTAATAAGTATGTGTAATAACATATTCCAACATTAAGATTTGGAAACCAAAAGACACAATATAAATAAAGGGAATGAATAATGATGAGAAGGAGTGGGTCCCCTATCATGAGAGAGTGCTTCCAAAAGATTGGGATGAAATTATAAAGAGTTTAGGGAAACATTGGGAGGGTTATATAGAGGTAAGGGGAAAATAACTCCACTACAAAATGGTTTGGAGTGAATATTAATGGGAGGTTGTGTGGGTGTTTATAAAAATAAATTGAAATTTTTTATTAATTTCTATGATTACCTTTTAGTCTCTATATGATAAATTAATCAAAAAAACAAACCATCCCATGCATATTACACATGGTTTCTACCAATGTAGAGGTTTCTTAATTAATATATATGGATAAGAACATGACGCATTAAAATAATACCCTTGGTGATGTGATTGTGAGTCATGTTTGTAATGAATTTATTTTAAAACAATAAAATATTATATATGTTTGTAGGATTCATTAACGGTTTATGAAATCAATCCAATAACATCAAAAACACATAATTTAAAATAGAAAATATATTTTTTATTTTAAAATATTTATATTATTTATTTATTCACTTTTGAGCTTTTATAATGACATAATATGTACCATATATTATTAACATATTTAATTTTTTCCGAGAAATTCGAATGTCTTAGAAAATTATAAAAAATTCAGTCTTAGATAATTTTTATATGATGATTTAAAAAATTATATATATTTTATAAAAATAATTCCTTGAATATGAAATGTTACACTTTTAAATAATAAATTCTCATTTATAGAAAAAATGGGGTTTTATAATGATAACAGTTTCCAACCCTAATAAAAATTACACTTTAATTTAATAAATTATATAATTATTTATATTTTAATAAATGTTATATAATAAAAATATTTTTCTAAATTAAAATTGATATTAATTTTTTTAATTCATTAAAATGATTTTCTTTATTGAAAATATATATTTCCTAAAAATACATGCTTTGTTCTATCCTTCCAAATATCTAATTTGTATCTTACTTATTATTAAATTATTATAACATAATAAATAAAATATTAATATAGTCATTATTTTTTTGTAAATAAAAATATTCAAATTCAAAATATTAGGCTCCAGATACATAACCCATTTTTAGACCAATAAAGTCACTAAGGGTGAGGTGTGCAATGGTGGTACTTTCTTGGGGTGGTTCAGAGAACATTTTTTTGGCCTTGAATCTCGATAATCTTGAATTTCTCGCATAAATAGTTTCACTAATTCTGTATTTGTTGAATCTAAAATTAGGACTTGTTAAGGTAAAATCCAAGTTATTCCATATCCCTCGAAATATGCGATAAATGGGATTCATAGGGTATGATTCTACTCCTCAAATCCATCAATTCTTCTGTTTATATCAATTGGACTTTACCCTTACCCATCATACACTAATTTGAATAGTCATGGTATAATGGTAATATTATAAATGATTATGATGATTAAATGTATTTTAAATAAAATAGGATATAATGTTCCATAATATACAAAGTAGTTCATCTATTTTCTATAACTACATTACTAGATAAGAAATTTTTTTATTTAAAAGAGAATTTCCATTGTAAAATTTTGGGTCATTACATTATTAGCCCCCTTAGAATATTCTACCATGAAATTTTCATTTCATTCACTAAAATAAATGAAGATACTATTTTTTATCACCTCTTCTAGTTCCCATGTAGCTTCAATAAACATTTCATTCAACCACTACACTTTTACCATGAGAGTTCTATTGTCTCAAAGAAAATTGTCTCTACGATATTAGATATTAAACAAATTATCTTTGTATGGAAGATAATTCACCAATGGAATGTCCTCTATGTTCAATAAAATTTAGGGGATGTTTTGTAATTCCTTAAGTGAGATACATGGATCACATAATGTACTTAAGATAGGTTATGGGGGAGAGATAGTCGAATGGACACAACTACGATGTGATCAAGGATCTCAAATGGTATGATGTATCTTGGAATAATATTTCCTTTATTCCAAAACATCAGGAATTTATTACATGGGGATATATGAAGAAACACCTTATATTAGATATTAAACTAATTGTATCTTCAATGATTTCTACATTGATTTTTTTGCTACTTTGTGTGGATTTCATATTTCACTTACTGGTTTGAACCATCTCTATTATCTCCTAAATAATATTAGGTCCCATTAGATTATGTTATCCAAAATCATCCCAACATGTTGGAGTCTAAAACCTCATCCCATAAAGACACTCATAAGGTCACATTTGAATTAAATAATGGAAAACGTTTTTATATGATGACTCCACTAGGGGATGGTGTTGATCCCCACATCCTTGTAAATCCATTGAACATGATTTCAGCATATCCTCAATGGTTTAAATGGTTCGTTTATAATGTAAATTCATCTAAAGGTGATAATGTAATGACCTAAACAAATCATACATAAATATAACATCTTAATAGTTTAATACAAATTATATAACATAATGATACATGTCGAAATTGTTTATTTCTAGAGACTTTTATAAACTTGGACACATAAATAGTTGATTCATAAGTGAGGGACACCATCTCCCACTACATTATTTATAACTATTACCCTTATTAGAAATATCATACATAATGCCGTTCATCAAAATCTAGGGAATGTAATCATAAGAGTGGTGAGATTAGATTTTTGGTAAGGTTAAATAAGAGAGATATCAATATATCACGAGTATAAGGATATGTGATCATGAGAATAAAATTTGAAAACCATACACTACATATCATAGATCATATAATTTTATGTGTATTAAATGTGATATTTTTATAAGAAATGAATCCTAAATTAATCAAAGAAAATGAGTCATGAGAACATAACGTTGTAATAAGACATAAATTTGTGGCATACACATAAGTATAGAAAATCTTATGTCAACGATATGAATCAAGACATTCATAACATGTTAGTCCTGGGCTAACAACCCATGTACCTACATCTAGAAAGTTATAAACTCCCATGTACCATCTATTAGGACTAGGATAACATTCCATATACCTTTTTTCATGATTGGTATAACCTATTTTGTACCCTCTTTTGGGATTGGGATAACCTATCATCTACCCTATTTAATGCTTGGGATAACCTTCAATATACCCTCTATCAATATTAATACAACCACCTGTGTAACATATTTTTATAATGGTATAACCTATAAAATACCATTTTAGCTCACATATCAATAATCTTTACGCAATGGAGTAGCCGAGTTCACACTGAACATGCCATAGAAGAGGATCAGAGAAACAAGAGTAGCAACCACCAAATGCAGAGCTAACTAGATTGGAAGAATTAGAGGGTATTGCTATAAAAACCCAGAATTTCTGTGGAAATTTTTTTCCTAAATACATGGGAATTTTATGAGTCTAAAGATTCTAACGGTGCTTGATTTTGAGGCCCGGTGTGCCCAGAATCAAATTCTAATGTTTTTTTCGGGTTCTTTCAGTAAACTTACATTCGAGATTTTATAACCTTTTAACCGGTGCTCAAAATTGAAATCCGAGCACTCTATTGAACTTGCAGTGTCAGTGATTTCTTAGTGAGACCTTCACTGCAAATGTGTTCTAACAAGAATGGAAGTTTGTTTTGGGGGGTCTTTAATTTAAATGAATAAAACAATGTATTAACTTTATTTTATTTAGGCGGTTAAAAACTCCAAGGGGAGGTTGGAGGTGGGGTCCACCACACCCTAACCTCCCATGGGAGGTTATAGTGGTGGGTCCCACCTGATTATATCCTCCCTTGGGAGTATATGATCAGGTGGGACCCACACAAGCTTTAACCCACTTGTAACTCTCCATAAAGTGGGGGAAACCTTTTAAATTCTTCACCTTCCTCCCCAAATTAATTAGTTCCTTTTCACCCATGAAATTACTGAGGTAACTTAATTAATTTTAAAACTTTTCAAATTCATGCCAATAATAAAATAATAGGCAAACCTCTTATTTTATTTTGATGGGGATTATTCTTGGGTGGAATAGAGAAAGGGGAGAGCTAGGGAGGAGCATTTTCTATCCAATGAAGAACGATGACATCTTCTTCCTTCTTCAACCAGGGCAAGAAAGGGAAGTGACATCCATGAATAACACCAATGTCATCTTCGAATTCGTTTCCATCAAACGCTTATCTGCCAATGACAAGGACCCTCTTCATCCTTCGACATTGACAAAAAGACGTCACCTTCTCGTGACTCCGTCAACATCATAGAACTTGAGGTAGGGGGATTGGAGTTAATTTATTTATGAGTATAAACTACCATTCTTTGTCGTTCAAATTTCTGGATTACGACTCGCCATGACGAGGAGGGCTCGGACCGCACGATCACAACCCAACCCTCCCCTTTTGTTTGTTCATGTTTGATGAATATAGAGGCGATACACGCGGAAAATATCAACGAGCCGACCATGAAGAAGCCAGCGGCACAAGGCCACTGGGACACCACAAGCGCGTGACACCGTTGTTCAGCGTAGAGAACCAAGCCTTGACCAGGCTGGTCGTGGCGGTGCAGGAGTGGTGCGGTGTCGTCACACCGTGCTGGAAGGAACAGCAGTGTCCAAGAGGGCCACAACGGTTGGATGATGAGCGCGACACCATCGCACCACATAGAGGTGTGGAAGACCGCAGCCAGGCCAGGCCGCAGTGGAGGAGGCGTGGTGCCGTCATGCCGTGCAGAGGCTAGCAGGACCACAGTGTGGTTGCGCCGCGGTGGAGGAACAAGGGCATCCTGCTGAGCCGGCCATTGGTGCGTGCTACAGGTGGGACCCCTCGGGACTCGCGGTTCACCGAACCATCTCCTAACACCAGTTCTTTTGGAAACCAACGGGTACCGCACCCCCCCTGCGGTGGGGCCAGTCGGGCCACGCAGGCTGCACAGTCGGGCCACCCTCAGCCGGGCCACCCTCGGTCGGGGCGCCCTCGGGTCGGCCCGCCTTCGAGCCGGGCCACCGCATAGGGCCTAGCCATTTCCTCAGACCAGGTCGGACTCACTGACTGAGTCAGACCCCGGTTTGGACCGGGTCGGGCTGGGTCGGTCCAACTAGTTCGGTCCAGACCAGGACCCGCTATAGCCTGATTACACTGTTTCACCCATATCTTGGGCTACAGACGTCTGTTTGAAGAACCATTAGCAACGTCGATATTCTTGGAACAAAGCCGTACCTTTGAGAATACACCATGGGAGTTCAGGGTATAATTGAGATACTATCAAGTTGGTTCATACAAGAATCCAATTGGGCCCCTGGGACTAAAAGTCTAATAACTCACAGATCGGGCGTCCGATTTACGCACTGTCTGTTGCGTTCAGACCCCTATGACGTGGCGTACCATTGAGATAGTTCTTCGTGTCAATTTTCGATAGTTGGAGTATTTCCCAGTTGCTCGTGGTGCGGATCCTTCGATTAATTAGTAGACAGAGTGCAGAGACCTAGTAGCTAACATACCTAACGACTACATGACCGATTCGACTAGCCCAGTGGAGAGCGCCTGGTAGTTGGCGGCAGACCCATGGTGGAGGAGTTCCTAGTAGGTGGAAGCAAACTAGTAGTACAATACAAGAGGAGTACCTCTGTAGGATATTAGGGGGAGCACCTGGTAGTTGGTAGCAGACCCACAACGAAGGAGCACCTGGTAGTTGGTAGCAGACCCGTGGTACTTGACAGGAGGAGTATGTCAGCAGTCTAAGGTTAGTGAGAAGCGAATTTGTGTCGTGACAGGCCCACTTTTATCAACAGAAAAGATTTCTCCAGCAGCCATTGTTTTGATAATGAAAATACTAGTTTGAGCTGAGTCAATGAATTTGGTGTTTTCCTCATGATTTAGATGGGTTACAATATAACATAGGTATATGTATGAGCATATTCCTAAGTAATGGTTATCCATTGTTTGGTACATTTAGTTTATCCTTATTGACTTTTGTAAGACCTTGAGGGTCTCAGGGTCCATACTGAGTATCTTTATACTCACCCCTGCACGGGCTATGCCAGCACCTCATTGTGTTGGATGTAGATCACAGACAGCACTGACCGAGGCAGAGTTTACAAGGAATGGATGGTACCCGGAGGTGGACCTCACGACTAGTCGGTACCCCGAGGAGACGGAAGGATGTGGATACCTGGGGAGTCTATATGAACCTACCCTTAAGGTAGGATACATTGTGGATGAACCATGAGCTACTAGAAACCTTCTAGATATTTTTCTTTTTATATGAACCTATCTTCCTTTCCTTGTACTTTACTGTAGGGATTGTATTTCTGACACCTTTTTCATTCCAGCACATCGTTTGTAAATAGTTTTATTTAGTCTTTTACTTTCATTTGTGTGCTCTGTTTTGTGTGTTTAAAATTTATAAATGCAATGCCTTCCTAGCTTAGGTATTTACGCCTTTGGTGCTAGTTGCCTACCCCTGGCCTATGGAAGGCGGGCTTGGGGTAGTCACAGCACGGGCCTTGAGGACGGGTCATGACAAATTGGTATCCGAGGAGTCATTTCTTCCACCGAACATAGGACTCTGATATTTATTTTCTGTGAATCAATACTTTGAAGGGTACCGAGTGTGGTTTTCAGTTTAGGGAGTCCAGTGTTGGTGTTGCGGCTGATGTATCCGTACACCAGAACCATGAATTCTGATTTCTGACTCAGTGCACGAAAACACAGATTGCGTGTGTTTTTCAAAAGTTTCTCTTTAAGTCATCTCAACTAGGTAAGCTCACCGGGTATAATGTTTTGACTGTTTCACATATGTTCCTTTCAGGATGCCACCCCACAGACAACCAGTTAGAGCCCTGAGAGTCGAACGCTCTGACAGCCCACCGAGTGATGAGGCCTCGTTGTAGGGCCCCTTTCCAGTTAAGGCACCAGCAGAGGCACCGATGGTACCACAACCCGTTGGTCCACTGATGTCACCAGCCCCACCAACAGAAAATGCACACTGCTTGAGCGTGTTTCATGAGTTCCAGTGCCAGAGGCCACCGAGGTTCCGGGGAGAGACAGATCCACAGGCAGATGAGGATTGGCTGGAGGCTGTGGAGGAAGTTTTCAGGCTAGTAGGGACACGAACAGACTACATGGTGATCCTTTCTTCCAGTCTCCTTCAAGCAGCAGTAGGAAGATGGTGGAGCATGATGCTTGAGGTCCATGATGAGGTTAATTTACTCTATACAAACATCAAGATCCTATTTCGGGCAGAGTTTATTCCATCCACCCTTCGAGTGGTGTGGATACAGGAGATACTTCATCTACAACAGGGTAGCATGATAGTAACATAATACTCAGCGAGGTTCACCGACCTCTCGTGCAACTCCACAGATATGGTACGAGACCTTAGGTCTATTTTGCTTTGTAGATGTACGAAACTCTTGTATAATTATTTAAATAATGTCATTAAATTATTCCAGAATCATAATTATTATTATGATATCATATATGGTCATATTCTTAGCTTCTAATTAGTAATATTTCATTGCTATTTGTTATTTGGGTGTTTATTAATTTTTGTTCTTATGCGTGTTTTGTCGAATAAATTCTTATTATTATTTTTAGGTTCTAGATACCTAATTTCCAGAATGGTATTAGTGTAATATATATCATATTTATTCATTCAATTCAATTATATAATCATTATGCAATGAAGATCATGTAGAACGAGTCGCATCACATCGTGGAGACGGTAGGCCATACGTATGCACAAGCGATGATATCATTCCCATGATCATGTAATTGTATTGAAGTGTATGTATAATATTTCAGAATCAATATAACTTTACATTAATCGTATATGGTTATTCATTAAACCATTATACCCATCCAATTAATATGGTGGTGGAAAACAGATTACACAACGGCGTGGAGACGATATTCCGCACGTATGCATGCGCGGTGATTTCATTTTCTATAGGATGGATAGATGGTGAAATAGAGTTGTTTCGTACTTATAATAACATATCAGTATATGATTGATACTGATGTTATTACTTCATAATGAAACAACAAAAGAAGAATAAGGAGAAGAAGAAATAAAGATGATATAATCGGTAACGGACATTACCTCTTCTTTGAAGCGCCTCTTCTTAACCTTCTCTTAGGGCACCAAAGATGATCTTTGAAGAACACCAGGACCTCTAGTATGTATCTATGGAAGTGGAGAAGATAAATTCGAAGGTTTTGTCTAACCTTAAAGGCTCAATGTGGTGTGAGGAAGAGAGGTAGGAGGTGCCCTTTTATAAGGGAGGAGAGGGGCACCTTTGGAAAAACTTAAAATATTATTTTATTATAAAGTAATATTCGGTTCTCAATAGCTCCAAATTGATTTATTTAGAAGATAAGGTGGGGATGAGTCGTAATTCTGTCGTACAATAGAATTTGGACAAGTTTAGGTTACTATTTTAACCTTATCATTTAGATTTAACTTTAAGTTCAATAATTTTACTTTTACCGTGTCTTCTTGTTTTCTTACACTATAAGGTTAATAAACTTACAATAACAAGCCAAACGAACCCCAAGTTGTTTATTATTAATATATATAACCTTATCTATGTCATTTGGCCGAAACATAGAATTTTAGGAATAAAATAACAATTAATAATATAATATTTGTTCTAAAAACTATTTTATGTCAATTTTGACACTATTTGGTAATTGAATTTTGTGAAAATAAAAAAAGCATTATTAGTTCAAAAAAAAGTTAATTAAATCCATACTAACATGTCATATTAACCAATAAAATTAGTGGAATTCATAAAAAGTCTCAAATTACACTTATTTGAGTATTTATAATACCAATTATGTGAATATTAAATTAATAAGATAATTACTGCATCACCAATGTGTTAGAAATAAATTAAATTATTTAATGTCTAAAAATTATAAATAAAATACCATTATGTATTAAATCTTATTATCATTCTAATTAATATTTATAGTTGAATTTATCTTATGTATAACCCTATATTAAAAATGATTTAGTTATTAAACTTTGATTTGAACTATTTTAACCCTTCTTTAAATAAATTAATAATAAATGTCCTAATATAATCCATGAAGACCTAAATGGTCATATTTTATTACTAAGGTTGTTTTTGGTAGAATTAAACTTATAAAATAGAATTAGGACATGTGTTAGGGAAATAATAATATCACATTTACACCTAATTACCCGATTTACTTTTAACCGTGGTTAAAAAAAATAAAAAGTTACTATTAATAAAACATTATTTTCATCTCATTGAACCACATTTTAGTCCTTGATATTAACTGTGTCTATCAGATTTTTAAAATTCCACTCACAAAAGCGGTAAAATTATGTTTTATGTGAATTTGCAAATTCTCCTAGGAGGTGGGTAAAAGACAGTAAAAAGTTCAATAAAATTTTTATAAATATAAAATTATTATAAAATGACTCCAATGAGTTAAATTGAACTTATATAGGTATTATGTATCAATTCTGACTAAATATAAATTTAAATAAAATAAATAATTATTGAAATAAAAAGTCAGTTTTTAAATAGTAACCTAGCGTTTTCACTATTCATAAAAAAATGAAAGTTTTCCGAAAAATACCAAAATTTCACCCTGGGCTAATTTCGATATTCCAAATCCAAAAATGAAGTCCATTTTGGAAAATAAAATTTATAAAATTTTAAAAGTGGTTATTACTATTCATAATGGCTAGTTTTATTAATATTTTAATAGCATATCGGTGTTTAGTGAAACTCGGTATTGTGTACAACGCAAGCTATCGAGGAAGGCTGTGATTTCATGTAAAGAAAGCCAAGCTACTGTTGTGCGTAGTGAAATATTCCTTTGATGTTGTATAAAAAAATATTTCTCATAATAATCTCGGGTGTTACATTCTACCCCCCTTAAATGAATTTTTCCCTCGAAATTCTTCACTTCGTAACAAACAGATGAGGATACCTCTCCCTCATCATATCCTCAAGCTCCCACGTAGATTCTTAAAATTGGTGGTTCCTCCATAAATCTTTCACCAAGCGAGTGGTCTTGTTTCGTAGAACTTTTTCGCTACGATCCAGAATCACTATCAGCTGTTCTTCATAAGAAAAATCTTGCTCCATTAGTACAACTTCTGAGCTGAGTACATTAGAAGGATCAGGTATGTAATTTCTCAGTAGAGATACATGGAACACATCTTGAACTTGTGAGAGATTTGGTGTAAGCGCCAATCGATAAGCTACCTTCCCAACACGATCCAGTATTTCGAAAGGACCGATATACCTAGGGCTTAGCTTTCCCTTCTTTCCAAATCTCATTACTCTCTTCCAAGGAGATATTCACAAGAACTCTTTATCACCCACTTCAAACTCTAGGTCCTTTCTTCAGTTATCAACATAACTTTTTTATCGACTCTGATCTTCTCTTATGTGTTGTTGAATAGATCAGACCTTTTCTTCCATCTCATCAACAAGATCAGGTCCTAATAGCTTTCTTTCCCAACTTCATCCCCGCATATTGGAGTTTGGCATTTCATTCCATAGAGAGCTTCATAAGGAGCCATCTGAATACTGGAGTGAAAGATAATATTATAAGAAAATTCCACCAAAGGTAGGTGTTGATCCCAACCACCTTTGAAGTCCATAGATCATGCTCTTAACATGTCTTATAGAGTTTGAATTGTTCTCTCAGACTCACCGTCTGTCTGAGGATGATAAGCAGGGCTGAAGCTCAACTCTGTATCCAGAGTATGGTGGCGACTTCATCAAAATATTGAGGTAAACCTCAGATCCCGATTAGATATAATGGAAAGTGGAAATCAATGCAATCTTAGCACTTCATTTACATATATCCTGGCAAGTTGATCAAGACAGACATCCTCTCTAAGAGCAATGATGTGTTCCGAATTCATAAGACGATCAACTATAACCCAGATACCATTATTGCCTTTGGATGTTTTAGGAAGTCTAGTGATAGAGTCCATAGTGATGTTTTCCCATCTCCATTCGGGTATGGGTAATGGTCGTAACATCCCCTTAGACTTCTGTCTCTTAGCTTTAACTTTCTGACAAACCAAGAATCGAGAGACATAGTCAGCAACATCTCTTTTCATTCCATCCCACCAGAAGTACTCTTTCAGGTCCCTATACATCATCGTGCATCTAGGATGAATAGAGAATGAAGAACTATGAGCCTCATCCAGCAACTCCTTCTTTAATTCTGGGATGGGAGGAACACAAACCCGATTCCGGAACCTTATTATCCCATCAAAATCAAGGTTGAATTCAGGAACATTTCTCACCTTCTTTTGTAACTCTACACCTTCTTTCTGTGCCTCTTTAATCTTCACATATATAGATGGTTGAACATTCATTTGAGAAAGATAAGATTTTTCCCCTTCCATTATAATTCCAAGATCCGTCCTTTGTAAATCAATAAATATTGGATCTTTTGTGATCCTCATCATGGATAAGCTAAAATGGTCTTGTCGACTTAATGTGTCTACCACCTTGTTTGCTTTCCCAGGGAGGTTATGAATTGAGCAGTCGTAATCCTTAATTAGCTCCAACCATCTTCTTTGACTCATATTCAACTCCTTCTGTGTGAAAATATACTTTAAAATTTTATGATCAGTATAAATTTCACACCTTTCACCATAAAGATAATGACTCCAAATCTTTAATGCAAAGATTACCGCAGCTAACTCAAAATCATGAGTTGGGTAATTTTTATCATGGATTTTCAACTGTCGTGAGGCATAAGCTATCATCATATCATTTTGCATAAGAACACACCCTATCCCCTTCTTGGATGCATCACTGTAGATCACAAACCATTCTCCACTACAAGGAAGTGTGAGTACATGTGCACTGAAAAAACTTCTTTTCAACTCCTTGAAATTCTCTTCACACTCCTCCGTCCAAACGAACTCAACTCTTTTTTGAGTCAACCTGGTGAGTGTATTAGGCAATCCTGAAAAATCATTAACAAAACTTCGATAATATCCAGTCAAAACAAGAAAAATTCGGATCTTAGTTACTGTTGTTGGTCTCGACCATCTTTCTATAACCTCTTTTTTTGCTGGATCCACAGATATCCCCTCTTTTGAGATTATGTGAACCAAAAATGAAAATTTTTGAAGCCAAAATTCACACTTGGTAAATTTGGCATAAATCTTATCCTTTCTCAGGGTCTTCAATACAATTCTCAAGTGATCTTCATGTTCTTCCTTGGACATTTAATATACAAGAATATCGACTATAAATACTACCACAAGCTGATCAAGATAGTCTCTAAAGACTCTATTCATCATATCCATGAAGATAACAAGGGCATTTGTAAGACCAAATGGCATCACTATAAATTCATAGTGTCCATACCTTGTACGGAAAGCCATTTTTGTTATATCCTCCCTTTTGACCCTTAATTGATTGTACCCTGAACAAAGATCAATCTTGGAAAATAATTGAGCTCTGTATAGTTGATCAAATAAGTCATCAATGTGTGGGAGATGATATTTGTTCTTGATAGTGATCTAGTTAAGTTCTCGATAATCAATTCAGAGTCTCATTGATCCATCTTTCTTCTTAACAAACAGAATAGGTGCTCCCCAAGGTGACACACTAGGGCATATGAATCCCTTATCAAGATTCTCTTGGAGTTTCTTCTTCAATTCCAGCAACTCAATTAGGGCCATTCTATAAGGTGTCTTTGAAATAGGCAAAGCACCCGGTACGAGTTCTATTGAAAACTCAACTTCATGATTTGGTGGAAGACCCAAAAATTCCTATGGAAAGACATCATCAAAATCTCGTACAATGGGAATATTATTAATTGTGAGTTTCTCTCCAACCATTTGAGATACATAACCTTCATTTAGTGGGATCAAGACACATAAGATGGACGGAATTTCCACCAGAAGGTTATGTTCATCCTTACATCGATAGACGATCATAGATTGATCCGAAATATGAAATGTGACTTCCCTTCATTGGAAATTGATATGAGTTCCATATAATGAAAGCCAATCCATGACAAGAATCAAATCAAATTCCACTATAGGAAGGATGACAAGATTTATAGGAAGCACATTCCCACAAACTTCAATCGGAGAAGAATTATAAACTTTTGATATGACTATTGTTCCATTAGGAGTTGTCCTAGCTAACTCAACATCTTATTGATGAGGTAATAATGCAATACCCTTAGAAAATTTTTCTGAAATAAAAGTGTGTGTGGATCCAAAATCAAATAAAAACATTTGATACTTTAGAGTGGATGGTAAGTGTACCTTTCACCACTTCGTTCTCATAATCCACATCACTGATAGGGAATTGATTGGAATAATTCCCCATTTCATTTCACTTGTAACATTGAAGTAGAGGAGGGGCACTCTGTGTAGCCTTTTCTTTGTTCGCATCAATAGACGTCTTCTTCTCATCATTGTGGTATTAAAATGCCCGATGACCTTCCTTTCCACATTTGAAACATTTACTTGTCCCTTTAAGACAGCTCCCTCCATGTTTCTTTCCACACTTTGAGCATAATGGAAAACTCATCTTCTTTTCAGTGTGCTCTTTTGATTTTCCTTTGATTTTTATTTTCCTATTTTTATCAAACCCATATGACTGATGGGTTGCTCCAATCTCTATCTCAACTTTGAGAGCACATCGAATGATTTCCTCATAGCTATTGAAGTCCCTTGTGGATAACTCCCTTCTAGGACTTGGTTTTAAGCCACTAAAGAATCGATCGATCTTACTCTCAGGTTGGATAATAATCCCAGAAGCGTACCTTGCATGTCTCGTAAAATTTTCTTCATAGGTACCAACAGATTCATCATCCTTTTGCTTCAGTTCAAGAAACCCTTTCTTCATCTTAGTTTGAAGAATATGAAGGAAGTACTTAATGAAAAATAAGTTCTTGAACTCGTCCCATTCTGTAGATTCAATTTCATCCCATTTCCTCATATTCTTGATAAGATTCCACCATTGATCAGCATCACCTTCCAAACGATATACTGCTAAGATGACTTTATCATGCTCAGAACATTGAAGAACTGAAAATATCTTTTCTGTTGTACTGATCCATTGTTCAGCAACTAATGGATCAATAGACCCACTGAAAGAAGGTGGACGCTGCCTCGTGAAGGATTCTATAGAATGTTGCTCCTTCCATTGCTCGTTTGGAAGTACTGAATGATTCATATCTTGAGAAAGTTGTGTGAGCATGGCTACAAGATTTTTCATTCCATCTCCCATAACATTTGGTTTCTCAGGGGGACAATCATTTCATTGCCCGTCGCATTCCGCATTAACATGATTCCTTCGGGTTCCAGTCATTGACTAAAACCAAGAAGAATAGTGTGAGAAACACTAATTATAATTGGAAAACCACATAATCAAGAATAAATTTATCACTTAAGGTCTTATCATAGGTTATTCATGTCCATTTCTAAAACTCTAAGATTGTGTTCTATGCTTAGAATTATCCTTAGGGTTCTTACTAAGGCTTTCACATCCTAGTTTCCAAAGGTTGACGATACCTTTCCTCTGATACCAACTATAATGACCTATACTTTACATACATTGTTAATACATCAAAATTGAAGAACAATTATTATAACATATAACAAAACCATGGTAGGACCGTATAGGTATAGTGTATTTAGAAACTGGGAAACATAAACAAATGGTTCATAAAGCATATAAATTTTCTCCCATTTATTTCATCATATCTAGAGTCCCTTTTGGAATATTCTACTTAGTACCCTTCTTCCTGACCTGGGGAAAGAAAAGATACAAAATGGGTAAACAAAAGAAATATCAGTCACATCATATTCATAAGAACAAAACATTTTGGAAAACATAACTTGAAAAAGAGATCATAATATCTTACCATGGGATATATCATAGTGGTGAAATGTAATCCCAAATAATCATAACATAAAACATGAATCTTTGTGGCATACACACATAATCATAGAGAATCATTTCTTATTAGTCAAGACTCATTGCCAAGACTATCTTAGCAGACAAAGTCCATTTCTGAACCGATTTCACTCCTCGTTTCAGTCCTGTAACACTGAACCGGTTTAACCTGCCGTTCCATCCATGTCTATCTCATGAGATATAAATCTTTACCCAATGAATTGGAGGGAGATATAGGTCCCAAACATCTCATAATGAAACAATTCTTATATGTGCTACAAAATCAAAAATCATACATCATTGCATAACCCATGTAATAAAAATGGAAATCTTAATCATCATGCCATCATAACACAATCCATATAAGATAAAAGGACATCATAAAAAAAATTCTATCATAACATAATCAAAACAATGTAAAAATAGGGATATAAACAGAACCCAATATTATCTAATATGGAAAATAATTTTTATAAAACACTTGAACTCTATTGTTGAGGAAAATATCCTTTCTACTTCAAAAACATTTTCCATAATTAACATGTCATATAATTTTAAACTAAATAAAGTTGATTAAAATAGACTTGAAAAATTGTAAAGGAAGCTTAATGGAAATAATTTTCTAAAAAACCATTCATGCCGTATAAGTTAAAAAAAATTCTCCTCGTACTTTGGCCGGAAAAGTCAAAAAGTACCTCGTACAAAAAATGACAAAAGATTCCTTTCATATATTATACTAAAAACTCACCGAAGGGTAAAATTGGATTTAAGAAATTGTAGTAGAATATAAATAATATTACATATTTAGGAAACATGGATGTGGATTATAAATATTCCCCAATAATTTCTGAAGTATAAACAATCTTGGATAAAAATTGAGATTTCGAGATTTTCCCTTACCTTAGGTCCGATTTTCTTCGTAAGTGTCCAAACCTCCTGTATAATGATTAAAATAATGTCATTGTCTTATTATAGAATCATAATTATTGTTATGATATCGTATATGGTCATATTTATACCTTCTTATTAGTAATATTTAATTGCTAATTATTATTTGTGTGTTTATTACTTTTTGTTCTTAAGCGTGTTTTGTCAAATAAATTCTTATTATTCTTTTTAGTTTATATATACCTCATTTCCAGAATGGTATTACTGTATTATATATAATATTTATACATTCAATTCATTTATATAATAAATATGCAATGAAGATCATGTAGAACGAGTCACATCACATCGTGGAGACGGTAGGCTGTACGTACGCACGAGTGATGATATCGTTCCCATGATCGTGTAATTGTATTGAAGTGTATTTATAATATTTCAGAATCAATATCACTTTACATTAATCATATATGGTTATTCTTTACACCATTATACCCATCCAATTAAGGTGGTGGTGGAAAACAAATTACACCACGACGTGGAGACGATATTCTGTATGTACGCACGCGTGGTGATTATGTTTTCCGTAGGATGGATTGATGGTGAAATAGGTTTGTTTCATACTTATAATAAAATATCAGTATATGAGTGATACTGAAGTTATTACTTCATAATTAAACAACTATGGAAGAAGAGGTAGAATAAGAAATAAAGTTGAAATAATCGATAACAGACATTACCTCTTCTTTAAAGGGCCTCTTCTTAACCTCCTCTTTGGGCACTAAAGATGGTCATTGAAGAAGACCAGTACCTCTAGGATGTATCTAGCGAAGTGGAGAAGAATAATTTTCAGGGTTTGGCTGAGCTTTAAGTCTCAATGTGGTGTGAGGAAGAGAGGGAGGAGGTGCCCTTTTATATGGGAGGAGAAGGGCACCTATGAAAAACCTAAAAATATTATTTTATTATAAAGACATATTCGGTTTTTAATAGATCCAAATTGATTTATTTAAAAGCTAAGGTGTTTATGGGTCAAAATCATCTCATCCAATAGAATTTGTACAAGTTTAGGTTACTATTTTAACCTTATCATTTAGATTTAACTTTAAGTTCAATAAGTTTACTTTTACCGTGTCTTCTTGTTTTCATACACAACAAAGTTAATAAACAAACTATAACAAGCCAAAAGAACCCCAAGTTGTTTATTATTAATATATATAACCTTATCTAAGTCATTTGGTGGAACCTCATATTTTTAGGAATAAAATAAAAATTAATAATATAATATTTTTTTTAAAAACTATTTTATGTCAATTTTGAAATTATTTGGTAATTGAATTTTGTAAAATTTAAAACAGCAATATTAGTTCGATCAAAGTTAATTAAATTCATACTAAAATGTAATATTAAACTATAAAATTAGTGAAAATAATAAAAAGTCTCAAATTACATTTATTTCAGTATTTATAACATCAATTATGTTAATATTTTATTAATAAGATAATTACTCCATCACTATTGTGTCATAAATAAAATAGATTATTTAACGTCTCAAAATTATAAAAAAATACCATTATGTATGAAATCTATTTATATTTATAATGAATATTTATAGTCAAATTTATCTTATGTATAACCCTATATTAAAAATGATTTAGTTATTAAACTTTGATTTTAACTATTTTAACCCTTCTTTAAATAAATTAATAATAAATGTCCTAATCAAATCCAAGTGGACCTAAATGATCATATTTTATTCCTAAGGCTGTTTTTGGTCGAATTACAATTATCCAATAGAATTAGAACATGTGTTAGGGTAATAATAATATCAATTTTACCCTTAATAACCCTATTTACTTTTAACTGTGGTAAAAAAAGTAAAAAGTTACGATTCACAAAAAATTATTTTCTTCTCATTGAACCACATTTTAGTCCTTGATATTAACTGTGTCTCCCGGATTTTCGAAATTCCACTCACAGAAGCGGTAAAATTAAGTTTTATGTGAATTTGAAAATTTTCCTAGGAGGTGGGTAAAAGACGGTCAAAAGTTCAATAAAATTTTTATATATCTAAAATTATTATAAAATGACTCCAATGAATTACATTGAACTTATATAGGAATTACATATCAATTTTGACATAAATTAAATTTAAATACAATAAATAATTATTGAAATAAAAATTCGGATTTTAAATAGTAACCCAATGTTTTCACTATTAATCAAAAATTGAAAGTTTTCAGAAAAGTACCAAAATTTCACCCGAGGCTAATTTCAATATTCCGAATCCAAAAATGAAGTCCATTTTGAAAACTAAAATTTATAAAATTTCAAAAAGTTGTTATTCTATTCATAACGACTAGTTTTAATAATATTTTAATAGCATATCATTGTTTAGTGAAACTCAGTATTGCGCACAACACAAGATATCGAGGAAGGCCGTGATTGCATGTAAAGAAAGCCATGCTAGTGTTGTGTGCAGTGAAATATTACTTTGATGATGTATAAATACAAAATATTTCTCATTAAAATCTCGGGTGTTACATAGCACCACTATCAGCCTTAACGAAGATGGGGAAACCCTTCGTGTGGTCGGAGAGATGCTAGCAGAGCTTTCAGGAGCTGAGGCTGAGGCTGACTAGTGCCCCCATCTTGAGGCTTCCAGAAGAAGGCATATAGTATATAGTCTACTACGATGCATCTGGGGCTGGACATGGGTGTGTCCTGATGTAGGAGCGAGCAGTGATTGCATATGGTTCTTGACAGCTGAGACAACATGAGTAGAACTACCCTACCCATGACCTAGAGTTAACAGTAGCGGTCTACGCCATGAAGATGTGGCAACACTATCTGATGGGAGAATGTTGAACCGTGTACTTTGATCACAAGAGTCTTAGGTATATCTTCTCTCAGAAAGACATGAACCTGAGACATCAGCATTGGATTGAGTTCCTCCAGGACAATGACTTCAAGAGAGTATATACTTCTGGGAAAGGAAACATCATTGCGGATGCTCTCAAGAGGAGATCAGGAATTCAGCTGCTAGGAGAGTCGATAGAGTAGCTAGCTGCCTTTCAAATATCCTTTGTGGATAGGGATGGAGCAGCCTATCTTCAGTCTCTTACAGTCACTCCTCCACTTCATCAGCGAGTCAAGGAGGCACAACATGGATACACTGACTGTGAGAAGTGACATGCTCAGATATCTATAGGGTAGGCACCTAATGGATTTTCTGAAGGTGGGAAGCATGTCATCCTCTTTAGAGGATGTACTATGGTACCAGTTGCACTTCAGCAGGATGTGTTAAGGGAATTCCACACTTCCCATCTAGCGGTACATCTAGGGGTGATGAAGATGTACCAGGACCTTCGATGGTAGCATTGGTGGCCAGGTATGATGAAGGCAGTAGCAGATTTTGTCTCACGGTGCCTCACTTGTTAGTAAGTGAAGGCAGAGAACCAGGTACCAGCTGGCATGGTTCAGCCTTTAGAGGTCCCAGAGTGGAAGTGGGATGGGATATCCATGGACTTTGTTATGGGTCTTCCACGTTCATCTAGGAGTCACAATTCAATATGGGTGATCGTTGACCGACTCACCAAGTCGTCCCATTTCCTACCGATCAGAGAGTAGGGCTCTATGGAGAGCATGTGACTCCACTATGTGAAGAAGATAGTCCGTTTGCATGGAGTGACTTCTTTTATCATCTCCGACCAACACACACGGTTTACTTCCTAGCTATGGAAGGGGTTTCAGGAAGCTTTTGGGATACAGCTTCATTTGAGCACTACCTTCCATCCTCAGACAGATTGCCAGACCGAGCAGACCGTCTAGACCCTCGAGGACATGCTCTGCACATGTGTCCCGGACTTTGTTCATAGTTGGTAGGATCACCTACCATTGGTGGAGTTTTCATACAAAAACAACTATCACTCTATTATCGGTATGGAACCATTTCAGGCCTTGTATGGTCGAACTTGTAGATCTCCACTGTGCTGGATAGGACACGGGGAGTCAACACTATTGGGACCAAAGATTGTACGGGCTACCACAGAGAAGGTGTGGTTCATCCATGAGTAGATTAAGACTGCACAGAGCTGACATAAGTCATATGATGACAGGAGATGGGGGCCTCTAGAGTTCAAGGATGGTGACCACGTCTTCCAATGGGTCTCACCTCGATGAGGTCGACATAGATTTGGCCGAGGCGACAAGTTGTCTCTGAGATTCATAGAAACTTTCCACGTCCTCGGCAGAGTAGGCAAGGTGGCTTACCACTTATCTCTTCCACCTCAGTTGCACCAGGTGAACGACGTCTTCCACATATCTCAGCTGAGGAGATACATGCACAACCCATCCCACATCATCGACCATAGGGAGTTGGACATCGAAGATGGGGTGACATTCATAGAGGTTCTGGTACAGATTGAGGATCGACAGTAGTGGGTCCTACGTGGACAGTCGATACCTCTGGTGCACGTTCACTGGCAGCACGGGAACATCCATGAGAGCACATAGGAGTTGGAGGCTGATATATGTGATCAGTACACCCATTTGTTCCCTTAGTTATAGTTGTAACATATAGGGATGTAAATCCCTGAGGTGGGGAGAATGCAATGACCCAGAATTTCCATGGAAATTTTTTTCTTAAATACATGGGAATTTTACAAGTCTGTAGTTTTTAATGGCACTTGATTTCGACGCTCGGTGTGCCCGGATTCAAATTCTAAAGTTTTGTTTAGGTACGTTCAGTAAATGTACGTTCATGATTTTATAACTTTTGAACAGTTGCTCAGAATTGAAATCTGAGGGTGCCGTTGAACTCGTAGCGTCGGTGATTTCTTAGTGACACCTTCACAGAAGATGCATTCTAATGAGAATAGAAGTTAGTTTTGGGGGGTTTTATTTTAATGGAATAAAATTATCTGTTAACATTATTTAATTTGGGTGGTTAAAACCTCCAAGGGGAGGTTGGAGGTGCGCGCCACCACACCCTAACCTCCCATGCGAGGTTATGGTAGTGGGGCCCACCCGATTATAACCTCCCTTGGAAAGATATTATTAGGTGGGACCCAGACAAGCTTTATCACCCTTATAACTCTCCATAAAGTGGGGGAAAGATTTGAAATTATTCACCTTCCTCACCCAATTAATTATGCCGACTTCAACCATTAAATTAGTGAGGTAAATTAATTAATTTTAAAACTTTTCAAATTCATGCCAACAATAAAATAATAGGAAAACCTATTATTTATTTTTTTTGGGAATTATTCCTGGGTGGAAAAGAAAAAGGGGAGAGATTGGGAGGAGACATTTCTATCCAATGAAGAACGACGCCATCTTCATCCTTTTTCAACCGGGGAAAGAAAGGGAAGCGATGCCCATGAAGAACACTGACATCGTCTTCAACTTTGTCACCTTCAAATGCTTGTCCACCAATGACTAATACCCTCATCCTCCTCTGACATTAACGGAAAGACACCGCCTTCTCATGACTCCATCGACATCATCGAACTCGAGGTAGGGGGATTTGAGTTAATTTATATATGAGCATGAACCTACGTTCTTCGTCATTCAAAATTCTGGATTATGGTCTACCATGACGGGGAGGGCTCAGACCACACGAACATGGCCCGACCCTTTCCTTTTTTTGTTCATGTTTGATGACGATGGAGGTGGTACACAGGGAGAAGGGAAATGTGTTGTCCGCAAAGAATTCGGTGGCGCAAAGCCACCGGGTCGCCACAATGGTGTCGCACTACCGTGCCCCATAGAGAACCGAGCCACGGCCAGGAGGGCCGCCACGGTCGGATTATAAGTGCATGAGGTCGTGGCCAGGGCGGGCTACATGGGAGGATAAGCGGTGAAACAGATTCGTAATAGCATCGTGTAGAGGCCAGCAGGACCGTGGCGCCGTCGCGCCGCGATGGAGGAACCAGGGCAGCCCGCTGAGCTAGCTGTCGGTGCACACTATAGGCAGCACCCCTTGACTCCTGCGATTCCCCGAACCAGTGCCTAGAGCCAGTTAATTCGGAAGCCATGGTGCGCTGACCCCCACCACCCCCCATCCCCGCGACGTGGCTAGATGGGCCGCGCTCGGCCAGGTCTACCTCGGGCCGGGCTGCCTACGAGCCAAGCCGACCCTTCGGGCCTGGACATTTCCTCAGACCGGGTAAGACCCGTGGACTAGGTCAGACCCCGATTCGGACCGGACCTGGACCCGCTATAGCCTGATTACACCTTTTCTCCCATATCGTAGGATACAATCATACATTTGATGAACTGTTAGCAGCACCGATATTCTTGGAATGAAAGCATCTCATTGAGAATTCCCCACAAGAGATCGAGGTTTAGTTGAGATACTGTCAGGTTGGTTCGTACACGAAACCAACCAGGACTCAAGACTAAAAGGATAATAACTCATAGACCGGGCATCTGATTGATGCACCATCTAATGCGTTGAGACCGCTATGACGTAGAGGACCTTTGAAATAATTCTTTGTGGCACTTTGCAACAGTTGGATTATTTACCAGTAGCTCATGGAGCAGATCCTTCCAGTGATGAGCAGACAGAGTGCAGATACCTAGTAGCTGACATACCTGACGATAGCTTGACCGATTCAACTAGCGTAGTGGGGAGATCTTAGTAGTTGGCGACAGACCCATGGCGAAGGAGCACCTGGTAGTTGGCGGCAGACCCACGACACTCGATAGGAGGAGTACCTCTTCCGGAAATCAGGGGGAGCGCCTGGTTGTTTGCAGTAGACCCACATCGGATGAGCACCTGGTAGTTGGAAGAATACCCATAGTACTCAACAGGAGGAGCACCTCAGCAGTCCAAGGTTAGTGAGAATCGCCTTATTGTCGTGACATGCCCACTGTTCTCGACAGAGGAGGAGTTCTCCAGCAGTCGTGGTTTCGATAATGAATATCGTGGTTTGAGTTGAGTCAATGAATTTTGTGTTTTCCTCATGATTGATATGGGTTACTAGATAACATAGGTATATGTATGGTCATATACCAAAGTAATATTTACCCTTTGTTTTGTACTTTTAGTTTATCCTTGTTGGATTTTGTGAGACCCTGAGGGTCTTGGGGTCCCTACTGAGTATCTTTATACTCATCCCTACATGGGCTATGCCCACACCTCATTGTTTTGGATCCAGATGAAAAACATCTCTGACTGAGGTGGAGTGTACAAGGACTGGATGGTACCCAGAGGTGGCCCTCACGACGAGTCAGTACTCAGAGGAGACTAATGGATGTGGAGCACTAAAGAGGCTATCTATTCCTACCCTTTAGGTATGATCAATGGTGGATGATCCAGGAGTTTCTGGACACCTTCTAGCTGTTTGTCTTTTTAGTTGTACATGTTTGTCATTTCCTTGTAATTTACTGTTGGAATTCTATTTCTGGCCCCTTTTTCTTTCCAGCACATCTTTCGTAAATAGTTTTACTTACTGTTTTACTTCCAATTGGGTACTCTGTTCTTTGTGGTTACAATTTATAAAGGCAATGCCTTCCCAGCTTAAAGATTTACACCTGTGGTGATAGTTTCCAGCCACTGGCCTTTGGAAGGTGGGCTTGGGGTAGTCATGACACGGGCCCTGAGGACGGGTCATGACAATGGAAGCCGCTATCGGGACAAAGCACCTTGCATCTTTGTATGGGGCAATGATATCCGATCAGCAATGCAAAGGTGGAGAGCTAGGTGATCAATGACGCAGAAGCTGGCGATGGGAAATTCAAGTGGGTTGGGCCTATGGGTCATGTATTGGGCCTGGTATGCCATTGGGAATTCAGTTGATGTATTACGAGTCAGTGAGGACTTTTTCCTTGGGCCTACGAGTCGTGTATGGTTTCCGCTTCAACCCTAAAAAGTGGTATTATCCATAATAAAATAAAAAATGAAGGCCTTCAGTCCATTCAAGCGTTATAGGGATATATAGGTCCCATGTATCAAATAATGAAAGTCAAACATATTTATACCATAAGATCATAAAACATTCAATATACTAGTACCTGTGAAAAGAAATGCGTTTCATAAACATATCATAATAACATATCCTGTAGAAAATAAATTACTTTCATAATCATTTAATCATTTCATCAATGAATAAACCATAGGAAAATAATTGTGTATCATAAGCATTTTATCATAGAATATGTTATTAAAGAGATCTGGGTTTCATAATAATCATGTCATTATAAACATAAACCATCCAGATAAAGAATATGAATGTTATCGTTTGATCATATCAAAATTAAGGAATAATTAACCTCAAAGAATGTCATTTTAGATAAACAATTATTTCTAAAGATCATTTGAAACAATTGTTGATGAAAACATACTTTCATTGAAAATAATATTTTCAAATAAAATGTTAAAAAATATTTTTCAAAAACTTTTCTTAGAAACGAAGCATTTATCACTTATAAAGGAATCTTTATAAATCATTTAAAATATTTATTTTGGAAAATATCATTTTATATTTTAATGATACTTATTTTAAGACATTCAAATTTTTCAAAATACTTTTATATGAAAATGACCTTGAAAACATATTATATATACATAAATGAAAATAATTGTTAAGATAGTGGGAAATTATGTTCATTTCTTACATGAAAAAACAATGATTCATTTCATATTTTTGGTAAATCCAAATGGCCCATGTTTGGAAAAAGATGTAAAGATTCCATTTTAAAACATTTTTAAAATCAAAAAAGGGTAAAAATGAATTTAAACCATCATATAAGAACAATTAAATATTTTTTAAATTTTTTTAGAAAATAAGGTCATGGAAGAGAACTATTTTTTTACAAAATAGAGAAAAAAATATTGCCTTTAAAAACATTCTTTTAAAATATCATGTTTATAAATAGATGAAATTGTAGGGAAAAATGTATTATTTATAAATAAACAAATAAGAATAAAAAAAGGAATTTATTATGTGATATATCATAATATTTCATCATTAGAACCATAATCATGAAAAATCTGGAAATATTATGAGGTTGTAATATAAAATCATTAAAACATTATTAACTTTGAATTTTTAGCCCCATAAAGAATAACATTAAATGGATATTCAAATATCATTATAATAAATCATTTTACGATATTAAATTCCAAATGGGATTTATATACACCTCATAAAATTGGATATGATAATAAAACAACATATTTATTAAAAAATGAAAATTGAGAAAAAAACCCATACTACTTTGGTATATTTTGGACCATAAAAGACACGAAAGAGAGATCATAAAATGGAGATGTAAATATCAATAATTTTCAAGAGAAGAATCCAAAGATAAATTAATTAGTATAATATACACCACATAAAATAAATACATAGTGTATATGGAATGTGCATCAAAGATGTAAAAAGTGAGTTGAAAATACATATCCTGTTTATTAACAATTTGATGTTAAAATTATGTTTTGGGTAATGAATGCTTTGTTTTTTGTGTTTGTTTTGATTTGGTATTTTTATTCCTATTATATTGATCATTGTCATATCATATTAAAAATTTTAACCATGATATAAATACCATTTATATTCATTATATATTTATTTATTGTAATCCATAAAAATTATAAATAGAATGTGAAATACACCATTAATGTAGATGGTAAACTATACATCCGCATGAACACAATATCAATTTTTTGATATATTGAATGAAATAAAGGTAAATAATATTTTAAAACTATAGAAACATTTATATGTTATATATATCAGATATTTGTTTCAACCATATCCTTATTGACTTCCATGAAAAGCATATGTGATGAACAAATCACCTCACTTCGTGAGGTGGTAGTCCGCCACACATATGAATGACGTCATAATATTCCCATAGAATAGAAATTAAGAATTAATATGTGATATCTTGAATAAAAAATCATATGAATATCATTAATATCATATATAAAAATTAAATCCATCATTATATAATTTTGTTAGAGGTGGTGATTGAAAACAATTAACAATAATTCGCAAGGTGGTAGTCTGCTGTACTCACAAATAATGATTTCATAACCCATTTAATATAAGAGGTGATGGATATAGTTAATGAAATTAGAAAAAAAATCACAGTGTATATATGATACTAAATTTATTAAATGATAATGGTTTAATAATAATTTATGTATGTTGATGTCACGACCCACTCCCACCAAAGATGCCCCTCCTGAGCTGGAAATGGTGAGAGGGATATAATGACCCCTGAGTGCCACCTCCAATAGGCCCAGGGGTGGAGACTAGCACTAAGGGAATGAGTTTTCACAAATATCGGAGGCATTACCCTTTTTATTATTTAAGATCGGGAAATATGATGAGTCAACCACCAAAAAGGAAAAGAACAAGTGTATATAAATAAACCCAAACCAATCCCACATTCATGATTAAATAGTTCAGAAACAAGGTACAAGTACAAGAAAGCTCAAAAAAGTACAATACCAAAAGAAACAAGAGTACAACAAATGCAAAAACTCCGACTATCACGACTAGTAGGGTCCTGCATGGCCCTGGTAGTCCTCCTGGAAACCTGAAAGTAAACATAGGGTGAGCATACAAGTATACTCAGTAGGGAAACCAAAAGCTCTCGTGCACAAGTGCGGAGACATCCTAATGCCCCATGAGAACAACATAAGAAACCTAGCAAGGAATTCTATCCACCCAACCTCACCAGCCACACTCACCAAAAACACAAACACAACAGGTAGTAGTATATAGGAACAAGAGTATTGGGTACCCCACACCATTTCCTGCACTAGTTAGCTACTCTTCCTAATGGTGAACGTCCTGATGCTACCACACTCTTCCTGCCCGCACACACCTTGTCCTCAGAACCACGTATCCCGCCCACACACAACTGGGCCTCACAACCACATATTCCTCTCGCACACACTTGGGCCTCACAACCATGTATCCCACCCGCACACACCTAGACCTCACAACCACGTATCCCACCCCCACACACTTGGGCCTCACAACCACGTATCCCACCCGCACACACCTAGGCCTCATCCTGAAGGTTCTTGGGAAACAGTAAAACCTGCCTGAAGAGCCTTGGGCTAAACCCCCCCAATCGAAATCTATTCGAAGAGCCTTGTGTGTAAGGTCACCTCAATCTATCATAGCCTAGGGAAGAAGGAGCAGAAAGGAGCTAGTAACTAAGGGGAAAAACCCTCTCCCATGAAATGGGAGTGTTAGACACTAAGTGCTTGACATGGTTGGGGTGCAATAAAAAACAAAGATATAGATATATATATATATATTTACCAAACACTCAGCCCAACCTATGGCTTCTAATCAGAGAACTGAGTACGTTCCTCGACACTGCTACTACGAAGCATGCATACAACAAACAACCACTAACCCATTAAGGTTTTCATGTTTCAACAGAATCAGTTTATTAGTTCCTTAAATACTAGGCAACTATCCACAACCAACCACATCAATCGTTCGTAAAGCATATCCCTTCCATCCACAAATCAAGTTAAGAAAACACAAGTAGCACAACAAGTCCCTTCTTAATAACCAACCAACCCATTGATTAACATTCTCGTTCCATTACCATTACCCACAATTTATTAACTCTTCCACTTTTTATTTATTATCCACAACCCATAGTTCGTTCACATTCAAACCCATCCCTTCAGCCCCGCTGGCAACAACCATAACCACAATTACACTAAAACCCACACATCATTATCCCTTTAATACCATTTATCGCAGCCCCGCTACCCATCACCAACATAGAATTCACACCAATCCACAGCCAAGGAAACCACAGCCCCACTGCTCACCCGATCCACAACAACCTACAATACACCCCCATCACATGCCATGTAACCAAGCGAAAACCCACATGTTCATTATTCTATTTTGTTTAACCGGGGTGATCACACAAGGGTTCCAGATTTTAAATCATCCACCTTTACGTGATTAATCAAATTCCACATTCAGCAAAGTTCTATTCACAAAAATGGTCTAGAATGATAGGGAAACATTTAATTGCACAAGAAAAGGCCCCAACGACCGTGATTTTCAGTAGGCATAAGCCTATTCAATTCACAAAATAATATCACAGGATAAAAAGATAAACATAACAACTTCCCCATCCCCATTCTTTAACAAGTTATTATATTTGTTTAAAGGTTCAACCGTTTCTCATAAAAACAAGAGGATACCCACCCCGCATGATGCACAATTTAGAGAGACCGAGGTAAGATCCCTACCTCAACAGGTTCTGATAACAACGCTCCCTCGGATCAACCTTAGAAGACGTCCATCGACGTCCATCACTTCTGTCAAATCCCATCAAAAACTCCTCAGATGGAAGCTGGGAAGGAAAGGCTGAAGGAAAGATAATGGATCTAAGCCCAGATGTTCTGCCTCGCCGTTACGATCTGGCGGCCACTGACGGATCGTAAATCGGAGCTTGGACAAAGAAGTTATGGCAGAAAAGGAGCCTCCGAGTCTCTTGGGGGAGCTCTACTCAGAAGAATGGGGAGGAGAGGGGTGAGTTAAAAAGGAGTAGGGGACCCCTCCTTTTATAGGTGTGAAAAACAAAAGTACACGGCGTGTACTTTATGGTACACAACGTGTACTCATCCATTTCACACGGTCACCACACAGCTTCCAACACGGCCTTCAACGTGGCACATGGCCATTGACTGGTCAACACACAGTTTGAAGGTTTCATATACATGGGGAGGGACTAGACGACATGTAGTATTGGCTACATGGCGTGTACTCATTTATTTCATGCGGCAAAGACACAACTCCAACATGGCACACAACCATTGACTAGTCAACACATGGTTTGAGGGTAATGCGTCTGCGGGGAGGGACTACACGGCGTGTAGTATTGGATACACGGCGTGTACTCATTTATTTCACACGATAATAACATGGCCTTCAACACGGGGTATACCCGGTGAGGGGGTACATGGCGTGTACTCACACTACACAGCATGTAGTTTCAAAATTCTGAAAAGTGTGGGAAAAGTCCATTTTACCCTCCAGAACTCTTTAGGACCCTTTTTTTGACAAAGGAAGGAGCCGGGGAGGTCCGTTCCATTACATCAGAAACCTCTTAAAACATTATCATCCCTGAGAAATCAAAATCCAACCTAGAAGAACCCCACAAGATACCTGTTAGGGTTCTCGTTATAACAGGAACCCAACCAACAACCCTAACCATAGGTGTTAGGAATTCCCTCTCCTATGTCGAGATATTATCCGCTTTAGGTGGAACTGAATCGCCTGCATGGGATTACTAGCATCCGCATTATTGCTTCTCGATTAAGGATTGGGTCTTCCGACTTCCATATATTAGGATTTTCCAACTTACTCTTCGTCCAACACTGTACAACCCTCACATTGCCTGGACACATGGTTTGGGGAAAAAATTCCTTCTCCTATGTCGAGATATTATCCGCATTAGGCGGCACTAACTCGCCCTCATGGGTTTAATCGCATCTGTATTAATGTGTCTCGATTAAGGGTCAGGTTTTTACCTTTCCCCACACATCTGGACATGTTACACATTTCTAGGGAACAAGGAAACGAAACATCACACAACTGACAAGCCAAGCATTCCATATATCAAAGGTACAGAGTATAAAAACAAATCTCAAAGGAACAAAGCAAACACAAGTCAAAACAACTCCGAGTACTAATCCTGCATCTGGGCCTCCCACTCCTAAGTGCTCTCCTCAAGGCCGCCATGCCTCCACAACACGCGAACCAAGGGAATGGTTCATCCACGGAGCACCATATCTTTACGATCCTTGATTTTTAATGGTAGTTTCTCGAAGGTCCCATCATCTCCCATATATAACTATCCCGAGTCGATAACGTGAGAGTCGTCGTGTAAGTACCGACGAAACTGGGAGATGTGGAAGACGTCATGAAACTTATCCAACTGAGGCAGCAGGGATAGCTGATATGAGACCTCGTCGACTCGCCTTAGCACCTCAAATGTTCCGATGAACCTAAGGGAGAGCTTACTCCCCTTCCCGAACCTTCCCTTCCCCCATCAAGGGGAAACCTTCAAGAACAGATGATCTCCCACCTCGAACTCCAAGGGCCTCCTCCGACGACCATCATAAGACTTTTTCTGGTCCGGATCCGCATTCATCCTCTCACGTACAAGCTGGACTTTCTCTGTGGGGCACTACACTACCTCTGGCCAAAGAGCACCTATATCACCAACCTCTGCCCAGAAAATGGGTGAACGACATGGTCTTCCATTCAAATCCTCAAACGGTGCCATGCCAATAGTAGAGTGGAATATGTTGTTGTAGGGAAACTCTACTAAAGGTTGGTGTGATACCCCTGACCCTTCGAAATCCATAACACATGATCGTAGCATTTCTTCCAACGTCTGGATAGTCCGCTCTATCTGCCCATCGGTATGGTGGTGGAAAGTAGTGCTAAGGCGTAGCAGGGTTCCAAAAGCATGTTGTAATCCCCTCTAGGCTCGTGAGGTAAACCGAGTATCCAGATCTGAGACGATATTATTCGGATCTCCATGCAAACATTCCACCTCGTCTACATACCTCTGTGCTATAGTACTCACCGGGCCCGACTCCTTAATTGCTAAGAAATGAGATGATTTCGTTAGACGATCAACCACCACCTAGATATCATCATAACCACCCTGAGATCTGGGTAGTCCTGCGATGAAGTCCATCAAGATGTCATCCCACTTCCACTCGGGGACATCTAAAGGATGAAACAAACCACTGAGAACATGGTGTTCAGCCTTCACTTGCTGACACACTAGGCATTAGCCACAAACTCTGCCACTACCCGTTTCACCCCGGGCCACCAAAACTGTCCCCTCAGGCCTCGATACATTTTTGAAACTCCCAGATGTACCGCTAATGCTGAGCTATGGAAATCACGGAGAACTCCCTCACGCATCGCCTCTGGAACAAATAACCTTGCATGAAAAAGCATCTGATGTCGGATGTCCTCTAACCATCCTTTTGGAGCGTTCCCTTGATCGATACGATCCCACATCACTTCTGCCTCGGAATCCCCCAACTGAGACTCTTCCACCTGCTGCAACAAAGAGGATTGCACTGTCATCTGAAACAAACAGCCTCTAACACCTTCTACCCTTGCATCCAAGTGCAAGGTGGCCAACTCTTCTATCACTTTCCAAGCATCAGTGGATTCTCGAACAACTTACTTATGCAACTTCCTGCTCAGGGAATCAGCCACAATGTTGCCCTTCCCTTCAGTGTAAGAGATCTCGAAGTCATTGTCTTGGAGAAACTCGACCCATCTCCGCTGCCAGAAGTTCAGGTCACGCTAGGAGAAGATATTACGTAGGCTCTTGTGATCTAAGAAGACCACAAACCACTCCCCAAAGAGGTAATGTCGCCAAAACATCAGTGCGAACACTACTGCTGCAAGCTCCAGGTCATGGGTGGCATATTTACGCTCATGAGGGCGCAACTGTCTAGACCCTTAACAGATCACACCCTTCTTCTGCATCAGCACGCACCCCAGACCAAGTCCAGAAGCATCACAAAAAACCTCATACAACAACCCTTCCTCTAGAAACATGAGTACTGGAGCACTGACCAACTTCTCCTTCAGGCAGTCGAAAGCTTTCTGGCACTACTCGCTCCATAAGAAGACCTGGTTCTTCCTAGTCAAAGTTCTCAATGGAGAAGCAACTCGAGAGAAGTCCGAAACGAACCTTAGATAGTAACCTGCTAACCCCAGGAAACTACAAACTTCTGCCACGCTCTTGGGTTCTGCCCAAGAAACAACTGCCTCCACCTTCGACGAGTCCACTGACACTCCATGATGAGACACTACATGCCCAAGGAAGTGTACTTCTTGTGTCAAGACCTTACACTTCAACAATTTCCCATAAATCTGGTGGTGTCGAAGGTCTTCCAAGACTTCCCTAAGATGCTCAACCTGATCCTCCTCTGATCTTGAGTAGATCAGGATGTCATCGATAAACACAACTATGAATCGGTCCAGAAACTCTCAGAAGACAAAGTTCATAAGTCCCATGAACACATATGGTGCATTCGTAACTCCAAACGGCATCACTACAAACTTGAAGTTCCCATACATGCACCTGAAATCCATCTTTAGGATGTTACTATCCTTTACCCTCAGCTAATGATATCCAGATCATAGATCAATCTTAGAAAACCATCATGCTCCCCTCAGTTGGTCAAAGATATCATCTATCCTTGGAAGGGGGTAACGGTTCTTGACCGTTACCTGATTCAACCTTCAGTAGTCCATGCTTAACCTGAGACCACCATATGCCTTCTTCACGAACAAAATTGGAGCACCCCATGGTGACATGCTGGGTCAAACAAAACCCTTTTCCATCAGGTTGTCAATCTGAATCCGCAACTACCACAAATCCGAAGGTGCCATCTGATAAGGGGCCATCGAAATCGGACGGGCACCAGGATGCAAGTCTATCCCGAACTCAATGTCTGGTCGGGGGGATATAGTCACAACCTCCTTGGGAAAAACATCAAGGAACTCCACAAAAACCTTCGGGACATCCATCATTTCCATATCAGCTGGAACCACTGATAACCCGCCTAATAAGGAAAGAAGAGGCTCCACACGCCGGATTCCCACCTGATATCTCCTCTCGCCAACAAAAGATTCACACTGCCCGTCCACATTGGAGAACACGACCCTTCTTCGGAAGCAGTCGATAATGGAACTAACAGAAAACAACCAATCGTTGCCTAGTATGACATTGTGTGGCTGCATCTGTAACAGAAGAAGGTCCCCACTAGATTTATGCGGTCCCAACTTCAGCCCACATCCCCGGAAAAAACAAGATACGCTTGTCTGGCCTCCAACTGGTGTACTCAGCACCAGTGGTACAGAAAGTCTCTCTACATCTAGTCCCAAAGCATGGGCTAGACCTGGTGCAACAAAGGAGTGAGAAGCTCTTGAATCGATCAAAGTAGAAACGAGAGTGCTGAACATACAAATCGGACCTCGTAACTCCTTTGGTCCTGGTAGAGCTGCCAACTCTGCTACATGAAACTGTCTATGCCCAGCTCCTCTGCCTCTCTGATTTCATCCACCTCCCCGAAAACACCCTGGTCTAGGTCCCTAAGGAGAACCCTGAGGTCGGCCTCCTCCTACAAAGTCTGCCCTCGGGGGAGCATCGTCCTGCTGCTGCTGGAAGGGCCTCACCGACAACTGGTTCTGCTGAGGTGGGCGCAGAACCTACCCACCTACACCGTACTAAGCTCAGGTTGGGCACTGACTATGAATGTTCCCAAAACCTCCACAAGAAAAACTCTTCGGTCCTGGTCTCGTTAAAAAGGGGTGAGGACCTGATGATCTGAACTGGAACTGCTGGGGCCTGCTCCCTACCGGCCTAAACCTGGAAGGTCCCGTCGTAGGAGACCTGCTGCTGACTGCCTTCCCCTTCGACGAACCAGGCTGGATCCCTTCATGTGGTGCACCTCCCTGCGAGTGCATCCTCTCTACAACCTATGCCTTCTTCTGTAATGCCAAGTACTTCGGAAGGTTGAAGGGGGTGACAACATACTGGAGCGAAGGAAGAAGTGCCTTCTCCAAACCTCTCGCCCGAGACTCCTCATCTGGAAAGAGATCCAGAGAAAAGCACAGGAGATCCTTGAATGTGATCCCCGATTCTCGTACTGACATACTCCCCTGCTGAAGGGAGAGTAACTCCTGCCACTTGAATGCCTTGATCATGGAAGAAAGGAATTCCTCTCAGAATTCTTTCTCAAATTCAGCCCACGGAACCTCTACCTCTATCCTCTCTCCGAGGAAGAGCTTCCACCATTGTCGCACCACACCTCTCAGCTGACTGACTGCTAGGGGAACCCAGTACTCCCTCAGAGCACAGATCAAGGTAAAACCGATCCCTAGAACCTCAAGCCACCCCTCCGTCTCCATATCTGATGTACTACCCTCATACTTCTTGAGGGTTTTCCACTAGAATGAATGGAGTGTCTTTTTCCACTGGCTATTTTCCTCCTCTCGGTCAATCCACAACTGATCGACTGCCTGAATCTACTGGGCCTCGGCTGTCTGAGCCACCCGGGGACAACCTCCAGGTGGCATAGCTATACAGTAAACAAAGATCGCCTAAGCCCAAGTAGCAAGGAATTTCTCAAGGTTTTATTTTTATCCCATTATTTCAATTTCTTTCCCAAAACGCTCAAATCAAGTAAATCACAATCATGATGATGCATGTACCTTCCCTAGGGTCTCTACCCTATAATAAATGTGGTCTCACTTGGTCATATGGTAGGAATAGAGTCCTTGCATCAGATCACGTGGGGCCCTAAAATCCCATGTCCTAGCCGGTGTTCCCTGGCCTATGTCACGCACCAAGATTAACCAACACTGTTCCCCTACCATCCCATGAAATCCTCACTGTTCCTAACTCAAGACTCCATCATATCTCTCAACCATCACCTCTGATACCATTCTGTCATAACCCCCTCCCACCAAAGATTCCCCTCCTGAGCTGGCAATGGTGAAAGGGAGATAATGACCCCTCGAGTCCCACCTCCAGTAGGCCCCGGGGTGGCGACTAGCACTAAGGGTATAAGTTTTCACAAATATGGGTGGCAGTACCCTTTTTATTATTTAAGATCGGGAAATAGGATGAGTCATCCACCAAAAAGGAAAAGAAAAAGTGTATAGAAATACACCCAAACCAATCCCACATGAATGTTTAAATAGTTGTGAAATAAGGTATAAGTACAAGAAATATCAAAAAGTACAATACCTGAAGAAACAAGAGTACAACAACAACAACAACTCCAACTGTCCCGACTAGTAGGGTCCTGCACGGCCCTGGTAGTCCTCCTGGAAACCTGAAAGTAAACGTAGGGTGAGCATGCAAGTATACTCAGTAGGGAAACCTGAAGCTCTCGTGCACAAGTGGGGAGACATCCTAATGCCCCGTGAGAACAATAGAAGAAACATAGAAAGGAATTCTATCCACCCAACCTCACCCACCACACTCACCAAAAACACAAACACAACATTTCGTAGTATATAAGAACAAGAGTATTGGGTACCCCATTTCATTTCCCCTACTAGTTAGCTGCTCTTCCAAACAGCGAACATCCTGACGGTACCACACTCTTCTTGAACGCACACACCTGGGACTCAGAACCATGTATCCCATCCACACACACCTGGGCCTCACAACTACGTCTCCCGCCCGCACACACCTGGGCCTCAAAACCATGTTTCCCGCACACACACACCTGGGCCTCATCCCGAAGGTTCTTGGGAAATAGTAAAACCTGCCCGAAAAGTCTTGTGCTAAACCACCCCAATCGAAACTTACCCGAAGTGTCTTGGGTGTAAGTTCGCCTCAATACATCACAGCCTAGGGAAGAAGGAGAAGGAAGGAGCTAGTAACTAAGGGGAAAACACCCTCTCCCATGTAATGGGAGTGTTCCTCTCTAAGTGCTCAACTTGGGTGGGGTGTGATTAAACACAAAGATACAGATATATATATATATATTTACCAAACACTCATCCCAACCTATGGCTTCTAAACAGAGAACAGAGTATGTGCCTCGACACTGATACTGTGTAGCTTGCATACAACAAACAACCCCTAACCCCATTTAGGTTTTCATGTTTAAACAGAATCAGTTTATTAGTTCCTTAACTACTGGGCAACTATCCACAACCAACCACATCGATCGTTCGTGAAGCATATCCCTGCCATCCACAAATCAAGTTAAGAAAGCACAAGCATAACAACAAGTCCCTTATTAATATCCAACAAACCCATTGAATAGAATTACTGTTCCATTACCATTCCCCACCATTTATTAACTCTTCCACTTTTTTTTATTATTCACAACCCATAGTTCATTCACATTAAAACCCATCCCTGAAGCCCCGCTGCCAACAACCATAACCACAATTACACCAAAACCCATACATCATTATCCCTTTAATAAAATTAATCGCAGCCCCGCTGCCCATAACCAACATAGAATTCCCACCAATCCACAGCCAAGCCAACCGCAGCCCCGCTGCTCACCCGATCCACAACAACCCACAAAACACCCCCATCACATGCCATGTTACCAAGCAAAAACCCACATGTTCATCATTCCATTTTGTTCAACCGGGGTGATCACACAAGGGTTCCATATTTTAAATCATCCAATTTTACATGATTAACCAAATTCCACATTCAACAAAGTTCCATTCACAAAAACGGTCTAGAATGATAAGGAAACATTTAATTGCACAAGCAAAGGCCCCCAACGAATGTGATTTTTAGTGGGCATAAGCCTATTCAATTAAAAAAATAATATCACAGGATATAAAGATAAACATAATGACTTCCCCATCCCCATTCTTTAACCAGTTATTATCTTTGTTTAAAGGTTCAACCGTTTCTCATAAAAACAAGAGGATACCCATGCCGCATGATGCACAATTTTGAGAGACAAAGGTAAGATCACTACCTCAACAGGTTCTGATAACAATGATCCCCCAGATCAACCTTAGAAGACGTCTGTCACTTCTGTCAAATCCTGAAAAAACCCCCTCTGATAGAATTTGGGAAGTAAAGGATGAAGGAAAGACAATGGATCCAAGCTCATACGTTCCACCTCATCGTTACGATCTCGTGGCCGCTGAAGGATCGTAAATCGGAGCTCAAACAAAGAAGTTATGGAAGAAAAAGAGCCTTTGAGTCTTTTGGGAGAGCTCTGCGCAGAGGAATGGGGAGTAGAGGGGTGAGTTGAAAAGGAGGATGGGACACCTCCTTTTATAGGCATGAAAAATAAAGTACACGGCATGTACTTTATGGTACAGGGCGTATACTCGGCCATTTCACAAGGTCACCATGCGGCTTCCAACACGGCCATCAACGTGGCACGTGGCTGTTGACTGGTCAACACACAGTTTGAAGGTAACACATATGTGTGGAGGGACTACACGGCGTGTAGTATTGGCTACATGCCGTGTACTAATTTATTTCATGCGGCAAGGACACGGCTCCAACACGGCACACGACCGTTGACTGGTCAACACATTGTTTGAGTGTAACGCGTCCACGGGGAGGGACTACACGGTGTGTAGTATTGGATACACAGCGTGTACTCATTTATTTCACACGGTAAGAACATGGCCTTCAACATGGGGTATACCCGGACATGGGGTACACGACGTGTACTCACAATACACGACGTGTAGTTTCAAAATTCTGAAAAGTGTGAGAAAAGTCCATTTTACCCTCCAGAACACTTCATGACCCTTTTTTTGACAAAGGAATGGGCCGGAGAGGTCCAGGCCATTACAGTTAAAGAATAAATAATATGATATGATGGGTTTGGGATGATACCACTTCTATATACAACTTCGTTTGGTTTATGCCAAATGCCTTCACATGATTGATTTATGACCAAAATAATGATTCTAGGATTTTAGTATTGAAATAAGGAAGTTATTTGAAAATAACATAGTTGAGCCAATGGGGTTTGTAAGTGTAAAAGGGATAGGAAAGTGGGTGGCCTTTTATAATTGTGGTGAGTGGGACACATGTAATTTTTGAAAAGAAAGAGGTGCAACCACATTTTTATCCTGACACAAGTATCCAAAATGGACCATTATTGAAAATAGAAGATATAGTCTCAAATTATTTCTAGAAAATCTATCTTGTAAATTGTTTTATTTCATTTTTAACCATTATCTTTTTAGTTTAATCCATGGAAAACCCATTTTATCGTAATCATAGTAAATAATTTTTTTTGGTTTTTAATATTCATTATGATAAAAAATTAAGTTGAACTTATTAAATAATAAAAAAATCTTATTCAAAATATGGAATCCTTTTTTTTAAAGTACATTCACATAAGTAGAAAATTTTAATTTAAAATTAATCCCGTATACGTTATGAGAAAGAAGGTTTTCAAAGTGAAAATGATTAATGATTTACAATGTTTTTATATCAAAATTCAACATGAAATTAATTCAAGTGAAATAAATTTTATTAATAGATATACAATTTAACTTATATTACTTTTAAATACTTCTTAAAACTAATTTTATGTTTTTAAAATCTTTAAAATAAATGAAATGTTTTAATAAAAACATGTATTTTAAATTATTTAGTGAAAAATTTATCTTTTCATACAATTCAAAAATATTAACTCCAATATAATTTCAACAAATATATTTGAAAAATGAATTTTATTTTTTAATAACAACTTTTTTAAAAGTGGTATAATTTAATTTTAAAATATTTCACAGAATGCAATATTTTTTTAGAAAATAATATTTTCAAAACATACAAAGACATTTCCAAAAAATAAGTCATTTGAAATGAATTTTTTTATTTAAATACGATATAAATAATTTTTAAAAATTAGTTATTACTATTCATATCATTAAATTTAACATAATGTTTATAACAAACTTAATTAAATAATAATATTCATAATATATTATAGTTTGTTAAAACATAGTGTTACGTGTAATTCAAGATAAATTCAGTGTTGTTTGTAATAAAAGATTAACTCGGTGTTGCATCAAATACAAAAGATAAAAAAAGATTTAATTTATTTAAAAATTTCACAAATTATATGGGTGTTACATTCTACCCACAATAAAATGATTTTATCTCTCATAATTCATTACTTTGGTACCAACAACTGAGAATAATTCTTCCACATTACTTCCTCAGGTTCCCACTTAGCATTCTCAAACTAGTGGGTTTTCCAAAAAAAACCTTGATTAAGTGAGTGGTCTTGTTTCATTGAACATTATTTGTATGATCTATAATATTCAGCAATTATTCCTTATAATATATATCATACTCAACCAATATGACAACTGAGTTTAGTCCATGTGATGGATTTGGTATGTACTTCCTCAAAAATGTTACATGGAACACATCAAGAACTTGGGAGCGGTTTGGTGGATGCTTCAAAAGATATTCTACCATCTCTATATGAACAATTATTTTAAATGGACCAATATACCTAGGGCTTAGTTTTTCTTCTTTGAAAATATCATTACCTTCTTCCATGGATAATTTAATAGAAACACATTCTCAATAACTTCAAATTCTAGATCGCATTGAAAATTATAAGCATACCATTTTTACCAACTTTTTGATTCCCTTATGTGTTGCTCGATGGATATAACTTTCTGATACATTTAATCACCTAGTTCAAGTCCTACTATATATTTTTTTGGGATCTACATTTCAATATGTTGGAGTTCTAAACATTTTTCAATTATTTTATTCATAAGGATCTAGAAGAATTTTTGAGTGAATGTTAATATTATAAGAAAACTAAACTATAGGAAGGTGTTGATACCACCAAATTTTAAATCCATAGAATAAAAACTTATCTTATTCTCCTAGGTTTAAATTTTTATCTTAGACTGACTTTATTTATGGGGATGAATCACAGTGCTGAAACTCAACTCTATATCAATTTTTTCCTTAAGACATGACCAAAAAATTGTGTTTAAAGTTGGATCCTGATCAGATATAGTTTAATGTGGGAATCCATGAAACCATAATACCACATTAATATATATTATAGATAGTTAATCTAGAAAGAAATATTATTTTAAATAAATTATGTGTGATTTCATCATTAGGTTATTGACTCCAACCCACAATTACCTCAATATCAATGATAAGATAAACAGTAAAAATTAACACATATCATTTTGGTTCGGTCCATTAAATATACTATAAATCATAGTGTGGGGTACATTAATCATTGTGAAAGACCATATAATCATGAAAAAACATTTATAGTATGTATGAATCATAAATGTTATTTTTAATCAATGAAACCTTATAAATATACTTGGTAATTCATGGTCATTATTTGTTCATAATGATTCAAAAAGTTATTTAGAATTCCAAAATAATATCCTTGGGGAGTGTTAAAATAGGTGTGAAAAAGGTATCTTGTCATACACATGGTGACAATCGAGTCCAACTTAATGAACCATTTTTATATTTTTTATCCTTAGTTACCACTGTTCGATAGACAAATCCAATTGAAGAGTACACATATGGATGTAATTTCCTAGAAACCAATATCTGTATCCTTTAACGAAATTCCATGATATCTTTCTACACATTAACACATCCCTTGAAATATCCTTAGACAAATACCCAAAAATATCCTTATAAATATCTCTAGGTATCACACTAATGTTTTCTCATCCTATTTTTGATAGGTTAATTAATCTTTTCTCTGATACCAATTGTAAGAACCCAAAATCCTAATACATAAATATTAAATTTTATTAGAAAAATATTCACTACACAACATAACAGTCCATTATAGAGTCATTTATGTCTAGTACCTTTGGAAACCTCGACACATAAACAACCAATCCAGAAATTAGCTACATCATCTCCAATTATGTTATCTATAACTAGAACCCTTCTTAGACATATCATACATAATAATTTTTTCCCTAACCTAGGGAATAGATACATACAAAATGGTGAGATCAGATGTTCAATATGGTAAAAGGGGATATATCAACATATCATGAGCATAACGGTATGATAACATGGGAATAATATTTTCGAACCATACCATATATATCATAGATTAGAAACATAGATCATTGAAAAAATATTAAATTCTTTAATACATAAATCAAAAAATAATCAAATAATATGTTCCATGAGAATATAACATTGGCATAAGAAATATATTTTTGGCATACCAAAAGGAATAGAAAATACTATGTGAATCCTAACCACTAAGGAATTTATGACATGTTAGGATTAGGATACCCCACTATGTACCCGCTTCTGGCTTTGGACAACCTCTCATATTTCCTATTTTAGGATTCAGATAACCTCTAGTGTACCCTATTTTTGGATTGGGATAACCTACCATATACCCTATTTTAGTCTTGGTATAATCTCCCATGTACCATCTTTTTTGGATTTGGATAACATATAATGAACCCTCTTTAATTCTTTGGATAACCTCTCATGTAACCTCTTTTTGGTTTGGGATGACCTCCCATGATCCCTTCGAGCACATATAACATTAAACATTACCTAGTATATTGGAGATATATTTAGGTCCTAACATTCTCATAATGAACATCATACATATGTGTGCCACAATATCAAAGAATATTCATTATATTAGATGAAAAAATATTAGATGAAATAATAATAATGGTATCCTAGGAATATATCCCCAATAAAGAATATGTAACATCAAAGGGTGTTATATTAGATGAAAAATTATTTTGAAATATCACTTGGTATATTTATTGAGGAAAATAAACTTTCTTTAAAAATCACATTTAAAAACATAACTTTATAAAATATTTTGGAAATCCTTTTCCTTGAATGTAAACATTCAGAACTTATAAAGTAGTCTTTAAAAATCCAGCAAATCATTTCTTGAGAAAAATATACTTTTGACATTGGATTTTTTAAAATGTAATAATTCTAAAAATTATTTTATTTTAAAATAAAAATGAAAAAAATTTAATGTAATATTCAATTAAAATAATGGTCATGATGGTGAGAAATTTCTTTCATATCGTACATGTTTAAGTAAATGTCACTTTAATGTTTTCAGTAAAATCCAAACAGGGCATCGTTTTAAAAAATATAATTATTCATTTTTTAAAAAAAAATTAAAAATTTTAAAAGGGTAAAAATTAATTGAAATAGATATATAGTAAACTTTAAGCATTTTTTAAAACATTTCTATAAAACATGGACATTGAAGAGAAAGGGTTTTCAACAAAAGAGAAAAATAACGTCAGTTTTTTTACAATCATTATTTTCAAATAATGAGTGTATAAAGAGAGTAAAATGAAGGGAAACATTCATTCTACAAAAATAATTATAACATATATAAATAAATGTGTTTCTTTTTATATAGATCAATATATTTATTCCTTGTATTCATAATCATGAACAATCTTGATAAACAATGAGATTGTATCATAAAATATTTACCACATTGGTAATATAGAATTATAAAATCCAAGAAAGAATAAAATTAAATGAAACAAAAAATATCATGAGAATAAATTTTTTAATTATATTATATTTAAAATGGGATATATATACATGCCATAAAATATTACTGATTCATAATATAACATATGTCATAAAGAATAATAATTGGGAAAAAACTCTCATACCACTTTAGTAAATTATGAACATTATACCCCATGAAATAGAGATCCTAAAATGGATATGTAAATATGAATAATTTATTGGTTAATTTTCATTAAATAAATTCATGGATATTATATACACCACATAAAATATATACGTTGTGTATGTGGCTTATGTATCACAGATGTAAAAAGTGAGATATAAATCCCTTACATTATATATTGACTTCTTTTGTACATGTTTAAAATTACTATATAATATATATATGATTATTAAAAATATATTAATTAAACATAATCATATATATAAATATATCATACTTTATATTATTTACTTGTAAAATTTTATTACCATTTTATGAACAATTCCATGTTAAAATCAGGTTTTAGGTAATAACTGCTTGGTTTTTAGTGTATGTTATGGTTTGGTATTTTCAGTCCCATTACTCTTATAATTATTCCATCATCTATAGAATTTAAAAAATGATATAAATAAAATTTATATTCAGTATATATGTATTTATATAATCCATAAAATTCATATATAGAAAGTGAAAAGCATCATTTATAGAAATGGTAGGTCGTACGTGTGCATGAATGATGTTTCCATTTTCTCTATGGATTGAAAGAGATAATGTTAAATCATATATTAAAATTTAAAAAAATATTTATTTCATATATATCTCATATTATTATTTAAAACTATAATTATTACCTTTCATGAAAGTGTATGTGAAGAACAAATCTTATTGCTTTATGAGGTGGTAGTTCATCTTACACACGAACAGTGTTATTATATTCCCATTAAATGGAATGTAAGATGTAATATGTGATATAATGATTAAAAAATAATAGTAATATCATAATTATAATATTTGGACAATACATATGGCATTATATGTAGGCATGAGATGGGGGGATGGAAAGCTAATAACATCAATTCGCAAGGCAGTAGTCCGCTATACACATGAATAATGATTTCACAACCCATTTTAGGAAGAGGTGATGTATATAGGTCAATAACATAACATAAAAATAACTATGTATATATAAGAAACTTATGATTTTCTATTATTATGTTTTGGTAATAATTTAATGTGGCAGGGGAAGAAATAAAATAAAACGCTTGGTTAGGGATGTTACCTCTTATTTAGACAACTTCTTTTAGTTTTCACTAAAAGTCATCCTAGGTTACATTTATGGAAAAAATAAGGATTCTAAGATGATAGGAGGGAATTTAGTAAGTGATTTGGGTAGGTATTAGATTAAATAATGGGTTTTTTAAGTTTTAATAGGATATGATAGGGGGTGTCCTTTTATAAGTGTGGTGCGTGACACACTTGTATTTTTTCAAAAGAAAAAGGAATACACACATTTTTATCATTCTAAAGGGTTTAAAATGTATAATTAATTAAAAAAAATTATTTAAGGTAGAAATATGGCCATAAAATGGGTGTTTTATCTTTTTTGGGTTACTTTTAACCATTTTCATTTTAGCTTCACCCTCCATAAACCCATTTTTACCATAATCAGAGAATTGTTTTTTACTATTTTTACTATTCATTATAGTCCAAAATTAATTTTACCTATTTATATTATATAATTTATTTTGAATCAATATATGGAATAAATTTTTACAATTCCCAATCAAAAAATTGGAAATTTCTATTTAAAAGTAATATCACAAACGTAATGAGAAAGCAGGTTTTTAAACAATAAACGCTCAAATATTTACAATGTTTTTATTTAAAAAATTAAATGAAATTTATTCCAATGACTAAAATTTGATAATTATATATATTTGAAATAATTTGATTTTTAAAACCATATTAATATTTTTGTATGTTTTAAAAATCCTAAAATTAAATGAATGTTCTGAATAAAAACCATAATTTCTAACTATTCACTGAGAAATTTATCATTTCCAAAAATTCCCAAAAATTCACTCCAAGATAATTTTGAAAATCTGATTTCAAAAATTAATTTTATTTTATCAAAAAAACATCTATAATTGGTAAAAACAATTATTATTATTTTTCACAAAAGTCAATAAAATATTTATTTGGGAAAATAGTGTTTTTGAAACATATGAAGTTTTTTTCGAAAATATCATAATTTTTTTAAAAGTATGTTAAATTTTTATACAATAATTATAATTTATATTAAATGATTAACTATTACTATTCATAATTCTAAATTATATGGTTATGTTATAACAATCATGTTTAAAAAATAATATTAAATATATATCATAATTTATTTAAACTTAGTTTTTCATGTAGTGCTAGATAAGCTCTGTGTTTTGTGTAACACAAGATTAAATCAGTGTTTCTTTTAGTAATAAATATCAGAAATAATAATTTTCTTTAAAAAAATATTTTACAAAATCTCATTGTTACATTCTACCCCAATTATAATGATTTTTTCCTCAAAATTTGTCACATTGGTACCAACAATAGAGGATACATCTTTGTATTTAAATTATAATGTTCTGAAAAATATTCCTCAAACTAGTGGGTTTGAAAAAAATTTGATCAAGTGAGTTGTATTATTTTATATAAGTTTCTCTGTAAAATTTGTAATCTTCACTGGTAATTTGTCATACGAAATATCATGCTCCAGTGGTATGACCTTTAAGTATAGTACATGTGATGGATAAGGTTTATAATTTCTCAATAGGGATACTTGGAACACATAATGAGATTGATAGAGTTTTGGTGGAATCTCCAACCAGTAAGATAAAAACCTAATACGATGAATAATTTCAATGGAACTGATATAGATATGGATTAGTTTGTCTTTTTTTTTTCCAAATCTCATTACCTTCTTCAATGGAGAAGTTTATGGAAAACCCATCACAACAACTTCAAATTTTAGATCCCATCAAGGATTATCCGTTAATATTTTTTTTTCAACTTCAAGATACACTAACATATTACTGAGTGGATCTAACCTTCTCAACCATTTCATCATCCTACTGAAGAACCAATATATTTCTATTCTAGTACATTGGTGTTCTACACATATTCCCAATAATGGAATCATAAAGATCCAGGTAAATAATCATGTGAAAGCTATTGTTGTATGAAAAAACAACTCTATGAAGGTAATGATCCACACCACCATTGAATTATATAGAAATATATCTTTTCACATCATATAGTGTTTGAATTGTTCGCTCAGACTAACCATCAATTTGAGGATTACAAACAATTCTAAAACTCATATTCATATCATGATCCTACTAATGACTTCAAAAAAACATTGAGGTAAAATTTGGATATAGATCAGATTAAATTAAATGTGGTACTCCATGAAACCATACCACTTCATTAATATATATCATTACAAGTGGGTATATAGGTAAATCTTCTATAACATAAACAAAGTGTGCTAACTTCATATGGTGATTTACTACAACCCATAATTATCTCAACATCAAAGATAGGATAAACATTAATATTTACCAATAAATTTAATCATTATCCACAATGTGAAAAGTTATTCCTCGTAAAATAAAATTTTCACTAAAACATATAAAAACCCAAAGGGTTTTATTAATATAAATTTATTTTATAATATCTTTAATCTTGATAAAATATTATCTCATAACACATTAAAAGGGGTTTTAATGACTTTGAAATTATGATCATCCTTAAAATCATAAACCCATGATGGAATCAATATCTCTAATGTTTATCTTATATGTACACATATATTCTTCCAAAATATTATTCACCCATTATTACTTAAATAATACCTTATCTTATATATGATCATTTCCATTTGTAGCTTGGGTTCATCCTTGCACTGATAAATTATGAAATTTTATTTCACTACACCAAAATACATACATAGGGAGATAATAAATACTAAAAATCGTATTAAATTTCACTAAAGTGTGAACAATAAGATTTTCTGTGAGAAGAATAATAGTAAAATAATAATTTAATTCCTAAAAAATATGGGGAGGATAATATTCCCTAACCTTCCTGATTTAAATCATTTATTATGATTCAATAAATTTCTATTTTTCGTGGTATTTATAGTTTTTTGTGGATTATCATCCACATTAGCCCTCAGATTAGAGCACTAATTTTCAAAATCCCCAAAATACATGGAACTGAAACATTAGTGTGTAGGTGGTTTATTATATTGATCTCTATCTCCATTAATTTCAATTATTAGCCTATTCACAACAGTTATATATTCCTTTTCTCATTTTCTTGGTTTCCCACACATGTAAAAACCTCTTGTTCATCATAGGAATTCACCAAAGTGTTTTCCCACACTTTTGGCATGTAGGAGACTGAAAATACATCATGCCATGTGATTTATTAGATTTATCTTCAGTCACAACATTACTTTTCATATCAATAACATGGGAATGGTTAGAATATCCAAGCTCCATTTCTATGTTATGTTCACATTGAATGAATTCTTCATAACTAATAATGTCTCTTATAGTAAATACCTTTTGAAGAGTTGGGCTTATTAAACCAAATAATTGATCAATTCTTCTTTCTATATTGATGATTAAACCAAAATAATACCACAAGAGTCTTATAAAATTATCTTTTTAGGTACCAATAGATTCACCATACTTCATTTGAGATACTTAAATTTCTTATCCATCCTTGTTCATAGAATTTAAGGGGAGTACTTACTAACAAATTTCCACATAAACTTATCCCATTCCATGGACTAAATTACCTCCTCCTGAATCATATTCTTATTAAGGTTTCCCCACTTATCTATATATCCTTCTAAATAATAGTAAACCAAATTTACTTTTACATGAATTTGACATTACAGAATGGAAAATATCATTTAAGTTGAACTGATTCATTTCTCAATGTCTCGTGAATCAGTGGATCTAAAAAATATAGTGGATGTTTCCTCAATAATTAATCAAAAATAAACATTGTTCCCTCATATTATTATTAGGATGATAAAAAATATTCATATCTTGATATATTCATGCGAGAATATCAATGAGGTTTTATATTCTTTATCCCATAACATTGGTTGATCAGGAGAAAAATCATTATATTTTCCATTACATTCATCATTAACATAGTTCCTTCAAGTTCCATCCATTGACTAAAATTACATATCATAGTGTGAGAAACACTAATCACATTGGAAAACAATATAATTATGGATAATGATTTATTGGATGTATAAATCATGACATCGTTCTTTGAATATATGAAACCTTAAGCATAGACTAGTTCATTCACTATCATTATTCAAATCCTTTGTAATGGTTTGAAAAGATTTTGAGAATTCTCAAATCATATCCCCCAATATTTTCAAACAAGGTGCGTGGAAATATATCTTTTCATGAACTAGGTGATAATTATTTCTAATTAAATACACCATTTCTAGATTTTTTAAACTTAGGTAACTCTGTTCCAGGTCCAAATATACATATATGATACATATTAGGATGAAATTTCTAATAAAACACTCTCACTATACTTAAACAAAATTAGAGTAAATTTTTGTATAGTATTAATCATCCATACACTTATCCTTTAACATATCCCTAGACCAATTCTTATAAATATCCCTTGGGATCTCGCTAATGATTTCTCATCCTAGTTTCTAAATGTTAACTAAATCATACTCTAATACCAAATGTAAGGAACCAATATTCTCATACATAAATATTACATATTAATAGAGAAATATTCATTACATAACACAATGATCCATTCCAGAATTGTTTAGGTCTAGTGCCTTTAGAAACTTGGACAAATACACAACTAATCCATAATTGAGATATAACATCTCCCACTATTTTTTCCATAACTATATTCCTTATTAGACATATCATACATAATAACATTGGACATATCCTGGGGAAAAGAAACAAAATAAAAGGTGATATGAGATTCTTGGTAGGGGTGGACAAGTGAGATATCCACCTAGCATGTCACACCATGACCCACGTTATCATTCTATTTTAATTATTTTTCTATCTAAAAATATCTTTTCTGGGTCTAGGGTGAGTCCCGGATGATGTTTTTAAGTTTTCGATTAAAAGTGCACATTTTGGGTTCGATGTCGCTAGATGCACGGGCGAAGCGCGACACCACGAGGCTTCTCCCATGCAACTATGTAGCCCTTTCATTAATTTTATTATTATTAAAATGATATGAATTCATTTTATTATTATCATTTTATTATTAGTGGTTATTATTATTATTATTATTATTATTATTATTAAAGTTTGACACAAATTTTTATTACATAAGTTTTATTAGTATTATTGTTATTAATGAGGTTTATAATAATGATTATTGTTATTAATAATATTACTAAATTTTTATTATTACAATTAGAATTATTGATGTTTTTATGGAGGTATATTTATTATATATTAATGCTTTATTTATTTATTTATTCATTATTATTATTTTTCTTTTATTTTCATTTATGTTTCTTTTTTTATTTCTTTATTCTATTCTTTTCCCCCTATTTATTTTCCTCTCCCCCACCATAATACTCTCCCCTTCTCTCTCTTACCATCGTGAGGATCACCCCATGTAACCCTACTTCTGTGCCACCACCAGTCCCCTCTCCTTCCCTTCGATACCACATGAGCCGGCCGACCACCCTTTATCCTCTTCCTACACCCCTTGGCCACCTACTCCCCCATGCCTAGTCCACCAGTTCTCTCTCCATATTCTGCTGCTTCATGGCCACCCCTCCACCTACCAATCCTGCATCGCGCCACTGTTGTACGCCTTGTTCCAGCACCCTCCTCCAGCTTCAGGCTCGTACCGGTGTACCACACTTCGATGGAGCAGCAACCCCCTCCTCCACTTGCGACCTGCCAGCACAGCCTATCCCTCCTTCCATGAATCCCTATTCTAGTCGGAGGTCTACTCGGCATCGCCTCCTATTTTGGTGCACACGGGACAACAACACAATCCCCCCACCGTCGCACACCCCATTCAGCCGTGGTCCCTTTGATTTGCACTACTCACTCTTCACCAGCCGCCACACACCTTCCTAGCCGAGCCGCACCCCATCGCCGCACACTTGTCGAGCAGCACTTTCCCCCTTTCGGTGACAACCTCTCCTATACCATTTGGTAAGAGTTTTTTTAGAGTTTTCTTTGAGGGTTCATCGTTTTGGGCTCCTCCTTTGGTGGAATTTTCATGCCATCTGAATCCTAGATGCTGGGGTTTATTTTATAATTATTTTTGGTTTAAATCCTAAATTTATGTGTTAAATCTTATTGTGTATATTGGTTTCACCTTTCTGAACTTGCGGTTTAGGTGCGAATGTGTTTTCGCACTTGTTTTGGAAAGTCATCCGATGATTGAGGTAGGATCCCTTTGCACTTTCCTCCCTTATGTTTTGAAATACATTGATTGCTTGGTTTTTTCATTAATTGAATATTAATTAATTAATTTTGAGTGTTTTTAGTTTATTTATATTGTTGAAAATTTAGTTTTAATATAGTTTTGTTTTGATTACATAAAGTTATGAGTTACTTTTTGAATATTTTTTCATAAATTTTAAAGTGGTTTAGTAATAATGCAGGAAATGCGAGCTATGTTTTGGAAACATGTCGAGCTAGTTAATTTTGTGATATTTATTCGTTTGAATTTTTTGAAGTCTATGTTTATGCGTTTTTAGTTGTTCAGTTGTTACAACATGTTGGCAAGGAAGACTCGCGATACTGCAGTTTCCGGCATGCGCGTGTTTTTGCGTCTGTGCGAGGTGTGACGTGCCTTTGGGTTTGGACAACAAGTTGAGGTAGGTCCCCCACTCCACTTACCTTTAGATTTAGAATATATGTATTTCTTAATGTTTTATTAATTTTAATAAATTGGAAATAATATAATATAATTAATTTTTAAATGATTATTTGGTGTGAAAAGAGCCGTTTATTTTATACCGAACACTTGAAACATTTTCTTGACAAGCAGACACCCAGTATTGAAAGAATGCCTATTTGGCCCTTAAACATAATTCACAGAATTTCAAATTTACTTCTAGTTTTAAACATATATTTTTTCTTCTGAACAAGGTTTTTGAGCATTTTCGAGAAATGAGGTTTTGCTTTAAAATTTGTGAAGGCCTGTTTGGCACTTTAATAAAATAAATTATTTTGAAAAACCCATTCAGGGGTGATCTTTGGTTTGCATTGATTGCGTGAGTTGTATGTGATGTTTTTGCATCATGACTGATTGATTTACATTGTGGACACACCCCTTTTTATTTATGTGTTGACATGGGAACCTAACATACTGAGTTAATCTTCTGAGAACGATTGATGCACTAGTTTAGAACATTCAATGGCTAGTGGCCCCATAGTAGGAGAATACTGAGTTATTGCTGTTATGGGTATTGGGCCCCTCAGTTAGGCCATACAGGGTTATACCGGGTAGTAGTATAGGCGTTATGACGTCATCGATTTAGGGCATGCCTTCAGGATGAGTCATATGTATATTATTTTCTGGATTGTTCACGATCTCCTAGGTTCGACACATGTTTTTATTAAATGTTTATTTGTATGTGGTAGACGGTTGAGAGTTCTAGTTCGGTTCTGGCCCATGTGTGCCACTTTTTTTTTCATTTCCCTTAGTCTGTGTTGCGTGTAGTGTGTAGTTTTCCTTTTGACTAACAACTAAAATTTGGACTTCTAAATTGTTCACAAAAATGTTTTAAAAATGCAATGCACCTGTTTCTTCCAAACACAAAACTGATTTTTATATTAAAAAGGTCAATGGTCAGTTACTTGTTTTAAAAATGAAAGTGTGTGTGGAAACCAGTATTTTATATAATTTAGTTCAAACCTAGAATTGATAAATTCTTTATTTAATGGTATGTGCATTGGGAATAGAATTAGTTGGGCCTACCTACTGAGTTTTAATACTCACGTCTATAGTGTTTTTCTATTTTTAGTTTCTGTCACAGGTCGACTTGAGCTATCTCATTGTGGGAGAGATTTGGTTGTGGGCTAGTGATCGACTCTCAGAGTCGTGAGGAGTTTTGGTCGTGGTCAGGTTAGTTGTTGTTGTTGGTCATTCTTTATTTTCGTGTTGTTTGTTTACTTTGTGTTGTTCTATTTTATTTCCACAATTTTATTTATTTTCTTTTGGTGAAATCATTCCCTCTTTATCTCTTTGATGCCCTGACACTTGTTGCCAGCCTGGGAGGATCGGGAACGCCTCACGGGCCATGCCGCAGACTGACTCGGGTGACCTATTCAGGGTCGACCTGGGTTGGTTCGTGACAAAATGGTATCAAAGGGATGTTGCTATTATCAGACCTCTCTTTTTTAGAGCGCCCTTTTTTATTTGAGATGTCAAGGTATATGGAGTAGGATTGTCGGGACTCGAGGGGTAGGTGCCGTAAGAGTGTCGTGAACTCTTGTTCGTTCTGATACTCGGGTTTCTAGGGGAAGTCTGTTTTAATTTGTTTATTTGGGGTTTTATGGAAATGTTTTGGGATTGGGACATGACAAAGGGAGTTTGGGCCACTAGTCCTACTAACCCGCACGGCCTGGCAAGCCATGCAGAGCTAGGGGCATGGTCGAAGAAGGCTCTCTGTGTCGGTGACTTGTTAGGCATATGGCCGCCAACCATATGGTCACGTCACTCACTGACACTAGTTCGCTACATAAGTTGTTTTGGGTTTACATTTATTTCTATAAGTGGTTTGAATCAGAATAGTTAGTTTTGAAAAAAATGGTTTTTTGAAATGACATGTTTAATTAGTGAATTGTTTTAAAAGAAGTGGTATGAATGATTTGTTTTTGGAAAATGAAGTTTCTTTGTTTTGTCCCTAGTGTTCCGATGAGTGATCACATGCATTAGGGTATGTTGGAAATGTGGATGGATATCTGGTATGGTGGATGGATGCCCGGGGTGGCATAAAAACATGCTTGTGAGTGAGACTCTAAGGGATACCAATGGTGAGGGTTTAAATCACCATGCTTCTTTTAAATTATAGATGTTTTCAGAAGAAATGCTTGATTTTCTGATGGCTCGTTTTATTGTGTTTATATACTTTCATATATGTGGTGTTGGGTTTTGAGGATTTCTATTTATTGAGTTGGCCTTGATTGGGTTTTTGACTTTTCCTTGTCTATAGGTTATCCCTTTGGAGCTTCGATGGGTGATCATAGTGCGGTTGATCAACCTAAGGATTTTATGCTTGAGTTTCAGAATCTGGATCCATCTCTCTTTTATGGTCAAGTGGACTCTTACATAGAAGAGGAGTGGATGAGGAAGATTGAAAGGGACTTTAACCTCATTGAGTTTCCAGAGTTTTTGAAGGTCAAGTTTGCAACTTTCATGCTTGAAGGTTCACCATGGATGTGGTGGAAGTCAGTGTCTCGGAACAAGCCCCGTCAAGAGCTTACATGGGAGTTTTTCAAGGCCTCATTCATTCGTTAGTATTTCTCTGAAGAAGAAAGGGTGAGAAAGGGGATGGATATGTGTTGTCTGCAGTAGGGTGACAGATCCGTGTTTGAATATTTTCAGCGCTTTGTGGAGCTAGTACCTTATGATTCCGGGTATGCCTTGAATGACCCCATGAAGGCTCGACGCTTTGAGGCGGGTCTCCGCCATGGTCTATGATTTAAGGTGTCAGAGTCCAACCTAAATTATTTTGTCGATGTGACGAGACATGCTTTTCATGTCGAAGTCGCGATGGCAGGAGTGCTTGAGGTAGTCCTCCCACTTTCGATCCCTATGAGCACTGGTGACGATTCTAGAAACGAGATGAGTAAGCAAATGAAAGTGGATGGAGAAGGTCATGGAATCAAGAGGCCTCAGGATCTTTCATCAACCTCTTCGGAGTGAGAGATTATTATGTGTTATCAGTGTGGCAAGCGGGGTTACAAGAAGCCATCGTGCCCAAGCGCTCCGAAGCCCTTCCAGGAATGTGGATGCCTGGGTCACTTGGGACGATTCTGTCGGGGCGTTGCTGGAAAGCGTCACAGAGGAAGTTCTCAGAAGTGATGTGATGTTGGGTTTTTGTATAATGTTTCTTATGTATGTTTCCTTCTAGTGTAAGGGATCTTTTGTCGTGGTCGTTTTATGGGTGTTGTTTTGGGTTTAAAATGTATGGGAATGTCATGGGTCTTTTGACGAACTCCAGATTTCAATGCTGGTATGGTTATAAATTTAAAATATTGTCATTTAATATGTCATATCAAAAGATGTATGTTTCTTTTTGGGATTATCAGAACATGACTGTGAGGTAGGACATGCTTCATCCCTCAGAGCTGCAGCCCAAAGGCCTTGGAGTGAAGCTGACATTTAGTCAGGAACCCCTGGGGAATTTTATGGAGTCTGGTTAAGGTTGCGCCTCTATCGTTAGGGTGAGGCAGTTTTAGCGTGTTTGTTGTTGTTTCACCGTCATTATAAATTCTCCTCTTGTCGCAAGGAGTGCGATGGACTGATCCATCACACAATGTCTCTAATGGTGCATTTTAGTTTACATGTGATGTGTCAATTAGTGGTCTTTCATAGAACACTGACGTATGTCAGTTGCGGCCCTGATTTGTGCCCATCCCTAAGTAGTGAGTCATGAGTAGATTTTTGTCCAAGTTTTAGTGATCCAATCTTTGGGCCCTCCCTCCCCGCCCATGGGGTAAGGGTTTTTGGTTAGTGCAGACTCATCAGATCAACTTTTATCTCTTTTGGGTGAGATTAGGTGATATAAATGTTTTTTTGGTTCTTTTTATAGCTTGGGTATAGCCTGGTTCTGGATTCAGTTTGTTTTTCATTTGATCGTTAATAGGTCGGTCCATTATGGTGGGGAGACCTACCGTGAGTCTCCTTGGGTTTTCTCTTAAGTCGTTATCAGAGGCTAGTTGAATTCTTATGGTGGGGAGTCCGCACCGGTCTCCCCTCCACTAGTGATGTGTTTCGGACAATGAGGTTCAGTCCAACTACTAGACGGTGTGATGTCCTTGGGTGAAGAGGTTTGATCTTGTTAATGTAGAATCCTTAGGCATTGATCGATCGGTTGGTTGGTGTCGTGGATTTCCGGGGACGGAATGCATTATGGTGGGGAGAATTGTCACACCCTGACCCACGTTATCATTCTATTTTAATTATTTTTCTATCTAAAAATATCTTTTCTGGGTTTCGGGGTGAGTCCCGGACGATGTTTTTAAGTTTTCGATTAAAAGTGCACGTTTTGGGTTCGACGTTGCTGGACGCACGGGTGAAGCGTTGCGCCGCGCGGCTTCGCCCATGCAACTGCATGGCCCATTCGCTAATCTTATTATTATTAAAATGATATGAATTCATTTTATTATTATCATTTTATTATTAGTGGTTACTATTGTTATTATTATTTTTATTATTAAACGTTGACACAAATTTTTATTATATAAGTTCTATTAGTATTATTGTTATTAATGATGTTTATAATAATTATTATCGTTATTAATAATATTACTAAATTTTTATTATTACTAGTAGAATTATTGAGGTTTTTATGGAGGTATATTTATTATAGATTAATGATTTAATTATTTATTTGTTCCTTATTATTATTTTTCTTTTATTTTCATTTATGTTTATTTTTTTCATTCTTTCTTCTATTCTTTTTCCCCCTCTTTATTTTCCTCTCCTTCCACCATACTACTCTTCCATTCTCTCTCTTACCACCGCGATGAGCCCCACTGTAACCCTACAACCGTGCCTCCACCAGTCCCCTCTCCTTCCCTTCGATCCCACATGAGCCAGCTGACCACCCTTTATCCTCTTCCTGCACCCCTCGGCCGCCTACTCTCTCTCCCCCACATATTCCACCGGTTCTCTCTCCCTATTCTTCCGCTTCTTGGCCTCCCCTCCACGTGTCGATCATGCGCCGCGCCACTACTGTACGCCTTGTTCCAGCACCCTCCTCCAGCTTCAAGATCTCATCGGTGCACCACACTTCGACGGTGCAACAACCCCCCTCCTCCACTTTCAACCTGCCAGCACAGCCTCTCCCTCCTGTCGTGACTCCCTATTCTATTCGGAGGTCTGCTCGGCATCGCCTCCTGTTTTGGTGCACACAGGACAACAGCTTGAGCCCCCCCCCCCACCAGCGCACACCCCATTCAGTCGTGGTCCCTTTGATCTGCATTTCTCACTCTTCTCCGGCCGCCACACACCCTCCTAGCCTAGCCACACCCCATCACCACAATATCCCAGTGACAGCACAACCACTTCACCTTAACATGGTCGTCGGGTCCTGGCCTACCAAGTACCACCAGTTGCCTCCGTAGACACATTGGGCCCACCCCAGGGTCCACCCACATGCCTGAACAGGTCGTCTGACTAATGATTTTCCCCACAGGCCTACACATGTCCTTTCCAGTGTGTTTTGTCCACACTCGCTCACACCCTTGGAAACTTCCCAGAAGGTCACCAATCGTGATCACTACTCCAGGCCAAACATGCTTAACTGTGGAGTTCTAATCAGATAGGCTCTCGAAAAGGAAGGTGCACTATGTTGACATGAGTCATATCATTTTTTCATTTAGCCCTTTATCATTTGGGGATGTTACAATGACCCCCTATAGAGCATAACATCCTCGTTGTGGGCCCTACATCTTGACCCAGGCAGTGCACCGCACTTAAGGCTGGGTACTAGCTCTGATACCAAATGTAACACCTGGGTCCCAGTAACAACACAACCACCCCACCTTAACATTGTCATCGGGTCCTGGCCTACCAGGTACCACCAGTTTCCCCCGCAGACATGTGGGTCCCACCCCAGGGTCCCCCCACATGCCCGAACGGGTCATCTGACTAAAGATTTTCCCCACAGGCCAACACATGTCATTTCCAGTGTTCTTTGTCCTCACTCACAAACACCCTGTGAAACTTTCCAGAAGGTCACCCATCCTGATCACTACTCCAGACCAAGCACGCTTAACTGTGGAGTTCTAATCAGATAGGCTCCCGAAAAGGAAGGTGCACCTTGTTGACATGAGTCATATCATTTTGTCATTTAACCCTTTATCATTTGGAGATGTTACATAGCATGAGAATAAGAGTATGATAACATGAGTATAAAATTTGAAAAACTATACCCTATGAATCATAGATCATAAACATGGCTATTGAAATAAATCATGGATGTTTATAAAACATGAATGACAAAGTAATCAAAGAACATGACCCATGAGAACATATCATTTTAAAAAGGAATAGATTTGTGGCATATACATTAGCATAGAAAATATTTTGTCAATTCTACCCACCAATACATTGATACCACAGTAAGTTGGGATAGCCACCCTGTACAGACTTCAAAATTGGGATAACCACCCATGAAGCCTCATTTAGTCACGAGATAACATCTTCTGTACCCTATTCCAGATTTAGGATAAACTCTTGTGTGCCATCATTCAATATTGGTATAGCCTCCCATGTACCATATTTTGGGCTTGGGATAACCAAGAGTGTACCCTCTTTCATTCATGGGAAAACCTTCATGTGTCTCTTCATTAAAGCTTGGGAGAACCTCTCATGGCCCCTTTGAGCTCATATGCCATTAATCTTTACCCAATACATTAGAGGGAGATGTAGGTTCTACATTTCACATAATGAAAATTTTATATATTTGTTTCTAAAGATTATATTACATTCAACATATTAAAATCCATTGAATTGAAATGGTATTCATATAAATGAAATCATCACATTACCTATGAAAAAGAGATAGGTTAAGTAATCATTCTTTCAAAGAATAACTTGTTTATAATTTATTGGGATTTAGAATATTTTTTCCTTTTTTCACCCATGTAAGAAATAAAATTTCATAAACATTTTCTCAACATAAACATAAACTGTACAAAGAAAGAATAAGAATGGTACCCCTGGAACATATCCCAATAATGTAACAACACAAAATTCATCAATGATATTTTTTCCATTCTTATAATTATGTTATATTATATAAAACACATACACAACATGTATATCCCAATAAAAACAACATTATAATATATTTTTCATGAAATATGTAATATATTTTGAAATTAAGGAACCTATACAGGTGGAATTGTAACTTGACCCTTGGAACTGTAACTTGACCCTTGGAATTGTAACATGACCATTAAGAATAGTAATCCAACTAATAGAATAGTAAACTAACCTAAAAAGGTATAAATAAAATATATCCATATTATAAATGAAGATATGATATATTTATGTCATGGTATAAGTAAATAATTTTTTTAAAAGGATAAATTTTGTGTTGTAATTTTAAAAAACAAAAATATTTACCATCAATTATATAATTAAGATGTTGATTTATTAAAATATTTATTTTCAAAAAAAATATTCAGTAATTAATATTTTATTTTTTTATTATTATAAGATAATTTTATGATACCTTAAATAATTTTTCAAAATGTCATAAAATTAGTTCTAATATTAAAATATGAATTTTTTGAATAAAATATCATTATAATTTAAAATTATATTGATTATATTAAAAGAAATATTTTCATAAAATTGAGTTAATTTTTAAAATATATATGTTGAAAATTTTTTGGTGTTAATTTTAGGTATTTTTCTAAAATAGTTGAATGTTTGGTGAATTGTGAAAAATGATAATTTATGGTATTTAGAAAATATAAGAATTATTAAGTCATGGATGATGTATAGATAACGTAATACAATAATATAAACATATCCTAAATTATTTAATTTATTTTTTTATATGGTTAACAATATTGATACTATTTATCCAAAATAAAAAATAATGAATATAATAATAAAAAATACCCCTCTTCTCCCCCTATAAATACCACCGATCACCACCTCTTCTCCTCATACATTCCATGATTTTAATCTTGTATAAATTATTCCTAATTCTATTCCCAAGATTCTCTTATATTTCCATGGGATTTTGATCACCACAAAAGTCCAAATCCAATTTCCCTAAGGATGTACTTAAGGAAAATAATTGAAGAGGTAAAATCCTTGTTTTAAAATTTAATTTCAATATCTATTATTTTATTATTCTCTCTTAACCTCCCCTTATACAAGTATAATAATATCCACATTATAAAATATAGAATTTAATTTTATTATTTTAATTAAATATTCCATCATAAAAACTCTTCTCTAATCCCTTTCATTCTCAAAATGATAACATTACCTGTTAGGTGTTGATTTTTTGCCTTGGAGGAAGACAAGTTTTCATTTTAATTTACAACCTTCCAGGCCAGTTATAGAACCATTATTATATTTTAAAATGATTTTTTAAATTTATGTTATAACCCTTTTTATGTTCTATCACTAACACACACACACATATATATAATACTAAATAATAAAACATTACATGTTTGTGATGATCGATGAACTGCCAAACTAATCTAAACAATTATAATTAATGTTTTTTCTAATGAATCATCCTTATATATGGAAAAAATATATAAAACCAATTAATATAATGTAAGTTAAATAATAACATATAATTTAAATTCTTTAGAATTATTCTCATCTTACATGAACTTCTATACTTATATACAAGCAAACTGATCATGAATCCCAAGAAAACAAACACTCATGAATGATGAAATTAAACTCCATAACTTATCATTATAGCTATAAAAACATATTACAATTATAATAAATAAAATAAATGTATAAAATATTTCTTATTTATTAATTAATTAATCTAATTTTATCATCCACAATATTAATGTGAATAAAGAATTCATACATAAGGTAATGGGATTCTCAAACCAGATTCTCTTTATTTCTGTTATTTGTCTTTGAAGAAAAATTTTTGCGTGGATAAAATTTTAATATTCCACAAATATTATTTCATTGTTCTTACCATTTACATCATGGGATATATATATTTCTAGTCTGGTTCTATGAAAATTATTTTTTTTCAAAATAAGTATTCTTTCTAAAAAATATATATTTTTCTCCTCTAAAAATTGTTTCATCTTCACTCATGAATGATTCTTCTTATACCAAATATTTTATTACCTTATTATTTTGGTAAACCAAAATATTTATTAATTAATGTATTATTTATGAAATTATCATCAAACCCATTTCATTTCCACGGGTGTTGTTATTTAAAATACTATCATATGTTCTATTTGGCATGCATGATTAGGTCATTGTTATGATGTGACGGGTGTACCGAGAATCATATATCACTCCATTGAATTGGTTAATGTGATGTATCTAATGATATAATGTGAAAAATGAGTGATCATGATGCTATAATTTTTCATAATGATGATGTTATGATTATATAAATATGTTATGCGTAACCATGATGCTATTTTTGTTCACAATTATGTATTTTATTTAAACATGAAAACATGTTATTTCATTTTTATGCATTTTCAGATTCCATGCCATTATCTGATGCTTCCTAGAATTATAACGAAAATTATCTAATGATTATAATATGATTATTATTATTATTATCACCCAGGTTATATTGATTCATGTTCTTATCTATCCTCTTACTTGGCTTTTAGCTCACCCTATTCATTGATGTATATCCTTAGGTGATTAATTATACTATGGAGTACATGAGGACCTCTAAGAAACTTGATAATAATGAATTAAATAAATTATGTTTTATTATATAAGTATTATGTATGGCCCTAATTTTCTCATGATAATAAATCATTCGATCTTAGTCTTGTAACGTTATTATGTTTTTTATTTTTAAAATTATGTAATAGTTATGTAAGAAATAGGTGGGTCACTACTATTAGTATTAGATCATGGTTTATATAATTTGGGAATTAGGATTATATAAAATTATTTAAAACCCTTAGTATAAGACTATGTATATGTAATCCACCAAGATTTTTTTTAGAAAAAAATCTAAATATTGGAATTCCTCATGATATGAATTTAGAGTTAATTTCACCTAGAAATAAATTATTTATTCGTGAATTGTTGAATACTAATTTGTTTAAACCTTTTCTATTTTATAAAATTATGGGAACCAATAGAAACTAGGCCAATAGCCCATGTGAGGGACAATGAAGTGATTTCCCGAACAACATCCCCAATATATTGGGAGGTGGAGTTCCAAATGTCATGGTGATGCTTACCCAACTATATCAGACTATGCCCAATAACATGAAAAATGTGGAACATCCACCTTCATCTAAAAGGTAAAAACAATATATCATGTGTTTTATGTGGAAACTACCACCGATATTTAGTGTATCCTATGATATACTAGTCACCGAATAGTGGGTCAACTCAATGGAGAATATATTTTATACACATCACTATTTTAATATGGAGAAGGTGACTCTGGACATTTATTATTTTGATGGAGAGGCTGATCAATGGTGTGTGTTCATTAAGAAAACCAAGATAAAGGATGAAATTGAAGAGATGGAGTGGGTGAACAATAAGAATGTATTTTTTAATAAGTATTTTCCTCAAAATCTTTAAACAAATATAGAGAGACAATTTATAGAGCTGAAGAACAATGTATGAGAATTTTTCATGGATTATGATGAAAATTTCACAAGGCTTGAAAGGCATTCCTCATGTTTTGTGATCAATAATGATAGAAAAATAGGTATATTCCTTAGTGGTTTAAATTAAACATTCAAAAGGATCTAGTAATTTGAGACTTTGGGAGATATTAAGATATTAATCAATGTGATCTCAGTGTGTAGGTGGAGTTTGGATAATATTTCAATGGCTACGAATATAATAAAAAATATATTTGGTTTCAAGTAGATGAATATGATGAAAAATGTGGAATGAAAACCCAAACACTCACATGTCAAAAATGAGGGTAGAAGAATCATGGGAATTACCTTAAAGGGGTGGGGAAATTCATCAAGTGTGGAAGAGAAGGATACCAATCTCATGTATATCGAAGAGACATTATGAACCTAGATAATGTGGTGGAATAAAGTATATAAGAATCCATGGTTTAATGTTTCAACTATAAGTAGAAAGGGAACTATTCATGAAAGTTAACTAAACCTCTACTTCTTGAGGTTAATCAGCATCAGTGGCCACCAAAGTCAAAATTGAAAGGGATATCTTATTCTATCACTACTATTGAGGTGGAGCCTGAAAATAATATGGTAATAAGTATGATGGTTATTCAATCAATAATAGTGATCATACTATTTTATTCTAGTACAATGCATTATTTCATAAATTGAAAATTTAGTAGAACTATTCAAGCCCCACCGAAAAATATGAAGGTTGAGTTATCTATGGGAAAAAATGGGGAAATTACTGCATCCAAAGTATATAACTGATCCTCAGTTAAAGTTTTTTCATAAAAACTCCCAATAAATCTATTCTTACTTTCATTGGTTGAGTTTGGTGATATATTGGTCATGGGTTGACTATATTTATACAAATCCAACATCAAAGTTTGGGAAAGAAGATCACTATTCGCATACTAAAGAATCTGCCAATTTTGTACATGTATTAGGTGGAGGATAGATATCCTTCAAATATATCATCTATATTTTTGATAGTATTGCCTTATGAGTACTAATATCTAGATTAAATGATTAAGGCAAAGGACATAATCATTCTTGAAGACATTCCCATTGTGAGGAACTACACCGATGTGTTCCCTAAAATATTTCCTGGTCTTCCTCCTAACATAGAGGTTGAGTTATCAATTAAAATTCTTCATGTATCTCAATAGATATCATATAATTCTTATATAATAGACACCATTGAGTTAGAGGAACTAATGAACTTGTTTGAAGGAATTCTAGAGAAGGGATTTATACACCTAAGTGCTTCACCATGGGTTACAACAGTCTTCTATGTTTAGAAGAAAAATAGATCAATGGACCTCTTAATTGATAATAATGAGATAAAAAAAATCCAGATACTGAAAAATCATTCCCTTCCATAGAAATATTACATGTTCGAGAAACAAAGTGGGACCATGTATTTCTCTAATTTAGACCTTCAGTGGGTATATTACCAATTAATGGAGAGTAAGGAAGATATTTCCAAGACTTCCTTTTGAATGAGGTATGAACACTATGAATACATAGTTATAAATTTCAGACTCACTAATTCTCCATAAGTAGTAACATACATAATGAATATTGTCTTTAATGATTACCTCAAAAATGATTGTGGTATTCTTTATTGATGATATTCTAAAATACTCTAAGGGAAAGGAGGAATATGAGGAGCATTTTAATATTGTGATGAAAACCTTGAGAAGGGAGAAACTATATACAAAGTATAGTTAAAGTGAGTTCTGGATGATGGATGTATTATTAATGTGGAATATAATCACTAGAAATTGAAAATATGTTTATCCTTCAAAGATTAAGGCATTTGAAAAGTGTCCCAAACAAAATTCTATTACAGAGATTTGTAGATTCCATGGTCTATCTGAGTATCAGTAATAATTTTTTAATAACTTCTATCAATTTTCAAACCCACTAAGCAAGATGAATTGGATTGTAGAAATTTTTTTTTGGACTAGTGAATATTGATATTGCTTCAATGAGTTGAAAAATAGGCTAATAACAACACCGGTAATCACACTATTGATAAGTGGGGAACTATTTGTGGTATAAAGTAATGCTTAAAATTAGTTCTTAGAATGTGTACTAATAAAAATGATAAATTGATAGCCTACACCATAAGACAAGTAAAGATTCCAAAGAAAAACTATCCCACACATGATCTTGAGTTAGCGGTTGGGACATTCACATTGAACATCTGGTGGAATTATCTCTATAGGGAGAAGTGTGAGATATATAATGATTATAACTGGATAAAATATATATTTACATAGAAGGATTGTAAAATTCATCAATGAATATAGTTAGCTCTCATCAATGATTTTTAACGCTCAATCCACTACCATCCTGGTAAGAGTGAAAGATGCTTTATGTAGAAGGCATCCTGTAACATTAAAAAATATTTGAATTGAGAAGGATACAATATTATAAGATTTTAAAATGATGGAAATGGGAATCATTAAATAAGGAACATCAAAAATCCTTTCTAAAATTATTTCTCAAATATCCCTCATATGGAAAATAAAGTATTCTCCAAGAAGTGATGTGCAAATTCAGAAGAATGAAAAAGCTATCAGAAAATATAAATCCTTAGAGTTAAAAATTGATGCGAAAGGATTCATAATATTTGGGTCATGACTATGTGTACTATAATATATAGAGATAAAGAAGGATCTTTTGAATGATACACTAAGCTCAACCATCTCAATTCACTCATGGAGCAAAAAGGTGTATCAAGATCTTTAAGAGAACAATTGGTGGGACAATATCTTTATGAGATCACTGAATATACATCAAAGTTTATAGTTTTTAAGAAAGTGAAGGATGAAATGAATAATTATTAAAATACAATGAAACTATTACTCATAAAAAAATGTAAATAGGAAGGATTCCCAAAGGAAATGTTCAATGGACTTCTAAATATATCCATAGGAAATATTCTATATGGTTTTTTGTGGATCATCATACAAAGATATCTTAGTTTATATAAATTATTAAGGACTTCTCACTGGATCCAATTTCTTTGATATACATCAAACAAGTTATAATGATGTATGTAGTACCACTATTGTTTGAGATTAACATTAGTGTGTCTTATCATCCTCAAAGTAATGTCCAATCAGAGTATACTATTTAAACACTGGAATATATGTTGATAGCATGTTATAAAGACTTCAAAGGAGGATCAGACCAACATATGCCTCGGTCCGAGTTAACTTACAACTAAAGTTTCCAATATAGAATCCAATTGTATCCATTTTTAGTCAATTTTAGGAAAATATTCATAATACTATAATGTTGGGATGAATTCTGTGAATATAAGCCGCTTGGACATGAAATAGTCGAAGAAATTGTAGAAAAGGTGAAAACTATTCCGCAAAACATTGAGGTGACCCATAGTATAAATAAATGATATATATACAATAATCAATTATACCTAGAGTTTTAGATTACATAAATAGTATTCCTTCACATATCTCCATGGAATAGAATCACGAGATTCAGGAAAAACGAATGTTAAGTCCTAGGTACCTCAACCCCTTCAATATTCTTGATAATGTTGGAATTGGAGCCTAACCACTAGCACTTCTACCAATAATGTCTCACGTAAATTGTGTATTCTATATATATTTCTTGAGTAATTACACAATGTATCCCTCACATGTATGGAATTCATAGGTGGTATGGTTGGAAAATGATCTCTCTTTTGTGGAGAATACATTGAAGATCATGGACCGTAGAGATAATTTTCTATGCAATAAGACTACACAAATATTCAAAGTTATATGGTTGAAAGATAAGTATGAATAGGAATCATGGGAACCATAGGAAGTGATGAAGGAAAATTATCCTCACATGTTCTCAGCTTATTATGTAAACTGAAATTTCAAGTGTAAAATTTCAAAAGTGGGGAAGAATATTACAACCCAAACTTCGTCAATGAAATTTTTATGTTCTTATAATTATGTAATATATCATAAAAAATACACAACATAGACATCCTAATAAAAACATCATTATCATAAATGAATAATGAATTAAGTAATACTCATTTAAATTAAGGAACTGATATCGATGAAATAGTAACTTGATCCTCAAGATGGTAACCCTACCATTAGGAATAGTAATTCAACCAATAGAAATTTAATATCACATAAAAAAGTATAAATATAATTTATCAATCTTATAAATTCAAATTTGATATATTTATATCATGTTTCAGTAAATAAATATTTTTTAAATGATAAATTATGTGATGGCATTTTTAAGAAACATAAATTTTTATCTAAAATTTAATAATTACAAAAATTATTTAGAAGAAAATTTATATTCATAAAATATATTCATAAATCATTATTTTTTCTAATTATTATTAGGTAATTTTATAATATCATAATTAAATATTCAAGTTGTCATAAAGGCAATTATAATTTTAAAATTATTATTTTTAGAATAAATGATGATTTTAATTAAAAATTAAATTTATCATATTCATAAAATTATTTTCATAAAATGGAGTTAATTTTTTAATTCTATATTATTAAAAAATATGAGAGTTGTTTTTTGGGAATTTTCTATAATAGTTTATTTTTTTTGTGAATAGTGGCATATGATAATTTATAGTATTTAACAAATACATGACTTATTTTGCCATTGATTATGTGTGGATGATATAACCACATAATCTCAAATTATTCTTAATTAATTAAAATATTTAGTGATAAGGTTCAAACAATTGATATTTTCTACCAAAAGTAATATAATAATAAATATAATAATAAAAAAATAACCCTCTCCTCCCTTATAAATACCACCCCTCATCACCTATTCTACTAACACCTTCGCGACTTTGAATATTCTCTAAATTTTATGAAATAATCTTCCCAAGCCTCTCCCCATGTCTAGGATCATCTGTTCATAACCAAAGGCTAAATCCAATTTTCATAAGGAGGTTCTCAAGGAGTAGAATTCAAGATGCCAAATCCTCATTTTTTTTAATTTCTTTTCAATTTCTTATCTTTTATTATTATATACTCTAATCCCTATTTCAAGGTGGAATTATAACTGCAGTAACTTATATAAAATGTAATTTTATTAGGTTAATTAAATAATCTATCATAAAACCTATTCCCATCTCCATTTTATTCTAAAAATACAAACCTCATCTGTGAGGTGTTGATTCATTGCCTTCGAGGGAAAAAAGATTTTCTTTTCCTTTAAAACCCTTAATTATTTTCATAAGACCATTACAATTATTGAAAAATATTGTAAAATTAATTTTATAAAACTTTTTATGTTCTGGAACTAACATTTACATATAATAATAAATAATAAAACAAAACTAGTTCATGATGATTGAAAATAGACTAAATTAATCTAAATGATTGTCATTAAGGTTTTAACTAATGAATCCTCCTCATATATGAAAATAGTATATAAGAAAAAAAAAACAAATTAATGTTCACTAATGAAAAATAATTTCAATTATAGAGAATTATTCTTATCTTACATGAACTTTTATAACTTTATACAAGTGAACTGATCTTGAAAACTAAGAAAAAAACACTCCCAAGTGATGAAATTGAACTCTATAACTCATCACAATGTCCATGGAAAAACATAATAAAATTATAATTAATAAAATAAATTTATAATAGGTTTTTGATTTAATTATTAATGAATAAAATTTTATTATCTAGGATATTAAAATGAATAAATCAGTTTGTCGTAAGGTAAGGGGATTCTCAAACCAAAATTCATTTCATTGGGTTATTACTCTTTCATGCTAGATTTCAGTGTGGATGTTCTTTTAAAATTCATAAAATATAATTTTTTTGTTATTACCTTTTAATTTTTAGGATATACATGATTTAATCTATTTTCAATAAAATAAAAATATTCTTCCAAGAAAAATCTTCTTTCTAATTTTTTTTACTTCTCTTGATATCAATTATTTTTTACTCTAGATTGATGACTCTTATGCCAAGTATATTATTCCATTTTTATTTTGGGAACCCCTAATTTCATTCATGAATGTATTATTTATTAAATTATCATGAAACACATTTCATTTCAATATGTTATTTTATGGAAAAGATTGTGATATGATCTATGTGGCATCAATGAGTATGTAAATGTTATGATGTGTCGGGTGTGCCTAGAATTATAATGAACTCTAATTAATTTTTTAATGATATGTATATCATGAGATAATGTATAATATGTGTGACCATGATACTATCTTTTTTCACAATGGTGATGTGATGATTAAGCCTATATTTTATGCATGATCATGATGCTAGATTTATTCACAACTATGTATTGTATTTGACCACTAGGACATGATGTTTCAATTTTATACATTTCCACATTTCAAGACTTAATTTTGTGATTCCTACCATGATTGTTTTTGTTATACCATATTTATTATATGATTATAGTTATTATTTTCATCCACATTATATTAATTCCTATTCTTATATATCCTTTTAATGGGATTTTATCTCATCTCTTTATTTGATGTATATCATTAGGTGATTACTTATAATAAGAAGTATATGAGGTCCAATAAGAATCTAGATAATAATAAATTAAATAATTTTTATGTTTTTTAATGTAAATGTTATTTATAGTCCTAATTTCTATAATACATTAATACTTTGGATCCTGGTTTTGTAATGCTATTTTGTTGTTTATCATTAAAATGGTATAATATTTATGTATTAAAAAGTAGGTTCACTATAATTAAAACATACTTAATATCAATGTATTTTATCCTAGATAGAAAATGATTTGGAGGGATCATGTGGAACATTTCATGAGTAAAATAACCTTTCTTTGAAAATAAATTTCTAAAACTAATATTTAGGAAACATTTTTTAAATATTTTTCCTTGAACGTAACCATTTAAAACACATAAAGGGACATTTAAAAATCATTTTAAAACATTTTAGGGGTAAAATAACCCTTTCCCTTTAATTTTTTAAAAAAGAATGAAATTTAAAAATACTTTAATATTATAATAACCTAAAAAAGTTTTATATTAATCTTCAAAAAAAATAATGGTCATTGTGGTGGGAAATTATGTTTACATCGTACACCTTAAAACAAATATTACTTTCACATTTTTGGTAAAATTAAAATGGTATTTTTTGTACAATGATATAAATATTCATTTTAAAAAATAATAATAGGGTTAAAAATGAATTAAAAAAATCATAGATTAATATTAAAATATTTTTTGAAAATATTTTTAGAAATCATGATGATTAAAGAGGAAGATTTATTTACTTAATGGAGAAAAAAACTTAGTTTTATTTAAAAACATCATTTTGAAATTCTGAGTGTATATAGTGGTTAAAATTAAGATAAAACATGCTTTATCCATATATAATCCTAAGATAAGAAAATATATAAGTTTATTGAAAGATAGATTGTAATATTTTATCTTTATAAGCATAATAACGAACAATCGTGATAAACTATGATATTGTATCAAAAGAGATAAACCAATTTAGTAACTTTGAATTGTAAAACCCAAGAAATAATAACATTAAATGCATATTAAAACATCATGAGAAAAAATAAATTCAGGATATTACATTTCAAGGGTCTATATATATACCCCTCATAAAAGAAATTAGGTTCATAACATAATATATGTCCTAATGAAATAAAATTGAGACAAAAATCTTTTATCTTCTTTGGTGTCTTTGGAATAGTAAAACCCATGAAATTGAGACCCTAAAAGAGATATATAAATCACAAGAATTTTTAATATAGTCATAACAAAAAACATTCATGGAAATTATATAAACCACATTAATTAAATATGAGGTTTATATTGCATGCATCCTAAATAAGTAATAAGTGAAATTGAAATATCTTACCTTAAGTATCAAATTTTTTTATACATGTTTAATAAACCTTTATAATAAATATAAGGTTATTATAAATGTATTTAGAAAACATACTCATATGTATCACTTAATATATTATTTTCTTATGAAATTTTATTACATGTTTATTAACAATTCCATGTTAAAATCATGTTTCAGGTGATTACTCATTTGTTTTTAGTGCATGTTTTGATTTGGTATTTTCATTCCAATTACATTGATCATGATTAAATAATCTATATAATATTAAAAATTATATAAATACTATATATAATAATTATATAATTATTTATAAAAGTTAATAAAAGTTTGACATACAAAGTAAAGTACATCGTTCATGGCGATGATAGACCGTATGTACGCATGAATGTTGTTTCCAATTTGTCAACAAATTGAACAAATGAATTTTAAATAATATATTACCATTAAAACTAATTTTGATTTCATATATTTCCAATATTCTTATTTAAAAATTCCCTTATTACATTACATGAAATTAATATGTGAAGAACGAATCATATCCCTTCATGTGGTGGTAGCCCATTGTACACATGAACACCATTATCATATTCCCAATAAATGTAAATTAAGAAGGAATACATGATATAATGATTGAAAAATATTATTAATATCAAAAATATCATATATAAACAATAAATGTATCATTATATTCTTCCATGATACATTGTTATGGAAAACGAATAATATCATTTTGTAAGGGGGTAGTCCTTCGTACACCACAATGATGATTTCGTAACCCATTTTTTAAGAGTTTATGGACATAGTTTATTCCCTTAACATAAAAATATATAATTATTTGTAATAAATAGAGAATATTATATCAGTATGATTTAATAATAATTTAATTAGGTATGGATGAAATAATATAAAACACTCGGTCAGGGTTGTTTCCACTTCTTCAGACAACTTCTATTAGTTTTTCAGAAATACTTCCTAGGATGGACTTATGAACAAACAATGGATTATAATATCATAGGATGGAATTAATTAAGTGATTTAGGTAGTTATTTACCAAACCAATATGTTTTTTAAGTGTTAATAGTAGAGTACATGGGGAATCCTTTAATAAGTATGGTGAGTTGCACACTTGTAATTTTTTAAAGGAAAAAGATCTACCCAATTTTTTATTTTGTAAAATGTCTCAAAAATGAAATTTTTTTAATAATATAAGATAAAAGGTCTATATATTGCTATAAAATAGGTGTTAGACCAATTTTGGGTTACTTTTATATCCTTATCATTTAATTTTAACCCATGGTAAACTCTTTTATACCATAAACACAATAAATAATTTTTAATTTTTTTATTATTCATTATAGTCCAAAATTATTTTTAAATTTAATATATAATATAAATTATTTTCATTCCAAATATGAAATCTATTTTTATGAATTCAATTAACATAAATGGAAAATTTAACTTAAAATTATTCCCACATACCTAATGAGAAATCGGGGTTTCAAAGAGAAAATGTTCAAAAGTTTGAATAGGTAAAAATGACATAAATTTATTTAATATATATATAGTAAGAATAATTTTTATTTTGTATCAATATTTAAATATTATTTATGTATTAATAATCTGTAAATGAATTGATAATTTTTAATAAGAAACAATATTTTTTTATATTCAATAAAAAAGTCATATTTTCATAAATTTCTCAAAAATTCTACCTTAGATAATTTTGAAATGTAAATTTCAAAGATAATGCTTATTTTATCGAATAAAGTTTCCGAAATTTGTAAAAATCCCTTTTATTATTTGTTCATAAAATGCAAAAAATACTTTGTTTGTTAGAAAATAGTGTTTTTGAAACATATAATGAATTAAAAATTTGGTATTTATTATCAATATGTTTAATTTAATTAAAAAATATATATTTAATGATTAAAAATTAAATATATATATTCATAATGATAAATTTAACTTCTACGTTTTAATAGTTCTGTTTAAATAATAATATTAATAATATAGCATGCTTTGAAAAAGATTAGTTTCACATGTAACACAATCTAAGCTCAGTGTTGTGTATAAAAAACTTAACACAATGTTTCATGGGATAAAAATATAAAAAATATTTAATTTACTAGAATAAATATTCCACAAATTTTTTTGGTGTTAGCTTCGACCCCCTTAAAATGAATTTATCTCTCAAAATTTATCACTTTGAAACCAAAAACTAAGGATTCGTCTACCTCATTACACAATCAGGTTCCCATATATATTATTCAATCTAGTGGTTTTGAAACATAAGTTTGGTTAGATGAGTTTTCTTGTTTCTTATAACTTTCTATGTGCTATACATAATATCCACAGGTTATTCCTTATAATAAATATCAAGATCTAGTGGAAAGACCATTAAGTTCGGTATATATGATAGTTTAGGTTTGTACTTCATTATTACAGATACTTGGAAAACATCATGAACATGAGAGAGGTTTGGTGGAACCAAAAACCTATAGTATAACGTCCTGATACAATCAATAATTTTAAGGGGAATAATATATAGGGCTTAGTCTAACCTTATTTAAAAATCTCATCACCTTCTACTATTGAGAAATCCATAAAACCCCTTCATAGAAACATAAAATTATAGATTCCATTGATGATTATTAGAATAAAAGTTTTAAACGTTCTGATTCCCTTATGTGTTGCTGAATAGATGTAATCTTCTTTGTCATTTAATCAGCAACTAAGGTCCCAATATATTTATCTCTATATCTTCAATCCAATAAATTATAGTTCTAATATTATTTCTATAATTGGATTCGTAAAGAGCCAAATGGATTCTTGATTCAAAACTATTATTATAATAAAACTCGACTATGGGATGTTGTTGATCCCAACCAGCATTTAAATCCATATAACATGATCTTATCAATTCAAATAGGGTTTAAAATTTCTCTTAGATTTACCCTATGAACGAGGATGATATAAGGTTCTAAAAATCAACTTCATATCAAAAGCATGCTAAATAATTTTCTAAAACTTTTATGTAAACATCAAATCCTGATAAGATAAAATTCAAAGTGATAATATATGAGAACGTAGAACTTAGTTGATGTATATTTTGGAAAGTGGATCTAGATAGAAATCTTCTCTAATATCAATGAAGTATGCAGACTTCATAAGATTATGAGACACAACCCATAATTACCTCAACTTCAAAGATAAGATAAAACTAAATGTCTACCAATACCTTCAATCATATGTCCACAAAGAGTAAAGTAATTCTTCCTAAAATTACTTTTTCACTAAAACTTATATAAAACCAAAGGGTTATTTTGAAATAAATGCCTCTAAAAATATACTTAATCTTGATATACTCAAATCAAAAATAAACCTCAAGAGGGGTTTCAATGAGTTTTAATTTATGATCAACACTATACTCATAATCCCATGATGGAATCCATAACACTTAAGTTAATATTACATGGATTTATATATATATATAATTGGAATAGATAATTCACCCTATATTTCATAACTAATCTCTAATATTATAAAAAAACATTTACATTGGAATCTGGTGTTCATTCATGCACAAATAGAAGATCAAATTTGATTTCAGTACTCAAAAATCAATGTAGATAGAGATAATAATTGATCAAAATAAAATTATATTTCACTAAAGGAAGAAAAATAAGATTTTCATAGGGATCATTCATACCAAATAAGACATGTAATTTCCAAAATTTAGAGGGATAATGTTCCCTAATCAAAATGATTCAATTTTACAATTGTGATTGTATAATATTTCATTTTTTTATTTGTCTTCAGAGGTTATTATGGAATATCATCAACATTATACCTTGACTTGTTTCATTTTTTATAATAATTACCAAATTTCATGAACATGAATCATTAGAGTGTGGGTGTTGAATTTTCCAGAGATCCCTCTCCATTTGTTTCATTAAATGACCGATTCACATAACATTTACAATATTTTTCTTGGGGTTAGGCTTACCAAACATGTAACACCTTCTTGATTCTCTCAGGAATTCATACGAGTGATTATTCCTACATTCATGTCATGTAGGTGACTAAATTTTATTTCCACTGTGTGATTTATTTGATTTCTAATTAGGCTTGATCTTCCTTTTCTTATCAATACAATGGGAATGGTCAAAATCTCAAATTTAAATTTAATTCTTTAGTACATATTGAATGAATTTTTTATAACTAATAAATATTCTTTTAGCCAACTCCTTTCATTGAGTTTTTCTTAAACCACTAATGAATTGATAAATTTTTCTTTCTAGATTGATGATTAAACTAGAAGTGTACCATGAATGTTTTATAAAACCCTTTCTATATGTAACGATAGATTAACTATCATTTTGTATGGGACCTTGAAATTCCTTCTCCATATTTATTAATAGAATATGATGGAATTAATTACTAAAAAACCTCTTAATATTATCTCATTCCATGGATTCCATTACCTCATATTTACTCAAATTATTAATGTGGTTACACCATTCATCTGCTTCACCTTCTAAATTATAGATAACAATAATTGTATTTTCATGATCTAGAAACTGGAGAAAGGAAAATATTGTTTAAATTGTATTAATCCATTACTCATTTATTAGTGGATCAGTGGATGCACAAAAAGAGGGTGGAAATTTCCATGAGAAGGAATCCATAGGTCATTTTTCCATCCTTTTTTAATTTTTATGTTCAATATGTATCATAGCATGATAAAGTGGTCTAAACATATTATAAGGTTTTTTCATTCCATATCTAATAACATTTGGTTTCTCAAGAGAAAAATAATTTCATTTTTTATTTCATTAAGAATTAACATGGTTCCTTTTAGTTCTATCCATTAACGAAAACTATAAAAAATAATGTCAGAAACACTAATAATAGTGGAAAACCACAAAATTATGAAAAATAATTTTTATCATGTCTAAATCGAGACACCTTTTGGTTAATCTATGAAACCTTAGAATTGAAATATTTAATTTATATTCATTATTAAAATCCTTTAATATCGTTCATAAAAAGTATTTTAACTCCCTAGGAATATCCCCCAAGAGTGTCAAACCATGAGTGAATAAAGGGCCATTTTCATGCATTAGGTGATGATCAAGTCCAGATAAATACACCATTTTTGGATTTATTAAACCTAGGAACCTTTTTTCGAGAGCAACATCTACTTGTATTATTCAAAAAATGGTCTAATTTATAAAAAAACACCACTCAATCCTTTACCAAAATTCTAGGTTGTTTTCCAATACTTTGACACATCTATATATTTATCCTTAATTATATACATATACATATCCTTTGAAATATACCTAGAGATTTCACTAAAGTTTTGTCATCAAAATTTATAAAGGTTTACTAAACCGTGCTCAGATACCAAATGTAACGACAAAAAATTATCATATATAAATATTAAATTTTAATATATGAATATTCATTATAAAACATAATGATCCACACCAGTATTTTTTAGGTCTAGTGCCTTTGGAATCATGGAAAAATAAAAAAATTATCCATAAGTGAGAGATGTTATCTCCCACTATGTTCTTCATAACTACCACCATTATTAAACATATTATACTTAATGCCATTCCTCATAATCTATTCAATGGAAACATAAAAAATAGTGAGCTTAGATGATTTTTATGGGTAATGAAGGGACATATCATCATATCATGAGCATAATGATATGTGAATATTAAAATTACCTTCGAAATCCACACCCTACATATTAAAGATCATAAAGATAACTCATGGACTAAATTTTGGAATTCCATAACATATGAATCATAATGTAATCAATGAACATGATCCATGAAAACAAAACGTTGGAATAATACATATATTTTGTAATACACATAAGAATATAAAATCCTATGTTAAGGATACCCACCAAGACAATCATATCATGTAAGGCTTGGGAAAACCAAACATGTACATACTTTGGTCATGGGTTAAACTACCATATACCCTATTTGAGGATTTGGATAACCTCATATATACCCTATTTTGGGAATTAGATAACCTTCTATGTGCCCTATTTCAGGATTGGGATCACCTCCAATATACCATCTTTGGTGCTTGGGATAACCTCTAGTGTACCCTCTTTTATCCTTGAGATAACCTCTCTTATACCCTCTTTCAAGCTTGGGATAACATCCCATGTACCCTTTGAGCTCATATAACATTAATCATTTCCCCATAAATTTTAGGGTGATGTAGTTACCACCCGTATATAATAAATATCAAATATGTGTGTTCCAAAAGATCGTAAAACATTCTTCACATCAAAAACCATGATGAAATGTGTGGTTCATAATGATTTAATCACAACATAACCTATATTAAAGAAAATAGTTTCATAATCATTTAATAATTTCATTAAAGTATAAACCATTGAAAATAATGTGGCTTTCACAATAATTTAATCATGGTATAACCTATGGAAGGGAAATTGGATTCAAAAACATCTTTTCATCATAGACATAAAATATCCTTAAAAATAATAATAATTATATCTATGAATCATATCCATAGTAAATAATAAGTATCATTAAATGATGTCATCTTAGATGGATTTTTTTTGAAAGATCAATTAGATCATTTATTAAGGACAAAACGTTTATTCAAAAATCACATCTTAAAACTGAGCATTATAAAATATTTTGGTATCCCACTTATTTTAAAATAATGCTTGAAAAATAATAATGGATGATTTAAAAATAATTTAAATCATTTCTTTGGGAAAATATCCTTTTCACTTTGAAATATATTTTTTCAATCACAAAAAATTTTCAAAATACTTTTAGTTTATAATAACATTCAAAAATTATAATGGAATTTTCAAATAAAATAAAGGTCACGATGGTAGGAAATTAATTCTGTGTAGTACAAGTTTAAACAATGATTCCATTAAATTGTTTGATAAAATTAAAATGATCCAAATTAGTAAAACAACATAAATATTTCTTTTCAAAACTTTTTTTAAAAATTGGAAAAAGGGTTAAAGCATCTACAAAAAATCATAGAGAAACATTAAAACATTTTTGAAAACATTTTTAGAAAACATGAAAATGAAAGAGAAAGGTTTTTCAATAGAAGAGAGAAATAAATTCAATTTTAATGAAAATAATTATTTTGAAATATTGAGTGTATAAAGAGAGGGAAATTAATGGATACCATGAATTCTACATAAATAATAAATGGAGAAGAAAATACATGATTTTCTTGAGCCATAACCCTTACCACTTTTGTTACATTGAATTGTAATAAAAATGAAAGAATAAGAATAAATAAAACTTAAAATATCAGGATAACAAATAATCTCATGATATTACATTTCAATGAGATTTTATGAACACCTCATAAAATAACATAGGTGAATAATAGAACATATTTCTCAAATTTGGAAAATTAAGATGAAAAACAATTAACTCTTTGGTAAATTTGGAATGTTAAACCAAATAAAAGATATATCAAAAAAAGGATATTTAAATTAAAATAATTTTCAGTATAATAAAAAAATAAATTCATGGGTAGTATATACACCACACAATGTAAATAAGTGGTATATATGGAATGTGTCTCACATAAGTAAAAAGTGAGTTGAAAATATATTACCCTAAGTCTAAACTTCATTCGTACATGTTCAAAGCACATGTATAATAGATATTATTTTATTATAAAAATATTTATGAAACATACATATATTTATCATACCTTATATTATTTACTTATGAAAATTTATTACCCATTAACTAATAATTCCATGTTAAAATCTTGTTAGGGGCACTAATTGCTTTGTTTTTAGTGTATGTTTTGATTTGGTATTTTCAATACTATTTATTTGATAATGATTCCACCATATTCATAATTTTAAACATTATATAAATAAAATATAAGTTCATTATATATTAATTTTTAGTAATCCATAATATTTAGTGATAGAATGTGAAATACGTCATTCATAGAGAAGATATGTCGTATGCATGAATGAACATTGTTTTCATTTTTTCAATGACTTAAATGAAATAATTGAAGATAATATAATAAAACATTATTTTAATTTTTAGAACATATATATAGAATATTATTATTTAAATCATACCTTATTACCTTTTAAGAAAAGTTTATATGAAGAAAAAATCACATCACTTTGGAAGATGGTAGTTTACCTTACAGATGAAGGACCATATCATATTCCCACAAAGTGGAAAGTAAGAAGTAACATGTGATATCATGATTCCTAAAAAATATTAATATCATAAAAATCATATGTGGAAAATAAATTTATCAGTATATCCATCCATGAAAACTGGGGATGAAAAACAAAAAAAAACATCGTTTCATGAGGCGGTAGTCCGCCATACACACAAATAATGATTTCGTAACCCATTTGATGGAATACGTGATGGATTTTGGTAAATTAATTTACATAAAAACATCGAAGTACATTGAATATATTTAATATACTATATCACCATGGTTTAATAATAATTTAAGGAGGTGGAGGAGGAAATAAAATAAAACTCTCATATAGGGACATTATCTCTACTTCAGACAACTTCTTTTGGTGTGCAACAAAATCATTCATAGGATATATTTATGAAAAAAATAAGGATAATTGGATAAAATTATATAATTAATGAATTTATATGGGTAGGTTTTGGCTGAACTAATGAGTTTTTAATGCATGAATAAAAGTAAAGAGGGAGTGGACGTTATAAGTGAGGTGAGTGGCACACTTATAATTTTTTAAAAGAAAAAGGTGTACCCACGTTTTTATCATAAAAAATTGATAATAAATTTACATTTTTTGATAATAGAATATATGAGGTTAATATATTATCAAAAAATAGGTGATGTTCATGTTTTGTGTCATTTTTAATCCATATTTTTTAGTTTAACTAGTCGTAGACCCATTTTTACCTTATCCCTAGTAAATAATTTCAACTATTTTTAATATTATTAATGGTAAAAAATTAATTTCAAATTACTATATAATAAAAATTATGATAATACCAAATATGTTATACATTTTTTACAAATTAAATTGTCTTAATTTAAAATAATAATTTAAAATTAATCCCAAAAATGCGATGACAAAGTGTGTTTTCAAAGATAAAATGTTCAAAAGGTTAAAGTTATTATATCAAAAATTAATATGATATTTATATAAATGAACTAAATCATATTAATATATATATATTATTGATCTTATTTTACTTTTAAACCCATCATAACACAATTTATAATTTTTTATTGGCTTCAAAATGAAAGAAAATTCATAATAAAAAATAGTATTTTTCACTTTTCACTGATAAATTTACCTTTTTAGAAAATTCAAAAAAAAAATAAATATAAGACAATTTTAACAAAAAGATTTTAAAAATGGTGATTATTTTTGAAAATAAATTTTCAAAAATGGATTATATTTTTTCATATACATTTTCAACAATAAATAATATAAATGCACGTAATCCATACAGGGATTTCCCTCTTATGAAAGCTAATGATGTTGAAGTTTGTGCTACAGTTGTAACTAAAAAAACATAACTATATTAGTGTTGTAGAAATAGGTTATTACAAATAAATTTTCTCATATTGAGTATCCTACTAATTCAAAATGTTGTGTAACAATGTTATACCACTTCATGCATCAACAACTTTCATCATTCAATGTGACTACAAATCCATTTGTAGCAAATCAAGGTATAAGTTCTATAGAATTTTTTTATCTATTTGGTAAGTAATTAAAGGGATAATTTTATCAATTTAGTTTATCATATCTCTATGGATTCAGATCAATGGTGTTCATTAATTCAAAAAACTAAGGATGAAGAGAAAATAAGGAGTTTGGACTGGATGTATTTTAGGTAACCTATCATGTAGAGATACATTTTTCATAAAAAACAAGCATACTTGGAGAGTAAATTCTTATTTATGAGGAAAAGGATGATGAAAAAGTTTCTATTTATGAATATAAATTTACAGGGTTAGAAAATCATGATGTAGGATACTTACTTAATCTAAAGAGAAGGATTAGTTGTTTATTTAATGAGATTGAGCCAATCCTTCGACATACACTAGACTCCCAAACATTATCATAGTATGAGGATATAGTTTAATAATAAAAAAATAAAATAAATAATCCTATAATTCATATTTATTTAAAAGAAATTAAGTTAATAAGAGGATTCTAGAACAAAAAATGGATTAGAGAAAGAAGACATAAGATAATTTTACAACATGTGAAACTTTTGAAAAGAAACTTTTTGTTACAAACCTAAAAGGAAAATATTTTTTCTTCAAATGTGTAAAAATGTCCTCATTCCCATGAATGCAAGGGTAAGGTAAAATCTAAAAAAGTATAGTTCTATAAATAAAAGTATATAGAGTTCTATTATAACCATTTCTAATTATTTAAAATAAGTTTATTGCAAAAGAATCCAAGGGATGATAAACAAGATTAGGAAATTACTAAAGTTGATGTGGAAGTTCCTAGAGACATTGTGAAAGGTACACATATAATATAATATATGATTTAGAATGTTTGATTTGATTTTGGTTCAACCCACACATTCATAAATGAGGAATTTTCTAAGGCTATTTTATCACCACCTCAATGATTAGATTCTGAGTTTGTTGTAAAAATTACTGAAGGAAATATGAACACATCTCATGTTTATAACTCGTATCCAATTGATTTGTTTGGGAATTTTATTCCTATGAACGTTGTTATTATTATTCTAGTTAAATTTCACATAATTTTGGGTATTTATTAGCTCTCCCAATAGAGATACCATATAAATTTTCGAGTAAGGGATATTGTATATGATATTTTGAATCATCCTTCAATCATCTATTTTTGTAAGGATGAACTAGAATACCTAATGGATAATACATCTATAATATGTTTTTTGATAAATTTTCATAAGGGAAATTTATTTCGAATGGTTAGGGAGAAAATCAATGTTGAAAATGTATCTAATATTCAAAAATATGTAAATGAATTTTCAGATGACATTCTTATTCTTCCCCAGAATCATAAATTTGAGTATTTAATAGAACTCATAATTTTTTATATGCATATTGGAATGAATTCATATAGAATGAAATTTATTTATTTCTATGAATTTAAGAGTAAGTCAAGAAGAATCAATATGAAGTACTAATTTGGCCTAGTTCTTTTCTGAGGGGTTGACTTGTTATTTTTATTAATAATAAAAATGGGTCAATGCATATTTTCATTTCTTATCAAGAACATAAAATATCATTATTAAGAACATGTGTCCTCTACCCAATACTGATGATCTGTTTGATCAACTGAAAAGAGATCTATATTTTTCTAAGATTGATATTTGATCTGGGTATCATTAAATGAGGATCAAAAAAATAATATACCCAATAAATCCTTCTATATGAGGCATGAAAATTATGAATTTATATTTATCCCATTTAGACTTACAAATAGTTATTTTATCCTCATGGTTTTAATATATATATATTTTTAGATTAAATTTATCAATTCATGGTAGTTATTATAGATGATATTCTTATATATTTAAAAATCTATTAGGTGTATAAATAACACTGGAAGATGGTGATGAATACCTCAAAGAAGGAGATGTTTTAATCTAAAATATAATCAGTGAGAATTTTTCCCCATAATATTTCATTATTAGTTTATATAATCTCAAGAGATGATATATTGATGAATATTTCAAAGAAATATTTAATTGAGTAATGGTCGAGACCAACCATGGTAATTTTAATCCCTAGTATTATTATGTTGTAAGGGTATTACTGATTCATTGTGAGATATTTCGTATTATTATATAATATAATCACCAATTTGACTCAAAAAATGTGGTGTAATTATGGATAGATGAATATGAAGATAGTTTCAAAGAATTGAAGATAATGTGGATCAATGCACCTATTATTACACTACCCTAAAATGGAGAAGGGTTTGTGATTTTTTTATGCATAAAACAAGGTACTAGGATGTTTCCCCTTGAAAAAAGATATTTTGATAGCATATTCCTCTCACCAATTTAAAAATCATGTGAAAAATTACCCAACTTATGAGTTGGAGTTGGGAGTGGATGTTTTTTCATTAAATACATAGATGCATTATCTATACAGTGAAAGGTGTGATATATATATTGATAATAAAATATTTATGTATATTTTCATTCCTTTTCCCATTATTCTAAAGTTATTCCTCAAAGTGATCATTCTTTTATTCACATCTTTTATCAGAACAAAAACTTCTGATTTCATATCCAACTTGATTTTCAAAAAAATAAATATAAATTAAAAGCAGTTAAGTGATTTTGATTTAATTTTTAAAATCAAATATAATTAACATGAGTAGATTCGTGAACAAGAGAAGGAAAATACTTGTATCCATAATATTATTTCAAAATAACCGACACATATAAAATCGAATATATTAATTTTAGTGGTTTAATTGTTTCTATATCCACTATCCTATGCCTTTTATTCACCATATTTTATCCCGTACACTCATAAAATTTATTGATCCTTTCAAAAACACACTTTTATATAATTACCATGGAATTATATTTGATTATTTTTTATATATTCCCTTGACTCAAATGTGTCGTTTTTCGGTTCAAAATATTATCCTCTTACTCTACACTCATACAAAAAGTTTTTTTCTTATTTTAAATATGTAATAGATTTTCATTGATTTATTATTTATTCATAATGAATATTTTACCATTTATCATCCTAATAAAACAACCATTATTCTATATAATCACCTCATTATCATTTTTAAAAATATGATTAACATATAATATATTGTGCTTCAACCCATGAATAAAGAGAACAACTGTTGATTAAAACAAATTTTAACAAATTTTTGTGTTTCCAAATTCATTCTCTTTGAGTTATCCATAATTTTGAAAGTAAAATCTCTTAAATCATATATTGGAATATTTTTAATGAGATATTTATTTTTGAACCTGTGTAATGAAAAACCACTATTTATTATCCCAAGATTTTATCTACCTAAAACAATTTAAAAACCTCAATCACTATTTATTATTATTACCTAGTATTTATATTAATAGATTTGATGTTTTTATTCATATTCATCTAATCCAGTTATATTAGAATGAACTTCATGGAGGGTTTTATAGGTTTATCAATAGTCCTATAAATTTATTAATGAAAATAAACAGAATTATACAATTTTACATTTTATTCTGGATGTTCTATTAGTTAGACTACATTTTTCATAGATTTGATCACCTTTAATTCATGAAAAATTATTAATTTATGCTGTCTAATTTTGTATTGACACACAAAAACATTGTATTCATACACTCTAAAACACCAACATTTTCTTTTAAATCAAAACATATTTGGTAGAAAATAATATTCCTTGCAAGGTTACCATTTATTTTTATTAGAATTTCAAACTCACCACTTTTTGACAACATCCTCTTCCTTGTATTTACACTACTTTCCCTTGGAGTATCCCTTAGTATTATACAAAATTTAATTATTCGTATAAACCTCCCAACTTTTTTTATTTTTATCAACTCAATTTCAAGTAAAAATGGGTATGTGACCTTTATTTATTGAATTAGTCACTATCTTTATTTTCTTATCAACGTTTTCAACTTTACTATTTATCTCATGAGTGTGTAAACTGATTTTTTGGTGTAACCATAAAATAATTGAAAATTTTATTAGATTCATTAATATCCACCTACACTCTTTTATATAATTCTTATATTTTATTTATTTAATTTTTGAGTTCAAATTAATGATTTTTCAAGGAATTTTCTACTTCAATCAAAATTACTTCAAGTGATTTCACCATCCCATTATTATGAAGTTTTTATTGGAATCTGAAACATTTTTTATCACTTTGAGGATTTATTTCATATCCTTAATATTTCTCATTAACATTATTCCCATCTTAAAAATCTACTTGACATTTGATTAATCATGATGTTTTTTTCAGTGAATCGATCTCTTTTTTTGAGTAGTTTTCTCTCTCTCAATTTTTTTTATTTTCTTAAAAAAAAAAATATATACATTATCAATTGAGACTCCATTATGTTATCCTAATTTTAACTAATTTCATATTTTATACCTCATTATAATGCTGGAGTATTTATTAATTTCTTTTTATTTTTTCCATAAAAGCATAAAGTCTTTATACCTTAAAATATTCTTCTTTTTTTACTCTACTCAACACATGAACTTATATCATATTCTAATAGAAAAATAATATTATTTGAAAAATTACCAATTCTCTTTCCCTTTAATAATATTACATCTTTAAAACCAATTTCCACCTTGTTTCTTTTAGATGACATTTCTTCTAATTATACTCTTCATCTCATTCTTCATTTTCTGGGAAGCTAGGTAAAAGCATCTAATATTTCTGTAATTAAAACACATAAATGGTAGTTTTATATTGTATTTACTTCTTTGTAACTACATATACTTGAATTGAAATTATATAAACTCATTAAAATTAATGGAATCATACTTTTAGTTTGATTCATCCCCATGAGATCATTAAAGTTTAATGTTCTTAAAATTATTTAAATATTTGAATATTTTATCCTTTTAGATATTCATTTATCATTTTTGGATGGACCCCTTCCCATAACATTGGCTATCAAGATATTATTAATATTACCAATGGTAAACTCATACAAGTATTGATCCTATAATGTTTAATTTTTACATCAATTTTATTCAATATAATTCTCATTATTTGTTCCCAATGGATGTGTCTTCAAGAAATTTAATTTATCATTGAATGAAGATAATTATTTCATTCACCCAAATAATGAACTCATCCACTGATTTGTCTTATGAATTATAAAATATCTTCCAATTCAGCATTTAATATTTTTAGTAGATAATTTTGTACTTTATCATCACCATCATGGATATAATAAATCCTTTTAAAAAAACTACTCACTATTTTAGAGCTCATAAATAATGTCATTTATTTTTCTCAGAGACATCAGAGTAACA